>CM076945.1:5630500-6281250 GCA_039566865.1 Aurelia coerulea | reverse complement strand
GGGCTCCGGGCACGAGGCTAAAGAAATCCGACACCCCTAAATAAACAAAAGAACAATAAACAAAAGAAAAAAATATAATATAAAAATGAAATTATAGATCCTAATGCAGAAAAGTAAATAATGCTAAATAACCTTGTGGAGAAGCTTAGGTGAACTGGCTATTGAATTATGGTTAAAAGTAAGTTGGTTTGTTTGAGAATACTTCTATCTACACTCTTACTCTCGAGACTATAGTGTAACAAACCAAAATTAATCTGCAGGATTCATGTTCATTAAAATAGATAATTCAACCATTTTGCTATTCTTTTTTTAGAGTTTCCTTTGATCATGTTGGTCTTATCTAAGCTGGCCTAACAGAATATTCAAAATATCTGAGATATTTAAAATAACTGAGACGATCTTCCTCCAAAAGTAATCGAACACTTGATGATCATTAAAAATAAGAATTCAAAGCATCAATAAACTCACCAATTGTCATAAGAATCGATGAAATGAATTTCTGTATACTATATATTTACCCTTCATCTTCATCACTCTGCATGACCATTTCTTCCAAACCAAGTGAATGAACCATATCTGCTATCTAAAATAAACAAACTCTTCACAATCAATAAATTTGGATAAGACATTTTGGATACACATAATGATTTTATCTTGAAACAATTTTTCATATCATTACAATTTAAAAAATTCCAAATAAAACTTTAGTTTACCTCTGTTTTGAGCTTCTTGTCAATTCCTTTAACTGCCCTGTCTTCAGTTTCTTTAATATTTTTCAGCATTTCATAATCATCCTGAAATTAAATTATATCAACACTGTGTATATGACTTGAAATTATTTAAATCTGAGTTTTATTACACATGAGGTTGTGAAAATAACTGATTTTTCATTTCAAAAATGTTATGGAAGATGCAAGGTAGTAGGATACAAAACAGAAATTTGATGTTTGTGACATCATCAAAAGCACAACTTCTGATAAGGATTTGAACAACCCCAGGTAAAACATGGTTCAGATATGTCTCAAAGCCCCAAATCAGTTTTCAGGAAATTGACTAAATGGTTTTCTGCACTTCCTAGGTAGAATTATGACCTGTACGATAATACCTTGTTTAGAATTATGTAGAGCGGACAAGAGAACCAAAAAAATATTTGTCATGTCATTTGTTGGAAAACATGTGTGATTTGGCCTACGCGTAGTAGTGAGTGAAAAAAATTTGAAGGTGCAAGCTGCGAGTAGACTTTAAAAAGGTGCGAGAGATGCAGAATTAACAAAGGATCTTTTGTTCTTGCAAGCAAAAAACCTATTATTATAGCTGCGAGTAGCAAGTTTTGACACAGTTTCATAGTTGTGAGTGAATGCAAGTTTTCCAACCTGGACTCTGCAGACTGGTCCTTTTTGGTTTTGCCCAGTGCAATCTTTGACTTCACTGCTGATTCCAAGCAGTGCACGGTAATTATCAAAATGTGCGGATTGCACTGTTATTTTTCCTGTGATTGAGAAAGTGAGCAAATCTAGAAATTCGACAAAGTTCCGAGAGTGAGTTAAGTGCTTTTTATAAAATATATTTTCAAATTTTATATTACATTAGGCCCATTTTCCAAACAAGATTGGAAACCTTTTTCCCGACGACAACGACCCAGAAAATACTAACCGTAGTACCACCAAGACTAATCACATCTTTAAGCTTAAATTTATCATCGCCGTTATCACTCTCTTTATTTTCTGCCTTCTTGTTCTTGTGTTTCTTCTTTTTCTCTGCTTTCATCACTGCCGCCATCTTCTTTTCTTTGCACATGGTAACAGGGACATGAGAGAAAAAGTATTTCTCCTTCGCAGCTATCATGGACAATTTTTCACTTTTAGTGAAAACAAAGACTTGATAGTTGATAGCTTCTCTCATTGGCTAATTTAAATTTTTTCACCATTTTCAATCATTTTTCTTACATGTCTGACCTTCTATCATAATTTTCTTCCATAGTTCCCCCAACTAACATCACAACATGCCGGAACATCACAACACAACATCCAAGCAAACTCAAATCTTTCAAATCCGTAATATTGCGACAGCACAGGTGAGGTGTTGTTGGGTGGTGGGGACTCTGGGGGGGGGGGGGACAGTAGCGGCGACAGTGGTTGTCGGTGGTGTTCTCTCGGCCGGGGTTTCTGCAGTTCAGCATAATCGCCTGTGCTGGCCTGACTTCCAATGTGAAACAGATCCTAGTATGTATCCGTATTTAGTCGTATTTAATCGTTATGTGTATCTCATTGTAACTTGTCTTTTCCTTTTTGTTTCCATTTTCGTTTGTTTGTATTTGTCAGTAATTTAGTTTAGTGTTTTATGTAATGACCCTTGGGATAGTCATGGGCCATATCAATCTTGCACTGATTGTAATGTTTTCTAACAGAAATGTTTATATTTTGAACGTAAAGGAGCCGCCAAATATGATGAAATTCATGAACTCCAACTAATATTTACAAAATAAACAGGCAAGATTACAAAACTCCTCTAGATAGACCGAGAATGAAATCTATTGGGATACTTGCAAAATAAAGCAGTAAATCAAAGTAAATAAATGAAACTATTGCTAACATTACAAAGTGCCGAAGATTATATTCAGTTCTGCTCAGTATGGTTAGAGAAATATTTTTCAGGATGTTTTACAAATAAGAATGAATGTCAGGATAGGAGCAACCCACGCTGACAAAAAACAGATGGTCTACAACAGATTTTGCACGTGTGTGTTTCATGGCCTTTCATAAAAAACTGTTATGAAGAAGATCAAGTATCTCAGACTGCAAACAATTAAACAGCATTGAGAGAAAACCAAGAGGCAAATGATTTCAAAAAGCTCGTATTGTTGTCAAAATCTTTAAAATCTCAAAAATTTTCACGATATTTTTCAAATCCCAAAGAAGACCCTAAAAATCTTCGAAAATCTAAAGATTCTAAGTAGTCTCCCCCTCTCAAGAAATGGTGCAAATTCTTTAAAAATTCTTTTCAAGATTTTTTGAAAATCTTAAAATCGTTTAAATCCTTGAAGAACTTGTAAAATCTTGAAAAGCGGTGCAAAATCTGGAAGAATATCTTGAAATCTATAAATCTAAAATGGTCTTAAAAATCTTTGAAAATCTGTGAAAATGTGAGAGAAAATCACAAAAATCTCTGAAAAATCTGAGAAGGCTTTGAAATCCCAAATTCTCGTACACAAGTTTTGGAATGATTTCCATCTTGGAAAAAACCATTCGGGAAACTTTTTGATTTAGTCAAGAAAATCAACACCATATATTGTTGCTTGATTTCAATTTTGTCTATTTGAATAAGAATCGTAGGAAGCAGCTGCTGATTGGGGAGAGGGGGCTTTTGTTCTTAAAACAACAGAGAACAGTGGGAATCTTTCACATTCAAAGAGTCGTTCGTGAACTTTGGCTTTTTTGAGAGATACCATCATCTTTCTGAAGCATCCCAACAGAAGAAATTTTGAGAATTATAATTAAGTGTCAGTTTAGTGACACCTAAGATAGAAAATTATATATATCCGGTACCCCGTACCTGCAAAGAGCAGCTGGATTATTTTTGCAAATTGATGGTGCCACTGTAAAAATAAATTCATCCTCGTAAAGTCGTATCTATCAAACAGACTGGTAGTAGTAGTTTGTGAGTTTAGCTGAGGATGAGACCAGCTCATTCTTTGAAAAAGCTTGGCCTAGTCCTTACCATTATATTAATCCAACTAATAATTTAACTGACTTTAGATTGTCTTTTGTAACTGAAAACGTCGATTAACATCAGATTTATCTCTTGTATTTCTCTTTAGCTTTCAAAATAGTGCTCTTTTTTCATAGCCTTATACTGAAGTTTAATATGATAAAAATTTTAATTATTCCTAAACACACGTATTTTTTTCTATAAGAAACTGCCCATAGGAAACTTAACTCTCAGGTCGCCAAAAAATTAAGAAACTTCAGTACTGGGCAAATAATACATAAGAAACTATCTATTTTGATTAAGGAAATCCTTGACATATTTTTTACTTTACTTTCGCTTGTTTCCTGTATCATATTACTCGTAAAGTACTTGAGTGATGCCTAAACACTAGAAATGCTTGAAAAGACCTTGTTTTCAAATGTTCGCGAGGGGCACAGGTAGTGAACATGAAGATTGTTAAGGAACCTCTAAGAAACTCGTAAGAAACTCTGAGTACTCAAAATCTGATAACTTTAAGAAACTTTCAGTTCTGGCCCAAATTCTTAGTTTCTTATATAAAAAATACTTGCATGTGATTCTCTACAAGGTCCCCCAAAAGCCCGAGGTGGGGCTACTTAGTTTATTTGTCCGACAGGGATGTGCCATTTTTCAGGGTATCATTTTCACCCATTCTTTCTAGAGCGGGGTATCAAAAGGAGGCAATTTTTCTGGAGCCGGTTGTTACAACATGTCAAAGAGGGGAATTTTGTTGATCAGGTTGTTATTTAGTCCATTTATTTTGTTTTGGACTCCAAATGGGTCGGACTGATTTTTTCTAGAATCGGCTACCTTTTGAAGAGAAAAGTTCTGGAGCCGGGTAAAACATTTTTCTTTCGTAGGCACATCCCGGTACAAATTTAGGTCAAGTACCCTCCGGGTCCAAAAGAAACGCAATCCAATTATAATGAAAAACAATATAATTTGAACCCACAACCTTCTTTTCAATGATATTCAGATTGGATACATTAATGAAGTTATCTAAGGTCTATTTGTCTTGATGTAATTTCCATTATTTCATAAGCAAAACTTTATTCCAGTCCTTTGATAATGATGAGCTGCAGCCCTCCGCATGAGCTAGCAATGCTGAAGCGAGAGCAAAGCGAGCGATTTTACTTCCTAGTAGAGAAAGGCAATTGTATAGGATAAGGATGTGCCAAATGCAACACTTTTTATTGGAAGGCTCATTTTTATGTAAGAAGTAAAACGAATAAGTACATATAGGAGTGGAATTGTGTAACGTACTAACTAACTAACTAACTCACTCACTCTCTCTTTCTCTCTCTCTCACTCTCTAACTCTATCGCGAACTAAGAACGCATTCCGCGAACGAGCTAAGAATGTCAACAATGCAATCAGCTGCCAACTGCTGTATTGCTGCTGCGCCTTCGCACCATCACATCACCGCATTTACTACAACTTTCTTGGCACAGCTCTAGGCAAACAACCATTTGCACTAACCATTTTAAATTCATGTCCATCTCGACAACAAACAGCCCATTAACCATATTGCATTGCCCTCTTTACAAAAGTGTGGGCAGATTTTCAATTCGATCGCTTTTTTGTATAATTCTTAGTAAGGAAAATGAAAGTTAAGTTTTTTGATGACTATTGTAATCACAATGTCAGGAAAACATTTGCCATTCGGATATGTATAGGATGTCCGTTTTAATTAGGAAACTTCCAGTCTTGTTGTGCTCACAATAAAGAGATGATGACAATTATTCTAAAGGGAATGAAAAAATTAATTGTTTTACGACAATTAAAGCTTTTAACGTTGTAAAGTTGCAGTGACGTTTAAGTGAACGATGATCCATCAAAGCAAAAACTCTTTGAATCAATAGCAAATGCAATACACGTATTTTTTTATAAGAAACTAAGAATTTGGGCCAGTACTGAAAGTTTCTTAAAATTATCAGATTTTGAGTACTCAGAGTTTCTTACGAGTTCCTTAGAGGTTCCATAACAATCTTCATGTTCACTACATGTGCCCTCGTGAACATTTCAAAACAATGTGTTTCAAGCCTTTCCAATGTTTAAACATTACTCAAGTACCTTACGAGGAATATGATACTGGAAACAAGTCAAAGTAAAGTAAAAAGATTTCAAGGATTTCCTTAAGCAAAATAAATAGTTTCTTAGCTTTTCCCAGTACTGGAGTTTCTTAATTTTTTGGCGATCTGAGAGTTGAGTTTCTCATGGGCAGTTTCTTATGAAAAGAAATACGTGTACAACGCTCATTAGAGCAGCAGTCGTGGAGTTTGGTTTATCAAAACAATGACACAAAAAATCAAAAGTGCAGTATCCAAATGATAAAGTGAATTCACCATCTTTGCACCGTTGCAAGGCATATAAGCAGCTCCTGCAATGTAGCGCTGTGCAGCTATTGTTACGCATTTTGGAAGTACAATTGTCACCTGATCGTTCCATGAGAAGCGTGTCGGGATTTCTCTATTGCTCAGGGCTTATCCGTAGAAACCTTTGCCAGAGCTCACCTTGTACCTCTTGTGTGCGAAAATGTCAAATGAAATGTGTCGGGCTGATGCACCTATTTTTTATGTAAGAAACTAAGAATATTTTGGTCCAAGTTAGGAGTAGTTGTAGAGCCATTGCTTGGATCGACTGAGCTAAAAAGTCTTTAAGCAATAAATGAATCTTAACTTGGTATTTTGTCCCCGGGGGACCACTTGGTACCTGATGTGTTATCATGCTCGTACAAAAAAGCGCGGGAAAGGGTGCCTTTCTTGAATGTAGGCACGGACCCGCGCGGGCCCGTGTTTAGGGGTGCCAATTCGACCAAAATTTAAAAAAAGGGTGCACTTTTCTGCATTTGATAAATTTAAATTGTTCTACAATGACGTTTTAGTCATGATTTATAAAAAAGAATTCTTAACGAGTCAGAGAACTTATCAGACCAGCATAAGATGGGGAAGGAAGTCGAGAGCATTTTCCTCCTCTTCAAATCACACCGGCAATATTAGCAAATTTAGTAACTGACTTGTCAGCGATTAGGGTACCTGAATTAGAGAAGTTCTATTTTGACACGGGAAAGGGTATGTTCTCATGAAAATTTTCCGCGATTAGGGTATGTATTTCGCTAAAATAGGTCAGCGTTTAGGGTGCAAATGTTAAGCCTTTGTACGAGCATGATACTATAGGAAAGTATAGGAGTGGCCCCCCCGGGATTTTGTCTACGAGACATTGAGGGTTGACTGAAGACTGTATTTTTGGTGTTATTTCTTTGTGAAATGCTAAAAAAGAGCACTAAGTGAGCACAAAAGTCCTTGAAATGTGAAATTATCAGACCTCTTCCTAGCTCGATCTTTACCTATTCATTAATATTATCAACAGTAAATAAATGCTAGGACTATCTTCGACCCATCTTCGAACTTCAGAGAATCAGAATCTTTTAGGATCTCATTTGATAAGCGCAAGAATACTGCAGGAGCAAAGAGTCCTTTTATGAAAACAAGGAAATCTCATCTACATAAAACTCAGAAGAAATGCTTAAAGAGCATATGTCATGAAGCTGATTGGTTAATGCAATACAATTCCCTCTATTGTTTATTACAAAGCACAGGATCGAGGCTGAATTTTCATTGCAATAAAAATTCATGAAACAGAAATAAAAAGTCTCGAAACAATGGAATTTCACTCCAAACTTGTTTGTTGTATTAACCAATTGCTAATGTGACCTATATGCTATAAGTGCCAGAATTAATCAATGTTTCCATGAAAAGAGTGTTTTACTAAGTTAGTTACGGTGCGGTGGGGATGGATTTAGAGAATGGATTTTCAGAGCAATTTAAACAATGAGCAGTTCCAGAGCAAAGGATCCTTATATCCAAAGGGATATTCCTACTTTGCTTAAAACACAGGGAGTGCATGATAACTGTTCGCTCATCTTCTAATCTAATTGATTTTAAATTTTCATTTTTACCTGAAAGTTTCCTTTCTACTTGCAACTGTTAGAGACTTTTGAAGGACACCTTTGAAGGACACGTACCTTTGAATGAAACCTTTGAAGGACACCTTTGAAGAACACCTTTGACGAACACCTTTGAAGGACACCTTGGAAGGACACCTTTTTACCTTTGAAGGATACCTTGGAAGGACACCTTTGAAGGACACCTTTGAAGGACACGTTGGAAGCTCTCTGCAAATTTTGAACTAAGAGCTACTGCAAATACTCGAATACTTCTCTTTAGCTGCTCTTAATTTGCTATATGTTTGTAGGTTTCCTAGTTTCTAAAAAGGGGCACATGCAATTTTTAAAACACATCTAACTGGTCTTAAAGAGTTTTGAAGACGTTGGTAAGTTATTGTATTTAAGGGACTATCTCGAGCTACTCCCCTTTGGTCACTTAGACAAATGAGAGAAAATTCACAAAACTATTGTGGGTAGAGTAATTTGTGTTGCTTTCAAAATTTATCCTAGAATTTTCTTTCCTAGTCTTGGCAACTAAGATGCTCGCAGACTGCTCATTTTTTACTAGAAACTGCTCTTCGGGCCTTCAGAGTGAACAAGGGTATCATGTTAAGTATTGAATTAGGTTTTACTAATCCTTGCTCGAGAAAGAGTGCCTTGTCAGCGAAATGCTAAAATGACTCATATCTCATAAAGTGCTCTAAAATCGCAATCCCACCTACTTTTATCTTGTTAAATCTGCTGAAATGCATATTTGACCAAAGTCTCATGCAAGTTCATTACGTGTTGCTCCTCTGGTGCTCATTTTTGTGATTTTGACTTTCAAAATGGCGGATTTTCAGCCAGTAAAAAAACATGTCCATTTAATATAAATTTCAATGGCACATAAATAATGGACGAAAATCAAACATGGAACGCTCGTTCCCGTATAAACCCTTTTCGAGCATTTTCCTCATTTCTAGGTCTAAATGATGGGTGATTTTACCAAATAAAATGTTCAAACCTAAGTTAGCCTTAATCACGGGGGGGGGGGGGGGGTTCTTGGCCAAATTTTGGGCAGGGGTCTGCCGCAAGCATATTCAAAACGGTACCGTAGGCTAGACTAATTTTTACGAAAATGGTACCCTTGGCTAGACCATTTTGACCATTCTCTGGACCAATTTTTACGAAAATGGTACCCTTGGCTAGACCATTTTGACCATTTCCTGGACCAATTTGTCAAATTAGTACCAAATATGATATCATGACCGTTCGCTAGACCAATATTGTCAAAAATGATACCCTTGGCTAGACCGTTGCTAGGCCAAAATTGGAAAAAGGATACCCTTGGCTAGACTATAAGTCCGAAAAGTATACCCTTGCTCGCGGCACATCCCCAGGTACCTTTACTATGGAAGAACCCCCCCCCCCCCCCCCCCCGTGGCCTTAATGTGATATATTAAGATTTTAGTTTTGAATATCGGCCGCGTAACTTTTATTCCACAGTCCGCTAAACATTTACTTTTTGACTCACTCGGTATATGTGCAAGGCTGGCAACCCACGAAGACGACAAAACATTGATAAAACTCTCTGGCCTAGTGGCAGAGCAGAGCATAGTCAGCAGAACACACCAAGGAAGCAAAACAATGCTCAAAAGAGTAATTTGGCACCTTGCTTTCTTATGTTGTCCCCCCCCCTTCTTCAACAGTACGCTGTATGTTTATATGTACCTATAGCTGGACAAAAATTGACAAAAGTTGACATAAGATGCTAATCAAACAATCAATCAATAATGACCATTTACATAATTAATCATGAAAATTTAAAGTCTATCTATGCTGCCAGACATCAAATGGACTGACTGGATCTCCTTGCCATATCTAACAGTGATAATGATGACTTCTGTACTTTTATAGCGAAAAGATTTAATGAACTGAAAATCATAAAGGAATCCGACAAAGAAACTCAAAATGAAAACTCCCTAACAATTTAACACAACAAGCTCCCTGTGATTTTTTAGATTCGCAATGTATAAAGCAATAACCATCATCAAAACAAATATGCGCTATTGTAATTGCATTGTCTATGAAGAGTTTGGTAATTCTATATAACACCTGTGAAGAAGGTGATCTGTATATTTTCATCTTATGTCAAGTGGATGCAACTAATTGCTTAGAGATGCAAGGGTAAGGACGTTCACAGCTAGAAGTATCTTATTTGCGAGTAACAACGATATAAAAAAATTGGCTGAATAAAGAAGAATCACACGAGTTTAGGTGAGTGCATTTTAGCCTGCGTTTTTTCAAATTTAGCAGCCAAGTCCGGCATGTTCTACCATTGAAAGTTTCATCCACCAAATATTCTACGTTTCAGTTTCAGTTTCAGTTTCATATAATTTAAATTCACTACATACAATTTATAATCCTAACTATACGAATAAATAACTGAACTACATAGATAACAGATAATACTACAGAAAATTAATACAATGATACAGAAAATTAATACAATATACAAATACAAAGAGGAGCGAAATAAATTGTATGCAGGGAATTACTTAAAGGAGGAGCTCTCTCAATAGGTAAACTAATCAAGGAGAGAGCCCCCTCCCCCGTATCCTTAAATATTACCAGGCAAATGTAGATGAATTTACATAATTGTGCATTTCTTTTCATATAGATTAATAGAATTCAATTCTACGATTGATAAATCAATAAACTTTGGTGTTGCATCCAATCTTTAAATCTTCTTTTTGCTCAGTTATACCAAAGACTGCTTCATTTTTGGCAATGCTAGAAATTGTATCCTGCCAGCAAAAGAAATTAAACTCACGCCTTAAAAAGCTTACTTAAGGCGATTGGTTTATTTGACATGTTGCAACATTGCGAAAACATCACGGAATATGAATAGACGACAAGATAGATTTGCAAACAATTTTTCGTGACTTCATATATACTTCAAAAGCAGCTACCCTATAAGTTCAAAAATTTTGAGTTTTCGCCACTTTATAAAGCGCTAACTAAGAATTTCAGAGAATTCACAAATTACAGTCAAAGTAGAAGAAATTTACCTGCTTTGTTTTCAATATTCAAAAACAGCACCGTATCTTCATTGAATTCTGTTTTCTTTGCACGAAAAAAACCTTGGATATTTGCTCTGGTTTTCAATGGGAAGGAACTCCTATTGTAAACCACATAATGAATGCTCCGCCCAACGGAAGCAGTATCAGAGTATCCGAGTATCCGATTACAGCGGAAGCAAATAGCTGAAGAAATGTTCAAATAATCATGAACATTTGTTTTAAGCTAATTTTTAAGTTTACGTGGTGTATTTCTTCTGCTTTGACCAAAGGCAATAATACACCGTTGATGTGGCCTATATTCTGATCAATATTGTATTCTTACTTGCTGTGCTGTTTCTCTTCCACGGGAATCAAGGAAAGCTTGACAATGGGTGCTTTTCCTTCTCGTCACAAACAACTTCGATTGAATGCCACCATTATCCAAACAGTTCAATTCAAACCGCATTTCGCACGTGAGCGCCTACGCAGCGATACGTCTCATTTTAAACTTCCACCCTTAAAGTTCCTTAAAGGGGCTCCGTCGTCAAAATGTAAACAAAACGATGATTTTTGCAGTTTTTTGAAAGGTGATATCACACAGGATTTTCGTATTTTTTTCAAAATGAAAGTTGCTGTTTGGGCGTTAATCCTTGTACTTCACTAAGGAACAAACCAAACATTCATATCTTTTACGATTGCTCGGATATAAGTGGATTTTTAACGGTCACTTTTTTGTGGCTTGGGTGAAGCCACAAAACAAACTTCAGAGAACAATGGATGAACAATGGATAATCCCCGACACGTGCGAGTTTACGGATTTGTTTACAGTTTGACGACTGAGCCCCTTTAATACAGTATTTAGAGTGGAAGTATGAAATGAGACTTATTGATGCGTATGAGCTCACACGCGAAATACGGTTTGAACTGTTCGAATAATGGTGGCATTCAATCGAAGTTGTTTGTGACGACATGAAAGAAGGAAAAGCACCATGAAGCAACATGAAACAACACAGTGGAAAAGAAACAACACGGTTAGTAAGAATCCAATTTTGATCATAATACAGGCCACATCAACGGTGCATTATTGTCCATGCTTTGACTGTAAAGCAATAGCTACAATCATCAATAACAAGGACAATAACATGGTGTTTCAGAAAAAGCGCAACCCAGACCAATTTGAGATTCTTTAGAATATGATGAAATTGAATCAATTTGGGCTAAAGTGCAGTTTAGCGGGCGGCATTCGAATGTTGTTGTTGTTTGTCATACGGTAAGTGTTAGGGTTAGTTTCAGAAAAGCGTTTTCGGCGTAATTTAGCGTTAGTTAGGGTACGTTAGGGTTAGAAAGGGTTAGTAAGGGTAAGTTAGGGTAAGGGTTAAGGTTAGTTAGGTTTAGGATTGGAATATGACATTTAGCGCCGCCCGCTAAACTGCAATCGTCCCCAATTCCCGTGTGAAGGGGGCCTAACTCTGTTTTGTGACTTTTTACGATAAAAAACAGGTTTTTATTTTGCTCTTACAGCATGCTGCATTTGAAATTGACCATTCTTACTTAAATATGAATTTAATGATAAATGATTCCATTAATGTATCTAAACTGCATACCATTGAAAAAAGATCGATTGTACTTTCAGAAGGTATGCATTACAATCTAAAAAGGTCTTGATTTTGCTCTTACAGCATGCTGCATTTGAAATTGGCCATTCTTACTTAAATATGAATTTAATGATAAATGATTCCATTAATGTATCTAAACTGCATACCATTGAAAAAAGATCGATTGTACTTTCAGAAGGTATGCATTACAATCTAAAAAGGTCTTGATTTTGCTCTTACAGCATGCTGCATTTGAAATTGACCATTCTTACTTAAATATGAATTTAATGATAAATGATTCCATTAATGTATCTAAACTGCATACCATTGAAAAAAGATCGATTGTACTTTCAGAAGGTATGCATTACAATCTAAAAAGGTCTTGATTTTGCTCTTACAGCATGATGCATTTGAAATTGACCATTCTTACTTAAATATGAACTTAATGATAAACGATTCCATTAATGTATCGAAACTGCATACCATTGAAAAAAGATCGAATGTACTTTCAGAAGGTATGCATTACAATCTAAAAAGGTCTTGATTTTGCTCTTACAGCATGCTGCATTTGAAATTGACCATTCTTACTTAAATATGAATTTAATGATAAATGATTCCATTAATGTATCTAAACTGCATACCATTGAAAAAAGATCGATTGTACTTTCAGAAGGTATGCATTACAATCTAAAAAGGTCTTGATTTTGCTCTTACAGCATGCTGCATTTGAAATTGACCATTCTTACTTAAATATGAATTTAATGATAAACGATTCCATTAATGTATCTAAACTGCACACCATTGAAAAAAGATCGATTGTACTTTCAGAAGGTATGCATTACAATCTAAAAAGGTCTTGATTTTGCTCTTACAGCATGCTGCATTTGAAATTGGCCATTCTTACTTAAATATGAATTTAATGATAAATGATTCCATTAATGTATCTAAACTGCATACCATTGAAAGAAGATCGAATGTACTTCCAAAGGTATGCATTATTAGGAGTTATAGTTGGATCGCCCTGTTTTGAATCACCCCCGTATGAACTCATTCTAGTCAGCCTGTCATGTTGCAACGCTACCCTGGGTACCAGAGCCTAAAAATTTAAAAATAAAAAAAAAATAGAAAAATAAAAAACGAGAAGAAAAGGGAGGTTGCAACGCGTGGGATTTTCGCTTGGCGTAAGTTTGACTTTAAACTTCGTAATATCTCTTTCTATCTGTCAATGACACTGATGTCTTATTCAATGGTCGCACAGCGGTAGGAAGCAAGACAAGGTGTCAGCTGCAAATAACCGAATTTCTTAGCAACATCTAATGTTTTCTTGGTTTTTGCAAGGTTTATGTGTAATTCACAAAGTTATGGGATAAGCATTAAATAAGTAATGCTGAATTCTAAACCAAATATCAAATTTGATAATTGAAACGTAGGCGTTCATTGATTTTGAAAGTAAAGTTTCTATTAATGAATTTTCTAATGGCAGCTGCTCCTATAGCTGAGGTCGACTAATTGGGGAAAAGGTGCTTGGCTTTGCTAGCATAGGTTCCAAATCTTTAAAAAGACTGGTGTAAAATCGAGTGACCTATTTCTTTGTACTGAATGATTTCAAAGAAACTTTTGCTATTTCTCTATAATTCTACCGTTGGACTTTTCTGAAATCTTTAATATTTTCAAAGTTGGAGTGTTTTTCGTCTTTTTCAGGAATTCAAGAAAAATTTTCAAAAAAGTTTAAAACCATTTTAATTTCTAAACCGTTTGACGCAACATGAAGTAATTTCGAAGAAAACCATAGTTTATCAATGCCTACAATATGGTATCAAGCAAAAGTCTGTCACTCATCTGGTTTATGATTTAGAAATTTGATGACGTCACATCCTCAAATGAGTTGAAATGTAGAAGCAAGAACTGACAATTTCGAAACATAAAAAAAAAGACTGGGGAGAGCGGTTCGTTTTGGTAAATGGCGGACACAGAGCTTCTACTAATGATAAAGTTCCCTCTACAAACTGTCGGTTTTAAATTCCTGGTTGAAATTGTTAAAAAAACTTCCAAAAAAATGCCTAAGGTAGCCTAAAAGTGGAAAGAATGTCACATGACTCATAGCCAGGCCTTGTGATAAAAAAGAGACCTTGCCTCAGATGTCTTTGGCAGGAAAATGTTCGTTATTTCCTTCAAAGCTGATCGATCAGGACAAACGCCGGGGGGTTACTTGACCAGGTTTTGATCGGAAACGTGCCATCGAAGCTTCAAAAACATACCCGTTCCTTATGCCAATTTTACGAAAACGTATACCCGACCTTATACCAATTTTCCGAAGAAGTATACCAAAATCGTTCCTTTAACCAAAATCGCAAAAATCGATACCGTTCTTTATACCAAAATCGTGAAAATCGATACCTTCCAGATGGCACGTCCCCGTACCCAAAATATGTGAAGTATCCCCCCGAGAATGAACGAAGCAAGTTAAAACACTGCTTTGGCGAATACCTATCGTTCAGCTTTTTTTTGTTCAAATAAAATTCTACAATAAATCTTGACATTCTACTATACCTTCCTAATTACTATACTACAGGGACGATGCCAAGGGGAGCGAAAGACAATGACTACCACATGGCCAATAAAAAGACATGCAACGCTAAACTACATACAACTCAATATACCCTGGGTACCAGCGCCCTATTGAGCCAATTTTTTAATAAGGCTTTGGTGCCCAGGGTAAACTCAATACAACTACGAACAATTAAAACCTAATGGAAACCATACTAGATTCTGTCTGATATTAGATGTCCGGTAAGGTACGCGATTGAAATGAAAATGTCAGGAGCGCAGCTCATCTTGATTGGTTGACGGAAATAGAATATGCCAAAATGATGCAATAAATATGCCTGGCATCTAATGTTAAACAGAACTTACAAAGAACCAGAAAAGTTACGTTGAGAAAGTTGGTGGTTGCTTGGTACTGAAGTTTCAAAAGATCTTAGTCAAACTGACCAGTTTCATGAATAAAGCGTAAAGTCAATTCGAGTATATTTCTGTTAAAATCATTAGAGGGGTCTTGATCACCACATAGTAAAAGCAGTGTCAGAGCATCATTTGAAAGATTGGTGATTTGTACAAATGGTCGTAATAATAATTCAACAATTCCAGCGAGAAGATTTTGCCGTTGAACATCAAAGATGGGCAGAGCAACAAAAAGTGTTCCGTATTCTCAATGCCATCGCTTGTTGGGCAGATTGGGTTTATGGTATCCTTGAAATTATGCTTGAATTTATGGAAATTCAACTTTCTGAACTGAAATTCAACTTTCAGCTTCTGGTCTAGATAGAAAATAACTTGCAGTGACAGCTGTTTCTCAGGAAGATATAATGGATCTCTTCGAAGTCTGCCGATTTCAGAAGGTTTCCCATATTTCATAAGCCAAAATATACGCCCTGCTGCATAAATGAGACTTCGTTATTAACTGTAAAACACATAGGCACAGGATGATTGAGCAATGGGCCGCTCTGATTGAGCATGAGTTTAAATTTTGGTTTTTGTTTCCTAAATAACACATAATTTCATGAAAAGTCGATGTGAGCCTCATCAGCTGTTGACATACTTTCGCGTTTATGAAATAACTTGCTTTAAGTTTGACCTCGGCGGATTTTAATTAGCTAAAAAGGGTAATTAATAATGGAAATTTGGTCTTTTATAGTAGTCTTCATAGCCTCTCGCGGTTAAGCTGAATTCAAACTACGCGTTTTTTCTTGACGCTGAGCAATAACGGCTCGCGGTTTATGATGCAAGACCCTTATTTGGGCAGACGTGATTGTTTTATGGACCAAGTCACGTCATTTCACCTCCAATGTCATCATCATCATCATCATCATCATCATCATCATCATCATCATCATCTATCATCTTCATCATCATCATCATCATCATCATCATCATCATCATCATCATAATCATAATCATAATCATAATCATAATCATAATCATCATCATCATCATCATCATCATCATCATCATCATCATCATCATCATCATCATCATCATCATCATCATCATCATCATCATCATCATCATCATCATCATCATCATCATCATCATCATCATCATCATCATCATCATCATCATCATCATCATCATCATCATCATCATCATCATCATCATAATCATCATCATCATATCATCATCATCATCATCATCATCATCATCATCATCATCATCATCATCATCATCATCATAAAAAGAATAGCTAAATTACAGCTAATTTCAGGCCTACTTTACAAAAATTTACAAAATTTACAAATTAATTCCTAAAGCTAATCAATAAAAACATTTAGTGGATTATATATCACCATTATCATCATTATTATCACCATCATCATCTATCATCATCATCATCATATGATCACCATATGATCATACAATCATCATATCATATATATGTTGCTCAGATCTCTTACATAAATACTCTAATAGCTCCGCCGTTTTAACTGTCAAATGAAATAATGTTTATCAACTGGAAAATCTTATTCAGTTTAGCACAAGCAATAGCTGTATAAATGGACTCTTGACGAGCACTTTTTGGTGGCTTGGGTGAAGCCCTCTTGGCTGTCCGAAATTCGGCAAGCGATTTCAATGTCATTAATTAATACAAATTGGCATTTAGAAATTGAAACAAATGGTATTCCCGTAACCTTAGTTAAAGGTCAAGAACATCCATGCACGCGAAGCTAAATAGAAACACGCCTATTTCATAGAAAATTCTAGCATTCGTCTACAACCGGGTGGCTAATTAGAAGAAAAGCTGACAGAACGATTAATAAAGAATGAAGCAAATCGTCAGTCGTCAAATGATTTGACCTTTTCCATTGATTTTCCAGTTAGAATTACCAGTATTTGATTCATAACTCTGTTGTCAATATTCTCAATTTGTTGATACTCATATCAATCCAAGATACCAGTTTTTTAGAATTTAGTGTGATGAAGCCTACGATGTTGTTCATCAAAAATTATTCCGAATTCATAACGTGCTGAGATAGTAGTCTAGACAGTCATGGATTTGATTGAGGTTTACTGCTGGAAGAACACGAATATACTCTTCTTTGCAGTGGTATACCCTCTTTTAGTTTTCCCTATATCATTTTGCTACCTATCTACCAGAACAAGGACAGATAATGTTACAATAGAACTCGCTACTTTTCATTGACACCTAGATACAAAGCAATTTGTGATTGCAGACAAAGGGAATTGCATGCTCGGTTGGTCAAGACAAAAACAAAAACAAAGCAAGTCGCAAAAATTGCCCTGAAACTCGGGTCGCTAGCGCGCTCGTTGTGCATTCCAGAAATGGGTTTTAAGAGCAAATATTAGCACGTATGGAAAGAAGAAGGATATATCTAAACTTCTACCTCGGGCATTTTATTTATTTTTTGCAGAGGCCAATTGGGAGGGGATTCAATTCTCGTACTTTTCAGGTGTAATTAAAACACTTACTGCTCAGCTTCTGTATGAAAAAAATGAAATGCCCGAGGTAGATGTGTAGATATGTCCTTCTTCTTTCAATATGTGCTAATATTTGCTCTTTGAAACCATTTCAGGAATGCACAACGAGCGCGCTAGCGACCCGGGTTTCAGGGCAATTTTTGCGGCTTGCTTTGTTTTTGTTTATGTCTAGACCAACCGAGCATGGAATTCCCTTTGTCTGCAATCACAAATTGCTTTGTATCTAGGTGTCAATAAAAAGTAGCGAGTCCTATTGTAACATTATCTGTCCTTGTTATCTACCAGTACACTGACTGCCTTCTAAAAAGAAGCTTAGCATCAGTGTGTAAAATAATATAAAAAGGAAACAAAAATTTGCTCTTTTGTGTTTTTCTATATTCTAAGTTAAAGGGAATCTAAGCATATATCAGCCTTCAGTGAAAATAACTGTGCAAATATTGAAGTTGAAAAGGATGAAGCTGAGACACTTTTATATGCTTAGTTTCCCTTCATATTTCATTTTGCATTGCCACCCAACAATTCTTTGGAAGACATTGTAATTTTTTCAAAAACAACTTTTCGAAAATAGCCCTAAATAATGTACTAAACCCATAAACGCATGCATCAAAATACCGTAATCTGTAGAAAGAAGTCTTTGCAGGGATTCAATGGTTTTCTCTCTAGTTACATGTTTATTGTGGTTGTTGTTCTTTTACAGGAATTAACGGTCTTCTTTCTACAAATTACGGTGTTTTGTTGCGTTTGGTACGATGAGTCCATTATTTAAGGTTATTTTGAAATTTTGTACCACAAATCATTTGTTTGAACAACTTTTCCTTAAAGAGGGCATTTCCTTCATTTTTCGGGAGTTTAAAGGGTGCGTTCATAAAATGCTTTTTGGGGGCCCCGTCGTACTGGCCCGAGCTGGTTTATCGACGAGCGCGTGGCCAAGTGGTTAAGGCGACTGACTCGTAAACCAAAGGTCAGAACAGCCGAGGTTCGAATCCCGCGCTGGACAGTTTGGTCGCTGCCCGTAACTCTAGACCGGGTCGACCAGAGCCATATGAGGGAAATCTGGTAGCTGCGGCGGGTTGATGGTAAAACATCCGTGGCCCCTGCTGGAAATAAGTCTCTCTCAGACTTTCGCAGGCTAGCCACGTTAAATATGATTACCTACCTACCTACCTACCTACTGACGACCCTTCTGTGGTCATGCTTGTAATCAGAATCCTGATACTGACTGGGATTATCAGAAAAATCCTGATACTGACTGGTATACGTAATCCACAATTCCATAAACATTATGTTGACAATGCTTATGCAGTTAATCTGCACCTGAGAGCAGTCAGCCATTTTCTGCAATGCAAAAGCAACGTTAAATCTGTTCAGTTAATCAATCTATGACCTTGAGAATTTTTAGAACAGATCAGTCGCTATAGAAGGGATTGTTTTTTTGTAAAAAATAATTTAGTATTTCAAATTTTTCAAATTATTCAATTACATTTTAAAGAAATATCCACCTGCGTCTCTGTAAACAACTAAATAAAGAAAGTATGTTTTGTTTTTCTTTAAGCAGGCCCCGAAACGTGAAAGATACTCAAATGATAATTGGCTTCGTCATGTCTTGTAAACAATAGACGCAAAACCAAACACGCAGTATGCAGACGTGCTTCAATAGATCACATTGATCGCGACGAGAAAAACAGACAATGTAGAAGACAGAAAAACGCATGGCAATACACAGAACAAACTGAGAACAACAATTAATAAACACATACAGGAGATAGAAGAATATACAGCAATACATCACATAAAGCAAGAAAACAGAATACAATCATAGGGAACAGAATGATAGCTTTGAAGAAGATCTAACTTATAATCTGGAGATCACTGAAGAAGTATGGTGAAACTACGATATACTGGTAAGATTTTTAAATGCCGTTTGCATCAGCTCTTCAAGTTTCAGTTTCAGTTTCAGTTTCATATATTTCAAATGCACTTCATACAATTTATAATCCACCATACCAACAACTAACTAAACTACAAGAAAAAAGAAAATATTACAGAAAATTAATACATTGGTAAGGAAAATTAATACAATATACAAATACAGAGAAAAGGATAAATTGTATGGAGGGAATTACTTATAGGAGGAGCTCTCTCAATAGGGAAACTAATCGAGGAGAGAGCCCCTAGTAACTAGTGAATCTCTATAAAGACTTCTTAACATTTTACATTTTCTGTTGTATAATGAAGAAATATTCTTGCTGGAATTCATGATTTGTTAGAGCTACTTGCACATGAAGAGTATCGACGAGAAATTTCATTGCAACTTGCTATATTTTCTATATTGTTTTGAAACTCTCCCGTATATACCATAGGATTCAAACCTTTAAAGATTATTGAGTATATGGTTATTGCATCTTCCTTTTTAAATATACTTGCTTACATGAATAGAAAACTTAGATTATTAGATTACTTTGTTGTAATTTTATTGCTGTACTTATGAAAGGCGTAGTGTAATATATCTCTTTTCTCAGTTCCCCGATCCGGATTTTCTTTAAACTCAAATAAAAATTGACAGCATATTATCACTAACTTCGCTACTCACAAATTAATACCATGAGGTGGAAAACGATACCAACGATTGCTGCAAACAAGTTACAAAACTAACTTGAAACGACTGAGTGGTTATGCTTGGATGCGGTAAGGCAAAGAACTGCAGGACTTAACTCGAATCGACTAGAAGCTGAAGAACGAGTCTATTCAGGCAGCTTATTTCAGGGGGCATCTTAACAAAAAAAATCAGCAAAATACAGGAAAGGGCTTTGAGAATTACAAACAAGAATACTGAATCTACTTTTAGTGAGCTATTACAGAATGACTGTGCAGTTGCTATTTATGCAAAGAACTTGCAAATACTTATGACTGAGATGTTCAAAACTAGAAAGACCAGAACCCTACATTTATGCAGGAAATCTTCTGCGAAAATACAAGTCACTACAATTTGCGTAGCAATAATGAATTTATTCAACCAAGAGTGAGATCTGTCAGCAATGGGACAGAAAGCGTCCGATTCAAAGGTCCGCAGTTGTGGCAAACGTTACCACTAACCATACCCAATTCAGAATCCCTTGGTGAGTTTGAAATAACAGGGCCTCCGACGATGGGAGGGCCGGGGAGGCCATGGCCCCCCCACTTTTTTGCAAATCATGCTGTTCTGAAAGGCAGTTCATCACGTTGTATTGTGGTAAATTTTTTGTATCAAGTTTGGCCCCCCCCCACTTTTCTGATCTCGTCGGGGGCCTTGAATAAAGATAAAACATTGGTACGGAGAAAGCTATCCATACAGATTATGCCACATTTAAAACAGACTACTAGTTCTAGAAGGTCACACATTGTCTTAAAGTGACACTCCTGTTATATTCTATAAAATACCCCGCCCCCCCTGGAGGATGTGCCTCTCCAAATTAGAATCATTCCTGCATCCCTATTTCCGTTCAAATCAATAGCGTTGCCAGGGGGTGACTTGGGATGGACGTAATCAACCCAGTTTTCTCAGGGTAGTGATAATTCACTAGCAAAGACAATGTAAAGATGGCTGGCTAAATGACTGAAAACTGTATTATTATTATTATTACACCCTTCAGAACGTAATTCCCTACAAGTCCACGCCCTCTATTTTTCATTTTTAGTGCTGGCAATGCGATAGACTGATTACACGTTTGTAGTTATCACTATTGATAGACTGAAGGACGCTATAACTAAGGTGCTGTTTATATGAGAAGGGCCAGCCCTCCTAGGAGGGCTAGCCCTCCTAAGAGAGCTGGATTTTATTTTGCGTTTACATGGAAAGTTAGCCCTTCTAGGAGGGCTAGACATGATGGCGCCATCCGTTCTAATCCTATCGTTCTACGTTGATTCTATTGTTTCCGCCAGCCCGCCTAGGAGGGCTAGCCCTCTTGATTGCGTTTACATGGGAAATTTCCAGCCCTCCTAGGCGAGATCTCGGGTATTCACTAGCGAGATCTCGCCTAGGCGGGCTGGCCCTCCTCTCATATAAACGAAAAAGAATTTTATGAAGGATTATACCAGAGTGGTGAGATCTCGGGAAAGAGGGCTAGCCCTGCTAGGAGGGCTGGCCTTCCTCCATATAAACAGCACCTAAGACTCCAGATCAAACTATTCGAAAAATCGGCAGCTGAGGTCAGCCTCGTAATGATCATTCCGGTTCTGCAGAATATCATATTATGGTCTAATTATGATCAGCAAATCATCCAGAATGTCTTTTGATTTGTGTTGTTGTTGTCAGCCATGTCCGTCATGTCTACTTTCCACCATGTTTATTGAAAATTTCGCGAGCTTAGCAGCAAAGAAACACCGGAAAACAGAATCATATCTTCTTGTCAATTTTTCGCTAGCATGGGCTGCAACGTTGCTTAGCAAAGATCACCTCTCCACGAATCAGAATCACAAGTTGAAGATCCTGCAATCTTATTGGTCGCACCGGTTTTTGGCGATTTTAGTCTGATTATCAGTCCCACTTGAAGCGTTGTGCCGTCATCCAATTCAATCAATGAGCGGAAATTGGAACTGAAGTAGTTAGTCTAGGAATGCGACTGGCCAAAATATCAATCTGAAGCCCCAATCTTTTTCTTAGATTCAACTTTCGCATATCATCGCTGATTCAAATTATTACACAACAATCAATAAATCACAGAATTTACACTCTCAAAGAATGGCACTCGGGCAAAAACGGAAGCTTCTGGCACTTCTGTCTGCCTTGTTTTTATACTTGATTCTTGGTGCAGCAATATTTTGGAAGATAGAAGAGGGAAAAGACACGAGTGACTTGGAAGTAAGAAAAATTTACGAGGAGCACAAGGTTGGAGAGGGAAATATGACTTTTGCTAAATTCAAGGAGATGATGCATGAGGCAGAACATGTTTTCAAATTGTCACATTTTGGTGAAGCCACTTGGAATTTTTACAGTGCTTTGTATTTTTGTGGCTCAGTGGTCACAACAATAGGTAAGTTTGAGACTAGAAAATTACATGATAATGATATAATCAGATTTCAAAATTATTTATATTGAGCAGTTGATAGAAAAGACAAGAATTATGAAAGTGGGCCCAACAGCTACCAAGACTCTGGGGGCCAAGCCCCCAAGAAAATCTTCGAGGACACGCCCTCTACATTTACTTAGAATGCCTTTCACGACCCTATGTTTGAGAGTCCTGAATTGGGATTTTGACAATTTTATAACATTTTTTTATGGAGTAGCATCACCCAGGAACATCATTGAGTAAAGATAATTCATTTTGGCTTAGGAGATCTCTTGGATTCCTTGTTTGCCAGTGCCAAATTCGAATAGTTGGCGATGACGACATGGATAACCACTGCTCAACAAATTTGTGCACGAAGAGCCCCTAATTTATCTTAGAACGCTTCTCGCAATCCAACTTTTGTCTGTCCCCAACAAATGGAAACTTTGAGCTGATATATTGTCTTAGTTTTGTGTCCAGGAAAATTTTGAGAACTCCAAACTTTACATTGGCTTAGAATGCCTCTCCAGCTCTCCCAATCACGTTCCAACATCTCTCGGAAATATTGCACTCTCGTACCTATACCCAGCAACTTTCCACACGTTTTTGAAATAAATGAAAGTGAATAAAAACCTTAGAATACTCTTTTGAGCTTGTGAGCTTGAGTTTGAGTTTGCCTTTTCGAGATAAAAACTCTTCTACTTCTTGACGGTGACCTGTTCCTTCGTGGCACTTTCAATCCCACCTACGTTTCCGACTCATGAGGAAAATTTCCGAGTCTTATCGAAATGGGGGGGGGGGGGAGGGCAGTTGCCCCTCCAACCCCTAATAATTCCGCCACTGTGCAATAGTTTCCCTATGTGGAGGTGAATTAGCCTAGTGTTTGTAACACATTCTTACATTTACGACAGTGAAGGTAAAGCAGGTGAAGTTGCTCTTTTAGCACCAAGCGCTGGGATTGCAGAAGTAAAGAAGACCTAATCGAGTCCTCTACCTGGGATGGTGCCCCGTCCGCGTGACTGTTTTGGCTGCAAAGTCTGAGGACTTCCACTGCGCCACAACATCATCCTCCGAAGGCCGCTGAAGCAGTTCCAATGACTGCTGAAGACTGAGCCTACGCCTCATTTCCAAGCGCATCAAAAACTTGTAAAATGATGGCCGGTCTTAATTTGCTATGTGCTACGCCTTTTGGTCTCAATTTGAATAAGTAATTCAGTTCAACGAGCAAGGAAGTTATGTTGTTGCTGTTGTTGTGAAGAATGAAACTTTGATCATGTATTGGGTCTGATGCCTCATGTGGGAAATAACTGAGTCATAACTAGGCTCTATTCAGAAGCGTAAGGAAAGGAGTTGAGTTGCAGTAGAACAGGAGTTTAGTTGAGTTACAGTAGACTTATGACTTTTCGTCCCTTATTTCCCTGCGTTCTTTGATTTGCTGACATCACTTGGTAAAAGGGACTCATTCCATTACTCTTATAGAATGGGCCCCCTTTAGGTGCCAATGGAGTGGTTCCGTATTGATCAATCGAATTGCTAGAATTCAATTTTCAACCAATAGGGAGCCTTTATCTAGACAGTTGTTGTTGTTGCATACAAAAAACGGTTGATACGGCCTAGACTTCTCGAAGCTGTGATGGATCTATATTGTTTCTACGGAGGAAGATTACTGCTTGAAAGGCATGTATTTTGCGATTTGTAGGTCAGGAAAGCATTATTCTTTGCACTAAAAGTTTGCTTTTCAATGTTGAAGCTCTTCAAACCAGACTTTGAAGCGATTCTGTTGAGCGTACGAGAACTCCCGCTGGTTTAGGCCACTTTATAAGAGTAATGGTATGAGTCCCTGTTGATCAAGTGATATCAGCAAATCAAAGAACGCAGGGAAACAAGGGATGACAAGTCATAAGTCTAGAGTTGCAGTAGAACATACATCAATTCAGGTAGATAATTGAATTTAAGCTGAAACCTTAGAAAAAATTAATCAAAGTTCTAATTTACAGAATACAAACAGGATTTACTGTTATTGTTTCAAGAATCACTTTTATTTTTTGAGCTGGGAAAATAAGCATGTTGCAACAAAGATTACACAATAAACAAAGACGAGCGACTCGATAATGAAGATAAGGCAAGAGGCAACACAGTTAGACAATGGAATTTGACATCTCGATATCTGAAGAAATTAGCTATTCGCAAACAAGATTTGAGCGATAGAATTGACATGGAGCTGTTTCAAAGTCTGTGTCAACAAAATTGTATAATTTGGAAAAATCTTTAATCCAATCTGTTCACTCCTACCGAATGTAAGCTGTTTTCATACACAGACACTAAGCCTCTAGATTGAATTTACAAATTGCAAATTTACAAACTGAATAATTTAGCTTTCATAGATAATTTGTTGACAATAACAGTTTGAAATTAGAAATATTGTTTTTATGAACTATAAGATAAACAAAACCCCAAAATAGCCGATTCCAAATTTCCCACGTTACTTTTGGCTTGGGAGTAAAGCAGGCATTGTTTGTAGCGAGTGATTCAATAAAATCAAAATAATTTTGAATGCAACATCCAAAACACAGAGAGAGAGAGAGGAAGATGACATATACCGGGTGTCCCAAAAAAGTACTCCTGTTTAAAAAATCACCAAAAATTGATTATCAAAACTTTGATAAAATTTTCTTTTTGATTTGTTTTTCAAAGACCCAAAAATATTTATAGATGCCAAAATTTTTGCTTTTGATGCAATGAGCTAGAAAAATTACACGTTGAAAAACCTTATTTTGAGCTATACTTTTTAAGTAAAATGCTCAATCTTGCCTAACAGTGAAAATTTTCAGATTTTTAATTGTCATCGAAGTGTTCAATGGCAGTGTGCATTTCTTTCTGTCATTTATGACCAAACTAGAAGCTTTATATGCACAAAGAAATTGATCTGGCAAGCATAAATGTTTTTTTGCAGTATGATTCAAAACCAGGTTGCCCTGAAAGGAGCTAAAATTGTAAATTTCAAACCAATTACAAGATCAGCTGTCTGGGAAAATAATTTAGTCCTTGATCTACTTGAAATTAAAAGAAAATTGAGGATCTGCCATGTCATCAAATTTTCGTGAATTTTCAAACGGGACTCCTTTTTTTTGGGACATCTGGTATGTTTTCTGCAAAGACCCTCCATCCCCGGGGGGTCTACTTAAAACATTGAGCACCAGGGCATGTGCCTGCCAATAGGGCCCTATTTTCGGTTGAAAATTACAGGACAGGATTATACCTTTTGTGTATTTATTCCGGCACAGGTATGTTCATTAAAGCTTTTTCCTAGGACAGCTCAGATTTGACATGCAAAATTAAGGTAACTTACAAAAGACAATTGTATTATCCAGGACAGGTACTATGTTTTCAAACATTTATTCCAGGATAGGGTCATAAAATTCTATTTTGGCAGGCACATCCCCGTTGTTTTTCTCTAAGGTAGACCCCCCGGGCCTGCATCATCTCTCCCGATCATGGTTTCGTCTTATTACGGACCATGTTTGTTCCTTTTGCTATCTTCCTTTTGTTACGTTATACCGGCACCTCTAAAGGGACCATTATAGAAATAAGGTCAGCTTCGCCTTTTAATGCTAAAAGTGCCACTGTAATTAGGGGTTTTTTTCTTTACTTCTTTAACCTTATATATTATATTGCATCTATTTTCATAGCATGAGCTTGTAAATACATTTTAATTGTACAATGGATACTATAAGTGCGGATGAAGAACGAACGAGAAATAGACAAAAATTCGATGTTTTTTAGCACACTAAGGCCTTTCAAGTCATTACTATCATCAAAGTGTGACTGATAAACTGCTTTATATAGAGACTATCAATCCACATTTGAGGAACTTCTAGATAGGGTTGAGACAAAGACAATACATAAAAAGAACTTACAAAACCTCATGGTTGAAATTTACAAATCAATGAACCATCTCAATCCAGAGTACATGTGGAATTTCTTTGTTAAAAAAGATGTTCCCTACAACCTGCGGACAAAGGAACTATGCAAGCTCCCCTCAGTGAGTTCTCAGCGCTACGGAATAAATTCCTTATCCTTTAGAGGGAGTCTATTGTGGAACAATCTTAGTGATGACCTAAAATTGACAACTTCTCTCATGAAATTCAAGAAAGAAATACGTTGCTGGGATGGCAATAACTGTACGTGCTACATTTGCACTTAATTTAGGATAATTCATTAGGGTTTTTTATCTTTTTGTTATATTGTATATTGTATATTATAGATAGTTGGTGTTAATTAGTTGTTGTTAACTAGATCAAAACCAACTGTAAATAAGTTTATGATTATGATTATGATTATTTATAGCTTTTTAGCTTTATAGTGTGACTGACAAACCAGTTTGTCAGTCACACTCTGATGAAAGTAATGACTTCAAAGGCCTTAGTGTGCTAAAAACATCAAATTTTTGTCTATTTCTTGTTCGTTCTTCATCCGCACTTATAGTATCTATTTTATTGTTTCTTTATTGCCAATATATTAATTGTACATATGTCAGGGCTGTTAGAACCAAAATATTGCTGAATTGTTCAAATTGTGATAGAAGCATGAAACTTGGATAGGATACACAGTTCGATACGCTGAAAAAGATAGGATGCAGACCCCTTCGAAAAAATGCCCCCTAAAGCTATTTTTAGACTGGGGTACTATGTTCCAGGCCTTTACAGTTGTTGTTATAATAACATTGCTGCAAATTGTGATATTAGAATGTAACTTGGTAAGGATACACAGTTTGATACGTTGAAAAAGATAGGATACAGACCCCTTCGAAAATTTGCCCCCTAAAGCTATTTTTAGGCTGGGGTACTAGTTTCCAGGCCTCACAGTGGTTGTTATAATAACATTGCTGCAAATTGTGATATTAGCATGAAACTTGGTAAGGATACACAGTTTGATACGTTGAAAAAGATAGGATACAGACCCCTTCGAAAATTTGCCCCCTAAAGCTATTTTTAGGCTGGGGTACTAGTTTCCAGGCCTCACAGTGGTTGTTATAATAACATTGCTGCAAATTGTGATATTAGCATGAAACTTGGTAAGGATACACAGGTTTATATACTGAAAAAGAAAGGATGCAGACCCTCTCGAAAAATTGCCCCCTAATGCTATTTTTAGATTGGGGTACTAGGTTTCAGACCTCCAGTGGTTGTTCTGATAATATTGCTGCAAATTGTGATATCAGCATGAAACCTAGTAAGGATGCACAGTTTGATACGCTCAAAAAGAAAGGGTGCAGACCCTCTCGAAAAATTACCCCCTAAAGCTATTTTTAGATTGGGGTACTAGGCTCCAGGCCTCCACAGTGGTTATTATGATAACATTGCTGCAAATTATGATATTAGCATAGAACTTGGTAAGGACACACAGTAAAATACACTGAAAAAGAAAGGATGCAGACCACTATGATCGAAGCCCCTGAATTCTATTTTTAGACTGGGGTAATAGGTTCCAGGCCTGGTTTTTATAACATTGCTGCAAATTGTGATCAAAACAGTTTGATAATCTAAAAATGGTGAGGTGTAAACCCCTTCAGCAGAATGTCTCCTTTTGCTACTTTTAGTATAGGGTACAAGATTCGGTGCATCTACAATAGTTATCAAGACAACTTTAACGGACTCGTCTCTTATGCCATACCCAAAGGCTCCAGACCTGATAAATGCTGATGCTGTTAAATTGTCTAGCCCTAAATGTTACCAAAACGATATTTTCAGTAAGAGACTGCACAGGTGTTGTGGCGCAGTGGTGTAATCCTCTGACTTTGCAGCCAGAACAGTCAGGCAGACAGGGTTCGATACCCGGTAGGGCCCCAACACTTGAGCGTCATGACAAGGGGTCGCGGACTCGAATAGCGCTTAGCTACTTCTGTGATCCCAGCGCTTGGCGCTAAAACCGCAACTTTACCCTCACCTACAAACATGAACTGTGCACTTGTTGGATACTTTCCATTAATGCACCGTAAGGACTAAGGTTGGTTGTTGGCAATGCAGCTTGAATAATGAAGTCCCGGGAATGGAATCGTGCTTGATAATAATCTCTAGAGTATTCAAGAATGTCACCCAGAACCATCCCTGCAATAATACCTAGAGCTTTCTGTTTTCTCGGCATTATCTGTTCCACGAATTCCTCGAAGACCACTGTTTAGTGCCGCTACACAGGAAAGATTAATGGGAAAAGAGCCTCAGTAAAAGCCAGATTTCCTTTGTTCAATCTTGCCAGCAATCTTTGATACATAAATGCAATTATGCAATTGCGAACTTTCTTGTCAAGTCCTAGAGTTTGCACTTTCGTAAGACTATCATCTGCGTCTTCTTTTTCACAAAAAAGAAACACTTCAATTGCAAGTTGATTGCATTGTATCTTGCACGTGTACTTGGTGGAGCTGAAGAGTCTCGGCCCTTGGCAGGTGGCTGTTTTTGTTGTTCCTGATAGTGGTAACGATCATATATATTGTTATACCACTTGTGAAATTTCACTTCTGTTGGTCCTAAACTTATTAGAAAGATTGCTGCAGCTAGTATCGCCTATTCTTCTTTCATTATTCGCATCAAATTCTCCAACTGCCTAAAATTTCTTCAATTGATCTGCCACATTTCTGTATCCTTGTCTTTGTCGACATGCGTACTTATTAGCTTGGCACTCATTCGATGCTTCTTGACAAATGGAGCAGATCGATTTAGTTTGTCTCCTTCCTTCTCCATTTGCACTTGGCTCTTTTTCATATCGTATAATAGATTCTGTCTACAAACAATTGTTAAAATACGACAGGAGAGGAGTTTTTGGGTTTCCTTTTGTTTTGAAGTGAGACCTCTCAAGTTTTTACTGTATTTGACACCCTCTTGCAAGAAATCAAGAGTACCAGAGCCTATATCATTAGGTGGCAAGCTTCAACAAAAGTCTCCATCCTGTTATTTCCCTCGTATGAAATTGTGTCTTTTTACTAAGTATTGGTCCAAAATCACAATTTACACACCACTGTTATTATAATAACTACTGTAGATGCCTGGAACCTAGTACCTAAGTCTAAAAATGGCATTAGAGGGCAATTCTTAGCCTACGCACGCTAGCAATTTTTCGACAGGGTCTGCACCCTATCTTCTCAGCGTATCAAACTGAGTATCCGTACCAAGTTTCATGCAAATATCACAATTTGCAGTAATGCTATTATAGTAACCACTGTTGAGGGCTGGAACCTAGTACCCCAGTCTAAAAATAGCATTAGGGGGCATTTTTCGAAGGGGTCTTATCCTATCTTTTTCAGCTTATCAAACTGTGTATCCTTACCAAGTTTCATTCTAATATCACAATTTGCAGCAATGTTATTATAACAACCACTGTGAGGCCTGGAAACTAGTACCCCAGTCTAAAAATAGCATTAGGGGGCATTTTTTCGAAGGGGTCTGTATCCTATCTTTTTCAGCGTATCAAATTGTGTATCCTTACCAAGTTTCATGCTAATATCATAATTTGCAGCAATGTTATCATAACAACCACTGTGAAGGCCTGGAAACTAGTACCCCAGTCAAAAATAGCATTAGGGGGCATTTTTTTCGAAGGAGTCTGTATTCTATCTTTTTCAGCGTATCAAATTGTGTATCCTTTCCAAGTTTCATGCTAATATCATAATTTGCAGCAATGTTATTATAACAATCACTGGGAAGGCCTCGAAACTAGTACCCCAGTCTAAAAATAGCATAAGGGGGCATTTTTTCGAAGGGGTCTGCATCCTATCTTTTTCAGCGCATCAAACTGTGTATCCTTTCCAAGTTTCATGCTTCTATCACAATGTGCACGATTTTTTCACTAACAGCCCTGACTATACACACATATTGTTTTTTAGCTCCATATATCGAGAAGTGATGGTTGAAAACCCTTTGCGCTACGCCATTTATAACTGCAAGCAACATTGCACTTAAAGTTTCATTGCTGCGAGGGAGGATAATATTCTCCTGCAAACCTTCGCATCGGTTCTGTCTGTTTGTTTGCTTACTTTTTCTGTCTGATTGTCTTTACAAAGTCTTACCGGCCTAATTGTGACTGTCAAATGATATCACTGCGGTTACCATAGAAATTAGCGGTCAACACAGACATCAGCGCATGGGCAGTATGGAAAATATGATGTCAATTTATGATACGATGTAAAACATTTGTCATTGTTGCATGGCAAAAACAACATAATATGCATATTTCTATGACTATATGCACCATCAACTTGGCCTGTGTGCTAGACCCTCCAAACAGGAACAGGGGTCTGGTACACAGGCTTTTTCAACTGACTTAATTAGAAGGCATTATACGAACCTTGCAAATATAGCGATTTTTAGAGTTCCATGATCTCGTGACTTCAGAGGATTGTTACATGAAGCCATTGACTTACACAAGTTGCCATTGACCACCAGCGTAAACATATTGCCAACAATTGTTGTCAGTAAACCCAGTACGCAGCACTCTCTGACTGTTGTTATTGCTAGATTAAGGTGCATTTCAATTTTAGAAATTTCAAGCGAGGAGACTTTTTGCGTAAACTAAAATTATGTTCGAAGTAAAACGAGTGAGGTGGTGTAAACCAAGAGCGCAAATTCCAACTAGCTAAGAATGCCAAGAATGCAATCAATTGCCAACTATTGGTGAATTGACGCACCCCCACGCCATCGCATCACCGCAGTTTCAAAAACTTTTTTGGAGCACCATGCAAACAAACCACTTATTACACTAGGCCTGCTCGGTGCGGCTTCGCAGTGCCTCCGCGCTCCCTTTATTCGCCGTAGTTCGTCTGAGTAGCCTGCGTGCAGTCTTTACGTCTGAGTGGCAGTACTTAAATGACTGGGTTGATTTTGGGATTTGCTTTTTCTGTGTAAATTTGGACGTGAAAGAGGTGAATGTGCTGAAAAGTTAGTTGCCGTTGTTGTTGTGGGTGCCTTGGTTGTTTCAATTGTTTCAGTTGAGTTAATCTTGCGGCGTTTCTTGCCTCAGCTTTAGCTTGGACTTAGCTGCCTTGGCGCCTTATTACATTACTTATTTTCAATTTATGGCCAATTCGGCCACAGAAGCTAATTATTGTGGATTTAATTGCAATTCCATTACAAACAGCCATTTAATTATTTTGCGTTTCTCAGCTCACAAACTGAAGGCGTCAACTTTTGCTTCAGCTCCAAAAAGTTTTCTGTCGCAGGGCAAATGTAATATTGTTGGAGAGATGAGTTGAGTGCCAACTTCGGCCGGGCTAATGAGGTCTGGTACCGTACCTTGTCTGCGCAAGCGTAGTAGGCTTAGGCTAAAATAGTTGTTGGTGTTGCTCATATTTTCACATCGGCGCAAATTTCTTTGAAAAAACAACAAGGAAAGGAAGTGGTGGCCTAAGGATTGTTTCGATACTAATAACAAATGTTTTGACATCGTTCGAGTGTCAATTATGCGATTACTGGTTTTGGGGTGTTAGCAAGTAATTTGACGCCATACACTCGCCCTGCTGACAAAAACAGATTAACTCTACACTTCCGGTTTCAAAATATGCAAGAAACTCGTTAGAAACTTTTGGCTGCATGAGTGCTATAATTTGCGAAACTTCCTACCCCCGGACCTCAGTTTCTTACAAAGAATGAGTGTACCCCTGCTTGTGCTCGCCTTTGCCTGTGGTTCTATTCAACTGTGTCATAAAAGTTAATGCAAGAGCAAGAATATAACAATTGAACAACTTGGCCACGGCCTTCTAACCACAAAAACGAAAACAACTGAAGCCTAGAAACAAGTACTCTTCAGATATTCAGGCTCTGCGAACTGTTCCCTGCCTGGCTGGCCTTCCAACCGCTCATCTTTCCTCCAAACGAAATGGCGATTTTAGCGGGAAATCTGTGTTATTGTTGTTGCTGCTGCTCGTAGCTGTGAGGGAGCATAGAAAGATCCATTCTGATTGGTTAAAATAACAGGTTAGTTCGCATGCGCCCCCAAGGTATCACAGATTATTGGTTAGCCGTTATTGTTTTGAAACAAAAGGTTTTGCAGTTCATCTCTCCAACAAAATAGTATCAAAGAATAGGCCTTTATTTAGCTTTTTGATTTACTTCTAACACTGGACTCATGCTTAAAGGACTAATGTCAACACTTACGAAAATTTGATATATGAGCATTCTTTCACCGCTGAATTCGATAAGATTATCCAAAACACGATATTTTGGCAATAAGTGCCCCTAAAAGTCCCCTAAAGTTGCGAATTTGCGGTAATATTTTAAAATTACCACACAAAGAAAAGAAGACTGGTAACGAGCGCTGCAACGTCATAACAGGAAGGCACGAGAGAGAATCCTACCGTAGGTCTTCGTGGGAGAAACAGAACAAGGCTGATTCTTGCTTCTACCCGCAAATCCGTTGCTTCAACCATATCTATGACAAAGATCTGGTTATTTCTATCCATAATCTGCCTTTCTTTGGCGATGACAAGCTTGAAGCGAGGAAACGAAGGAAGGAGAGGACGGAATTTATAAAGAGAAAGAGGGCAAAATGGCAGAAGCACTCCGTGGTTTGCTCGGAGCAGTTCGTTCCAAAAGCCTTCGATCGACAGTTTGCCTCTGTTCCCGGGATGGATATGTCATACCGGAGAAATTTGGTATCAGATGACATTGGCTCGGACATCGGGGTAAAAGCTTTTCCCTCAATAAAGGAACCAAACTGAAGCTACAAATGTCGTCTTTGTTTGTCAGTTCTGTTTCCCAAAGAGGACTTCAATCGTTCCGCAGAGAAGAAGTAATTCTCCATGGTAGCATTGATAGTTGAATGGAACAATGATTATGTATGAAAAGCTTAAAGAATACCCTTTCGAATAGTGTCGGATTTGAATAGGTTTTTTGCACTAAAATTGGGAGTGATTACGGTTTTAGTGTCAGCAGGTCAATTTTGTGACCGGTTGTTGTTTGTTTACGATCAGGGAGAGAGTTCCCAAGAATTAAAGTGTTGGAAGTTTTCATAAATGGTGATATGTAAAGAGGGATGGTGTTCTTGCCACAGCCAAGGCGAAGAGTAAAGTAATTACAACGCTGACAACGAAACAGCATGTCAATGTTATCTTTGGGTCAGTGTCAAAGTGCCGTTCTTTATCAAATGAAGCATGATATTGCGTCCTCTCTACTATATCATCAGAGACTTTTTCAAAATTAGTAATTGAGCGTTGTTTCATGAGCAATTTATGGAAGGCCATTGATAATCAGTACTTAATACGAACATTATCGGTATTGCCGCAGCTTTGAAGAAGCTACTTCGTCTCACGTAGAGAAGTTTGAATTGAAATGTATATGGCCTAACGTGATAAGGTCATCATGATTCATGTGGTCTTCCCTGCATCCAATTGCTATTTGGAAACTTCTTCCCTTAATTATCATGCTGTTGTAAGCTTTGTCATGTACCAGTGTTCTTAATTCTTTTAGAGAATGGGCCTGACTGCGCTAAAGATGACGTCAGAGAATTTTTCACCACGATCCTCTGCGTGTCAGAATCATTCGATTGATTTGATTGGCCGATTCTCCTAAAGAAAGGAGCCAGAACGCAGCCAAATATTCTGCTGAAAGCAGTTATGATGATTAAACGCACGTTCTTATAGAGGAGATCAAATTGTCTGCAAATGTTTAATTCAACCTTGTACAAGCTTTATTTCTGGCTTAATTGTTCTATATTTTTAAATATTTGCTTCTTCTTCGAGTGTTTTGTAAAATTTCCCAGCAGCTTTGAACACCATGATCGAATATTAATCTACAACAGCAAACAAAACCCAATTTGTTATCAGTAGAAACAATTTCGACATGGCGTTTCAGAATTTAAACATGAACATCAAACTGCCTGCGTATATAACTGACAATGGGAATGAAGACTTCCTGGTAAACTTAATTAGTGGCAGTGGAAGAATATAAAACGAGGTGCTTTGGGGTGGTTTCATTTACACGAGATGAATGTCCAGTGCTGGTGTGAATAAAACATAGCAATGTACGAGCACTTGCTACGATCAATAATATTATTGAGTCAACAGCGCTATCTACCAGATTAGAGAGAACATAACATCTTCGATATCATCATGTAAGAAGCTGTTTACGAGAGCTGGATTGGGAATACAAGAGAGCGACTTGTAAGATTTGTGGGAGAGAAAGACATTTTTGAATATCTTCTACCAGGCTAGATTTCTTACAGAACCACGTAGACCTGTAACATAATAGATTCAACACAGTATCAGAGATTTCTTGAGAAAACAGATTTTACGATCCTTGAGAACGAGCTTGAGCGTATACTGAAAGTTTCATTGGTCACAACACTGTTCTATGGGAAACTGGTTGTTTTAGAAAATCACAAGGAAATTGGTGGGACGATTTGCAGACGTCTCTTTGTACGGTTACCGTAAGAACATGTCCTAACAACAACATCGCAACGATGGCGTAAACATGCTGTAACAACGTCCCAACAACGGCACGACAAGAAGATTTACTGGAGTCGCATTTTGATGGCTGACAGTTTTTCTCTTTCTCGATAAGTTCATAACGACGACAGTTATTGCAACGTGAAATGTGAAATGAAGTATACGAGAGCCATAACATCAAACAAAAGACTAAATCCAAGAGAAATAACAGAAGCAAATCTTATGGGATTTTTGCGGTAAACATGAGCGGCAGTTTCTATCAAAATCATTTGAAAAGTGTTCTTTGATCTAATGCTCCGATTTACGTATTGGATTGAATTAGTATTCCATTGTGAATAAAGTTAATTTCAGAGTGAAGCGAAGAGCACAAAGAGAAAGAGAAACTAGCAGACTCAAGGGACTAGAAAATATAATGTCAAAGAATTAACCTTATTAATAAATGTTTTATGAATCTGAGAAGAGTTATCTCTGAAATGGAAAGTTACAACATATTGACTATGGCTACAATAAACAGAGAGGTTGAAGGAGAAGCAAAGTCAGGTCTTGAAATGAACGATCCAAATTAAAGGAAGCAACATTACAACGCAGAGCACCAGGCTAACAAACAACACAGTTGACGAAAGCAAAAACAGAAAGCTAGATCAGAATTCAGAAACAGAGAACGATAAATAAAACAGGATCAACCAAAATGAAGAAAGGCGAAAAAAGAAAATTGCTAATACTTATGACAGGTTTTGTGCTCTATCTTTCAATTGGAGCTCTGATATTCAAGGCTGTAGAAAGCAAAGGAGAGGATGGGGAAGCCAGAATGACGAATGTTTATGAAAGGCTGAAATCAGAGGAAAATTTGACGAGGGCAGAATTCAAGAATTATATCAAAGAAATTCAAGTTATTTATATAACGACGAGTCATGGCTCAAAATGGACATTTTATTCGTCGCTTTATTTCTGTGGATCAGTCGTTACAACGATAGGTAAGTCTAGTCGTACGGAGGATAGAGAGGTGACTCGCTTCAGAATTCATCTACATTTGACATTTTAGCTAGCCTGTCAACCAGACCCAGCCCATTTGGAATATAATGGGTTGAATAACTGGCCAAATTTCAGCTAAAGAAAATTTTTAAAATCTGAACGAAAACTGCGAAAATCTGAAGAAATCTATTTATTCGTTCTGGGACTCCGAGCAGTGCAGGCAGGTCTGCTCATTAAAAAAGGACTATTAGCAGAACTGCTCATTGTATTAATTGTATGGGAAACAATATGCGCTCTACCCGAACAGCCTCGAAAGCCTTATCATTACAGTGAAAACCCGTGTATAAGAACCTAGTGTATTAAGAACCTACAGACTGAAATTGTCAAATCTTCAATTGTTTTAAAAGAACCCATCCATTGTATTCATTGTTTAACCCTATCTCACCTGGGCGTTTTGAAGCGGTCAATACCTGAGGGGGGGGGGTGGATTCCACCCCCCCTCTTTTTCTTCGCTGTCGTAGTAGCTACAATCTTTAGGATTGGTAAATATATTTACTTTGATGCAAACAATCAAAATCACATGATTAAATCAAATTATCTCTATTGTTCTCGTTGCTATGACAATAAGAAGATTTTAAGTTATGATTATCATGATTGTTACCAACATGACTGAAACAATGAAATGAGGCCCTAAATTGAAATCTTTTGTTTCAAATTGAGTTGATTATCATCAAATACATGTGTAAGTATAATTTTGCATATATTTCGGATTAAAATTTGCAACAATTAAAAAAAAGTATGCAAATTTTGTTGACTACACAGTGAAACATTGGTTGCCATGGTTACGAGGTTATATTTAGCATCTTGAAATTTTCATCATTCGATACAGTATAGATATAAAGTCAAAGTAGCGGAGTCTTGGCATCCTGCATTGCATATTCTAGCATGGGCGAATAAAAGTTTGGTTGGGGGGGGGGGGGTTCCCCCCAGGTGAGATAGGGTTAAGAAACTAGGCTGACTTGCAAATTGTAGGTTCTTATACGCGGGTTTTTACTGCACTTGACTAAGCGTAATCCAAGCACATTTAAAACAGTGATACTTATATGTTGAAAGCTCTAAATTTATAAATTTGAAAGGGAAATTCCAACCAAGGCTCGGTAACCGTATTTGTGGCCACCCTGGCATGTTAGGAGATATTTTTCAATAATAACTAGGGTCGGACAAATTCCAGTTCTGACTACGTACAATTAAATGAATCCACTCAAAAATTTTTTTTTTTTGATGAAAACATAACATATGATGTGGATTAAAGAGGAGAGTCTTTACTTGTATTGAAAAGTAATTTTACACACAAAAAATATGTACTTGCAAAAGTATTGGAGGTATCGTGTTAACATATTCAGATTAAACCGACAACATTTTCCAAAAATCTTGAGATAAATTGTTCCCCCAAGTACGATTATGGGTTACACAAAGTGTAACATGCTAGTTAAGAAAGTGGGTGTGAAGAATGACAAAACTCAAGCGACATTTTGTCCGGTTTCACAGCTCTATGGTTATAAGGCCCTCAGTGCAGCGACAACAACAACAACAATTCAACTCAATTAGATGAGCGTAACTAGAGGGTCCTGATGAAGTGAGGCTATTTTCAATGCATGAGTACACGATAAGGAGGCTAGCAGCGATTAAGAGGCGAAAAAACAATCGCACAGCCTCGTTTTCGTTTGCGCGATATGACGTCACTTCGCTCAAATTGTTTTTTTGAATAGGTTTTTTTCTCAAGGAGAAGGCGAAAAATAGTGGAAAAAAGTATCATACATCATTCATAGCAGTATTATCTTGTATTTTATCATCAATCATACCAACCCCGGACTTGTCCTTTAAAAATCCAAACACATCCTTGAATAATTCAATAATAAATTCAAGGCGATAATTTGCAATGACAAAAATTGGCTCTTTTAGATGACAAAGCTGCTTCAATATTTGATAGCGACAATCAGCTATCATGAGTATTTCCCTTGTCACTGTGCAAACTTTGAAACACATGTATAAATACCTTAAGACTATTAGAACAATTAATTAATTATGTGATTTACGCGCAGGTTTCTAATATTGAGGAAGAAATTGCTGTGGAAAATACCCTTGGGTGCTAGTGCTAGGTAGAACTAATAAAACGACTACGTCAGTTTGTGCTCGGGCCGGCCTTGTAATAAATCAACAGCTGTTTTTTAAATAAGCCAATGAAAAGTTGCAGTGACATATTACTAATTACATTACTTACAAAAGTACTGTACCAAACTACTACTACAACGTCGCGATACTATCGGGAGCAAAAGGCTGTGAGAGCTAGGGAATTCTAGCTATAGTCTATTGTATCTGATGCTCTCGATAGAAGAAGCAAATTTTTTATATTTTCAATATGAAAGCTTACTATAACGAATTACTGAAGACACTGCTTACGAACTACTATACAACACTTCAAGGATGATACCAAAGGGATCAAAATAGCATGACTACCCCCTGGCTTTTACACGAAAACCTGCATCTAAAATACAGCTAATTATACAGGGTGTCCAAAAAAAATTGTGCCTCGTTTGTCTGAAGATTGCGACGAAATGGCAAAATATTCTCGACAAACATTTATATGATGTTGCTCTTCAGATGTTCAAATAAAGTTTGCTGCCATTCCCATGAAAATCCGTTAAAAAAAGATGGAGCTATGACCTTCAGTAGACCAAATTTGCCCGATCACTGAAACCAGCGGTCGGCCATTTTGTTTTACTACTTTGCAGTGACAAATAGCTTCATGTGTTGTAAGAAATAGTTTCCGTGAGGAAAGAAATAGTTGAAAACTCTCTGATGATTATCAGAATTTTCACAAGAGCTATGACATTGGAGGCTGCTGTTTCATTTCATCCATGGAGCTATTTATCGCTGCAAAATAGTAACACGAAATGGCCAACCGCTGGTTTCAGTGATTAGGCAAATTTTGTCTCCCAAAGGTCATAGCTCCATTATTTTTCAACGGATTTTTACCGGGTTGGTAGCAAAATTTATTTGAACATCTGAAGAGCAACATCGTATAAAAGTTTGGCGAGAATATTTTGCCGCTTTGTCGCAATCTTAAGGCAAACGGGGCACAATTTTTTGGGACACCCTGTACAATTTCGAAAAGCTTTTATAAATTTAAAAATTCAGAAAACTTTTGCGGAAAAATACTTGAGCCGGTTTTATGATGGACGCAAAGCTAACATAGGCGATAATGAACGATGAACTATCAGAATTTTGGCCGAGAGAACAAAAACGGCAGGAACCGCCTATTTCTGATTGTAAATTTTTTTCTATATTCAGCAGATAAAAATTTACCTTCTACTATACTTTCGGGATACTTTCTAACTACAACTATACGACACTGCAGGGACGATACCAAGAGGAGCGAAGTAACACGACTACCCCAGCTCCATAACATGAAACAAAAAAATGAGGACAATACAAGAACAATGTGTAAAGAAAGCAAAAAGGAACAAAGAATAAAACAAACAGCATACAAACATTAAAGTAAGCTACAAGCTAGGATAGCTTGCAACCACATAACTGCAAATTAAATGAAGAGTCTAAACTTCAGACGCAGATATTATGGCTGGCAAAATTTCTTACTTGGTTGCAAGCTACCCCGAACTACCATTTAATTACATAAAAGAACATTAAACAGGTGGAGGGTTGGGATACGGGGGTATTCGTAAGGAAATGGACATGTTAAATAAGAAATAGGCATTCAATTGTTCTATTTTTAGATTTGATTGCCATATCTCCGTCCATTTACTTTAGAGAACTCCACGTCGATGGTTCTTATGAGCACATGTAATCAACCATTGTACGTGTTTGCATTCAGATTAGACAGTGAACTGAAGTCCAAGGATTAAGCAAATGGAGGCATTTGGGAGACGAGCAAAGAAGAATTGGTCTATTAATAAAGTAAAGAAGATAATTCGCGAAATCGGGAAAGGGTCCGAATTTATGCAGAGTATTTAGTTAAAAGAATGATCAAAGCAAACTTCAATTGTTCTTGATTGGCTTATATGAGAGAATGCTAAGCAAATAAAGTCTTAACGCTTCTAAAGTCCCTGCTGAATGAAGTGATTTAGATTAAAAACATTAAAATTTGACAAGTCATCAAAATTACAGAAAAAAGATCATCCACTTTCAAGAACTGATGAATCTTTCCGACTCCTGCGTCAATTTGTTGTGTAGGCAGTTAGGCAGTTAAGCATCTTGACTCTGTTCTGCATAAGCCGCAAGTTCGAAATAGTTTTTGAATGCACGTTCCTCCGCATCCTCCTGCTAATTCAATAACGGCAGTCTTATCTTATGGTAAGCTGTTTACTTTACCCCCTGGTTATCTTGTGTGTTATGGCTAAAACTCTTGTTCTTGCTATTGATGTAGGGTTCAATGAATGTTATCATTTTGCTGATTCCGAGCCCGGGGGGGGGGGGTACTTGACTTAAATTTGTACAGGGGTGTGCCCACGAAAAAAATTTTTTTTTACCCTGCTCCAGAATTTTTCGCTTAAAATGATAACCTGTTCTAGAAAAAATTGGCGAAAAGTATACTCAAAAACATGAAATTTGACCGAAAAATGACCCGATCTAGCAGAATATTCCCCTTTAACATGTTTTGACAACCTGCTCTAGAAAAATTGCCTCATTTTGATACCCTGTGCTAGAAAAAATTGGTGAAAACGATACCCTTAAAAATGGCACATCCCCGTCGGACAAATATACTAAGTACCCCCCCCCCCCCCCCGGGATTCCGAGGCATCACTGCGGAGCAGCGCAATCTGGGCTGTCAGATAAAGTTGCTCGCAAATAAGAGCGAATGTACTATTCTCGGATTCTCGTTATTTTCGGTCCGCTGTCCTTTATTTTAGCTCAAAGGCGGATAGGTTCTGTCATTAGTTATACCTCGCCCCCATATTCTTATCTCGTCCCTCTATGTTGCCCACCCTCTAAAGTGAGTTTCGCGGGGTTTGAACAGGACTAAAACGCAACTGGCCCTACCGGATGAAAAAAGAAGTTAAAACGTTTGGTGGGTTGTGGAATGAAATCTACGTGGCTGATATGCAAAACCGACTTCTTAATCTATCAATGAAAGTCCAAATTAGATGAAGAAACTTTGTTTGGTAAAAACCACTCATCTTCTAATCCCAGAAATTAGAAAAATGCTGGCAAGGAGTTTGCATGGGAATGAGAATTTCAAGTTTGATTGTGGTCCATGATAGACTATTTTAAATTCAATATCAAGTAAATTATGAACAAGAATCAAACGTGGAATTCACGTCCCGATACAAACCACTTCTCAGCATTTCCCTAATTATCTTGTTCTGAAAGGTGAGTTCTTCTAACCAAACAAAATTTGACATCTAAGTTAGCCTTTGACTGACAGATTAACATTTCGGTTTGGATACCGGCAACGTACTTTTTATTCCACAGCCAATCGAACGTTTTAACTCTTCTACTCACCCGGCACTTTGAAACACATCTCAAGCTGGTTTCTTCGTGTCAGCCGCCCCCCCCCCCCAGCCCAGCTAACATATCGCGAGTCGTAGTAACAACGACAGATTTTGTAAGACAATAGAATGAGTTGCTTTTGATTGACACCGCAATTCAAAGCGATTAGCGATCGCAGACAAACGAAATTCTCTCAACCAGTAATTCAAAACAAGCAAAGCCGCAAAAGTTTCTCTGAAATCTAGGTAGCTGGCTCACTCGTTGTGCATTCAACAAATTGTTTTTAAGAGCAAACACGAGCATATATCGAAAGAAGAAGATATCTACACATCTATATCAGGCATTTTATTTCTTTGGTTCAGAAGCGGAGCAGTAAGTATTTTGATTGCACCCAAAAATATAAGACAATTGAATCGCCTCCGGTCTGGCTTTTGAACCAAACAAATAAAATGCCCGAGGAATATGTGTAGATATATCCTTCTTCTTTTGATATATGCTCATGTTTGCTCTTAAAAACAATTTCTGGAATGCACAACGAGCGAGCTAGCTACCTGGGTTTTAGAGAGACTTCTGGGGCTTTGTTTACTTTGAATTACTGGTTGAGAGAATTTCCTTTGTCTGAGATCGCTAATCGCTTTGAATTCAGGTGTCAACAAAAGCCACTCACGCTATTGTCTTACAAAATCCTAGAAGTAGCGATTTATCAGTTCAGGGACAAAGGAGGCGAAAACACGATGGATACAGAAAGTAAGTCTAATGAAATACTAATGCGTACCACCGAAGAAATGAAATTGATAATCAACACATCTTCTGCCTTTGTTGTAGGTTATGGTCATATGACACCGAAAACTGATGCTGGTCGAATCATTGTAATGTTTTATGCTATCATTGGAATACCATTGAACTTATGGACACTCAAAGTGATGGGTGACAGTATTACGTCATTCCTGTCAAAACTGATCTCGAAATTTGACAAAGTCGTGCTAAAGAAAACTGAAGAAAGACATTTGAAGTTGAAAGTGGTCGCGGGAATGGCTTTGTTAAACATTGCAATGCTTCTCATAGGAGGACTCATGTACAAATATTCTGAAAAGTGGACCTACTTGGAAAGTGTATACTATTGTTTTATTGTTTACTCAACAATAGGATTCGGAGATCTAGTCCCGGATGAAGGGCACAAAGTTGCATCGAAGAATGAGATTGTTATGATGTTTGTGAGAGCGTTTAACCTCATAATTGGCCTATCGTTGTTATCATCACTTTTGTCAAGTATAATACAAGCTGCGGATGAACTGAAAGTTGTCTTTCCCAGCATCAAAGTGCATCCGTTCCACAAAACGACTGAGATAAATGGTAAAACGACTGTCAAAAGGGAACGGACTCCACGGACGAAAAAAGGTAAACCGCGCGTCATCAAGGTCAAAGAGACTGAAATCGAAGATCTTGATAATGAGCAGGCAAGAGAAAATAAAATGCCAACAACTAAATTGTGAACACTCTATGGTATGAAGTAGTAAGCCATGCCGCGCCTTCAAATGGGCACGGATTTTCCACGGAAGAAGAAAGGTAAATTGCTCTTCGTCAAAGTCAAAGAGAATCAACTCGAAAATCTTGATGAGCAGGCGAAAGAAAACAGAATGCCAACAACTAAATTGTGAAATTGTGAATTTACTACTATCGTATAAAGTAGTAAGCCATGCCGCGCGTTCAAATGGGCACGGATTCCACGGATGAAGAACGGTAAGCTGCTCTTCGTCAAAGTCAAAGAGAATGAACTCGAAAATCTTGATGAGCAGGCGAAAGAAAACAGAATGCCAACAACTAAATTGTGAACACTCTATGGTATGAAGTAGTCAGCCATGCCGCGCGTTCAAATGGGCACGGATTCCACGGATGAAGAACGGTAACTGCTCTTCGTCAAAGTCAAAAAGAATCAACTCGAAAATCTTGATGAGCAGGCGAAAGAAAACAGAATGCCAACAACTAAATTGTGAACACTCTATGGTATGAAGTAGTAAGCCATGCCGCGCCTTCAAATGGGCACGGATTTTCCACGGAAGAAGAAAGGTAACTGCTCTTCGTCAAAGTCAAAGAGAATCAACTCGAAAATCTTGATGAGCAGGCGAAAGAAAACAGGATGCCAACAACCAAATTGTGAACACTTTATGGTATGAAGCAGTAAGCCATGCCGCGCGTTCAAATGGGCACGGATTCCACGGATGAAGAACGGTAAACTGCTCTTCGTGAAAGTCAAACAGAATGAACTTGAAAATCTTGATGAGCAGGCGAAAGAAAACAGAATGCCAACAACCAAATTGTGAACGCTGTACGGTATGAAGTGATAAGCTATGCCTCATTGTAGAAAGAAAGGTCAAAGAGAGAAAAGTCAAGAGAACAAACATCTGTTTGAACATGCTTAAAAAAGCTCAGCGAACGAGTCTGGTGATGAATTTCTCGGGCGGTACCGAGGATAAATTTAACGATATTATATCAACATTCATGAAATTTGAGGTGTTAGGTAATAAATTTCCCAGCTTGCCACCGGGCCTTATACCTAAAACAACCAGTTTTAATTTTTTAAGAAATATACAAAAAAGAGCAGAAGGATGTACAAAATTATAACCAAGGTAATTTGTTTACTTTCCGGTCAATATATAATCTCTTTTTCAGGACAAGGAAGAACAAAGATTTTCTGGTGCTACGAAAGTGAAATTTGTTTTTGATGCTTTCGAAATGAGGATGATTGATTCTTCAGCCAAGATGAATTTTATTTTCGTCAAAGTGCGACCAGTTTTTGCAGTGATTGCAAATGAATTGGTACCGTTAAATTTTCCGCCATTTTCAAATTGCGCTGGTCTCGTGTGAACACTCTTGTCTGGCTCAAATTAATATCACGTGAAAATGGCAGGGAATGACATTAATTGAACTGTGTTGCATGAGCAATTTTGCGTTATCGCAGACCACACCCGACATCTCATTTGAGACAGATGTTAATTAAACTTCTGGTAGGGTCACATTCTTTGCCGTTTTCAAATTGTGCCTGTGTAATATGCGTTGCGCATGTCCACGCCGAGACGCACATGACACTGGCATTGCGAGCATAGGGCTCAAATCTTTCAAATCTTTAAAAAGGTGGTTGTAATTTTCTATTACATTTTTCTTTGAATTGGATGGCTTGAAAGAAACTTAGGGCACTTTGCTGTAAATCTGCCGTGGCAATTTATTGATATCTTGATTAATTTCAAAATGGTGGCTTTTTGATTATTTTTTAAAAAAGTCATGGCAAATTTTGAAAAATTCAAAATCAATGTAGATCCTACGTCAATAGAGGCAAAATGATACAATCTTCAAGAAAACCATGGTTCATAGAGGTCTACATTATGGTGGCAAGCAGAAATCTGTAGCTTTTCTGGTTTAGGATTTAGAAATTTGATGACGTCACAGCCTCAAATATAATAAATGCCACCATTTTGAAACTAATCAAGATATCAATAAATTGCCATGGCAGTTTTGCAGCAAAGTATCTTAAGTTCCTTTGAAGCCATTTGATTCACAGGAAAATGCGATATAATTTTACACTTTTTTAAAGATTTGAGCCCTATGCTGGCATTGCATAAATTTAGACTTCGGTTATACTGTTTAATTAAGCAGCTTCGGAGTATGTAATATATATGCAATAAACCGCTTTCGGACTGTAATTGTAGTATTTTCTTCGCACTAAATATCGGTCAAACCGAGTGCTATTTTCTAGATGTAAGCATTGCATTAGATACTATAGTTTCGTAAATATGAAGTATTTCTGTGTCTTTTCTCGAGAGAGGCAGCTGAGGATGAAACCACGTGATGGCTTTTTGTCAGGAGCACAAATAAGGGCTGTTTGCAATACAACTGTTTCACAGAATTGTCTGGCCAAACTTGTTTAAATAGCGGAAGTTTTCGATTGAAGAAAATAGAACAAACACGATTCAACTTCTTTTAGATCTTAATGATATTTGTCACTTTAATTCGAGTATGATTGAAGACTTTATTATCATAGGAAGTGATGATTAACATCAAGGTGCACTAAATTTACGTGACTTCAATTAACGCATGTGCGAGGGAAAAATTTAGAATTATAATGCATTGAACTGCAAACATATCTAAATCCAAAATTTCCGCAGTTTAAGCTTAGGATCAGCATAAGACATCAAGGTATACCCTATCTGTCAGAATTTGCTGTCTCATGGTTTTTGGATGGCGTATCTGATCATGGGTAGTTAGACACTGCTGGTGTGCATCTATGGAGGAGCGCTGGATATTATGTACCTGCGGGGGAAATCTTTCTGCAGTACTGCGGAGGAGATATCGAGAGGACGAAAATATTAATTAATCTCCTCCACAGCACTACAAAAATTCCCCCCGCAGATATCTCCTCCACAGTACTATAAAAAATTTCCCCCCGCAGGTATATCCTCCGCAGTACTGTAAAAAATTTCCCCCGCAGATACATATTATCCAGCTCTTCTCCATAGAAGCACACCAGCAGTGTCTAACTACCCATGATCTGATTGGCTAACGTTCATGTGAAATCAAACTGATCACATGAAACGCATTGCGCAACAACGGGTCCTTCTAGTCTGTTGGGAGTGATAATTGATCTGTCTCACATAGGTCACATGATACACGGTAAAGTAGGTCTATTTATCATGACTCAATGCTTTTAAATAGCCATTGGCATGCCGGGTCCCTTGCAGGCACAGGCATGCTGCAATTGCAGACTGTCTGAAAATCAAATTTGGCCCAAGCAAGCGGAGATATGCATCCACACTGCTGCAGTAGCTGAAGTGATTATCATTATTATTAAATTTCTTTCCAGCAGGCGTTTAAAGGTTGTAGCTAAAATACAGCTAATTGATCACTACTACAACAAGGACAGATTTGGTAAGACAATAGCACGAGTTGGTTTTGATTGACACCGCGATTCCGCAGACAAAGGAAAATCTCTCAACCAGTAATTCAAAACAAGCAAAGCCACAAAAGTTTCTCCGAAAACCCAGGTAGCTAGCTCACTCGTTGGGCATTCAAGAAATTGTTTTCAAGAGCAAACATGAGCATAGGTCGAAAGCAGGAGGATATATCTATACATCTACCTCGGGCATTTTATCTCTTTGTTTCAGAAGCTGAGCAGTAAGTGTTTTAATTACACCCAAAACAAAGAGAATTGAATCGCTTTCCAATCGGCTTTTGAATAAAACAAATTAAATGCCCGAGGTAGATGTGTAGATATATCCTTCTTCTTGCGATCTATGCTCGTGTTTGCTCTTAAACACAATTTCTGGAATGCAAAACGAGCGCGCTAGCTACTTGGGTTTTAAAGAAACTTTTGCGGCATTGTTTGTTTTGAATTTCTGGTTGAGATAATTTCCTTTGTCTGCAGTGGCTAATTGCTTTGAATTCAGGTGTCAACAAAAGGATCTCATGCTATTGTATTACCAAATCTGTCCTTGTTGCCTACTACCGGTTGCGTCAAAAGGGACCGGTGTTTGAAGGGCTACTGCTCCCTGAATATATAAGCAATGATATTTTGCAATATCTCGTTGGATAGCTAACATGTTCAATAACTTTAAGAATTCAAATTCAAAAGAATTCAAAGGAAACTGTAATAGAATTTTACACCGACCTTTTTAAGGATTTCAGGCCTATGCTGTAGAACAGTGTTTACTGCTAGAGGTTATGTCATAATTTAGCCTGTATCGTAAAACTAATTTTGTCTCACCGGTTTGTTAAACTTTCAAGACTTTTCAAAACAGATTTTAAAATTGTGCAAATAGTTTTAGTCTGGTTATTGTTTATGGCGAAATAAGATGAAGTGAGAATGAGACAATGACAAAATTGGTTTTATTGACAAATTTGGTAGTATACTTGTTAAATCTAATCTTAGAAAATCCAGGAACCGGCATATCAAAAAGACTCTAAATCAAAATCCTCTTCAATGTAATCATACAATACATTTTTACGAAAATTCTAATATCAACATGGAGCTTGTTGCCAGATACCGTACGCGTCAATGAGACACACCACGCAACGACAAACAATGTATGGACAAATTTCTTAGAATAACGGAATCATACGCAGAATATTTCATCTCACATTGGTTACAGTGATTTTGTCAGATATGAATAAGAACTAGAACCGAGGGATTCGGTAACTGCACATATCGAGGCCAAAACGTGATTTTTTGGAATCACGAAATTTGTGTGTGCTTGCTTACTCTTGCTTATCGTATTTGCTTATATCAGTTACCATACGAAAACATTATTTGGCCTTCTGATGGGCTGCATTTAAGTTTTTGTCTTCGTGACTAATGATTTTCGTTGTTTATCAGATCTGATGATTTGCTACACCTTACTTCAGAAGAAAATAGTAGGCAAAAACTGGCTCTTGGTTGCAGACAATAAGAATTTTCTCACTCTTAATTCCATTTCCAGTTAATATAACATATCGTTAATTGGCTTTCTGGTCGGTTAAACGTGATTCAAGTAAGGAACACAAGAGTCGCTATCTTTGCTTATCTGAAAATGAATCAAACTATGCATGTTCGCGTGATACAGTTTTAAATCGTTTTCGTTTTCATCCAATGACAATGACAATTGAACAAGCAGAGGGTCATTGCCTAAAAAGTCAATGAAAAGGTGGTATGGTGCTCACACTAATTTATCTAGAGAAAAGGAATGAAATTGTCCTTTTATATTACGCAAACATTGCATTCACGCGATGCAGGCACAATTTGAAAACAGCATGAATTACGGATAGGCCTACCGTTCACACGAAAGTGGCAAATTTTTGCCGTTACAAGTGGACGGGGCTCTAACCGGTACATCGTGAAAACGGCATCGAGTGAAAACTCCAAAATTACGAGAACGGAACATTTGTCGACGCTTTCAAAGCGAGGTTAATCGATTTCTTGATATTGTGTGAATTGTGTGCATGTATAGTCAAGTTAGAGCCTGATTACATGGGAGTTTTCACCATAGGACTTTGATTTCAGTCCTCCTACCCGCTCTGAAATATATTCTCGATTACATGGGAGCAAGTTTTCCACCCAGGGCTCAAATCTATCGCCACGTGTCAAGTTAGTTTTTCAATTGTGAAAACAGTTCAATATTTTGATGACGTCAGTGCATCCGATATGTAAAAAGATTAGAGATTAGGCGATAATAGACCTTTCCCCTGATTACGTCCCACACCTGTCAGCGCATAGTGCATTCTGGGAGTTGTATTTAACACGCGATCAGCTGTTTATGTTTTTCTATGGTGATCGTACGGAGTTCTACTTTTATCTCAATATATACAGCGAGCATTCAACGAAATTATTGAAAATCTTTCAACTTTAGCCGACCAGCACATCCTTACTTTGTTTTAAAACTCTTGCACGGGAACTGGTGCTTCAGAACGAGGAGAAAATGAAGATTCGTCCCAGAACAGCGGTAAGAATCCGATGCGGCCTAAAGTGTCTGGAGTGGAAGGAGTAAACAGAAACCGGTGGTTGGAGGGATCACTTGCTGTGTGCTAGCGTGTTTCAGCAATAGTCAGAGAGACAAAAAACTATCATTTACACGATTCTGAATGGCAAAAATAAAGGAAAACAAGAACTCAGAAAGAGATGGCTGCATATGATTTCTCGGCAAAATTTCACTCCAGGTCCAGGACACAGGGTATGCTCAAAACATTTCACTGGGGGTCGAAAGACCTACATGAACAACGTTCCAACAATTGTTCCAAAAAATAACGGGAAAAAGGAGACGAAAGGAAGGCTTACTTCAAAGGCAAGGATCATGCAATATCGTTGCTTCAAAATATGAACCTGTCCAAAGAGTCACCAGCGCAGCGCCTTCTGACCAACAGTTGGAGAAATTTGCCGAGAAATCATTAGCTATCTCTTTCTGAGCTTTTCCTTGCTTTTTGCCATTCAGAATCGTGTAAATGATAGTTTTTTGTCTCTCTGACTATTGCTGAAACACGCTAGCACACAGCAAGTGATCCCTCCAACCACCGGTTTCTGTTTACTCCTTCCACTCCAGACACTTTAGGCCGCATCGGATTCTTACCGCTGTTCTGGGACGAATCTTCATTTTCTCCTCGTTCTGAAGCACCAGTTCCCGTGCAAGAGTTTTAAAACAAAGTAAGGATGTGCTGGTCGGCTAAAGTTGAAAGATTTTCAATAATTTCGTTGAATGCTCGCTGTATATATTGAGATAAAAGTAGAACTCCGTACGATCACCATAGAAAAACATAAACAGCTGATCGCGTGTTAAATACAACTCCCAGAATGCATTATGCGCTGACAGGTGTGTGACGTAATCAGGGGAAAGGTCTATTAGGTGTGACAATAGGGATTAAATTTTCATCACTCCTTGAGCAAAGAGGGCTGAGATTTCAGCCCCATGGCGAGTTGCAACCCAGGGCAACAAGGACAGATTTTGTAAGACAATAGCATGAATTGCTTTTGATTGACACCGCAATTCAAAGCGATTAGCGATCACAGACAAAGGAAATTCTCTCAACCAGTAATTCAAAACAAACAAAGCCGCGAAAGTCTCTCTGAAACCCTGGTAGCTAGCGCGATTATTTTGCATTCCAAAAATTGTTTTTAGGAGCAAACATGAGCACATATCGAAAGAAGAAGGATATATCTACACGTCTATCTCGGGCATTTCTTTTCTTTGGTTCAGAAGCTGAGCAGTAAGTGTTTTAGTTACAGCCAAAAAAATAACAGAATTGAATCACCTCCCAATTAGCTGTTGAACCAAATTAATTAAATGCCCGTGGCAGATGCGTAGATTTACCCTTCTTCTTTCGTTATAAGCACGTAATGTCTCTTAAAAACCATCTTTCGCTTGCACAAGGCGAGAGTTTGCCCTACTAGTTTCAGAGAAACTTTTGCAGCTTTGTTTATTTCGAATTGCTGGTTGAGAGAATTTCCTTTGTCTGTGATCGCTAATCGCTTTGAATTGCGGTGTCAATCAAAAGCAACTCATGCTATTGTTTTACAAAATCTCTCCTTGTTACCCAGGGCTGAAAATTTCTCATGTAATCGAACAAATGTACAAGTCGCAATGTACAAAGGAATGTACCAGAGAGGGGAGCTTGAGTTTCACCGCGGATAAATCGGCTGAAATCCCAGCCCTATGGTGAAACTCACATGTAATCGGGCCGTTAACCAAATGTAAATCTGACCTCCTTATACCAAATTGAACATGTAGGTTGATTAGTGTTTATTATTGTTTGGCTTACAAGCGTAGATGAATCAGAGTGAACCAATGACTGCTGTCTGCAATTATTCAGCGAAGAAGCATTTAGATTTACCAGTTTGCAGTTCACTAAGGAAATAGAGAGGAAATACACTGACAAAATACTTCATACTTCAGTCAGTATTGAAAACATATTGCAGCTATTGTTGCATTGTAATAGCTCAAGTGTTCTCCGAATATTGAATTTTCAATCATGTGAAGCAGGGATGAAGGAAGCATCTCAAATTTGGAGAGGCATGAAACTTCAAGGGCACTTTTTTCATCAAGCTAAAGGGGCACTTTCTGAAAATAAAATAAAATAAAAGGGGAATTTTTCTAAAATCCAAAATCTTGGGGGGGGGGGGCACGTGCCCCCAGTGCCCCCCGGTTCCTACGTCTCTAATGTGAAGAACTTCTTGGTTCATCCCGTTTACACCAAAAATCTCTTCCCCTGAAAAAAATAAACCGCTAACAAATCTACATCTTTTCGACTTGCATAGATGTAAAAGGATATCACTTACCAATTTCAAACTTCAGTAAATTTCATCATGCTGGATTGGATGGTAGACCAACTTCTCAGAATCACGACAACTCCTTGAGCAGGAAGGGCAATCAATAATGCCAAGATCTTTGCCCAGACAAAGTTCTACTTGATACAAAAGTTGCCCAAGATCCTACAGTAAGAAACAAGGATACTAGAAAGCTTTACCTCCAATGTTTATTACTAGTGATTTACTACTCTAGACTCAAATTAGATATCACGTAAAAATGCACGCGAATAATAACAATTGAAGTGTTTTGAACGAGTTATTTTGCGTTACCGCAAATCTCATGTGACATCTATTCTGAATTTTACAAGGGCATAGAATATCGCACTATAAAATTTACTTGCTTTATCGACTAGGAGTTTCAATTTAAACTGACCATTTTGTCCTAAAATACGCCACGAATTAATCGTTTTTCGTCGCCATTTTCTTTTAAAATACGTTTTAACACGTTTTGAGCAATGTAATTTTCATCAGACTACAGAGATTTTCATAACAGCTAGAGACACACAATAAGATAACCTGATCAATCAAAAACATTTCTGGTTCACCATAAAGTTTTCTGACATGACGGCCAGGAAAATTAGCAGTCAAAATACAGGTGATAATTGCATAAATGCTTCTGTATTTTGACTGCAAGAATAAGAGTATACAGGTTCCTTTCTGTAAGAAATGAATTTATAAAAAATAGACGAAATTTTTTCTCACATGAAATGTCAGATGAGATTTGCATAATGTGAAATTACTGATACAAAAGTGTTTCATCGTTTCCATTTACGGATAACTTCACCAGAGATCAAATGTGAGACAGATTTCCATGTCACACCGATCCAACGTTTCAACGCCCACTATTATATACGTTGTTTGAGCAGCACTAAGCACGGGGGGGGGGGGGGGTTCTTCCATAGTAAAGGTACCTGGGAATGTGCCACTAGCAAGGGAATATTTTTCGGACTTTTAGTCAAGCCAAGGGTATACTTTTTTGCAATTTTGTCCTACAATGGTCTAGCCAAGGGTATCATTTTTGACAATATTGGTCTAGCGAACGGTCATGATATCATATTTGGTACAAATTTGACAATATTCGTCAAGGAAATCGTCAAAATTGGTCTCACCAAGGGTACCATTTTCGTAAAAATTGATCCAGAGAATGGTCAAATTGGTCTAGCCAAGGGTACCATTTTCGTAAAATTAGTCTAGCCAACAGTTCCATTTAGAATATTCTCGCGGCAGACCCCTACCCAAAATTTGGCCAAGAGCCCCCCCCCCCCCCCCCCCCGTGGCATTAAGTCAAGTCAAATCAAGTCAGGGCACATTACGTAAATACGTATTCATAAGAATTCCAACCTAATACGGGGAATCTTATGCCACTCTGGAAAAGCAAATGCTTATCTAACCTCGGCCGCTCAAAAAACGAAACGAAGTACAGCACCATGAAGGTGCACGAGTGCGCACCTCTGGGTTGTTGATGTTGCTCGTCAAACCTCAAGGCGCCAATCACAATGGCGAATTGTGTGCTATCGGGCTGTCCCTCTCTTACGAATATCAAGGGAACAATTTAAATTTAATTGTAAGCACAACACATAGTGGGAACTCGCTGACTATAAGTCCTTTCCCACTATGGATGGCACGTAGTTAATAAGCCTTGTTGTTTTGTAAAAAATAATAAAGAAAAAAGTACAGCATGGTATATATGTGTTGCAAAATTAAGATACAAGGACATTTGCTACGAAAATATTAAGATACAGGTGACCCTTGTGTGATTTCACAATTTTGTATGTGATCAACAAATTTTTATCGTACGGTTGTACATGCAGCGACCAATCGTTTCTCATCAGCGGAGCCCTCAGCATTGAGGTTGCTAATCTAACCATGTAGATAGATGTAGATGCACAGCATGGTACAACAAAATTTTACTGTATTTCTATCCTTGAGTAATACTCACTAGAACTGTTAAGTTTTATAAGCGTCATAGAATATTTAACTTTCCATGCTTTGTTTTCTTTGTCAAGAAAATTATCATTATAGATAATAGAAAAAAATAACGAGAAATTTAATATAAACTAAAACCACAGATTTTTTGTGACAAATTGAGAAAAAATCGAAGTACCAAGGAAACTTTGTTATGAAGCGCAGAGCCAGCTTTCTTTCAACAAAATTTAGACATATACCCTAATATCACACATACCCTAAAATCAATTATCAAAACATACCCTACTATATTCGCAGCTAAGACATGCATTAACTCCATATGCCTCTTTGAGAACACCCATCACATCTGCTACCTTCAGGATAAAAATTTATGATATACAGTGACATACATACATAATGCACATACATACAAAGTGTCTCATAAAAATCTTCCCAGTTTTAAACTCGAGTATCTCTTGACCTGCTGATCCAAGCAAAACAAACAAAATATTCCCTAAAAGCATTGTACTGCAGTTACTAAATGAGCATCAGTTTGATAAATTTGAGCAATGGAAATAAAACAAGGGGGGGGGGGGGTTGTCAAATATGAATCAACTCTTCAGCATTCGTAAGCAGCATTTTACAATATCATAAGCATTTTTTCAAGTCTTTTCGTCAAGAACTCTAAGCAAGAAACTCTACTCTCAGATTACTAAAAAATGAGGAACTCCAGAAAGGGGAAAATTACTTAAATGATCATTCTTTTAGTCAATGAAATCCTCAGCATATTTTTACCTTATTTCAGTGGCTTCCTCTATCAAATTACTCGGAAGTTACTTGAGCAATGTCCAAACGATGGAAAGGGCTAAAAACTTCGTTTTGAAGTGTTCACGAAGGCACAGGAAGTAAACATGAAGACTAATATAGAACTCGTAAGAAATTCGTAAGACACTCCGAGGCCCAGTTTAAATATCGTTTTTTGCCGTGTTGAATTTAATAAATGCTGCTAAAAACTTCTAAGTGTCAATTAAAGTCGATATAAAAATGATGTTTAAATCACCTGCCGTTTTAAAAAGATCAAACAGCAGGAGTTCACCAAGTCTGTCGTATCAAATGGCAATAAAAAGACTTGATTTAAACATTGCATTTCTGTTTGTATGTTTAACTAATCAATTCTAGGCAATGGTCCGCGGTTTCTACGTGTGATCAGTCACTGCACTTGTGCATTTTGAAAAGTTGCCATTTAACCATTTTAATTGCAATTAGATACGGCAAAAAAAAAAAACGATGAATGAATTCAACTTTTAGACATGGCAGATTCTCCCATTTTTTATTTTGCCGTTTTTAATACAATTCTGTCGTTTTTAATACAGTTTGATTCTACATGGAAAAAAACGATGTTTAAAAAGGCCTAAGAACACAAAATCTAATCATTTTAAGAAGCGTTCAGTACTGGCTTAAATTCTTAGCTTCTCATAAAGAAATAAGCAGGCAGTTATGAAAGATGTTCAAGAAACGAGAGTCATTAAAGAGTACGTTTGTAATTACATTTGGGATACGGGGAGAATTAAACAACTTCTGTTCAGCAAATAAATTTACTTACATCGTACGTTTTTGTCTGTGATGGGATTACTCCTCTCTTCGATAAAGTACTGAAAAAATTGCAGACATTTGCATTAGCAAGTATTTTTATAGAATCAAAAAGTTTTACAATACAAGATACTGTCAACACTTTACACTTGTTACAAACTACTTTACGATACTACAAGACTGATAACACGGGGAGTAAAAGGCTATGACTACTCAGTGGCCAATACATAGAAAACTAAATGTTTATTTCAAATTAGATATCTGAAAATTTCCGTAAGTTTCAAAGGCGGTAAATTTTGCTTGCAAAATATTCTATTTTCAAGAAAAGATTCTGCTTTAATTTCAAAGTATGGCTGGAGAATTTCGCTGTGCATGGAATTTTTTCTGCTTGAAGGAAAATAGAATATAGAAGTAGCACTGCTGCAGCTTGGTCAGAACATGACTTTGTCTAAAGAGGACATGAAGCTTTCTCTGTGCAAACTTACATGATGAAAAAAGCAACAACATTATGCAAGGTTAAAATCGATGAAAAGCAAATACATTATCGGTGATGTTATTGGTCGATCCTTCCTCAATGCTCACAAAGTTTGCCACCAAGGCCAAAAGGTAGTCAAAGGGAATATTGAAAGTCGTATTATACAATTTACCAATAATAATGACCAACCTACCTTAAAATGTTATATTTCTTGTTCAAAGACAATCCAACACTGAAATATTTCATTTCTCCTCTCAGCGATGGCAGACTTGCAGCACATGTGCCGTGCTTTGTCCATTCATGTTCCCTGTGAAAACCCGTTTTATTAGTTTCCTCAAGGGATCATATATAAGAATTCACATCGCACAGTAAGTCTATTCTAAAAGTAGAAACATTCTGTTAGCTTTTGTGGGATCAGACAAATATGATAGAGGCCATTATAGAACATTTCTCTTCAAAAGTCATAACGATCAACAAGGTATTCTAAAAGTAATTACGTTATGGTAAAAACGAAATTAAAGTCATGCTAAAGTCATGCTTTCATAAATCATAGTATCCAAAGGCAGAAACAAGGAAAATAGATCACGGAAGAAATAGCATTACCAGAAGCTGTAGAGTGATGTGTCTGCAAACAGGTTAGGCCATTGGATTTTTAAATCTGGCAGAATACCCTGTAAAATATACATATACTATAAATTATTTTCAACTAAATAATCAACAGTCAATGTCAAATAATCAACAGTAGCAAATGCCCAAACATGAGGGAGGGATGCAACTTATCCAATATTGCAAATTCAAACTGCTCTTTTAAACATTTGGATAAAAGCAGGATCAATATTACAACACTAAATATAAAAAGGTCAAATCAAATTGGTGCGAACAATAACTCAATTTCTTTCAATTATATATTTTGTGATTTTTTTGTGGAACCAAAAGAGGGCAAATGGTTAGAAGAAAGAATGTATAGAGTAGAGAATGGGACAACATCTTCTGGTGGACAGTTTATACTTGAAATAGAGAGTAAGTAAATAGAAGGTTGAACAAATTTGCTTCCTGACTTCCTGAGAGTAAATGCAAGCTAATAGGACACTTAAAGTGCTGAAAGATTGGCTTTCAAGGTTACCTCACCTCTCTCAGCCTGGGATTATGGCTAAAGGTGCATAGCTTAATAAATGATTCACATTTCATTTCCTCTTTTCAAGATATGTAACATCTAAGGCTTCAAATTTCATAAAATCACCATGAGGGAAGTTGAAAGAAAGACTTGCCTCTAATTTTGATGGATCAAATGACCAACTGTCATTGCAATAATTTGGACCTCTTGTGTTCCCCATTGATGGCCAAAGACCATGAACAGTCCAATTGTATGTCCCACTGGGAATTTCACATTGATGACGTCCAGTTGCCTATATTTTAAAAGATTTAAGAGAAAGGATTAAGAGAAAGAGATTTTAAGAAATCAAACTTAGATTGGACTTTTCATATTACAAATGTGACAAAAAACCTGAAATGCTAAGACATATATAAATGTCAAAATGGTATGAAATTCAGGCCAACATAGTATATGGAAAAATCTATTTGAAAATCATTTCCATAATGGTATAACATAAAAGCAAAGCCAAAACTCTTTTCATTATTGCATTGATATCATGTAAACAGAGATGCAGATTTGGAAAACAGTTACTAGTCAAACACTTTTCACCACTATAGCACACTACCTTGCTGAATTTTGTTGAAAATGTTTCTGGATTATTAGATTTCACTAACCCTTGATGCTCCCTCTGATAAGACCACCTTAAATTTTCCAAACTTATCCAAACTTTTTGATAAAGTAAAGGACTTTGCAGTATTATATTCAAAGAATTTGAAAGGAATTTTAATGAATTCTCCAATGGAGATAAGACTTCTTGGGAGGTATGAAAGATTTCAAGAACATCTGAACAAAAATTGAAAGAATTTCCTTACAACTCATAAATAGGAAAACACTCTTTACCACTGTGCAGAAGAATTTTCTTCCTTTATAGACCATGAAGTGACTAAAGCACAATACACTCCAGTGCCAAATAGAAGGAGTGCTCTTAATGATTGGGAAGGGTTAGGGGAAAATGGAAAATTTAAAAAGCAAGGGGGATATCTCAAAATTAAAGTATCATACGATTTTAAGCAGCTTTTACTTGATTTTGCCCAATTTTAGAAATTTGATCTCTCTTTCAATAAATTCAACTAAGAGGGGAAATCTAATAAAGCTCAAGGGGTTGGAAAATTTAAAAACAAGGGTACTATACATCTATTTTTAGCACTAAAGAATAGATGCATTAAGAGGGCTATAAAACTATTCATAATTGAAATTACTATAACAGGAAAAAGTTCATACATTCTGATATTCACAAGAAGACTGTGCCCATTGTTGAGTGTATACAATGTGGTCCCATTCAGCATCATTTCTATGAGAAAAAGGATTTGTCAGTGGAATAGAACTCAAAAGGATACAAGGAAATATAGAACTGACCTTCCACACATCAGAGTGACAAGAAGTCCCAAGAGATCTTAAGAATTCTTAATAAATTGTCAAAAATTCTTTAAATTTGGATGAGAATTCTCGTGTGGTACGAAAGACTGTACACATTTGTGGAGAAGAATTCTTAAGAAAACTTTCAACAGTTCTTGTGAAAATTGTAAACTCTTTTCAAAAATTACACTCATTTTTCCATACATCTCACAACTTCTTAACAGAGTGTCAATGATGCTTTGAAAATTCTTAGAAGTCTCTTTTCAATTTTGTGATATACACAAACAGGGCCTTTAACATAGAGCAGGATGCAATGAAATGAGCAATATAGTGATCTGAGAAAGGATGATTCAATTTGCTTTGTGTCAAGATCCACTGCACTCTATAATAAAAGCAAAAGTTGAATCTATTACCTTCAAGCATTGACTCACTCTATTACTTTGTTCCAATGTCTATACTAAAAGCAGCCATAGAATCTACCTATCTTCAGGACCGTTGAGAGGGGGGGTAGCCAGGGTAGTTACCAGGGGGTCCAGGGCCTTTGGGGGCCCGCAAGAAATAAGGTATCTATCTTTTCTTTGTTGTAGTTTTCTTTCTGGAACGGTTTCAGGCCCGTTAGCCTACTGAGATTCTAAATAAAATCTAAAAGCAGCGCTTTAACAGTGTACAGGAGGGCGTGGCCCAAAGCTAAAAGGGCGTGGTCCTAAAAATTTTCCGGCGCCTTCGGTGCCGGGCCCACTTCTTACAGTAGCCCTGGGGCCTGGCCCATCTCTTGACGGCCCTGCCTATTTTTAATAATCTGCACAATGAATTATGGTAAAATCATCCTCAAACTTGTCAATGAAGAACTGTTTTAACTGCCTATCAGATTTGTTGGTATAAGTCGTAAATACAGTATATCATTTGATGAAATCATTAATCGTGTCATTAAAAGTTAGGAAATACTGTATGTATACCTTCCATATCTCTTTCCTTCAACAATGGATGATGCAAAGAAGACAGTTGCAAAAAATATCACAGTTGAGAGCTGCATCTAAAAGATTATGATGAAGAATTTAAATTTGTCTGGAGTATTTCATTTTATTCTTAATGCACTTAGCAATTTATCAAAATCCTCCTTTCAGAAGCTTAAAAGTGATTTTTAAATGATTTGGATTTTTTTGGCAAAAGTGCTGGAATCATAGAAGTAGATTGAGTCTGCAGCCACTGGTCATGGAGCTAATATGGGCAAGGTGGGGAGTGGAGCACAGTGGCACCTGTTGTCAGGAACTATGGCACTCCTCTCCAAGATTTCATGTGCAACAATCTTTAGTCAAAAATGAAAGCAATAGTAAGTGCTAAAACTGAGTCAATATTTTACCACTTGCCTATACCTGCTCTTCATGGCTAGAGGTGGGTTTTGATGAAACATTCAAGCAGGAAGTTATCTAGAAATGTTGTCTGATAAATGAGCAACATTTTGATGCATCATTTTGCAAATTTGAATCGATATTCGATACTGATGATGCAATGCAGATGAAAAGAAAACAGTTGCTGTTGATCTGTGTGGAAATACACTCTTTTTTTTTATAAGAATACTATAAATTTTTTCCAGCCTCAATATTCTTAAGAAATGTTTCGTTTTGAGCCTTAGCATATTCTTAAAGTATTCTTATTTTTTCAAATCTGATATGGTTTCAGGGGAACATTGTTCAAAGAATTGTCATATCATTATGAACAAATGGTCGAACTAAAGAAAAGCTTAAGCAATTGTAACAATAAGAATGCTATGAACATCGCAAAACAGGAAACTGCTGGAAATTGAGACACAAATATGTGAGTTGAGGCTGAGCAATATTCTTATAATATTCTTAAAATTTGGATGATTCTGAGCCTGAATATTCTTATAAACAATATTCTTATAAAAAAAAAGAGTGTAAGTTGCGTACCTTGCAGCACAAAAGCAGGGGAGTACTAAAAGAGGGGGTGTTAGGCGTTTCAATCATTATCATTATTATGCATCTGGTGGCTGTCTTTCATGGTGCGGTATATTTGATTATTGACCAAAAGAAGACAGCAAGAGCAACGACACAAAAAAACCAAATGTGGCTGTCGCGGTGGCTGTCATCATATGAAACATGGATAGGCAAGCCCCAGAATAAAAACAAAGGCCAAAATCTGAGTTCATACCAGCTCTGAGCTAGTACTCGGCTTTTCTCTTTCAAAGACAGTGGCCGGGTCAACAAATGTTTTTCGATGATCGAATTCGAATGGGCCTAAAAAGCAAAGGCAAGCGGCGAAATGACTTTCTGGTTCTCCATTAGACTCTAGAAAACATAGTGCAGTTAGTTCAAACAAAACAAATAAAGCCTCAAGCCTTAACAGTACCTACCTTGGTTCTTTTTTGTTGTGATTGTGCTGTGCTCTTTTGTGGAATTTCCTCAGTTTTCACTCAGTGTTTTTCGCTTCGCTGCTATTCTTCTTTGTTTCTTAGGTCCTCGTAAGGTCACAACCTCGTTTTCGAGTTTACAAATTTCCGGGTTTTGTCGAACGTGACTGCCTCGTGACAACAGTAAGTGGGCAGGGCAGCAGGACCGTGAAAACAACAAGTAATTTGGATTGGATGTGATTTGGGAAAAGACAGTGTGTCAAAGTTTTGTATTTGAACCGTAATAAAATTGTATGCTGATTCTGCAAGCTCTAAAAGCCCCCTCTCATGAATTTGTTTACTCGGATTTGTTTTATCCAAACCTACTACTATGGCTTTACAATGGCTTGTTATTTTGAAACATGATTTGAGACGACTTTATGGTTGATGATACAGACTCGACATCACACAGCCCCCTATTCCATTTTCATCTGACGTAGAAATGGTGTTTGGTGCGCTAAATTGTTGGATCCAGGCTTCCTGGTAGAAACTCAGCTTGTAGCTTGTAGTCTTCTATGCAGTTCTGATACTTCGTGCCAAAGCGAGGTCAAATGGCCTAGGCATCAAGAAACCTGAACAGTGGTGAAGAAGGTTTGCAAATGGACTCAAAATGCTCTCAAAAGAAGTCTAAAGAAAGCTGCTTTGACAAGAAATGATTACTGCTCTGCTCACAGTGACAAGAACAGGATGAGTAGAAGCATCAAGGACCTGCGAGAACTTATATGCATCTCACGATTGTCAATGCGAAGTGATGGCAGCGACGAAGATTTGCCAAGCAACAACAGCGATGATGACGATGATGCTTATTATGAGCCACGAGCTGATGGAATAGCTTCTTTGGACAATATTACAAACCGTGTCGACTCCAAAGCTGGATTTGCTACTGGCCGAGAAAGCACGTTTCCAAGTGTACAACATCGGAAAAGAGTTCCACGTCAGTTTTCTAATGGCAATGTGAGACTGCAAAATTCTACTGATGGGAAAACAAGTCATAAAAAGTCATCATCGATAAATACTGGGCGCGAAATAGTAGTTGGTAGACCAAAGTCTGCTGTAGGGGGTGTAAGGAGACCTGAAACTAGCTACCAACATGCGATGTCACACAAAATTGTGTCACCTGGACTGGCATCAGAGACGAAGATTCCTGCTAAGAGTGCGTCAAGTAGTTCTGCTACAACATATAGCTGTAAAGAATCCAGTTTTAGTGAAACATCTTCAAAAAAGGGCATAGAAGAAGATACTGGCAAATATCCATCAAGTCCATCAAATAAATTTAGAAAGGAAAACAGACTATTAGCAGAAAATAGAGTTGAAGAAATTCTACAGTATATAGATGCCAATATAGTTAGTGGTTGGCTTGAAAAGAGTAATGAAGTACTTGATGATATGATAAAATGGCTAAAACAGAGTCATAATTTCATTTCAATTGCAAGTTTTATTCTTACTGAATTCCATTACTCAAAGAGAAAAGAATTAACGCAGATGGAGGTTTCAATAATCCTTGATGAGCTTGAATTTGCATTCAAAGTTGGAATCCAAGATGGAAAAGTTAATGTAAATGATCTGGAGGACTTATTAGGAATTATCCTGAGAGAGCATCCTGTAACATTACAGGGTAGGAAAGGAGCTGTTTGCTTGTTAAATATCATGTCTACATTTTGCTGTGGTAGAGATGAAAACTTTAGAAATCTTCTCAGTAATGTAAAGTATTCAACAAGAAACAAGCAAATTGTGCAATGGTTGCTAGGAATGAGAGCTTTCAGTCTTGTAAATTTATGTTCTGGAATGGTTGCATTTTACAAAGGTTTGTCAGACATCCAAAGGAGCCAACATATATCAAAAGATATCAGTGAAGGACATTCTGCTACAAATCTAAAACATTCCTGGCTTTTCAATGCAATTGAATTTGATTATTTTGAAGTTTTTCAGTATCTGATTGAAAATCAAATCTCTCATTGCCAAGATGCCAAGAATGAGCAAGGGAGAAATGTCATTACACAACTTGTAGCCTGTGGCAAAGAGAAGATGTTGAAGTACTTCATTGAAAAGGTAATGTTTGGCAAGATACAATAACAAATAAGCACCTTGATGCAATCACAGATAATCAGATTTGAAAATACAGTTGCATGCTCATTTCATAGCAAGGAAAGATATAAGACTGTCCATTCCCCACTGTGAATGGCTCTTTCAGTATTGCAATAACAAATGTTTTATTTAAAAAATATATTGAATAACAAAATTACCACTTGATTTGCTGATTCTGTTCAATGTGTTTCCATATTACCTGTACTCTTATTCATAATATGACACCAGGTTTGATTTAGTAGTGTGGAAGATATTAACCAAGCAAGGAACTTTCAATTCCTTTCAGCAAATGAGAACGTTTTAATTTAACATTCAAAAAAGGATATCTTGAGTTGCCACAACCATTCTTATGCATAATACAGTAATGGTTCGCAACCAAAGGAATTTGGATTCGTGGACCATACCAGTGATAAGATGGCACAGTACTGCCTAGAAATAAGTTCAAAACACATAAACAATAGGTTAAAGTGGCTCACTACTGATAGATATTTAACACTGATACACACTTGATGCCCAATTATTCATAGTCTCTCTAAATATTTCCAAATCATTCTTTCCTAGATTTCCCCTGATTTGAACTGTAAATGCAGCTCTGGAAACTCTTTGCTGCATACTGCTGTTAACAAAGAACACACTAGAATAGTTGATTTGCTCATTAAGAATGGTGCAAGTGTGAATCATAGCAATACTGAAAGTGGAGGAGTAACAGCACTACACATTGCTGTTTTGAATGGTAAAGATGTATCAGTTATAAATACCATGTGATCAACTATTATCAATAGTTGATGACTCACCACATCTCTTTTATATATTCCCATCAAAGTATGTGGCTGATGGAAATGCTTCAAACCTTGTTCTGTCTTCTAACACTGTTCTAGCCTACTTTATGAGTATTTTTTGGAATTTTTTTCAGCACTGTAAATTTCCCGAATTAAAGATTTGGAGAAAACAGGCAGCTGGAAATCCAAAAAACAACTAGGAGGGTGTTTCATTTCAGCCTGGGAATAGGCGACTCAGTTAGAAGTTTCCAGAGCAAGTTTATGGTCCCTAGGTACCTAAGCATTTGGAGCTGAAAATAAATGTTCTTTGTAAACCTGTGGAATTTCAAAGGAATTCAATTTTCCATGCAAATCGAAATGTTCAAGAATTGTTCACAGAAAAGCAGGAGTATCCTTGTCCCTTGAGACAAGAATATTGTAGGTCTCTAGGGACTATAAACTTGCTCTAACAACAGTCGACTGAGTTGCCTATTCCCAGGCTGAAATGAAACCACGCTCCTCATTGTTTTGAAGATCTGAAAAGGCTGCAAATTGATCCCCTGTTTTGACAACTTCTTGAAGATTTCAAACATACCCTTTTTCTCATAATTCTTAATTCGGGAAATTTACCGTGTCGAAAGAAATTGCCAAAAATACTCATAACGTAGGCTCGTCCTTTAGCCACAGAACAACGTTTGAAGCATTTCAATCAGCCACTTATTTTTTTTCTATAACAGACTGCGTTGGGCCACTTTTTTGGGTCATCTTGTGCAAAGATGACAAAATGATATTCCAGGGAGCATGGCAATACATACTGTCGCAACCTTGTGGCTATTACATTTATACAACATAGGGACTCAAAATTAACAGCACATTTAAATAATACATATTAAATATCAATTGCAAGTAATGATTGTAAATAACAGTCAAAGATAAGTAATTCCAATAACAAATAATTACAAAAAACGAAATGTAAGGAAGGACAGTTTCACATAAGAGGAGGTTTGTAACAACAATTTTCTGAGGCATGAATATATTTTCACCACATTTCCTAGGGACCCAATTTTTAAAATACCTCATTGGACACTGCTGCTAAACGATACACCATGGGTTTGGTGGAATGCATGATGAGCCTTTTGTGATGGATGGGATATGAGGTATATAACTCCTGGCTAGTACGATATGGGATGGACATGGGCAGTGGGATCAAGATTTGAAAATACACCAGTGGGATACAGGATATGCTGGAAAAAAGATGCAGGATAGTGGGATGAAGCAAAGTCATGGATGAAGGTACCCTCTTGATAGGCAAGGATACATCATTGTGCTGAAAAACGATACAAACATGAATGTATTTCCAAAACAATTGGCTTTTTCAAGTACAATGATGCAAAGTTGTGGTTGAAACATGGGAATTCTTAAATGATTAATCAAATTCCAAACTGTCAAAAATGGAGCAGATTATCACTTTGTAACTTAGTGGCTTGCCCACTACACGCTCGACTACAGGTTGCTCAAAAAACATTTCAAATAGTCCAGAAATAAAAGTATCAAGCAGTTTGAAGTGACTGGTAACATAACCTTCTCCGATGTTTTTTCAACAGATAATTTGGAAATTGTGAAGTTATTAATCCAGCATGGCGCCAATCAGTCAATGAGGATGGGGGATCCTCCAAAAGAGAATGCTGCGGAACTGGCAAGTCAACTAGGCCATGGTACAATAACCAAGTATTTCAAAACTTTGATGTCATAGGACCACATATTTGACTTTCTAACAATTTTCTATTGTCTTGTATCACGCACATACTGTAGGAATTTGAAACTTGAATGATATTTGTATTTTTAATCATGCATTAAAGAAATTCCCCTTTTTAGGTCAAGAAAATAATTCCAGATTATTTATTGTTTGCACCCTATTTTGTTAGATATATACAGTATGGCTGAAGCTCGTTGTTTACTTGTAACATTGTACACGTATTTTTTTTATAAGAAACTGCCCATTAGAAACTCAACTCTCAGATCGCCAAAAAATGAAGAAACTCAAGTACTGGGAAAAGATAAGTTAAGAAACTATTTATTTTGATAAAGGAAATCCTTGACATATTCTTACTTTACATTCACTTGTTTCCTGTATCATATTACTCGTAAGGTACTTCAGCAATGTCTAAACATTGCAAAGGCTGAAAAACCTTGCTTTGAAATGTTCCAGAGGTCACATGTAGTGAACATGGAGATTGTTATGGAACCTCTACGAAACTCGTAAGAAACTGTGAGTACTCGAAATCTGATAATTTTAAGAAACTTTCAGTACTGGACCAAATTCTTAGTTTCTTATATAAAAAAATACGTGTATTGCTATCCCCGAGTTTTCAAATGTTGAAAACATTCAAATGCAATATTCTGAAAACCTTTCTTGCAATAGCTACTTGATTTTGACGTTGATGGTGAACAAGGGAACTGTTATGAAAGCAACCACTTATTTTAACTTTTTTCGTTATAAATCAGCATCTAACAGATGATGCTAAAGAGGGCAGCAGGATGCTTTCAACAAGATGCATTGCATTCTTTATTTGAATGCCAAGAGAACTGTTAAAGATGCTTGATAGAGGATGGTGACAGGTAAAATGTATCACAGGGGCAGTACCAGGTACCAACACGTCACGTACCCACTACCATTAAGGTCAGTACCAGGGATCATCGAAGCAGGAAAACAGTAAGGGAAACTGGGGTCAATGGTACCACTACTTAAAAAACTAGCCATAGCGTCTAAATGATGATTGATAGACGATTGTGCTAAAGATGGCGGCGAGGAATTTTTTACCAAGATGCATTGCGTTCTAATTAAGATTCTTGAAGGATTCTATAGGAATTCGATTAAAGAACGCAGTGCATCTTGGTAAAAAATTCCTCGCCGCCATCTTTAGCGCAATCGTCTATTGCGCTCTCGGAGGAAGATGATATTGTAGTTGCATCCCTTGGAATGAAATAGACCTAAGTTTCCATCACGTGGAATCAATTTTTGTGGAGCTGTGATCAGGTGAACTTTTAAAATCAGTGATCAGGTGTTACAATTGCCCCATATGTTACAAAATACCTTTTAGCTTTTCTGAAAATACTCAAAATCGAATGATATTTTGCCACGTTTTAGAGAATTTTCGAAGATGCAAAATAGTGATAGAAGCTCCAACGCCACTCGATTGAATCTCGCCTATAAAAATGTAAAGAAATAACGCTCGATCCAGGCTCTTTTGTATACTAGCTAAAGGTCTATTGTCTCCCCTACCACTTTCAGCACAGGCGGTAGGAAATGCTGAATTTAGAAAAAGCTTTACGGTTGATACATCGAGTCATTCCTATTCTAATATATCATTCCACACGTGATATATCGACTTGTTTTCCCTCTGTGTCGAACTCTATTGCGGAGGCGCCATTTTATTCCGATTGACATGACTTCAAGGGTCCTAGCGCAATTATGCCACTCAAAGGGAAACTCCTCCAATATTGGATTCATGTTACCACACTGGAGTGACGTAATTACTCTAGGGTCCTTCAAGTCATGTCAATCGGATTAAAATGGCGCCTTCGCAGGATAGGTAGACACAGAAGGAAAATAAGTCGATATACCACGAATGGAATGATATATTAGGATAGGAATAACTCGATGTATCAACCGTAAAGCTTTTTCTAATTTCAGCGTTTCCTACCGCCCGTACTTTCAGTAGAAAATTACTAACAAGTAGTGAGAAAATTGATAATTTCCGTGTTCCAAGTCCTCAAAAAATGTCCTTGGTACCACAATAATTCCTACCAGTACCCAGTGTACCCTGGGTACCAGACTCTCTAACATAAAAACAGTGTTAGAGAGTCTGGTACCCAGCGTAAAGCTACTTTTGTAAGCTACTTTTCAAATGAGCTCAGCCGATTTGCACCGGAACGAGGTTTGGGCGCACTGTACCAGACTCTCTGTTTTTATGTTAGAGAGTCTGGTACCCAGGGTATACCCAGTGCTAAAAGTACCAGTACCAGGTACTGCAGAGGCCAGTGCTCAGTACTATCAATACCCCCTGTACCATTTAAATACTGCCGGACGCTCCTAACTACGGTACTGCAGAAAAACAGAGTTCGTAAGACTTTGTTCTGTCCGGCTAAGCCCTTGAAACTCTGCTTTGAGCTTCGAGTTTCCGTGCTCAGTACTATCAATACCCCCTGTCACCATCTTGGTCAAAAGCTCGCCATCTTTAGCGTTATCATCTATTGTCAGATTGACCCAAGCGAAGGTCTCAAACTCTGAATTGAAGCCCATTGAAGCCTACTTTGTACAACTGTATCAAAATTGGGTCCATTGAAGCTACAGCTCCTCCACAGTAGCTGCACAAACGGTGCATGATTTTCATGGGACACTCTGTATTTTACCTTTTGTCTGATTTTGTTGTCTTACTAGCAAGCGCAAATTTCGTAAAGAAAAGAGTCAGGTTTGCGAAAAGACAAAGCAATTTCACACCTCAGAATGCATTTAATCAAATGAAAATAAGCAGAGAAAGCAAAACATTATGGTCCCGCTGCGTTGAAGGTGTGAAATTCATCCTTGAGGCTGTCAGACGTGGCACCTGCATTTTAGTTATTTTTTTTGACCTCATGCTTGTCCGCCATTTATCTGAGAAAGGGGTATAGATTCAAATCGTATCTGGGACATAGAATTCAAAAATAAGTGTCATATTTTGGTCAACTAGTCAGAGATTCCCAGGAATAGGGTACCAAATTTATCACTAATCATCTATCATTAACAATTTGAGGGCAACACAACAGGTAAAATAACAAATTTTAGCCATTTTTGAGAGGGCAGGAGGGGCAGTTGCCCCCATGTCCCGCTCTCTGGCGTTCCTGACTGCAATTACGTTAGTTCCTTTTAAGTTCATGATCATTTATTCATATTCCCTCATCTTATGTACTGTCAGGGTGCTCAGCATTAGTGTTAAATTTGGAATGTATCACAAAATCACAATTTCAAGGATGTCAGTGAATGTATGGAAAAGGGGGTGATATTTTCTCAGAGGGTCGAAGAAAGGGGGTTAATTTGAAAGTTTACTTCAGAGATAGGGGGTACGAAGTAGATTCTATGGACAAGCATGAAATACACTAGGTAATAGGAGTGCAGGTGCCGGGCTGTCAGATCGCTTTGTCTACAGAACGGCATTCTTTGTTTTTCATCAAGTTAAGAAGCAGTTGATCAAAAAGCAATCAGCAATCAAAATGCAAAGTATTAGATACACAAATTGTGGCCAGCACATTACTACAGTGAAATATAAACAAGTGACAGGAGCTACGAGTGATAAAATGTTTTACTGATCACCAATGGCAGCCGTAAGGCTGGTTGTTGCAAAAAGTGCTCGGGGGAGGGGGTACTTAAGAAATCCATGGTATGGGGCTGTGCCATTTTTAGGGTACCTTTTTATGATAGAATCCAGATTTATGGGTATACCTAGTTCTTCGGCTTTTCCCGGATTTATGGGCATGCTTTTCAGAAATGCTTCCGGATTTATGGGTGGTACTGTTGGGTTTTGAATGGTACAACCATGTACCGTTGAAATTTAAGTTACCCCCTTCCCCCCGGGAAAAGGTGATAAATACCGTGCCATATCTCGTCCACATTCATAAGAGTATTGTTTATAAGAGTGCTAAAATTTGACATGCCAGTGTATAAAGATTCAAACGTCAATCAACCAAAGCAACTTTGACAACAAGAACAGATGTTCCTACAAAAGAGACTGGATTGAGCGATATTTTTGTACAACTTTATTCGAAAGATTCAATCGATAGACGTGATAGGTTCTATCACTGTTGTGCTTATTTGAAAATTCCCCAGGAAATATATGAAAATTGCGCTCAATTCAGACTCTTGTTTAGAATAGCTCAAATGTCCATTTGGGCAGCAAGGGACTGAAAAGACCTCAACTGCACCACTTTCTCTATTCGATATTAAGTTATTGAAGTTATTATTAAGTAAGTTATTAACTTATCGATATTCTACATTAATGCCAACGTTATAAACGGTGCATCTATCTATCTGTTTGTCGATCTATCGGGGATATATCTACTAATACTACTGAAGATTAACCAACACGTAGGAAATACGTACAACTGTTACTATGTTAGCAAACAAGGGAGCTTAATTTTTGTTAAATTAAACATGAGACCAAGTGTTTTAGCAGCGTGACCCCATGAGGATCTAAGTACGGTGGATTTGTCCATAGCTGCACATTCTCGTATCCCCATGTTATTGGTCCTAGACAAGCAGTTGGTAGGTTGGTAGGATGGGCTTTGGAAGCCAAATCTGTCAAATGCGATGGGATCACATTGGTAAAATACCAGCGATGAAAATAAAGGAAATGAGCAAATGCTAGCAGAAAACGTATTTTACGCTATGCAGTTCCCTTTTCAGGGAGCCAATGAATTCTTGTTTCTAATATTTGGTATCAATGAATCCCAATCTTAATAGCGCATGGTGGGAATGAAAACTTAAATGTGTCTGATTTACAGTATGGTACGTGAATATCATATGCACCGTTCGAAAGAATATTTGGCGTGTCAACTCTAGACTAATTATGGTGCACAAGCACGAGAGACCCTACGTTTCTCCCCCAACAAAGAAGTATAGGAAGTATAGCGGATCCAGGAACTACCGTAAAGGGAACGGTAAGACGGACTGAAGAGATAGACTTGGGGCAAGTCTACTCACATGTACATGCGATTGGCTCAATTAGGTCCATGTTTCAACGATTAAAATGGCAAAATATTGTTTTTCTTAGAACAAAAATTGCTTTCTACTGATACAGAGACCGTTGAATGTAATCATGCTTCCCTAACGATGCTGAGCATCAAGAATCCAAAACTTACAAGATAATAGGCAGGCCATTTTCAGCTGTTTTGGGCATTCAATAAATAAGGGTTTTTGGCTGATTCCTAATTTTAGAAAGAAATAATGCACCATAGGTAATGGAAAAGATCTTAAAAATTAAGTTTAAGTCTCAGTAAGATCAAGGGCGCCTACCTTGTAGGAAGTGTGTTTATTCCCAGTACTGTAGCCATGACCCAGTACACAGAACGACCCAGTACACACAATAATAGGTGTCCTGTGACCCAGTCCTACTAATCTGTGTACAGGATTTTCAAATTCTAACGTCTGTTAGTGTTGACCAATCAACTCCTATAACAGGTGATCTCGTATTACATCAACACCGGAATTTGAAACCACAAAGTTATTCATACGTCATCTTGACCTTGACAGAATTGACTCTCTGTACTGGGTCACGGTACAGTCCTCACAGATTAGCTTGGCTGGGTCACAGGACACCAATTACTCGCGTGCACTGGGTAATTCTGTGTACTGGGTCATGGGTACATTTCTGGGAATAAACACACTTCCTTCAAGGTAGGCGCCCTTGGCAAGAATATGGCATTAAAATTTTACGAATCGGTTGGCTAATATTTCCTGTAATCCTTCCTGTACAATTTTCAAACAATGTATACATTTTCTTAGATTGATTACGATCAGATCCAAAAGGAGACTACTACACCAAACCGAAACCGTTCATAGTTACGAGCTTGCGGCAGCCTTTTAATACCGATAACTACGGACATTTAATCAGTCTAGCATTTTCTGACTCACCGGATAAAAAAAAACAAATCTGTTAGTTACGGATTAGCAGAACAGTGTAAAATGGAGACTGCTCTGTGATTTTTGATACGGATTAAAAGTTATATCGGTACGGTATAAACGGGCTCTTCGTGTCTCGTATTTAACCCTATTTTGGTCGGGGGAGGGGGGGGGGGGGAGAAATCCTCCTTGTACAATTTTTCTCATAACTCTACAATGAGGAAGTTTGTGGGAATGAATTTGAAATATTTGGAAAAATGAGGAGGAGGGAGGCAAATTTTTTCTGGGACTGACTATGGTAAAATCACAAATTCTCAAATCACAATTTTCGCAGAAGCAAATGGTTCGCAAATTTCTTTCGTAGTCTATGGTTATTTGATGTAATCTATCATAATTTTCATGTCTGGAAGGAAATTATGCTCCAAATTTGATTTTATCGCAAATTTACTGCGTTTGGTGCATTGTGCCACATTTCTTGACCCCACAACGGAAAATGCTGACGTAAGTAATACTTATGGCCAATTTCAGGTTAATTTCTATAGTTTTACAAAGTACATGCCTAGAGCTGTTACATTCGTTCTTTTATGAGAATAGTATAAATTTATTATTACCTGACTGACGTTTCAAAAACGAGGCAATACAAGAATCCCGCCAATCCTATTGGTTAATCGCACACTTCCCGCGGTTTTCCCGCAGCCTTGTATAATACGATACAAGGACGCGTTTTTGTCACCACAGCAACGGATTTAGGCCTGTGAGATTTACAATGAACTCAAAATGACATAACAGTAACAAAATGAGTTTGACTAAATGGCACAAGTCAAAATTAGAAGCTATCAGGTAATAAAACTCATACTAACCGGTTTTGTAGTTGTGCAGGAAAATATAAAGCCCTCGGTCTTATTGCACAGACCTCGCAAGCTCGGTCTGTACTTTTAAGACCTCGGGCTTTATATTTTCCTGTACAACACAAAACCGGTTAGTATGCGCATAGTCTAGCCTCGATATTCTAAAGAAATTTTGAGCCTGAATATATTCTTAAAGTATTGATGTCAGTCATGTGATTCTCTGTTATGAACATCACAGAACAGGCAGTGCTGAAAAATGATGCCAGCTGAGGCTCTAAGGCTGCTGGCAATATTCTTATAATATTGTTAGAAATTGGATGATTCTGAGCTTGAATATTCTTAACACTCTACCTCTTACCAGTCAAGAGTTAGATAGAGGGCAATCCGCCCCCCCCCCCCCCCCCCGACCATAACAGCACATGTCAGATATCCCGACCACTAAAGAGTGTAATAACTGGTCCAAAAACATACGAACTTGGATTTTAAAGGCAAACTGTCATGGCGCTGATTGGGTAAATATGAAATATGAGAATCCAAAAGAAAAGAATCGGGTATGTTTCAGTTATTTCAGTTGCTACAGAAATAAATTCGATGATAAAGATATGACTCCTCTTACTCGGGAAAGAATGCATGACTCCAGCACATAAAGGATTATGCGCATACTAACCGGTTTTGCGTTGTACAGGAAAATATAATGCCCAAGGTCTTAAAAGTACAGACCGAGCTTGCGAGGTCTGTGCAATAAGACCGAGGGCTTTATCTTTTCCTGTACAACTACAAAACTGGTTAGTATGAGTTTTATTACCTGATTGCTTCTAATCTTAACTTATATCATAAAGTCAAACGCATTTTGTCACTGTTATGTCGCCTAAGTTTATTGTAAATCTCATAGGCCTAAATCAGTTGCTGTGGCGATAAAAACGCGTCCTTGTATCGTATTATACAAGGCTACGGGAAATCCGCAGGAAATGTGCGATTAACCAAGGAGATTGGCGGGATTCCTGTATTGCCTCGTTTTTGAAACGTCAGTCAGGTAATAATGATGAATACAAACCTACAAGATATTTTGTTGTTGATTTTATTTGAAGATCTAGCCAATCACATCCATGACAGTGTGCCTTTAAAGACTCAAAACATGTCTTTGGCAATTATGGGACTTTTAAGTTTACGGTAAAAGCTTTATAAAGAAATACATGCTTGCCAATAGTGCGATGATGGGTGTAATACTTGTTCCGGAACCAGGGCTGTTAATGCGCTTTTTCGTCGTAGGCTGATTGGTTGATGTTCCTTGTGCTGTGGTAGTCGTGCTGTGCTGTGGCTGTGGTGTGCTGTGCTGTGGCTTCGTTGTCCCATTAAGGCATTCATCTCGGGGTGGCGAAAGTTCCTTTGCTATCTTCGGTGCCTTGATGTAATTTTGCATTTTCTGAAGATGCAATAAAACATGATTGTTATACCGAGTCATTACAGTACAAAGCACTTCAAAGTCTTCCAAAATATTGCTTTTTATGTCGTATCTCAATAGACTATAATAATAATGGAAACTTTTTATTCCCTACAAATACTACGATACATGATGACACCCATCACTCTCAATTAGGCATGATGGGGAAATTTACAAATAAGTTCGAAAAGTATGATTAAAATGTTCCTTAAAATAAATTGAAAAATCTACAGCTAATACGTCCGAAATAGAATATTTGTCCACATCTTGATAGGAAAGAATTTTAAAACGTTAGCAGTTCTGGACTAGCCCACTCACTGTCTCTCTATGCAGATGGTTATTATTTTCTTTTCTAGGTAAAGTTGCTCTTGCTTACTCGTTGATAAATTTTACAACATATTCATAAACGCTTTGTGTCCGTTAATACCGATTGTTCCTATTGCTCCCATCGATAGATTTATGTATTCCACACGCAAGTATGAGGATGAAAGGTCTTTCAGAAGATTTTCGTAGCGCCGCTTTTTATGAGCCTCGTTATTTCCAATGTTTGTTTCGAAACCGACAGACAGTTCGAGAACATATAATACACCCTCATTGATTACAAGGAGATCTGGACGCTTGCTGTTTCCAGTGATAACAGCTGATGGTCTGAAGCCTGGAATGTCATCAGCATAGACTTTAACATTTCTTATTCCTGTTAAGAAGTTGCCAATCGTCAGGAGGACAGAATTGTGACGCCAAGTATATCTTTTCCCTTCAAGCATGGATTTGCAACCAGAGACGACGTGAAGAAGGGATTGTGGGAGTTGGCAGAAGTTACACAACTCGCTTTCGACTCTACCCCAAAATTTCATATTTTTCTTTGTAGGCAAACTGTTATTAAGATAACGCACAGAGAAGTTGAAGATGTTCTTAGGTAGAAGTTTCTGTGCCTCACTCCATATGCTTGTTATTTTATTTGTCGTATGCTCAAGGATAGCCTTCAGTATAAGGCCTTGAGATGTCAATTCATGTGTGATCCTATGGATTTTCTTCGTTCTATTTTCTTTAATTACCTCTTTCCCATTAGCGTATGTGTCATATTGCACATTTTTATCACGGCTAGTTACTTTATGTAGCGACTGTATGTCTCCATTTGGGGACTTCTTTAAACAGTTCCTAAGCGAAACTTGGCACTGGGAAAATTTTGTAGACGGATCAATAATTCCTAGCCCGCATTTTTCTTTCGTAAGACCAATTATATCCAACGTTCCACTGATCGGTATCTCGAGCCATAATCTAATGTACCTGTGCGCTAGTGAGTCTAGATTTTGTTTGACCCACGTGATGTCTAAATCTGCAATAGTTAAGTCCCAAGACACTTTAGACATGAAATACGTCGAATAGAGAAGAATCTTGTTTTTCGGATGAAGTGGTAGCCTACTTATCGCTTCCAGCAGCAGGTTAGTTGTCTCCAGTAACTTTTTCTTATGCTCTTCGTTGTCCATTTTAAAGTTAAAACTTCTACCAAGGTAAGTGAATGAGTCAGTAGATAAAACAGGAGGGATTCGCTGGTTTGAGACAAACACCTTTGGACTAACTTGACAACAATTTGTATTGACTTTCATCATACCGAATGCTTTACATTTGTCTGGCCTCGCTTCCATATTTGCCCAAGAGCAGAATGCTGTGAAACAGTTTAGAAGGATCTGATTTTCATATTCTTGGCCGGTTACTACGCATGCGTCGTCCGCAAATTGGAGCCAATTTCTGGGCCTTAAGAATGCATCATGTTTGTATTCTAGTTGAGAGTACTCTTCCTTTCGTATCAGTTGAATGAAAATGTTAAATATCATGTTGAACGTGAGAGGGCTTAAACAGTCACCCTGAAGAACACCTTTAGTCACTGGAATAAATGGTGTTGCATACCCTGTGGTAATGATTGACGTTTTAAAATCTGTGTACAAATCCTTTATTAGGCTTTGCATTTCAACTGGAACATGATGGAATCGGAGTGTTTCTTGGATGAGATTGTGATGGACCTCTCCGAAGGCGTTACGAAGATCGAGTAATGTGATAAACAGAGATCGTTGCTTTAATCTAGCTTGATTGATAAGAAAAGCCATTTGCGCTGTATGTTCATACGTTCCCGAAATTTTTGGTATGAAGCCTTTTTGAATGTTATGTTCAAGATATTTGTTTTTGAGAAGGAAGTCAAACATCCTGTTACGAATCAGGGATGTAAACACTTTCAGAGGCACAGACTCGAGTGTTATTGGTCTGAAGTTTGCAGGAACATTGGGATCACCCTTTTTGTGAATTAGCACCGTTACCGCCCTTTTCCATGTCGAGGGTACTGTACCAGCCTTCCATGCTTCCACCAAAATTAGGTGGATGTATGTTCTAAGATAGGGCATCCTCTGCAAACATATTATGGATATTTGGTCTAAGGGGCAGGGGGAACCCGAGGTTTTCATTCTTCGAATAATTCTAGTTACTTCTTGGTATGTTGGTTCCTTTAAATCAAATTCAATAGAAGGCTTATCGAATTTTGGTATGTGATCAGGTACCCTGAAGAGTTTTCTGGGGTTAATGACACTGAAGGTCTTTTTGAAGTATTCGATGCAATCAGTAATAATAATAATAATAATAATAATAATAATAATAACGATAATAATAATAATAATAATAACGATAATAATAATAATAATAATAATACTCTACTAATAATACACTACTCAGAGAATGTAGTGTATTTGCTACAATGTGAGGTTTGCAACAAAAAGTATGTAGGTAGCACCAAAACAAAATTTAGGCAAAGATTCAATGTTTACAAATCATATTTCAGATCTTACGCACGCAAACATAGCGAGGGATCACTCGGCAGGGGTAAATTAATCCCACAAGCAAACTTTTTCAGTCATTTCTTTGAGGGGAGCCACAATGGTAAATTTACAGTTAGGGTTAAAATGATTGATGGGGCTGATGATGTCTTTTCATTGCGACGTAAGGAACTTTTTTGGCAATACAGGCTGGGAACTTTTTTACCCAAGGGTTTGAATGAACGGGCTGCAGATGTAGAACTCGATATGTTTGCGTGTGGCGTGGCCTAATTCCTGCCATTGTATCTGATGTCTCTGGGGGGTTTAGCTGGCGGTGCTCTATGGTCTTCCTATTTGGCTTCATGTTTTTTTGCATGTGGCGTTAGGGTGGAATCCCCTATCAAGCCATTCAGGATTCAGCAATTTGCGAATCATTGAAAGGCTAATTGGGAGGGTCGTGGGGTTGCCGGCTGGATCCCTTGGAGGTTTGGTCTGTGACTATTTTGATCCTCCAGGGTGAACATTTGCTAATGTGCCAACCCATTTCATTTTCTTGTTTACGCTAAAAAAACAGTTTGGAACAAAACGTGATTTTCATTCCCACTTGGTTTTAATTTCGGGGGTAGTCATGTTTTCTGGGAATAGGGTTCTTTGTAGTAAAAATGTAATTTTACTTCATCTTTAGTTTTACCTTGCCTTGTTTATCACGTAGAATAAATTCTCGGTTGTCCTTTAGAAAGTAGTGCTGACGAAGATTTTTAATCGAAACGTTCAAGATTTTAACAGTTGTGTTTTAATGATAATAATAATAATAATAGTAATAGTAATAATAATAATAAGAATTTGATAATTGGATAGAGAAAATTGGGATTAATTTGAGAGTAGGACAGGTGCAAAAAACAGCATTGTTAGGAACAGGAAGAATACTGAGGAAGGTGCTTGAAACCTGAAGAAGATGGACATTGACTTTGAAACCTTTAGTTGCTTGTTGCAACTTGCTTTCAAGGCATAAACCGGAAAACATCTAACCCGAGCATGTACAATATAATAATAATAATAATAATAATCATCATAATCATAATCATAATCATAATCAATTTATTTAAAGTTGGCGCTACATAGCTATGTACAGTAAAAATTAAAAATAATTACTAAACTAGCTAATCCAAGCCAACTGTAACTGCTCCCAGATTTTGACTTCACCTCGATTTAAAGCCCATTGTCAACCATCATCCTTTGCGCGCAGAATGAAAAGCAAGACAAAGAGAATTTAGGCCGAAACGACTTTTAGATAACGCGAAAGTCGACTTTAGCGCCAGGAAGGAGCATGGTTGCAAGTGGTCGGAATAAGTGGAGCTAAAAGCAGCTTGCGGTCAATGAAAAATTAGCTCATTTTATTTAACAAATTTGACCAGAGACATAGGAACCAGGGCCATTGGGGGCACGTGCCCCCCAAGAGTTTAAACAAACCAAAAAGTGCCCTCTTTGCTTCAGATTGTGCCCCTTTTCAAGATCAATGCAGACAGAATGTCGTTAAATTTTGTTGTTGGGCAAGTATTTGATAAATCCATGATACTCACATGGTCGAAGTTTTTGTTGCCCAGACAACTCACGTCAAGTACTGGTTGTAAATAAGCATAATCATAGTAAGCTCTCAAATCAGTAACCATGCTTGAATTCCATGTTACTCCTGTCCAGTTTGTCATTTGCCAACTTGCAGGTGGGTCTGACCGATTCATTCTGTAAAAAAAGTGGCATACTTTAAAGGGAAGAAACTTTGAGATAAGTCAGTAAAAAAAGGTCTATTGGGTTTGTATTTCATCACACTGCCCCCAGGGACCCCTGGAAATTGAATAACCCCCCTCCCCCAATGATAAAGCCCTGTAGCCTCCTTTGCGATTGTGAAGCCATGACGTAACGCCGAGCATAGGCGAACAAAATCGCCTCGCTTTCGATTTCTGATTAGGGCATTACGTCATGGCTTCACAATCGTAAAGGAGGCTACGGGGCTTTATATATCATTAGGGGAGGAGGGTTATTCAATTTCCTGGGGCCCTGTGCACTAAAAAGGGTTCAGTCATTTAGCATAGAGCTTATTTCTATGGCCATTGAAAAAACTGAAATATGTCTTATTCTGTCTTTTGGATTATCTATCTTACTTACCCAATCTGGCCCGACACTAGCCTTCAATTCATAAGGGGTGCGAAGAACCAAAATTTTCCGACGTCAAAATCATCAACAACAACAGCAACAACCCCAATTTTAGAAATCATGCACGAAAGGATTGTTTTAAAGGAAGGATAAAATTAGTGAATTTAAAGCAAAAATATGCCGTAGATTTAAAATTTATGTCAGAATTTATCCTCGAAAATCAATGAATTCATGTTCTATGCATCATTCTCTCAATGAAATAGTCTAAGGGCCTGTAACCATACAAAAATCCGACAGGTAGAGTAAAATTTCCGACAAATAACCTCCTTGGAGGGCGCTCCGCCCCCCAGCCCCCCACTGGCTTCGGCCCTGTACCCAATCATGACAGTTTACCTTTAACATAATGAGCCTACATACATGCATTTAGCCTTATGAGTCCATGTACATAGTAGTGTCCTAAATAATTGTGCCCCGTTTGCTCGGTTGCAGTGGATTTTTTATTGTACCAGTTTTTACACACTTGCAAAAAAGGCTTCAGAGACTTCGTTTGAGTCAGTCTGACAAGCAGTTGCAGGTAGATAAAAAGCAAAAAAAGTGGTTGCTTCAACAAAAACGGATTTTGTAACACAATAACAAGAGATGCTTTTGTTGACACCTGAATTCAAAGCGATTAGTGGATGCAGACAAAGGGAGTTCTCTCAATCATAAATTCAAACAAACAAAGCCGTGAAAGTTTCTCTGAAACCCAAGTAGCTAGCGCGCTCGTTGTGCATTCCAAACATTGTTTTTAAGAGCAAATATGAGCATATATCAAAAGAAGAAGGATATATCTACACATCTACCTCCGGCAATTTATTTCTTTAGTTCAGAAGCTGAGCAGTAAGTGTTTTAATTACACCCAACAGAGATAAGAGAATTGAATCGCCTCCCAATCGGTTTTTAAATCAAATCAATTAAATGCTCGTGGCATATGTGTAGATATATCCTTCATCGATCGATCAATGCTCAAGTTTGCTCCTAAAATCAATTTCTGGAATGCACAACGAGCGAGCTAGCTACCTGGGTTTCAGAGAAACTTTTGCGGCTTTGCTTGTTTTGAATTACTGGTTGAGAGAATTTCCCTTGTCTGTGATCGCTAATCGCTTTGAATTGCGGTGTCAATCAAAACCAATTCGTGCTATTGTCTTAAAAAATCTGTCCTTGTAGTTTGCTTCGAAAACTGTTATTCTCAAGCATCGTAAAAATTACATAAATTTCCAAAGAAGGGTTTTAGCGATGTACCCAAATTTTTCTACATTCTTTAAATAATAACAATAATAATGATATAACGCATTTTTTACAGGATATACATTTCAACACAAAATGCTGTTATCAACATGTGTCCTGTAAAGGAACAGAAAGAAAGAAAAAAACCTATAACTATTCTGATAAAACCTAGCAGTCATATCATAAGTTTTAATTAAAATGCATCGTTAAGAGTTCTTCATATTGCTTAAAAGATTCAGTTTTTCCAAGGTCAATTGGAAGTTCCTTGCACCCATAAAATGGAAGGACTTCCTGGCGTATTCTGTTTTGATGCCCAGAAGCCTTATCAAGCATTCGCTGTTTCTTGTTTGCGTTTTGTGCTGTTGCAACTCAAAAAGCCTTGAAAGTTCTCACAAATACAGTATTTCCCCGCCACTAAGAAACTGACTTATAAGAAACAGTAGCCTGCCTGAAGGCACCACAGTCGTTGTTCAACATTTGGTTTAATATAACATTTATATCAATTTTATAAGAAACCAAGCAGCCTCGTTTTACAAAATGAGCTTCTTAGTGGCGGGGTAATACTGTATCATTATCTAAACATATAGGCCCGAGTTCACATGCCCTGGTACTTTTGGCATTGACGACGGATTGAATTGCAGTAGGATTTTTCGAGCTTCCATTGATTATTCTCAAACAGCAATCAGCAATCATGAAATGACGAGAGTCTCTTCTTGAGTTGAAGTCAACTTGAGTTGCAGTACTCCGCAATACATAAAGGTTGGGAGAATCATCAAAGGTTGAGAGAAAAACGGTTCATCATGCTTTTCACTCCCTTTTCACTGTCAGACAACACTGTTAAAAACTTGAAATTTGAATATTTCAATATGAAATTTGATTTGAATATGACGCTAGAAGCCTTTCTTTGAAACATTATTTTTTTTTTATATTGCTGGAGAACAATAGAAGTGCTGTTTTCAAGCAACCACTGATCTTGGCCTTCCATTGCCATAAATCAGCAACAACCTTGTCAGATTTACTCAAACAAGGTCTCAAACTGTAAGTCTATAAGTTGAAGCTTACTCTATGGAACTTTTTACCAAGCGGGACAATATAAGTTACAGCTCCTCCACAGCAGCACATAAATGGGGTAGGAATTTTTTGGGGCACCTCGTATACAAAAGAATCATCACATCATGTCTAATTTCGCGTCCAATAATCTATCAAATATATTCTCGTATTGACAGAATGATAAGAAAGGCTCACTGGGCAAACATTTGGTTTTCTTGAAAAAATGACTGTATTCTTTTCTTACCCAGCATACCAAGTTGGATTTGCATATTTTCTAGTGTATGAGTAGATTGCTAGATTATCCGTGCTGCACTTTGTGAAATTTGCACTTGGGTAGTAGAATATGAAATTGAGACACATCTCGTCATCTGTCGCCAATCCACCCTACAACAACAAAAAGATAGCCTGATAACCAGATCCAATTTCAAAAGAAATAGTGGTACTTTATACTTTTTTCCACTATTTTTTGCCTTCTCCTTGTGAAATTACGTATTCAAATAAGCAATTTGAGCGAAGTGACGTCATATCGCACAAAAGAAAACGAGGTTGTGTGATTGTTTTTTGCCTCTTAATCACTGCTTGTATCTTTCTCGTGTGCTCATGCATTGAAAATGGCACGAGAACCCGATAAAGAGGCTTACTACGATAAAGAGGCGAAAAAACAATCACACAGCCTCGTTTTCACTTGTGCGATATGACGTCATTTCGCTAAAATTGCTTATTTGAATACGTAATTTCACAAGGAAAAGGCGAAAATTAGTGGAAAAAAGTATCATACATCATTCATAGCAGCATTATCTTGTATTTTATCATCAATCATACCAACCCCGGACTTGTCCTTTAAAACTAAACAGTAACTGAAAAATGTTATAAATGAAATTTGTCAATAATTACCACAGTTGCTTTGCTCCTTTTCCTCGAATCATAGGTGCAAGTTGTTTTTAGTTCATCTCCCTGTGTAGCAAATAACGTAAACACTTGAAATAGTCGTGAAATTATGTTATGGTTTGTAAGATTGTTTTTTTTATTACACAATCTAAAAATATACAATTTAACAAAGACATAGTTACAAAAGACGATACCATTGGGAGCATGATAGGCATGGCTACCCTAAATGATCTTAACAAATAACAATACAGATACTAAAGGCTATACCAAAATTTCTGTTGGTCTCTAAGGGAGAAACCGGCTTAATCGAAAGATATGGCGACACTACTGCTTGAATCAAAATTGAAAATTGACAGATAAGATTGTGAGATTGTGAACAAGGTATGACATGAAAGCCTATGGAATATGTTCCAACAAAGATGTTCTTTATCAATTATAATACGAGAAATGATAGAGATCTCCGTATTCTCCAGCTACACCTTAAATTTACCAAGAAAGGGTTTCATTACTCTGTTGGGAAAAGTCACGAAAAATTATTAACTCCCTAGAAATTATCATAAAAAATATACCCAGACAAAACTGGTAAGGGGGGGGGGGGTGATATTCCGATTTGTATCGCCAATTCATCACCTATTTGCAAATATGAATTCGAGCAAAGGTGTTGGCTAAAAAATCTCAGCAATGAAAATGGTCAGACGAACAGAAGCCACTTCTACTTTTCGTCCAACCATTTTTTACGATGCAGGGATCAGAAATTTCCTACTTCGATTGCGTCGACCGTCGTTACAAATTTTTATATCGAAGCAGCACACATTCGGTTTTGATTTCGATCTGAATTCTATTGAATAGTTTTCAATACACTCATTTTTTTATAAGAAACTAAGGTCCGGGGCTGGTAGGCAGTTTCTTAAATTTTTGGGCCATTTTGCTACCACAAGTTTCTTATGTGTTTCTTATATTTTCATTGCCGGAAGTTTAGAGTTGATTTTGTCTTGTCTAAAGGGTTCCCAAATTACTTAGTAAAATCTCAAAACGAGTAAATAACATGATTCGCACTCAAAATAATGTCCAAACAGTTGCTTTAACTGCACAATTTCAAAATATTTTTGAGTGTGATAGGAAAATTAAAACTGAAAATTGCAGAAGTTTCTTAGCTTTTTTCAATTCAGGTAGGGTTGTTTCTTAGCTTTCGAAAAACTGAGCCTACCGTTTCTTATAAGCGGTTTCTTATAGAAAAAAATGAGTGTATGCAAATACGAATTCGAGCAAGGGTGTTGGCTAAAAAATCTCAGCGATGAAAATGGTCAGACGAATAGATGCCACTTCTACTTTTCGTCCAGCAAGTTTTTACGATGCAGGGATCAGAAATGTCCTACTTCGATTGCGTCATCACAAATTTTTATAAAGATCGAAGCAGCAAACATTCGATTGACTTCGATCTGAATTCAATTGAAGCCGAAAATGAATAGTTTTCAATATCCAAGCATGTCAGAAGGATAAATCGCTACGGACAAAAAATTCAAAATTGTCGTAGTACTTACGGCATTGAATGTAATTTCTTGATTCAATAAATATGTTTGCTGAAATGAAAAAAACAACGAATTCAGCATATGATTTCAATTTGCTACAAGTTGAATAACAACAGGCTGTGCATTGCCCTGAATCTGTAATTGCAATTAGAATAAGGCTTTTGAGTCAGCATAAGACGGCAAGGTATACCCTATCTGTCAGACTTTGCTGACTCATTGTTCTCGATGGTGCATCTGATTGGCTAACGTTCATGTGAAATGAAACTGATCACATGAAACGCATTGTGCAACAGCAGGTCCTTTTAGTTTGTTGGGAGGATAATTGATCTTTCTCACATGGGCCACATGATACACCGCAAAGCAGGTCTATTTATCATGACTCGATGCCTTTAACTTAATTTGTAAGATTTTATGCATGGCCCTCTGAAAAGTAGTCTTTCTTGACTGACGGGGTTAACCTTGATAAAAGAATTTAAAATGAAATGAATAAAAGAAGTGGAATCCTTAGGCCAGTACCGGTATTACGCAGTGGCGTGCTGGGGATGAGATCCAGAGGCGCCGGAGGCTCCATGATGCGGCGGGGGCAGGAATCGCAGAAAGGGCACCTTAGGGTGTCAAAGTCTGCCGTTGAAAATAATTGAGAATCGTCATTTAGGATATGGTGCTCAACATCTATTTCGACACGGGTGTCGCCAGCCCAAAAAGCTGGGGCGAAAAGGTAGAAGAGGGTCTGGGGGCAAAGCCCCCAGAAAAAGCCCCCTGACCACGCCCTTCAGACCCTCGGAAAACGTATGAAACGCCCTTCAGACACTCAGAGAACGTGATGGGAATGCCCTTTTTATCATTTTGATCTATTTAGATATTTCTGGAAAAGCAACCATCTCAAGCAGTACTTTTTACAACAGAGGGAATTTTTTGTGCAACAAAAATCGAAAAAGAGAAGAAGATCATAAATATATTTACGAGGAAGGAAAAGATATGTTAGAAATTGAAATTTAAGGCCTTTCTCGAAATCTTCAATAAAGGAATTGAGAATTCAGGAGGAAGGCCAGTTATCATAAGAGTTTTAAGTCAATAAAAATCTACCCTCCCCAATCTTTTTGACTGATTTCGAGAAATTATAACATTGACTCTGTGAAAACTGTGGTCGACATGTCCACCCCAGACCACCCCGTGGCGACGCCACTGTAATTCGAACGTACTGTGATCTTGAGAGCAGAAGGAATCGTCATATTATTGTGACTGCGGACGAGAAACAACTCGCTTCCAACTAACAGACGCGATTAATCAATAGTTCTCTGAATGCATTTTATGGTAAGGGCACTTTTCTGCCCCCGCGCTGCCCCCGTACCACTAGGGCAACGGGGGCAGCTGCCCCCGCTGCCCCCGTGGCTCCGGCGCCCTTGATGAGATCGCACGGGGGACAATAGGTCAAAATGGCACCCCTTCCTAGACTTATGACTTATCGTCCCTTGTTTCCCCGTGTTCTTTGATTTGCTGATATCAGTTGCTCAATAGGGACTCGTACCATTACTCTTAGAAAGTGGGTCCCCTGTTTCAAAACGGCGTAAACAAGCTGGAGTTCTCGTACACACAACAAAATCGATTGGAGCTTATACATTGAGAAGTAAACTTTTTTTTTTTTTTTTTTTTATATTCATAAAATGTTACATTACATGTTACCTACTATACTTTCTAATTACTATACTACAATACAACACTACAGGTACGATACCACAGGCAGCAAAAGACAATGACTACGCCCGTGGTGGCCATTAACATATAGACATGCAAATAAATGAGATTAAGTAAAACATCTACAAAAAGCTACGCATACAATACAATTAATTACTGACAAATACTGGGAACTGTTTCACATTTGATGTAAGGCCAGCATTGGCGCACGATACCGAATGATAGGAACCCCAGACGACAGAACAGGGCTACTGGTTTTCAATGTAATCCTTCTGAAATACTCCGATTTTGTGTGGATGAACTTTGGTTCATACATCGTTTACCGAACATCAAGTGTGAAACAGACTTAACAAACGGGGAGCAAATAAAACACTTTGTGGCTGTGTGACGTATAATAAAAATTTGAGTTCAGCCAAACCGACCAGTTTTGTGGATAAAATTTAAGGTCATTTCTAGTATATTCTTATTTACGTCATCAGAAAGGTCTTTATCACCATACAATAAATATTGTACTAGAACGTTGTTTGGAAGGCTGTTGATGTGAACAAATGGTTGTAATAATTCCGAAACTCCAGCGAGAAGATCTCGTCGGTGGATGCCGAATGAAGGGCAAAGCAACAAAAAGTGTTCTGTATCTTCAATCCCATCGTTCGTTGGGCACATTGGGTTCACCGTATCTCTGAAATTATGCTTGAATTTATGAAAGTTCAATTTACTCAGACCAACCCTTATTTGGAAAAGATAAGCTAGGCCTATTGGGTCGTGAATGCCAAAAACAGATTTTGCAGGGGGGCGAATTATCGATAGAAGCTTTTTCTTAAAGACAGCAACAGACGGAGCGAGTCTTTTCAGGATCAAGTTCATTCCATTCAGATAGGCAGTTTGGATAGAAGGTAGATTGAAATTTTTCTGTTCTTGCCCTTATTCGACCAATTACATCCTGGTTGCGAAAAGAATAGTTCGACTGATGAAGTGATGGGATAGGCTTCTTTGTGTACAAAGGGGTGAGATTATTCATTATCTTATAGAACAAGGTAAGGCGTCTACTCCACCTCCTGGAATTTAATGACTCCCAGCCAAGCTCAGTGTACAGTTTTTCTCTGGATGTTCCCCTCCATGTTCCTGTTATAGCAAGAGCAGCTGAATACTGCACAGACTCCAATTTTTCCATTAGATTTGACAAAATAATGTTTTGACTGAAATCACACACTTTAGCTGGAATATGATAAATAACATCTCCGTAGTCCAAATGGGGTCGCACATAAAGCTTGTATATTTCATTTAAGGTATGCCTTGGTAAATATTTGGAGAGATACTTTAGCAAACCAATGCCCTTTCTCGTTTTAGAGATAGCAGCTTTAATATGAGATGAAAAGGAAAGCTTTGAGTCCAAGATAATACCTAGGTGTTTATGTTCGTCTACTCTTTTAACGGGTATGCTGTTAAAGATGATCACTGGATGATCTATTTCATTTCTTTTCCTCGAAAATAATAATTCAACAGCTTGCTTTTGGGGGTCAGGATTAAAGGACATCCTCCAATCATGTGCCCACTGACTAATTAGTTTCAGGTCATTGTTCATGTGTTCTGCAGCTTCATTGGTTTCTCTGGCAACTGTAAACAAGGACGTATCATCAGCAAAAAGTTTAGCATTACATTCCAAATCTGCAGAGAGATCATTTATATACACAAGAAATAACAACGGTCCTAAAATAGAACCCTGGGGCACTCCTGCCAAAATATCTCCCCAATTAGAACACTGTCCATTCAGAACCGTTCGCTGTTTTCGATCCTCAAGAAAATTTTGGATAAGAGAAAGAAGTTGCCCCGAAACACCACATCGCTTCAGTTTGTAAATAAGACCCTCGTGCCATACCCTATCAAATGCTTTTGAAATATCGAGATACACGGAACGAACATCCAGCGGGGGATTGTAGTCAAATGCCTGAAAAATTGTATGCGTTATAGAAAGTAATTGGTTGACTGTTGAGTAACCGGGACGAAAACCCGACTGATTGGGGTCGAGTAAATCACAGGAGACAAGATGTGAGTATAAAGAATCGTACATAAGCTTTTCAAGGATCTTCCCAAAAATTGGAAGGAGAGAAATAGGACGGTAGTTACTCTTTAAATTTTTCTCGTTTTTCTTGTGAACCGGGACCACATTTGCACACTTCCATATTTTAGGAAATATACCATGTCTCAAACAGTTCGTGAATATTATCCTGAGAGGAGTTACTAATGAAATATCGCTTAGTTTTATCATTCTTATAGATATACCATCCCAGCCATGTGCTTTGTTAGGATTAAGTGATCTTATGATATTCAGTATCTTTTCCTCAGAGATGACAAATTCACCAATCAGATTACAGATTCCTGGGGTATCTTGTGGAATCTTACTACCAGTGTCGATGGTCGTACATTGGAGTATGAAATAGTCATTGAATAACTGTGCCTTTTCAGTGAAGTCCGTTATAAATAATCCATTTTCTATAAGAGGTGGTATTATAGGAATCTTTGCCTTATTCAGAACCGTATTAATTAAATTCCAATAAGTTTTGCTAGATGTCCCTGGATTTGCTAAAGTTTGCCCTGTTTTATAGAGATATTTATTTTTGGCGTCCTCAATCATCCTTGCACCTTCAGATATCATATTTTGAATTCCTTCAAGCTTGTCATCTGGCTGGCCATTCCTCACAAAAGTTCTGTAAGCATGATTCTTTTTCCTTAAAAATGTAGTAAACTTTAAGTACAAAAAGAATGTTTTCCTGACCTACCCATCACAGACAATATACCTTTCAAGCAGTAATCTTCCTTTGTGGAAACAAAATACATTTATTGCAGCTATGGGAACTCTAGGCCGTATCAACCGTTTTTTGAATGCAACAACAACAATGTCTAAATAGCAGTTACAACAGTTGTCCTTATTGGTTGAAAACTAAATTCTAGCAATTTGAAGGGTAAATTACGGAACCACTCTATATAGGCCTAAAGGGGGAAGGGTAATGGTAAGAGTCCCTTTGGCCAAGTGATAGCAGCGTTAGCTGATTTCGTCTATTCCAGTTCATCATTTGTTCATACCAATACAGATTTTCTTTGCAAGGGAAGCAAGTCAATGCCAGTTTTTCATGATAAAATGCTATTGAAAACTTCTTTCTAATTCTAAACTGTCAATGAGCTCGCCTTTGTCGAGGGAGAGAAAAATCTTTTTTCCAAACGCCATCATCAGAAGGCCCTCAAGGAGCTCTGGAGCCATCGTTGAGCGTATCCGCGACGTGGAAAATGAATGCTCAGCGGTTGATGAGCTCACAGGAATGGCAATTGCAATAGCATAAACGTGCCTTAAGATGGGATATGCATCCATTAGATGGTATACGTGAGATGACATAGCAGCTGCAAGGCATCAGAAAAGGATGGCAGCTTGCTCTTTTCGTCAATTTGCTTTCTGTGTATCGCACCTGGCCAGTCAAAATCTTCCTCATAATCATCATAGTAATCATTCGTTGCTTCGTTTTCTGTTTGGCCGGTCTACACATCAAATCAAATGCAACGTTTGGCTGCTAATTGTGTCATTAGTATTAAGCTTATTTGATTGAAATCATACTCGAATAGATACGCAATGATTTATGAAATAAAAGATAATGACGTGAGAAGCATGGTCCCAAAAAAATAATGTATACGGATTTGGTTGACTCTAGCGCTGTGAATTTAGCTTTAATCAATGGCCAATTCACTCTCAAAATGTTCCTCGATAGTTAACTTGAACATAGATACCTCGTTTGTTGGTATTGGTGCTTTGAGAGCAGACATGTTAATCTTGAAGGCTCAAATTTGCCTCTTCCTGCAAACCAGAGCTTTAGCCTTTTGGCCTAAGCAATTTCTTAAGGCACAGTGTATAAATCAACGAGAGCTTTGATAAAATTTGAACAATATTAGATCCTGTGTTATTACGTTTTCCAGAAGTCACCCCTCCCCCCAGTCACCCATTGGGGAGTCTCTTAATTTTTCATTAATTTCAGTTCTTAATTTCGGGAATTTGCTTTGGCCAAAAGGCCAAAGCTCTGGTTTGCAAGTGGACGCAAATTTGAGCTTTCAAGATTGATATTTCTGCTCTTAAAGCACCAATACCAACAAACGAGGTATCTATGTTCAAGTTAACTATCGACGAAAATTTTGAGAGTAATTAGCCATGGAGTCAACCGAATCTGTATACATTTTTTTGGGACACCCGGTATTATTAAACAGCACCTTTTTTGAGTTTCCATTTGATATCCTAGAATCATTGCGATGTTTCAAGAAGTTGTCTTCGTTCGCTAACTAATTGATGAGGGCGCCTTCGGCGCCCCCTAAGATTGACATTCTCTCTGGCACCCCTCAAACTCGACCAGCAGGGGGGGGGCAGTTGCCCCCCCCTGCCCCCTGCCAGCACGCCACTGTATTACGTATTACGTATCCTAGTTTCTTATATGAAATGAAGTCTATGTGTATGTTGGTGTAAATGAGTAAATGTTAGTACTTTTTTATACCTATAAAATATTGCAATAAATCTTACATTCTACTATACCTTCCTAATTGCTATACAACACTACAGGGACGATGCCAGGAGAGCGAAAGACAATGACTACCCCCATGGCCAATAAAAAGGACACACAACGTTAAACTACATACAACTTGGTACACTACGAACGATTAAAACCTAATGGATACTATATAAGATTCTCTCTAATATTAGATGCTTGGTTCAGGTTTGCAATGAAATTAAAAAGTACTGTGATTAACTGTGAACGATGTTTGAAAAAGAGGAATGAAAAATGAAAATCATCAACAATGATATACCTGGTAATCAAAATCGTAGTTGTCATTTTTAATCACATCTGCAATGGCCGCTCCATTTCGAAGAAGTGTTGTTCTGATCGCCTTGCCAACTGTATGGGAATGAGGAAAGGAAGCAAACATCCTCACAGAGTTTCCAAATGGAGCAATATTGTTCCCAGCAATTTTCTAAAAGGAAGAAAGAAAGAGCATCTCTTGAGATTCGGTCGCTCAAAATAGAACGGCTGCGGTCGCACTACTGTACAGGGCTCGGTACAGGGTGTCCCGAAAAATATGTGCGTTGTTTGAGTGGCTGCTGCGGAGCAGCCATAAATCCAATTAATTCGTCCTTAAGATCTTTAATAGAAGAGACTTCAATCTAAAGTTTGACACCAAGACATGGGCAATAATGCACCGTTGGCGTTGATGTGGCCTATATTATGATCAAAATTGTATTTTTACTCACTGTGTTGTTTCTCTTCCACAAGATTGCAAGCAAAACGCTCGATAATGTTGCTACTCCTTCGTTCTTCTCTCGTCACAACAAGGAATCAAATGCCGCCAATTTCAAATACAGTCGAAACGGTTGGAGCTCCTACGCAGCGATACGTCTCATTTCAAACTTCCCGTTAAATCATGACTTAAAGTCATGATTTAAAGGGAAGTTTGAAATGAGACGTATCGCTGCGTAGGAGCTCCAACCGTTTCGACTGTATTTGAAATTGGCGGCATTTGATTCCTTGTTGTGACGAGAGAAGAACGAAGGAGTAGCAACATTATCGAGCGCTTTGCTTGCAATCATGTGGAAGAGAAACAACACAGTGAGTAAAAATACAATTTTGATCATAATATAGGCCACATCAACGGTGCATTATTGCCCATGACCAAGATTGAATAAATCTGGTAAGTAGCTGCCTATTTATGGAGCAAGAAAGTCGACATTATTGGCTGCCTCAAAACCAGAGGCTTCATTATTCTCCATTATGTTAAAATCAAAGAAATCGATTGAAACAAAAAAACCTAGCCCGGTTTCCTGATGTTCACAAGTGAAACAGATAGTCATGAATTGGATTTTGTGATAACCAAGAAAATTGAACATAGCTACGGTTGCTAGAAATGGTGATGTGGAACACAAATGCTGCAGGCTATGACATGCGTCCATCAGTTATTTTGCTTCTCAAAAGTGATAAAGTCGTTTTAAACCAAGAATATTGCGTTCAGCAGGCTGCCTGGTCAATAGCCTTGAGTTATGTGGTCATTGATTACTCCTAAATGTGCTTCCAGATATATTTGCAAATTTAAGTCCATTTGGTGCTAAAATTCAAGTTATAAGGTTAAAGGGAATAGACATAGCTATATCTCGTAGCCGCTATAAATAGGCTGAAGAAACGCCCACAAACCCATTGTTTCTTCAGCTACACAACGAGACCGGATGCGTCAAAGTGGTCGAGTATAATAGAATGTATTTTTGACCTGGCACGGGCCAGCTTTTAACTATGTCGATTCTTCTCAATAAATCAGCAACCACTTATCAGATTTGCTCAACCTTGGTGCCGAACGCAAAGTTGAAATCTCGTCTATTCAAAGTTTGAAAAATGGGTCAAGTTGGATCTATGGCTCCTCCACAGTAGCCATTGAAACAGCGTACATGTTTTTTGGGACATCCTGTATATTCCCGTTATGATACTGCAATACAACAAGAGTACAACGACATCCACTCACACTGTGATATGATGTATCATCATGGGTTGTTAGACACCACAGTTATGTTTCAGTATATCTGCTGCTGCTGCTGCGGCTGCGGCGGAAAATATATTTATTTCTGCTGAGGATGATCTCTTATACTACAATCGCGGACAAAACTCGTTGAGACCGATGATTTTTGTGTTAAAAGAGGTCTTTCCTGCATGTAAACTACTACCTTACACTGCTGATGACCCCCCTTCCCCCCTTTGCAATGTTGGTTGCTTGAAGAACACATACTTGTCCACTCATCTATGACATTTCCATCAGTCTCAAACATTGCAATGGGGGGCAGGGGGATCCTAACTCAACATTTCCTCTAAAAAGCAACGTGTCTCATAAGTTTTGTCCGCGGTTGTAGCTCCTCCTCCTTAGTAAATAATGTTTTCCTGCGCAAAAGAATAAAGCTGCGGCAGTGAAGGACAACTGCGGCGTCCAACCACCCATATGGCATCACGTGATAACCATACAAAGTTGCAATGCTCTATTTTCCAAAACAACTCTAAAATATTGCTCGGGACCTCGTTTTGTCAGTTGTTTTGCAACTGATATTCAAAGGGGCTCCGTCGTCAAACAGTAAACAAATCCGTAAACTCGCACGTGACGCCGGTTATGTATTGTTCATCTATTGTTCTCTGCAGTTTGTTTGGTGGCTTTACCCAAGCCACCAAAAAGCAACTGTTAAAAATCCACTTATATCCGAGCAATCGTAGAAGATATGAATGCTTGGTTTGTTCCTTAGTGAAGTACAATGATTAATGCCCAAACAGCAACTTTCATTTTGAAAAAAATTCAAAAATCCTGTGTGATATCACCTTTCAAAAACTGCAAAAATCATCGTTTTGTTTACATTTTGACGACGGAGCCCCTTTAATGAATTGTTAAATGATAATGATAAACTTATTTTCAGTTGAATGTAATGAATAAGAAAGTAATGGGTCTTATACCGGGTGTGCCAAAATAAACTATGCACGTTTGGTAGGCCGCAATGAATCGTACATTGGACTGATTTTGAAGATTTATGACTTAATCGTTAGCGGAAAGCCTGAATTAGATACTGGGATTTTTTGCAAAATTTTCATTTTCAATTTTTAGAGCTAGAACCGAGTCTCCTAAAATTTTAGTTTTCGAAAACACTGAAAACGATCAAAAAACATCGATCAAGTTTTCTAAAGAATCGACATGAATGGACAAAGAGCGAACTTGTTCGCGGTGATTTACGATTTAGAAGTCGACCAATTGTAATCTGTTGTACGACACTTCTTACTATACCCCCAAATTCCCCTGAAAACGCTTCCTCTTTGTTCATTCATGTTGAATCTTTTAAAATTTGATCGACGTTTTTCTATTGTTTTCAATGTTTTCGAAAACGGAAATTAAAAAAAAACTCGCTTCTGGCTCTAAAAACTGAAAACGGAAAAATTTGCTAACAGTCCTAGAATCTAATTCAGGCTTTCTGCTAAAGATTAAGTCATAAATCTTCAAAATCGGTTCAGTGTACGATTTATTGTGGCCAGCCAAACGTGCATAGTTTATTTTGGCGCACCCGGTACATAGCATTACACTCACCTCAGAGCATTCCTTGGGACAAAATCCGTCAATAGTCCAGGTAGACAAATTTGGTGGGATCAATGTTGCGGCGCTTACAGCAGTACCGGTCATCAATGTAGCTGCATCATATTTCCGTGGATTTGTGTAATAGAATCTTAGACCGGAAGTGTCAACAAAATCTAGGGGAAAAATGAAAAATGTATTCAAATGCAAAGAATTTTTAGTTGCTTCCAGGCAAAGTCTATCTGCACTGTAAATGGTAGAGTTGATAGTGGTGGTAGTAGGGAGAGGTGGGGGGGGGGGGGTCAAAAACCGCAACATCTGAGCTAATTCCAATATTGCATGCTTCATTATCAAATGCCTTTTCAGTTCAGTAAATACTAACCCCACGAGCTTACCAATACTCCTGGCCAAAAGAAGCTGGGACATAGGCAAATTTCAGTGTTTTCAAGATGTTTCCTAAAATATCGAGGCGAAAACATAAGTTTAGGACCTTCTGATCCCCCCTTCCCCCTAATTCAACGTTGGCAAGGTCAAATGGCGTTTGATTTAAGCAACATTGAAACGGTGGCAGCAGAGGGGGGGGGGGCACGTAATCAAATACCAAAGTAATGCAATTTTGTGACTTGTCCCAAGTATTAGGGCCAAGATCAGAGATCTTAGATCAAGCCCATTGTACCAGTCATCGCTCATTTTAAGGAAGCAAGTTAGTGTGGAATGAATGGTCGGATGCAAAAAGGCCATTTTCGTTCATATACTGGTACAGTTGGTTGAAAAGAAGTTTTTCAAAGAGCTTTGACATGATAGGCAAGACTAACCAATGCCTTAAATTCGTTGGTAAAGGCAAACATTTGTAGAACTCTCCTCAAAACTAGATGGAATTGGATATTTTTTCGAAGCAGTTTGGCACATTTTGTAAAAATGTTCCGTCTCGAATCTCATAAAGTAAAGATGTCTGCAAACCTTTGGGAGAGAAAGAAACCGCATAACAGCCAGCCAAAAATTGTAACACCGGTCTAAAGAGACTACGAGCCCCTTCGGCCCCCACTTAAAGACCACAGAGAACAACAAACCTGATCTTCTTGTAGGGTTGTCAAAATGTGTCTCCAGTAGGAAATGCTTTATACTGTTTACGCCACCAATGGGGAATCCAACATTATTTGGAAACTTGAAATTCTGTCAAGAACAAGAGAATAAATTAAAGATATCACAGGGCCAAATCCAAATCTTTTGCAAATGGTTGGAAATGGTTAAAGATTGAATGAATTTTACAGCATATCTCTTCTTTCTTGATTTTCTTGAATTCCATTCTTGATTTTATGGTTTGAAGAGAATAACTCTATTGCTACAATTTTCAAAATTCATCTTCATTATTTTCAGAGAAACGGCATTTTTAACTTTTCTTGAAAGATTTCATGCAAATTTTTGAAAAAAGTCAAATCATTGCAAATCCTAATGATTGGTGGGAGAATGGAGGGGTAAACAGAAATCTATAATTTTTATGTTTACGACTAAGCAGTTCAATGACGTCACAACCTAAAAACTACTTCAAAAATAAAAGAATCTATTGTTATTATAGCAAGGGCGCCTACCTTGTAGGAAGTGTGTTTATTCCCAGTACTGTAGAGTAATTGGTGTCCTGTGACCCAGTACAGAGGGTGTCCCAGAACCGTACCGTGATCCAGCAGTACGCAGCACAGAGTCAGTCTTCTCAAGGTCGAGATAACGTATGAATAACTTTGTGGTTTCAAATTCCGGTGTTTATGTAATACGAGATCAACTGTTATACGAGCTGGCCACAGTGAATCAGACAGCGTGATCTTTGATTGGTCAATCCTAACAGATGTTAGAATTTGAAAAACAGGACTAGGTCACAGGACACCAATTACTCTGTGAACAGTAGGTCACGCGTACAGTACAAGGTAGGCGCCCTTGATTATAGCAACAGAATTACAGCAAAATAGCTCAAGTGTATCAGACATCTCAATCTGCGTTGCGCCAGTGGCACTGGGTAGAATAGGGCCTCCAACGTACGATAGTACCAGAGTCGTTACGCTAAACTTGTAGCACGTAAAAGTATACATTGGAGAGTGTCTATTTAAGAATATCCACATGAAAAAACTTACAACTCCTCCAATTGCCCAACTATACATTGATGATCCTCCTGCACATTCTCTGATTGATCTTGGCATACCTCCACCATAACACCGTCCAGAATAATTCAAATGGGCTGGATCGAAATTGTCTTTGCATGTGTAGAGAACTAGATGATGAACCAATCCCTCCAATCTTTTCTGCACCACAGGAGCTATCTAAAAATATAAGGTAGTGTTACGCGTATCATTTTTAGATCCACGTCTAAATGCCAGCGGTACATTCTACTAAGGTGATTCCCCGATTTAAAAAAAGCGATAGATGATTCCCCGATTTAAAAAAAGCGATATCAGTCCATGGATAAGATGTGAATGTGCAAGGTGCAAAACGCCTCACAAGTGAAAACATGATATCATGTAGATTTTGTCCATTTAGTCCATGTAGTTTCGATATTTATCTTCTGTATTTACGCATTAATTTCCTTAGTTATTTTTCCATTTGTTAGTAGATTCGATTTAGATTAGTTGTATGTGTATATATTTGTATACACATACAACTAATCTAAATCGAATCTACTAACAAATGGAAAAATAACTAAATAACTATATATTTGTATATATGTATAGCTGGGTGTAAAAACAAAAAAAATCAAATAAAAATAAGTTAACTAAAAAAGTGAAAACATGGCTGAAAATTAACAAAAACTGGGGAAAAATCTGAGAAATATTTCCAAGTAAGTACAGTTACCCACTAATGATTATACTGTCCTCAGTACATATTTTGAGCCCCCCCCCCCCCCCCCCCCGTGAAAATGTTACCATATTTTCAAGCGCTAGAACCCCGGTGAATATTATTTGACCTCTGACCGGGGCGCTTGGGGGTGTATCATTGTCCCAATTTTCCTTACCACAACCCAAATCAGGACTGAAGAAGAAAAACTACGGTAATTTCAAATTTGGTCTCCCTGTGCATAAAGAAGCAAGAAGACATACCTCAATGATGTGTTTCGTTGAATTCATTGGTATGAAATCTGACAGCTGATACGCAGTGCACCAGTATGTTGTTACATCTGATGGGACGGCTATCTGTTAAAAATAAACACAGTACACGGTGAGTAGAATGACATGTGCACACAGGAATTTATTCATAAAAAAGTACGAAATTGGCTCAGCATTCAAGATTTCTTTCAAATTAAAAGATTTTGAGTACTAATAGCTTACATTAAGAGCTCTATTAAGCCCCTGGGGGGCTCATTTAATTTTGGACACGTTTTAGTCCTTTTTGCACCACATTTTGCGGTTTAAACATACAATTTTACGAGTTTATATACATGAATTTGACAAAGTTTTATCTCAAAACACATCAAAATTAACATGCTAACTTATCTAGCTCAGTAAATCGAGAATCTTTGGTAGCATCTGGAATTTGATATAAGTAGGGGGGGGTGTAATAGAGAGGGGGGCTTAATAGAGCTTTTACGGTATTCACAAAAGAGAACAAAGAGAACAGTACAAAGCAACGTTTTATCCCTTTATCACTTGGCTTCAAAATATTTGTGAACATTTGAGGATATGATATATCAATAATCAACTGAAAGAAAGAAATAATCAAACTCACATTTTTCTGCAAAAAGTCAAAATGAGGAACTCCTGCGGGAACCTTCGAATTCTTGACATAACTAAGCAAGTTGAGACTCCTAGATCCTCTTTTGCTGCTATGGTAGCTCAATGCTGGAACTGCATTTCCTGCAGGATCAGATGAATGCCAAGCGAATATGACTTTTGTTGTTCCTTCCTGTTGAACAATGAGTGACAAGTCAATCAAAAGTATTTGACGATTGCCGAAGAATTCTTGTCATGGAATAATCTCTGATAAAGGCCACACAAAGTACCATTTATCGGCTGTCCCAAAAAATGTGTAAATGTTTGCTGAAATGCGCAGGGTCCCATTTCTGTGCAGCTGCTGTGGAGGAATTTCACATTCTATTGTCCTGTTCTTGATAGCATAGGGCTCAAATCTTTAAAAAGGTCGGTGTAAACTTCTATTGCAGTTTTCTTTAAATTGGATGGCTTGAAAGGAACTTATGGTACTTTACTGTAATTCTGCCGTGGAAATTTTGTGATATCTTGATTTTTTTTCAAAATGGCGGCAATAAAATTAATTTTGAAAAATTCATGGAAAATTTTATCCTGGGTACCAGACTCTCTAACATAAAAACAGAGATTCTCTGTTTTTATGTTAGAGAGGCTGGTACAAAGGGTAGGAAAATTTTGAAAAAAATTTAAATTGTCGTAAATCCTAAACTAACGGAGGAAACATTCTAAAACCTTCAAGGAAGCCATAGTTTATGACGGTCTACAATATGGTGGCAAGCAGAAATGTGTAGCTTTTCTAGTTTAGGATTTAGAAATTTGATGACGTCATGGCCTCAAATTTAATAAATGCCGCCATATTGAAACTAATCAAGATATCAATAAATTGCCACGGCAAATTTACAGCAAAAAACGCTAATAAGTTCCTTCCAAGCCATTTATTTCAAAGAAAACTGCAATAGAATTTTACACCGACCTTTCAAAAGATTTGAGCCCTATGTTGTTCTTGATACATCTGCATAGGAGAGACTTCAAATTAGTATTTAATCCTACTAATTGCTATTATGCGCTACATAAAATTATGTATGGCAGCTATCTATATATATATATATCTATTTAAACTAATTTTTAAAGAAAACCAAACTCTATAATCAACCAAATTAAATGTAACAGGAACAAAATATCTGAATAAATTCAAAACGTTAAAGGGCATGTATCATGAACCTGATTGGATAATGTAATACAATTATCTTTTTTGTTTAGTACAAAGCACGGGACCGAGGCTACATTTTTACGGCAGTAAAAATTCATGAAGCAGAAATTAAAAGTCACGAAACAATGGAATTCCACTCCAAGCTTCTTTGTTGTATCAACCAACTGTTATCGCGATATATGCCCTTTAAGTAAAGGGTGTGTATATATCCAGGCACAAATCCATCCATATGGTGTTATCTGGCCAGAGTTTCCCTAATATGGTTGGCTTGAACGAGGTACGATGCTAGAGCGGCTATTGTTTCATTATCGTTAGAGCTCATTATCTCCTGGAATTGCAAGTTCGTCGTAAGGGGCTCAACCGAGGTATGTGAAAAAAGGTCCGATCTAGGGGTGCTATAGGCGGGACATACAAGGAGAAAATGTACCTCATCTTCAACGAGACCAAGGGAGCAGTTTTTACAGATACGGTCATTGACATCTAATCCTTTGTGTCTTCCAGTCTCAATCAACAATGTATGGTCACTACATCTAAATTTGCACAAGGTTTTACTGTATTTAAAGTTCATAAGTTCGTCAATATTGCACAAAGTTCGTCAATATTGCAGATATGAGGACGAAACTTGGTACAATGGTGTACAGTAACAATAGACTTATGACATTTCGTCCCTTGTTTCCCTGCGTTCTTTGATTTGCAGATATAACTTCCTCAATAAGGGACTCATTTCATTACTCTTATAAGATGGGCCCCCTGTGTCAAAATGGCCTAAACTAGCGGGAGTTCTCTTACACTTAACAACGCAACAACAATAACAGTCTAAATAGCGCCTCCTTATTGGTTGAAATCTAAATTCTAGCAATTTGATTGGTCAATACGGATCCATACCATATGGGCCTAAAGTGGCTACACTTTACAAGAGTAATGAAATGAGTCCCTTTTTTTTTTTTTTTTTATATTCAATATAAAAATTTACAACAAAATTACCTAAACACTACCTACAATCTACTATACCACACTACAAGAACGGGGACCAGGAGGAGCAAAATATCATGTCTACCCCCTGGAATTAATATAAACTAAAATACAACTAATACAAAACTACTACACATACGCTACAACTAATACAGATAGAAATTCTAATTATAAAAACATTTTACAAATAAATATTTGAGCCGGTTTCACATTAGATGTCAGGCCAAAATATAATAGTGAACAATCGGTACGCCGGCCGAGGAAACAACAACGACAACAACTGTCCCCGTCACTGCTCCCCACCCAAGGTCCCCATCGCTCGAGACACCGCTATCGTGTCTGGATTTCTAATATAAGCCTAACATCCAATGTGAAACAGGCTTGCAAAGGAATATATGGACAGGACTCTACGACAAGAAACTTTACGAAAATGGACTTAGTGGTTTGGTGACGTTTAACTAGATTTACGGTGATCTCAACTGAAGCGACCAGTTGCGTGGATGAAATGTAGAGTCAACTCGAGTATATTTCTGTTGAGGTCCTTTGGAAGGTCTTTATCGCCATATAGTAAAAGTTGCGTCAAAACCTCATTTGAAAGATCGATATGTCCAAATGGTCGCAGCAAATCAAACACTCTAGCGAGAAGATTTCGACGTTCAACCTCAAAGGAGGGGCAGAGCAACAAAAAGTGTTCCGTAGTCTCGATACCATCGTTTGTAGGACACATTGGATTTATGGAATCCCTAAAATTGTGCTTGAATTTGTGAGAGCATAACTTACTAAGACCCACTCTAAGTTGAGTCAGATAGGATAATCCTATTGGATCATGAATCCCAAAGACAGATTTAGCAGGGGGGCGGATAATTGAAATCAGCTTTCTCTTAAAGATAGCGACCGATGGTGCAAGTCTAACCTCCGGATCTAGTTCATTCCATTCTGACAGGCAATTGGGATAAAAGCTAGATTTGAATTTTTCTGTCCTTGCCCTTATTCGCCCAATGACATCCTGATTGCGAAGAGAGTAATGCGACTGCTGAAGTTGAGGGATTGGATCAGCTGTATATTCAGGCATCAGATTATGTATCATTTTGTAAAACAACGTAAGGCGTCTACTCCATCTTCGGGAACTCAATGATTCCCAACCAAGTTCTGCGTACAACTTCTCTCGCGATGTCCCCCTCCACGTTCCTGTAACGGCTAGAGCAGCAGAATACTGAACTGACTCCAACTTTTCCATCAAACTTGACAAAGTAGTGTTACCGCTAAATTCACATACTTTAGCCGGAATATGATAGATAACATCTCCGTATTCCAGGTGGGGCCGCACATAGAGCTTGAATAATTCGTTTAGGGTATGTCTGGGTAGGTACTTGGAGAGATATTTCAGCAAACCGACACCCTTCCTTGTCTTAGAGATAGCTGCCTGGATATGAGCCGAAAAAGAAAGCTTTGAGTCCAGGATAATTCCTAAATGTTTATGTTTATCCACTTTCATCACTGGAATATTATTAAAACGAATTTCTGGATGATTGATTTCAATTCTTTTCGTAGAAAATAACAGTTCAACAGCTTGTTTTTGCGGATCAGGATTGAAGGACATTTTCCAATCGTAGGCCCACTGTCTTATCAACTCTAGGTCATGGTTCATATCACTGGCAGCCGAGCTAGAGTCTTCTACTACGGTAAACAACGATGTATCATCAGCAAAAAGCTTAACGTTGCACTTCACGTCAGCAGCTAGATCGTTAATATATACAAGGAAAAACAAGGGTCCTAGAATAGAACCCTGGGGTACTCCTGCTGAAATATCTCCCCAATCAGAATTCTGTCCATTTAGAACTGTTCGCTGTTTTCTATCCTTAAGAAAACTTTGGATAAGTAAAAGGAGCTCTCCAGAAACGCCACATCGTTTTAGTTTATAAATCAAACCGTCGTGCCATACCCTATCAAATGCTTTAGAGATGTCAAGATACACAGAGCGAACATCAAGAGGTGGGTTACAATCGAAGGCTTTAAAGATCGTGTGCGTTATGGAAATCAGCTGATTAACCGTTGAGTCACCGGGACGAAAGCCTGATTGATTCGGATTGAGTAAATTGCATGAAACGAGATGCGAGTATAAAGAATCGTACATAAGTTTTTCAAGTATTTTCCCAAAGATTGGTAGGAGAGAAATTGGTCGATAGTTTCCCTTCAAATTTTTCTCATTTTTTTTATGAACCGGCACAACATTTGCATATTTCCATATTTTGGGAAATAAACCACATCTCAAACAGTTTTCAAATATTATTGTTAGTGGAATAACTAGTGCAGTATCACTTAATTTTATCATTCTGATTGATATTCCATCCCAACCATGAGCTTTATTAGGATTTAGAGACCTTATAATGTTCAGTATCTTTTCGTTAGATATAGGAAAATCGCTTATGAGGGAAGAAGGAGCTGGCATATTGGGTGGAATTACGCTACCTGTATTGATTGTTGTACACTGGAGTACGAAATAATCATTGAATATCTGTGCCTTTTCAGTGAAATCCGTTATAAACAACCCGTTTTCTAGAAGAGGTGGTATTATTGGAATCTTGGCCTTATTTAGGACGGTGTTGATTAAAGACCAATAAGCTTTACTAGAAGTCCCAGGGTTAGCCAAAGTGTTTCCTGCCTTGAGAAAGTAATTTCGTTTGGCATCCTCTATCATTTTCGAACCTTCGGATATCAACTTTTGTATTCCCTCTAGCTTGTCATTTGGTTGGCCCCTCCTTATGAAATTTCTGTAGGCACGATTCTTTTTTCTCAGGAAATTTTTAACCTTTTCTGTTATCCAGGGTGCTTGGTGGGGTCTAATCGTCTTAACTTTGTTAGGTATGAAATTAGAATAAATGTTTAACAGAACTTCATTAAGTAACTGAACTTGCTCATTGGGACATGTCAGTTTGTTAAGGTGCTCTTGCCAGCGAAAAAGTTGGATGCTTTTCATAATCGCAACGAAATCTGCCTTGTCATAGTACCAAATCCTGCGTGAGTAGGGAGGTAGTTTTATATTTGAAACAGATAATTTTCCATAGACTATTTGATGATGACACTGTTCGTGTAGCGAGGGATGAACACCAGACTCGATAACGAGGTTTGGTTGATCAGTGAAAATCAAATCAATGCAGGATTTTGAATTACCCATCAAGTGTGTTGGTTCAGAAATCAACTGGTGAAGGCCTATATCAGATGTTAATGGCTCAAACAGCTTTCCCTCGTTGTTCTCTATATCGTTTTCCCACCATTGAGTTGATCGGCAGTTGAAATCACCAGTAATGATAACGCAAAATGGATTTTCAGCATGCATTTTGGATAACATCAGCTCAAAATTTATTGTGAAGTTATCAAATTCAGTCTGATTCTGGCTTGGACTTCTGTAAACAACGGCGAAAAAGTACTTTTTCCTATTTAATTGGATCTCATACACAATGCACTCGGGGAGGGTTACTAAGTCAGATCGGTTTTTTGAAGGAAGAGAATCTTTGATGTAAAGCCCAACACCACCTCTTTTTACATTTTGTGGATGGTTTGCTTTAATAAATGAATAGCCATCTAGTGTAAGCCTATCTTCATCAACTGTACTGTCAAGGTGAGTTTCGACAATGCCAATTAAATCATAGTTGAAGACTGAGTTATATGCTTCAATGAGTGATACTCGTAAAAAGTCATACGCGGCAATACTGTTCAAATTCCAACAACAAAACTCAAGAGTGTCAGGACCAGGGTTGGTTTCAACATCCCCGCTAAGCAGAATGGTCTTGAAAACTAACCATTGTATATGTAGAATGCAACAAGTTATGCACGCAATGTTAAAGAGGGCATATTGAGAATGAAGTTTTTGGAAAGCAAAATGTTTACTTCGAACAAGAACAATGACACCGAGTGGAATACGCTTGAGAAGTTCAGCAGTAACATACAGTACAATCTTCGCAAAATGATGCATGTGGGCGAAAAGGGGAAGGAAACATAGTTCAATTCCCATGCAGTGCAATGCAAGAAACTGTATCAAAAGCGCGAAGGGTAGAACGAGGACTGATATTGCAATGAAGCCATAACAAATGCAAAATAACCAAAAGATTGAAATAGGCCTAACAAGTTTGCTCAAAGGAGGCAATTTTTTCACGAATGGACGAAAACACCCTATTGTTGCTCGCCATTGATTCACTTCAACCGGCATCATCGTGCAGAAAAAGATGAGGCTCAAATCCTTACTGGTTGTCAGAGCATGCGGAAATCATCCAATTTCATGCTTGTCAGCCAATGGGATCACCGCTTTCTAGCCCCTGGAGACAAAATCGGTAGTTTGAGGTAAATTTTCTAATACCCTCACTAAAACTGAAATGGATGCTAGAATACTTCAGTTATTCGCAATTTTTTTGTATAAATCAGTTGTGGGGATGTCCGTCCAGAGTTGTTTACATGTTTAGGCACATAGCTTGTTTGGGGCCGGAGCTGCGTTCATTTTCCGGTCGAAGAATATTGACCTTCGTTGAAATATCTATAGAAATCGCTACAAATGAGATATACAGATAAGAAATTCAGCAATTATGCATACTGACCTCAGCAATAACCCAAACTCCTTTACTGCTATCATATCTCAAAATTGCAGGCAATTTCTAATGATTTCTGGTAGAGATATCTTTTGGGCCTAAGCTTGTCCTCGCTTAAAACTCATTCCATTGCACTTAAAAAGTAATGGTAAAATTCTAGAGCTGAATAATGCACTTACCCATGACTCAGGCACCAGTTTGACTTCGTTTGCCTTTTTTACATTAGCAAATTTTTGTAAGAAATGACCAGTTGTGGGTGAACTGCAAAAACTTTCCTCGGTCCATATTTTTATCTGCACAGTCTATCCGCTTCAAACAACAAACAGTGAACTTTGTATCATAAAAGTCTTGCATCACAAAACATTCCTATAGAACGATTCCATGCGCCTTAGCGAGGCACTCGTGAATTGTTTTCACGCATTTGGTTCAATCAGTCAATGCAAACAAACAAAAGTGCAAAACCAGGTATCTTTTTTTGCGAACCTAAAACAATGTTTTGTTCCTTTTATGTTTTGTATTGATTGAAATAAGAACGAAAAGAACAAATGCGTGAATACAATTCACGAGTGCCTCGCTAAAGCGCATGGAATCGTTCAAAAGGAATGTTCTGTGATACAAGACTTTTATGATACAATGTCAAAGTTCACTGTTTGTTGTTTGAAGCGGAGAATCTGTGTAGAGAAAAATATGGACTGAGGAAAGTTTTTGCAGTTCACCCACAACTGGTCGTTTCTTACAAAAATTTGCTAATGTAAAAAAGGCAAACGAAGTCAAACTGGTGCCTGAGTCATGGGTAAGTGCATTATTCAGCTCTAGAATTTTACCATTACTTTTTAAGTGCAATGGAATGAGTTTTAAGCGAGGACAAGCTTAGGCCCAAATGATATCTCTACCAGAAATCATTAGAAATTGCCTGCAATTTTGAGATATGATAGCAGTAAAGGAGTTTGGGTTATTGCTGAGGTCAGTATGCATAATTGCTGAAATTCTTATCTGTATATCTCATTTGTAGCGATTTCTATAGATATTTCAACGAAGGTCAATATTCTTGGACCGGAAAATGAACGCAGCTCCGGCCCCAAACAAGCTATGTGCCTAAACATGTAAACAACTCTGGACGGACATCCCCACCACTGATTTATCAAAAAAAATTGCGAATAACTGAAGTATTCTAGCATCCATTTCAGTTTTAGTGAGGGTACTAGAAAATTTACCTCAAACGACCGATTTTGTCTCCAGGGGCTAGAAAGCGGTGATCTCATTGGCTGACAAGCATGAAATTGGATGATTTCCGCATGCTCTGACAACCAGTAAGGATTTGAGCCTCATCTTCGTGCAGAAACCTTCTCGTTTGTCCCCAGGGGCGTTAAGATTTAATGTAACCACCATTAACAAGTCCTAAATAAAATAACATACATGATAAACAAACACGAGAAACTACTTCTACGAACTCAAGAGTATAAACATTGGCAAAGACAAATAAGGAATAATGAATAACGCAAATAATTTTCCAAGAGGTTGCCTATTGTTCGTCAAGGGCATTGTAACAGCTAGGCTGAATAGGATCGGTGGTGCTGCGCTTCTCTCATTTACTATTGTTTACGCAAAGACTTTTTAGAATATAAAGATGATGATGTTCCATGGGGATTCAATTGAATAATCGTCACGAGTATAATGAATGGCCTAGAAGCGACTTGCAATGAAGAAACCAAACTTTCGATAGATTAAAATCAACAACATGTTCTCCAACCACGCTAATCATAAACCCCTCTCCAAAACGATAAACAACCTAATCAATTCACGTTGCGTTTCAAGTCACACCTTCTATGAATCAACGATATGGGTCCAGTCCTCTTGGGGCCTCTACTCAATCGTCAGTTCACTATCTGCCTGGGATCGAACCCGGGGTCTTCGTGTCAAAAGTTTCTCCAACATTCCACTGCGCCACTCAAGCGCAATGAAATGTTGGAGAAATCTAAAGTCATTCAGATCCCTGGGTCTTACACCACGACAGAAGCCATTTTTGTTTTTTCGTGTTTCGGAGAGCCTTCATCAGAGCCCTGCATACGTATATAGAATAATTCGGCATCAGCTGACACGGTGAAATATATTTATTATGAGTGGGCTACCACAATTCGAGAATTAAAATGTGCCCCTGCCTGGGATCGAACCCGGGGTCTTCGTGTCAAAAGTTTTTCCAACATTCCACTGCGCCACTCAAGCGCAATGAAATGCTGGAGACATCTGAAGTCATTCAGATCTTAATTCTCGAATTGTGGTAGCCCGCTCATGATAAATATATTTAAAGGCAAACTATCATGGCGCTGATTGGGTAAATAAGACAATCCAAAAGAAAAGAATTAGGCAAGCTTCAGTTATTTCAGTTACCACAGAAATTATTCGATGATAAAGATATGAATCGTTTTATTCGGGAAAGAATCCATGACTCCAGCGCATACAGGCTTGATGAATACAAACCCATGAGATCTTTTGTTATTGATTTTATCTGAAGGTCTAGCCAATCACATCCATGACAGTGTGCCTTTAAGCTATATAACATACTAATAGAAGACAATGCAACAAACAAAACACGGGAACAAACAACAAAATACACGACTGAACATAAATGTGTGACAGGGACGAATGTCATAAGTCTATAGTAACAAAACATCTATAGACTCATGACGTAAGTCCCTCTAACTTTCGCTGTTGTTGTTGTTGTTGTCGATATCGCTCCAGTTGAGGGACTTATGTCCTTACGCTGCTGTTGTAGCGACAAGTCTGCAGGGGGAGCGAAACAAGAGACTTTATTGGAATGAGTCTAGTCTATGTAAGGCTTAATTCATACGTTGAACTTTAGTTGAGTTAAATTCAATTGATATTGAGTCCAACATTGACGCGACCAAAGTTCGTCTTTGATCCAGGCGTCAAATTTGTGTTAGATTCAATTCAAAAATTCTGTCACAGGGGAAAGATCGAGGGAAGCGAAGCATACATGAAGTATCCTGGTAAATGTTCAGTCTCTTCAAAATTGCTCCATTGGAGAGACACAAAGTATTGGCTCTCGTTACAAGAATACATAGGGAAAGAAAACCACGATTTTCAGTACAAAGAGCTATCCTTCTGAATGGCTGAAGAGTTTGAGAGAAAGTGAGCCTATTCCCCTCCCAAGAGCATGCCGACGCAGTCCCAAATGCCGTCTTGCTGTTTGTTTGTTTATATCATCTTGGAAGGAAAGACTATCTCAATACAATTGATCACCAACAAAAGTCGCTATTTTTGCTTCGTAGAGAAAGGCAATCAAAAAGCGCGCACTTTTTTCAGCTGCTACGCATGCTCAAAGTTTGGAGACAAGGGCAAACGATGGACCAGACTCGAAATCAATTGGATTTGACTCGACAAAAATCCATCGTCTGAATCCACGTCAAACTTGTGTCACATAATCTAACAGAGCATCTTAAACTTGAGTCAAGTTTGAGTCAAGTTTAACACTTGGATTCAGACGATGGATTTATCATGGATTTGTTTTGGATTTAATCAAGATGATTGAATTTGACTCGACTAAAATGCGACGTATGAATTAAGCCTAACACCTGGATCACAGGGGTTCGTAAATGGCGGTGGTAAATCATCAATGGTTCAGATTTTACGAAGAAAGACGAGAGATTCAGCTTTTAGTATTATAGTGATATTACTTATGTATAGGCCTACACACCGTAGCTGTTTCCTAACGATTTGGATACGGCGAGGCGACCGAGGTCCCTGCCCTGCCCAGGGACCGCGCAGCCATTGGGCTAGCCCCCCCCACTTTTTCAAAGATAGGTCTAAAGATTTTCACAAATATGGAATTTTCAATATTTTCATACACGCAACTGCTGCATTTGCCGAGAGACCTTCTCAATGGCTAGATGTCTCAAAAACTGACTTCATTCAAATATGAAGCAAGCAAATCTCAACAATCTAGCAATATTGAACTTTCATAAACAACGAACAAACACAATGTCCCCCTTAGAAATTGTTAACGATTTCGTTAACAATTAGAAAAGGCACATTTGCTCTCACAGATCTTCAGTGGTAATAGTTTTTAGAGTCGAGAAGACTTTGCTGCTAATTTTGTTGGTTGTAACGATGTCTCTTTTCATGGTAATTGAGATCTTTTTTTAACCAAACTGTACACAGTATAAATATGGACGTATTAAGAGGCAAGTCTTTTATTGAAAAGGGCATTTTCCAACGTTCTAAAGGGCGTGGTCTCGAAAATTTTCTGGGGGCAAGCCCCCGGACCCCCATTTTTTCTCACTTCGCTCGCCGTTCAGCCCCCCCCCCCTTTGAAACCGCTGCGCGGTCCTTGGCCCTGCCACTCGATTTAAGACATCCGATCTGACACTAGGTTGCTGATGATATATGACACAAGAAAGTTAGAAATTGATTGCTCTCCAAAAATGCCAAAAGTCAAATCAATACTGCATGAAGGGTTCTATTCCAGAGTTGCATTTTTCCACAGATTAAAAGGGGCAATGGTATGTAGACTTGCTACACAATCTCTGTATGCTCCTTAGAACTGATTTGTCGCTAATACAGAGACTTGTTGCCAAACAGTGTCTGAAATCGGAATAACTTGATAGCCTCGTTTTCATAAGCGCTACATGCGTAAAACGCGGACCACGGAATTAGTATTTTGGTTGTTGTTGCTGCTGTGATCAGTAATCATCAAAATATGACTGAAGAAAACAACACATTGATACCAAGTTTCATTCATGTGAATTTGAAAGAATTTTAGACAGTTTATGACTCTGACCAAATTGAGCATGGACAGTGAACATAAATTTGAAATTTCAGAGGAGTTTCAGTTTCATATATATATAAATTCACCACGGAGAGAATTATTTAAAGGAGGAGCTCTCTCAATAGGTAAACTAATCGAGGAGAGAGCCCCCCTATCAAAGTGACCAAAGATAAAGTGACCAAAGTTCAGAGTGACCAAAGATAAAGGAAGGAACCAAAGACTTGACAAGATTAGACATTTCATCATCATTATACATTATCATTAGCAATCAGTTAAGTGGTATCTGAAGGACTGAAGTACAAGGAATTTTCAAGGGAACTATTCTTTATATTTGCTCCAAGTAATTTGCTGCATCAGATAGACAAACTCTCTCCAAGAAAAGTGCCACCTAAATGCATACTGATGCGAGGTCTGATAATGAAGCAGATATCTTGCTTTAAACAAACCCCTATGAATTAAGAACATCAACATCAATGTGATAAAGTAACAAGTAATTGTTAAATAACAAGCAAAAAATTATATCACCCTTTCCTTTTCGTATGTGATCCAAACACGGAGTGGGGGGGGGGTTGGATCACATATGGAACTTATAAAGATTCTAAACTTCTAAAATATCTAAAGATTGTTTTATTCGGCAGATCAAATGCATTCAAACCAAAACAACTGTTAAGGTGATAAAGTACAACAGCCCAACATTGCCAAGTAACATGCTTGCAGTTAGATAATATTAGAAATTCAAGGCCCCCGACGAGATCAGAAAAGTGGGGGGGGGGGGCAGGCCAAACTTGATACAAAAAATTACCACAACACAATAACATGATGATGAGCTGCCTTTCAAAACGGCATGATTTGCAAACATGTGGGGGGCGTGGCCCCCCGGCCCCCCCGGTCCCCAAGTCATCGGAGGCCCTGAAATTGAAATACACGAGCCAAATGTAAACGAAAAAATCACTAACCTGAACTTAGAGAAGGCCTACACTACACTGCAGTGTACTGACAGACTGACACTCACTGCTGTCTTGAAAATGCCTCTCAAGTATCACAACAGCATTACATTTTGCCATTTCCTGTTAGAGCACAAACAAATATCTCTTCCCAGTGCCCACTTTATCATGCCAAATGGCTAGCTAAATTCCTTCAGCTTCATTTAATTCTGCTCTTCAGATCGATCAAGCTGCGACGACAGCGCCAGTCGCCATTGAAAAACTCAGACCAAACAGGCCTCTACTTCAAAGGGAGGTTTTCCAGTAGAAATAAGTAAAGAGAGGAAAAAATTGATTGATAACGAACCCCTTGATTGATTGATTGATAATTGATTGATTGATTGATTGATTGATTGTTATCAGGCTTGATAACGGGCTATGCTCGAAACGTCGTGCTTATTTCAATTCGCATCAAAGTGCTTATATTTTACTTTATTTACTTGTTTATCGAAAAAATTGATTGGCTACAAAGGAATTTTCTATTGTTTTAGCCGAAATGCTCCAATCAGATTACAATCCGGTTTTTCTTTCTGAAAATTCCGATTTGAGACACTCTCTGGCAACTAGTCCCTCATTGAGCTGGCCATCAGCAACAACAACAACAGCGAAATCGAGGGCCTAGTGTAGCTAGTCTAAATGGTATGTTCATTGATAACAAACAATTGTAGCCTGCGTGACTGCGTGCAGACTTTACCTTGCCACTAAGAAGGAGAACCTCATAAACTCCCCTTCGCAGTGATGGTGAGTAAGTCTGTACGCAGGCTAACAAAATCATTGAGCCATTTTCAAACGTACAAACAATGCAGACACAACGCAAAAACCCGTCCTTTCAAAACTTACGTGATTTTGATATCTTTTTCGTAATTTTTCAATTTCAGTTTCAGTTTCAGTTTCATATATTCTAATTTGGTCTGCTACCTTTTGAAAATAGCTCTTAGTAAGATTGCCAATAATTCTGGAACTGTATGACTGATTTTGTCTAAATAAATATTTGCATCTAAATTAGCCATTTTGGTTGAAAAACAGTTGCTAAATTATTCACATCAATGCATAATTCATGATTTTGAGGTTGGCTAAACGCTGATAAACTATTTTGGGACACCAGTTAGATGCATAATTTAATGTTGCATTTGACAAACAAAGTTGATTAAGAAACCACCAAGCATCCAACAGAAAGCCACCTCGGGTAAAAATTTCTCTCAAAACGTTGACCCCATTCAAGATGTCATAACGATCCCCAATATTTTCGAAAACCCCAAAAATCGGATTCGTCATTAAAGGGCTGAGTTTTGTATTGGAATCAATGGGAAACACGAAGTCGGACATCCAAAACGAGTGTTTCCCTATAAGCCACTGTCAGGCGAATTTGAAAGCCCAAAGAAGCGAAGGGCAAAATTGCTTCTAGTTATTGGGAGAGCACCCAACTTCAGGATTGAATCCGACTGCCCGTTTCCCTATGGAGAATATTAAAACTTCGCACAACGGCTTCAAGCCTCTAAAATCTTTAGGCTCCTAGGCTCATAGGGCTCAAGACCCCTGGGCTGAAAGCTCCAGGCTCCTCCCTTAGAACATTCAATTAAGTGGGGGGCATTGAAGTGAAGGGGTCTGGGAGCGAAGCCCCAGGAAGGTTTTTGGGGCTACGCTCTTTACTTTGGCGTAGAATGCATCTCCCAAGATCATGCTTGCCATTAGCAACATGGAGACCTTGATAGTTTTGTCACGGTAAATCAGAGCAGGAGGAAAATTTTTGAAGAAGCATTCTTTTTTTGGTTAGAATCTCCTAATATCATGCTTGCTATTAGCGATTAGCGACAAGGTAGTTTTGTGACAGTTATCCTATAAATGGAGCACCAAGAAAAGCTTCGAAGAAACATCCTTGACTTTGGCTCAGAAGGCGTTCCCAATTTCCATATTTATCATTGCTTTGAAGCTTTCACAACACAATTTAATTACGTAATCTCCTTCTAGCATTTTGGTATTTCTCGGAAAAATACTGTAAATGTCACATGGTACACCGCAAAGCAGGTGTATATATGATGACTCAATGCCTTCAAAAAGGTTCTTTTAATTTTTAAATTGATTCCCAGTATATTCATCAATGCAAACAATACAGTTCAATGTATAATAATAAATATACCATGAATCTAGTTAAAAATTCATTTCAGACACAAAGGTACCGCTGCTGACTTTCACAGGATCGGCTACTACTGTTTCTATTTTTTCACATTTCATTACAAAAGCTGTTAACTGAAAGACTCAAATCATTAAAAAGGGCGGTGTATAATTCTATTACAGTTTCCTTTGAATTAAATGGCTTGGAAGGCACTTAGCGTTTTTTGCTGTAAATCTGCCCTGGAAATTTATTGATATCTTGATTGGTTTCAAAATGATGGCATTTATTAAATTTGAGGCTATAACATCATCAAATTTCTAAATCTTAAACCAGAAGAGATACTGATTTCTGCTTTTCATCATATTTTAGGCCTTCAAAGCTATGGTTTTCTTGAAAGTTACATGAGTTTTCCTCCTTTCGTTTAGGATTTACGATGATTTAAATGTTTTAAAAATGTCCCATAATTTTTTCAAAATCATTAAATTTTCGCCATTTAAAAAAAAATCAAGATATCACAAAATCTCCACTGCAGATTTACAGCAAAGTACTATAAGTTCCTTTCAAGCCATTCAATTCAAATAAAAATAGAGTAGAATTTTACACCCACCTTTTCAAAGATTTGAAAGATTTGAGCCCATACTTGTTAACTTAAGAAAGAAAATTTATTAAAATTCAAACATACCAGAATGTCATTATCGACTTTATCGCAGGTTTTCAAGTATCTTTTGAATTTAAGAACAGTCCATGAACTGTTCTGAGATGAACCGGTTAGTATGTAGTCTTGCTGTGGATCTTCAACAGGTCTTTGATTTCCAATTCCATTGAAGTCCTGTAGGAATTAGAAAGATCTACTGTGAGGTCACTTCGACCGTGTCTATACTGTAAGTAACGGTAAAGTTTTCATCAGTTACAAAATTGCTTACGGCCCAAGAGAGTTTGCATACTCCACAGCAAAATTTGACCCAATTTGAATTGTCAAGGTACAACTTTGGATCAGAAGGTGTTGTGGCGCAGTGGTGCAATCCTTTGACTTTGCAGCCAGAACAGAACAGTCAGGCGGAATGGATTAGTCAGGCGGTAGGGCCGCAAAGAGGCGCCGGAGGCTCCATGATGCGGCGGGGGCAGGAATCGCAGAAAGGGCACCTTGGGGGTGTCAAAGTTTGCCGTTGAGAATAATCGGGAATCGTCATTTAGGATATTGTGCTCAACATCTATTTCGACACGGGTGTCGCCAGCCCAAAAAGCTGGGGTGGAAAGGTATAAGGGGGTCTGAGGGCTAGAAAAAATACTCCTGGCCACGCCCTTTAGACCCTCGGAAAACGTGCGAAACGCCCTTCAGACACTCGGAGAACATGATGGGAATGCTCTTTTTATTACATTGATCTATTTAGATATTTCTGGAAAAGCAACCATCTTAAGCAGTACTTTTTACAACAGCGGGCATTTTGGTGCAACAAAAATCGAAACAGAGAAGAACATCATATATTTACTTACGAAGAAGGAAAAAATATGGTTAGAAACAGCGGCGTGGCCAGGGCAAACTAAGTGGGAGGGGAATGTAAAAATAGGGGGTCTGGGGGCGAAGTCCCAGGAAATTTTTTGGGGCCACGCCCTTTACTTTGGTTTAGAATGCATCTCCCAATATTATGCTTGCCTCTAGTGACAAGGAAACCTTGATCTTTTTGTTACAGTTATGCTATAAATCAGAGCACGAAGAAAATTTTTGAAGAAGTATCCTTTACTTTGGCTTAGAATGCATCTCCCAATATTATGCTTGCCTCTAGTGACAAGGAAACCTTGATCTTTTTGTTACAGTTATGCTATAAATCAGAGCACGAAGAAAATTTTTGAAGAAATATCCTTTACTTTGGCTTAGAACGCATCTCCCAATGTCATGCTTGCCAGTGGTAAAATGGAAGATTTTACATTTCTCGGAAAATTCTTACCCAACCTATACGCAGCTATTTTCTCCTCGGTTTTAGAGGAATCTCGAGGACCATCTTCCGACAAAAGTGGGGGGCAATTGCCCCCCCCCATACCCCCCACCGTGGCCACGCCACTGGTTAAAGTTTCAAGTCAATAACAATCTACCCTTCCCAATCTTGTTGACTGATTTCGAGAAATTATAACATCGACTCTGTGAAAACTGTGGTCGACATGTCTACCCCAGACCAACCCGTGGCGACGCTACTGTCATATTTATTTCATATTTTTTTTTCATATTTCAATTTATTAAGGAGGGAGGCCCTTCACCCTAGTGGCTGATTTTCAAGGGGCCCTCCACATAAAAACTTACAATAAAAATTGGCTAAAAACATCTAAAAACTACTTACAATGAATATATACAACTAAACCATAAAACCTAATTAATAAAAGTAAAAGAAATGAGCATACAACCGATAGACTGGGAAACCTCTCCAACGATCCAGCAACCAGAGCAGCCCCCGTCCCCACGCCCGACCCCGCCAAATCGACAACGGAGATCCCAAAAACAGATCTCCGTCGCCGATCCAGCAGCAATCAAGCACAGAAACCGCGGGCCGCGGCTAGCCACCCGACCGCAAGAGAAGCCCCCCAGCCTATCATATATTCTGCTTGAACACATTAATGGAGGGTGCCTGTTTAGTCTCAGCTGAGAGGCTGTTCCACAGTTTTGCACCTCGATATGAGAAACATTTCTGCCCATTTGCGGATGTTTTCTTTGGTAATCTCAAATCTGTTTTCGTATTTCGAAGGCTGCGAGAGCTGCAGGCGGAGTTTCTTGTGAAAAGATCGCTCATGTACTGTGGAGCAAGCCCATTAATAGACTTGTAGACCATCAGTCTAGAATCCTGGTCGATAAGCTCGCGAACGGTTTTCCAACCAAGACTCCCGATGAGTGGCCTACTTGGAGCATCAAAGCTGCTGTTCGTTACAATTCTGGCAGCTCTGTTTTGAAGCCTTTGGAGCTGATCAATATCAGTTGTGCCACAACAACCCCATACAGAGCAGCAGTATCGAAAATGGGGCTCCACAATACTCGAGTACAACGTTTTCAAAGAAGCAATTGGGAGAATATTCTTTGCATGTTTTAAAAATCCGGTGGCTCTCGATACTTTGGTGGATACCGCTTTAATATGTTCTTTCCAATCTAGACTATTGTCAACGTGAACACCAAGGTATTTGGTCTTATTGACAATGTCCAGTTCACTACCACGAATTTTAAGATGCAATTTTTCTGCAGCATTGTTGACCGTTCTGTGCTTCGGTTTAGTTGCGATTAACATAGATTGTGTTTTAGCAACATTTAGCGAAAGCTTATTGCCCTTCAGCCATGAGTCTAAATGCTCAAGATCGTTGTTAATAGCCTCATTCAGCTGAGAAATATCCCTTGATTTTAAGCAAAGGCTAGTATCATCAGCATACATGGATACAGTTGAACCCTGGACAGCACTTGGGAGATCATTGATGTAGATCAAAAAAAGAAGTGGCCCCAGACAAGACCCTTGGGGTACTCCTACTTCCACTTCCCCAATTTCTGAATCGACCCCACCCACTCTGCAGAACTGTTTTCTGTTAGAGAGATAAGACTGAAACCAAGACAGTTCCCTTTGCTGAACACCGTAGTGCTCTAGCTTTTTGCAGAGAAGGTCATGGTCGACAGTGTCAAATGCCTTTTTGAGATCAATGAATACTGTACCCACCATCTGTCCAGTGTCCAATCCACTATACCAGTCATCGGTGTTTTTAAGTAGGCAGGTCAATGTAGAGTGGAGTTTTAAGAAGCCTGATTGACCAGGATGAATAAGGTTATTCTTAACAAGATACTCGTAAAGTTGGTTAAAGACGAGTTTTTCAAAGAGCCTTGAGATGACAGGGAGAACTGAAATTGGGCGATAGTTAGACCTTTCAGCCCTATCACCTTCCTTAAAAATTGGTGTGATGCGAGCATTTTTCCAAGAGTCAGGAAACTGACTTGTCTCAAGAGAGGTGTTAAACATGAAAACTAAGGCGTTTTCAATATATGGAGTGGCTAGCTTTAGAAAATAGCTAGATATATTGTCACTTCCAAGGCTCTTAGATGTTTTTATCTTACCCATTGCATCTCTGATGTCCTGCACTACAATTGGCCTAAAATTGAAGCGCCTATTATCAGGGTTGAGATTATATTCACCTGTAAGCATGGGGTTGGGGGCATCCTCAATCTTGCTAGCGAGATCCTTACCGACTGAGCAGAAATATTCATTCATAGTGTTGGAGATTTCCTACCTATTCAAAATGTCCCCTCCAGGTGCCTTCAAAAGATCTATGTTTGTGGATTTAGATCTTTTATTTAACACCTGGTTGATCGTTTTCCAAGATTCCTTCATGTTGCCTTTAGCTTGAGCGAGTCTTTCCGAAAAGTACTGCCTTTTCAACTCAGAATTTTGTTTGTTAATTTTGTTTCTAATATGCCTATAGGAGCTCATAAGAAGCAGAGATTTGCTTTTAACAGCTGCTTTCTTAAGTTTATCCCTGCTTCGTATTAGCTTCTTTAGGTCTTCATTCACCCATGGGCAGTACCTCTCAGAAACCCGCAATGTCTTGATGGGAGCATGCTTGTCAATGATCAAGGAGAAAAGGGTTGACCACTGGGTGACAAGCACATTAACATCATCTGTTTCATTAAGTCCCTGCTCCCAACAAATGCCAGCAACATCAGCAAGGAATGCATCTTTGTCAAAGTTTTTCATAGATCTGGTTGTGATCACCTTATGGTCTTTCTTTAATGCACCCTCAAACTTGCGGACACAAAAGACCATATAGTGATCACTCATGGAAACCTTGTGCACTCCAGATTCAATGATGTTTCTGGCAGATGTTGTAGCAATATGATCTATGATGGAAGATGAAGTAAGTGTGACCCTGGTTGGTTCCTCAATAAGCTGTTTGAGGCTAAAGAGCTCATAGAGATTGCAAATGTGTTTGGAATTATTCCCAGCAGGATGGTCAGGGGCTGTTATTGTGAGATCACAGTTTGTGTCTCCAAGAACAATAATTTCTTTGCCCTCCTTATCCAGATAGGAAAGAACTCTCTCCAACTTACTGAAGGAACCAACAGGGTCATTTGGTGGCCTGTACCAGCAAACAACAAGATAAGACTTGCACTTGGGAGGCTGAATCTCTACACAAATTAGCTCAAGATTGTCCGTGGGAACATCATCCCTAGGTTTGAATTTTACGGAGTCCCTGACATAAAGAGAGACACCCCCACCATTGCAAGTCCTATCAAGGCGTTTCTGCTGGTAACCAGCCACCGCAGTGAGTTTCTTAGGGTATTGAGGATCAAGCTTGGTCTCGTTCAAAGCAAGGATATGAATACCTGAGCTCTGTAGAAACAATTGAAGCTCGTCAAAGTGCCCTCTAAGCCCATTTATATTCAGAGATGCGATGGTCAGGCCTTTCTTAAAACTCAATGGATGATGATAATAGCCTTCGCCTCCCCCTCCATTGACTGGATCAGCTTGCCTCACCTGAGGAACCTCATCAAAGAGTCCGTAAATAATTAGTAAAGTTTTTTGCTAGTTTATCAGTCCCTTTCATATTAAGATGCAGTTTCTTCCTACCAAGGTCAGCATCAACAATGTTGTTATTGTTAATTCTTTCCATTCCAAGGGCGGCGATTTTTTGATTCAGAACTTTTACCTTCCCGTTGGCTTTCATGTTGTCTTTGCGCTGTGTTGGCATCGATATTATGACATGGCATGATGGTAGTCATGATGGTAGTGTCCTTCGAACGTACTGTAATCTTGAGAGCAGAAGGAATCGTTCTATTATTGTGACTGCGGACGAGAAACAACTCGCTTCCAACTAACAGGCGCGATTAATCAATAGTTTTCTGAAATGCATTTTTTGGAAAGGGCACTTTGCTGCCCCCGCGCTGCCCCCGCTGCCCCGTGGCTCCGGCGCCCTTGGGGCCGCACCACTTGAGCGTCATGACAAGGGGTCGCGCTCTAGATTAGGGCTTAGCTACTTCTGTGCCCGGGGGGGGGAGGGGGGTACTCATCTATTTTTCAGTACGGGGACGTGCCGCCGAACAGGGTATCATTTTCAGGATTCCTACTCCGGGACAGGGTATCACTTTTGTATGGTCGGCTCCATGACAGGGTTCATATTTTGTATAATTGACTACGTATCGTCATTGTAAGCTATTTGCACTCCGCGAATATGATTTAAATCGTTTGGATGGCAACATTTCCGCATTTTCTGATAGATTTCTATCAATTTTATATCAAATTCCCAGGGCAACCTACAATTTTGTATGAAGAAACCCAAGAATAGGGTATTATTTTTAAAGTTTTACTCCGGGACAGGGTATCATTTTCGGGAATTTTACTCCGGTACAGGGTGCCTTTTCAGATTTTCCAGCGGCACGTCCCCGTATTTTCGTAAATCAAATACCCCCCCCCCGGGCTTCTGCGATCCCAATTCCTACAAATCCGTAACACATTTGCTCCTTCGAGCTACAGAAAGATTGTGTCCTTGAGCAGAGCAGAGCAATGCAATGTAAAGGCCTGTAAACGCTCTTGAACTGTAACAACTTCGTACAAGAGATCTACACTGTACCAGTGCAGTTTTGCTTCGTACAAAATTGCTTCGGTTCAAGTGGGTTTACACTCCTCCAGTACAAAATCATTCGGTAGGTCGAAGAAAAAAAGTGTTATGGATTGGGATAAACAGTGTAAATGGGAGGCTTATCCGATACAATTTTGTCATGGATCCAAAATTCCTCCTTTTGGATTTTTGTTAACCTTCTTGTATTTTCTATATTGTCATCAGCAAACACGGGCAATCACTTGCTTAAAAAGTTCATGGCCATCATTGTGGGGGTTTCTAATCTCCAAATTCAATACAGCTTAATACACAGGGCACTCGCTGAGGAAGTGAATATCATCTACGACCTTCGACAACACGGAGAACATTCATTTTGTATCTCTTTCTTGACAAACTTTTCGTCTGCGGATAACTTTGTGTCCTTCTTGTGTTGCCCCAGCTTAATCATCAAATCATGATCACTGCTGATAATGATTACGATCAGAACTCACGATCACTAGACATCTAATTCTGCATCTACAATAATCACGCGCGCCTACCTTGATAAAACCTTTTCCAGCAGAATCAACCCATCCAATGGCGATGTCTGCACCCACCATGTTCCCCGTTAGGCCTTTCGAAATCCCAAATCCAATCCATCCTGTTGTTTTTACTTCTGCTGCAAACTTTATTGACTTATCTGCACGATTCACTGACCAATGAAGTTTATAAATTTCATTCGGTTCAAGCCATGCTGAATGATCATATTCTGCTTCCAAATTTGCTGCAAAAACTAAGTTCAGTATTGCAACAGCAAGCAAAACGACGATAAACAGTGAATGCGCCATAATCTCACACGAGAAGCTGGAAATGTTTTGCTTTAACTTTAGTACCTAATATTTTATAAGCTTACCAAGCATTGTTGAGATTGTTTAACGTTATGTGAACAGGATCAATGAGGACAAATGTTGCTTATCTTGCATATTTATTGATGTCAACATTTGAATAACACCCCCGTCTAAGTGCCCCGGCACTGAAAGTAGCATGGTAGCGTTCAACAGGTGGCCGTGCAAAAATATTACAAAATTAAAGGGAATAGACATAGCTATAACGACAATCTGCAATAAATAGGCCTAAGAAACGCCCACAAACCAACTGTTTCCTTCGCCACGCAATGAAACGGCAGGCGTCAAAGTTGTTGAATACAATAAATGATATTTTTAACTTGGCCCGGGCCAGCTTTTAACTATGTCGATTCCCTTTAATTAAAGGGGCTCATTAGCCATGTACGAAGAACGCTGGTACAGAACAAAGTTTAAAACACAGGGCCGTCGAGAGATGGGCCGGGCTCCAGGGCTAGGGTATGAAGGGGGCCCCCCGGAAAATTTTTCGGACCACGCCCTTTTATCCTTGAGCCACACCCTCCTGTACACTGTTAAAACGCTGCTTTTAGATTTAATTTAGAATCTCAGTGGGCTAACGGGCCTGAAATCGTTCCCGAAAGAAAATTACAACAAAGGAAAGATACATACCTTATTTCTTGCGGGCCCCCAAAGGCCCCGGGCCCCCTGGTAACTACCCTGGCTACCCCCCCCCCCTCTCGACGGTCCTGTAAAACAGCTTAGGGAAAATGCTTCAAAATAACCATTGCAAACAGGAAAGAGCACATGGTGACCTTCAGATCAATGAGCTTCTTCGAAGCTGCGGCAATTCCGATACTTTTCTTGTTCCATGTTTCTATTTTCTACTAGAGGGGGCAGCCCTTCAGCACACAAGAGCTAGTTTTAAGGGGTCCTCGCATCCCTTGTTCGACCTAAAAGGAAAACATGTTCCCGTGGATTGATGCTTGCACAGCGGCACAGATTCAACTCGAGTTAACTGTAACTTTTGCCCCCCCCCGGGGGGGGGGGTACATAACATATTTAGGGTACGGGTATGTGCCACCCATATGGGTGGGTTTTTGGGTCCAAAGTTCTCTAAACAAGGGTCCTTTTTCGGCAGATTTTCCATAAACATGGGTGGGGTTTTGCTGCAATTCTAGCCTGTGGACAGGCCAAAAAAATAAAAATTGGCCTGGTGGCCTGGCCTGTCCACAAGCTACTGAAATTCGCAAAAATGGTCAAAATGGGCACTTTTCCGCCAAAATTCATCATAAAAGTGGGTATTAAAAGCAAGCTTCGGTAATTAGAAGAGGGTAGCTTTCTGAAAACAGGGCGGGAGACCCCCGTCCATCCTCAAGTCATGTACCCCCCAGGCATTTGCCCCATGAAAGTAAAATGTCAAACCAGACGTTCATTTACCCAATCAAGTTATTGATTGAGGCCTGACTTCTTCTAGAAAAATCTGAATCAACAATATTTTTATAGATTTTCTTGAATTTTCGAATACACAGGTAACGGCGCATGATTGTACAATTGATGAAATAAATTGTTATATACGACCTTCGTTTTCTTTCTTATCGTCAATCTTGTCTCTCTCTCTCTGTTGTGATGTCTTCTAGTCTCCATCAAAAATATTAAGCCAATCAATCGACCCTGTTCCCAAAGAAAAACACACAGTGGGACCCATTTCCTACCTTGGTGTATCAAAAGCAAAGATTTATCATCTGTGAATATTTCTGGGTCTTTACGAAGCAATTCAAAGAGAACATGTCATCAAAGGTTTGAAAATCAATTTTTGGTGGTTTTTTAAACAGGAGTACTTTTTCTGAGACACCCGGTAGCTGAATCACTATACAATTTTACGAGTAAGTGCACAAATTCGACACAGTTTTTATCCCCAACCATTTCAAAACAATATGCAAACAAAGTTATTAATGGAAAATCTTTGGTAACCTCTGGCATTTGATATAAGTAGGAGGATTAAATGAAGAGGGGGGGGATTATTTGAAATTTTGTCTTAGAAGTGACTTTCTAGAGAAAGGGGCTGAATAGAGAGGGGACTAAATGGACCTTTTACGGTACGCGTTTTTTTATAAAAACTGGTTTATAAGAAACCAGTACTACGATGATCAAAATTAAGAAACTCTATTACTACGTTCAAGAACCATTAAGATTACGAAACTCTAAAATTTCATTTTTTGGCGGCATTGAGTTTGTGACTATCAAGTTTTGACTGCAAAGAATTGGTAACTTTTTGCCTTGATGTGCATGTCTTATTCGTGGTGACAATTTCAATGCAAAATGCATTGTCGATAAGAAGGCTCAACTTCGAGACCAAACGCAATTTTAGACCCCCAAAAAATAAGAAACTAATTAAGAAACTTTTACTACTAAACCACCGAAATTTTCATGCGAAATTAAGAAACTTTTAGTATCAGGTGCTGATCCAAGTTTCTTATAAAAATGTGTATTCTTCAAACACCATCAGGACTCTGGACAAAATCTGGAATCTCACCGGGGCACTAAGACGGGGGTGCTTTAAAAGCGTTTTGTTTGCGGTTTCTGACATTTCAGACAAGAAAATAAGATAAGCTTTCATGCATAAGAAAGGCAACCATGAGCTGCCGCTGTTTTATAAGCTTGGGTTTTTGAAGAATTTTCTAATCTCAACTGTCATGACTAACTTTTATAAATAGATTACAAGTTTCGAAGACCATTATTGCTGAGTCATGGTGAAAAGTCAATAATAACTTTTCAGGAAATTTCTAAATTCTATCTGTTCCTATTTGTTGGGAAAACAAACGGGAAAGTTGTGAGCCTGCCTCAAGGAACCCCCAAAAAGGGCTCCAGATCGCATGCGCAGTAACTATTTATTTCACTTGTGTAATTTGCAAATTAGCCTCTCCGTTGAGAACAAGGGAAGAAACAAAAAGCAGCGATGCGCATGACAATGTGTGCCCCAACATCGATTCGCTCACAACAAAGCTGAAACACAATGCATCAAAACAATAGGGTCAGCACTTCATCTCCCCCAACAACTATGAAAAATCTGAAAAATCATCATGAGTTGCGAAGAAGGTGCTGTAGCGAAGTTGCGCAATGTTCTGACTTTGCAGCCGGAACAGTCAGGCGGACATGGTTCAATCTCAGGTAGTATGGCAAGTGCATGTCACCATATAAGCAGAAAAACCCACTTTTTCTCAGATAAACTGGGTTTTTCAGCAGAAAAACCCACTTTTTCTGGAAAAACCATGAGCGATAGGACACCAAGTGTGTGCCACCTTAACGTTATTTTGGTAGCGAGCCACCTTAATCAATTGTTTTTAGTGTTTTTGCCTATTTTTACTTGGTAGTGAGCCACCTTATCGCGGTTTCGCCATTTTGAAATTATTTTCTACCAGTTCCCAGACCCCTGACTAGTTCCCAAATCCTAGTCAGTGGGTCTGGGAATCAGGTAAGTAAATAATTCTGATCAAACAGCACTATCGCTTGTTTAATCAGGGAAATTTTTGGTAGTGAGCCACCGTAAGTGCAGATCCACCTTAACCGTAAAGGTGGATCTGCACTTAAGGTGGCTCACTACCAAAAATTTCAAAATGGCGAAACCGCGATAAGGTGGCTCACTACCAAGTAAAAATAGGCAAAAACACTAAAAACAATTGATTAAGGTGGCTCGCTACCAAAATAACGTTAAGGTGGCACACACTTGGTGTCCTATCGCTCATGGAAAAACTCGCTTTTTCTGGAGAAAAACCCACTTTATCTGATAAACCCACTTTTTCTGGCAGATAAAGTCGGTTTATCTGAAAAACCCACTTTTTCTACTGATAAAGTGGGTTTTTCTCAGATAAAGTGGGTTTTTCTCAGAAAAAGTTGGTTTTTCTCAGATAAAGTGGGTCTTTCTCAGAAAAAGTGGATTTTTCTCAGATAAAGTGGGTTTCTCTCAGAAAAGGTCGGTTTTTCTCAGATAAAGTGGGTTTCTCTCAGATAAAGTGGGTTTTTCCCAAATAAAGTGGGCGTTGCGTTAGAGGACTATTCTGCACGTGTTATCTTGGTTTTCAGACTTCTTTTTTTTAAATATGGACAGTTTTAATGATTTTCTTGGAGATGCAATTTCTGATGTTGAAGCCTTGAGACACATGCAGCCCCGACGGGAACAAAATGAAAGGAGAAAGAAAGGTCTTCTTCTGTACGCAGCGCAGTTTCAAAACTTGGTCGATCTTCGGCCACAAAAAGCCTGCGAATTGACTGCAATCCTGAGAAAAACCTACTTTATCTGAGAAAAACACACTTTTTCTGAGAAAAACCCACTTTATCTGAGAAAACCCCACTTTATCTGATAAACCCACTTTTTCTAGAGAGAAACCCACTTTATCTGAGAAACCCACTTTATTAGTAGAAAAAGTGGGTTTTCCAGATAAACCGACTTTATCTGCCAGAAAAAGTGGGTTTATCAGATAAAGTGGATTTTTTCTCCAGAAAAAGTGAGCTTTTCCAGAAAAAGTGTGGTTTTCTGCAGAAAAACCCAGTTTATCTGAGAAAAAGTGGGTTTTTCTACTTATGGTGACATCCGCTTGCCATAAGAGCCAAATTTACGACAAGGATCTTCTCAACTTCTGCGATCAGACACACGCAAGGTTACATTTTCTCATCACTAGGGCAAGTTGGGCTTTGAGGAAACTACATAGCACATCTCTAGCCCTCTAGCCTGCGTGCAGAAACAGTTCAGTTCTTTTCAGACAACCTTCTACTTTTCGAAGTGTCAGCGCATCTGCTGGAGGAGAAACCATGATTCTTTCTGAAAGTGGAAAGATCTCCTGAAAGGGAAACCTATCGAATTGGCAGCGTGCAGATTGGTTTCACTTTAGTCTTCTTTCAGGAGATCTCTCCACATTCACAAAGAATCATGGTCTGCATGCAGGCTAGTCGATCTCCCGAAAAAGCAAACTACCCTCCCCCAAAGTGGGGTGAGAAGGAAAACCTGCATTTTCCTGCAGAGTCCGTCGTTTTATTCATGCAACATGCTTTGACCGTAACGCAGACGCAGGGCTAACTTCTCAACGCGGCTCTAAAGTTACAAACGGGCTGAAAAGGCCAGTTTCCCGTCAGCAGTCAGTGTAATTTTCCGAGCGGACGGAAATTCTTTTGTTTACAAGAGAAAATGTTGCTCTGTAATTGGATAGAAATTTACGGGTTGAATGACTTTTTATTGTGTAAAATTCCGCCCGCGCGGAAAATTCCACTGACTGGAAACTGTCCTTTAGGATCCATGGTGTATCATATCACCGAGGCGTAAGTCTGTAATAAACAAGAAACTGCACATTCGATCATAATCATCAATAAAGAGGATCAACGGAGATAAAAGCACTGCGCGGAAGGAGTCTGGGTATTCTATTGTTAGCCTATTGTATTTGATGATTTTGAGACGTTCATGGAGAATCAATAACGTGAGTAGTGAGTAGCAGCTTTCTTTGCTCTATTTATAGATGACGTCCTTATAGCTCCGTTTTTTCACTTTGAGAGAAGTCAATCCAAAGAAAGGAAATCTTTGCCCTCTGGGTCAAATACCGACCCCCTAATGAATCAATTTCTATGCGCGATAGGATTTGAATATTTGGACAAGATCACCTTACGTTCGATTTACCCATTTCAAGTCATGTGACCATACTCTTGGGATTTGTTAAGTAATATTTTACTTTTTACATTCATGGCACATATTTTCATGGCGGGAAATTTGTTAAAGAGATCAAAATAGGTTTTATCAAGAGACTGATCATTTAACTTGAAGTGGGTGTAAACAAACCTTAGCACATTAAAAGCAGTCTTCCTGGACCCTGCAGGTAGCCGCAGGGGAAATGAAGAGATTGCATATTGGAATTTTTCTACTGCTGTTTTTTTGTCTATCTCGCTTTTATGAACTAGTTTCCATTTCCTTGCAGCTGTTCTAAGCAGTGCTTTCAGGAGCATCTATTCATAGTTGAACACAGTATCAACTAGCGGTTAACCAGGATCCAGTTTCAAAGGAAATAGTTTGAAATTGGGTCTGGCTAACAGGCTAAGTATCAACAAGATCTCAATTGGATCTCAATGCTTTCAAATCAAATACTTGCACATGAAATTTTTATCTGCCATCACGAGCAGTAGGCTAACCGCCATTTCTTGCCTGGAACTAGTTCCAGCCTCCGAAAAAAGAGAGATCTTTGTATTGATTTACACTAATTTCCATGACAAGACGAACTTGGCAGAAATTGAAACAAGAAAGAGTAAGAGAGGTATTTGTATTGATTTTACACCAATTCCCCCCGCTACCTGTGGTTGGGATGAAGTTTTATGAATAGGAAAACCAAAGAAGTTTTATAAATTGGCACAAGTTTTAAACTTTGGAACAAGTTTTATAACTTGGCATAGTTTTACATCGGCGTAGGGGGAGATAAAATTTGGGGGGGGGCTGCCCGATAAAATTCCATTGTTTGAGATAATTTTGCCCGACTTGAGGCGGATTTCTGCCCGATTATGGCTGATTTTTGCAAATTTTTCTGACGTTGGGGGGCTGCAGCCCCCCCTGTCCCCCTGTCTCCTACGCCTATGTAGTTTTATAAAAACGCACAAGTTTTATAAAAGCGCACAAGTTTTATAAAAACGCACAAGTTTTATAAAAACGCACAAGTTTTATAAAAACGCACAAGTTTTATAAAAACTGGAGGAATTATGTACATAAAAGCAAGGAATCTTTACAAATATGAACAACTTTTATATTATTAGAAGGAACTTTGATATAAAAGAATTTACATTCAATAAAGTAAGGAAACATTTATGAAATGGAATGGAAAATGTCGTGCAATAGTTTTCCAGTTACTTCTTGGTAATGGCTATGTGCTTCTATCTGATTGGGTTACGGGGAAAGAGCATCTGCGCATGCTCCACGTGTCAAAACACAATGCAGCTAAGTTGTAAGATGGCGGAAAAAATTTAAGCAGAGCAGAAGAGTTGCTTCACCAGAAGATATTTTGTGTAAATGCCAGCGGTAGAAGTATTCATTTGTGGTAAAAGACTTTAATGTTATTGTATTAACAAAATATAGAAGTATCAAAGAGAAGTGGACGATAAAAAGAGGCAATTTAAAATGATTAATCGCAGAATGCTGCTTAGGCCATTTAGGCCAGTTATTAATTTCTTCCCTGGACATTTGGTAGATACTACTGCAACGCGTGCAGAAGCGGTGAAGATGGTGAAATCTCCTAAAAGTCTTGCACGCACTCTTATGTTGACTGTGGTCATTTTGGTAGCAGTACTGCCTGTTTATGCTGAGGCAAATGGTGGTAAGTTTATGTCATGTTTTGCTGGTTGGCACTTGAATGAGACAAGACATTAAGCAAGATTGATATTTGGCTTTCATTTCAGAAGTAGTTTCACATGCAGAGAACATTCAAATTTGATACATTTGAAGGTGTAGTGGGGCCATGTTGTAATCCATTGACTTTGCAGCCAGAGAGAGCGGTCTGGTAGACAGGGTTTGAGATTGAATTTTTGTTATACTTGAAATTGCATGCGGAAGATCTTTTGAAAACCGCATAAACTTCTGTTCACTCACAGCTATATTTCATCAGGGCTAGCTGCTCGCAGCTACTACGTGTAGGCCAAATCATGCACTTTTCCAACCTGGCCCACAGGATGGAAAGTTATTTTTTGCCGCAAGTTTTATGCCATACCAATTGTTTAAGATAACAGACCTTTTGTTTTACCATTGTTCTTGATCTCACCAACAAATTGTTTGGCTAAAGTACTGTATGGTCATGTTACTACTAAGCTTACAGTAGCAATACTGTTCTGTATGGGTTATTGGTCTTCCAATCTTAATTTCTTGTAGAAGAGGGAGATGAAAAAGATACTTCTCTGCCTGTTGATTCAGCCAATTTGAATGAAGCAATGGCTGATGAAAGCAACACTTACAATGAAAAAATTGAGCAAGAAATAGATGACAGTCAAGATACTCTATATACAGATAATGTCATTGAGGAAACCAAGACAAATTTAAATAAACATTCTGAAGATCTTAGAGACAATGTTATCAAAGAAACTGCATCATCTCTTGAAAATGAACACGAAGCACATCAAAGTGATGTTTTGCAAAATCCAGACCAAGATTTGACAGAACCTTCAAAAAAGGAAGATGGTTTGGAAAATGACAGCACAGAAGCACCAAGAGAGGTATGTAAATGAGATATTTGATTGAGTCAAATATGTTTATTATACAGGGTGATTCAAAAAAGGCCCAGCGTTTGAAAAGCTACTGCTCCCTTAACATATAAGTAATAATATTTTGCTATGTCAGATTGAATAGCTCACATGTTCCATTATTTTTAGAATTTTTTCTGGCTGAAAACGGTCACTCTGTTCACATTTTACAAGAGGTTTTCTGAAAAGAGTCCCTTCAAGGAACCTTAAAAAACGTGCTAATATCTCAAGCAACTTTCCGTCACATTTTCACCTTACAGCGATGACTTGAAAATGCTTCAGCACATGTGCTATGCTCTTGAGAGGATGAACAAGTCTTCCCTCTGGTATGAATAACTCATTCAGGGAGATTCCATCCTCCAAAGAAGACAAAATACACAAACGCCATGCAAGTGTCATTATTGTTCGGATGGAAAACAGAGGGAAATTTTGCTTGTTGTTTTCATTCGTTTTTGCAGGTTTTTAAAAGAGGCTTTCTGCAGAAAATCACCCATATCAATGGGAAGCAATGGCCAATTAAAGCCGGGTAAATTACTGAAGCTAATTGGGCAGATTGAGAATAAAACAAGATAGTTTTCAATGCTATTGCTTTGATATTCAGGGAGCAGCATTAATCACTGGGCCTTTTTATGGACAAAATCGGCTAAGGTCTGTTCACACCCATTTTGAGTCATGTGATCAATCTCTTGATAGAACATCTTTTGCTTTCTATAACATATTTTGTGCCATGCAAAATTGTGCCATGAATGCAAAATATAGCATAACACTGTAACTTCCCAAGAGTATGGTTACACAACTTGAAATGGGCAAAAAACAAACCATTGCGATTAGGTCTATTGACTTACCCGGTATAGTACTCAACAGGAAATCAAGGTATCATGAGACTTTGCTTCCATTTCGCAATTGCAATTAATTCAACATTGGCCCATCCCAAGGAGCTGTCATTTACGTCACAACTTTTACTCATTTTAGTCACAAGGCTCAACTTCTTTGGAGGAGAGTTCATCAAATAATGATGCTACAAGCAATCTAGAAGAATCTGATGGGAGTCAAACTCAATCAGAAAATAAAGACACTGAAAATGGTGATGCAGATCTAAATTTAGAACCTGTACTAGCTAGCTCTGCTTCCTACATTCTTGCAGAAGAAAATCTAAAAGATAAAACTGAAAGTTCAGCTAAAGATTCATCTGAGTCAGCTTCTGATGAAATTGACAAAGAGGGAAATACTGGGCAAGAGGATTTAAATAGATTGATTGATCAACTAGCTGATGAAGAAAAGGATGATACGCTGCAAAATGAAGATGAAAAGAGAAGTTCAGAAGGAAAAGATGAAACTGTCAAAAAAGAAAAAGAAAGAGATGCTGGCCGACATGAGGAAAGTTCTCATGGCCCAAAAGACGAGGGTTTGCAAGTAGATATAGAGGAAGGAAACAAGGAACATGAAGACAGGACCAATGAAATCAAAGATCAACATTTGCAAACTGAGGTACCAAAAGAGGCAGAAGAACGTAAAGGAAGTGAAATAAAAGATGAGATTCCACAAACATCAGATGCACCTGAAGCAGCTGAAAAAACAGAATTTGATAGTATCATATCAGATGACGGTGGTGTTAAATTGGATCAAGGTAGTAGCCCAAAGACTATGTCTGATATTATTTCTGAAAAAGGAGAAGAGCATGATAGTAAAAATGATGAGAATACATCTCCTGAATCTTCAAAGGTGGATAATATTGATAAAAGTAGCATTGAACAAGGTCAAAGCAAGCAGTCAGAAAAGGAAGATAAAGGACAAAGCAAAGAAGAAAAGACTGGTAGGTTTTTTTAATTTTAATATCTGTTTCATTGAACTTTGAGTTCTCTAGATATTGTTTATTGAGTCAAGTTACAGGATTTGGAACAGATAGTCATCATTAGATGCTTCAAAAGCAAATGGTTTCCAAATTGCAGTATTACTCTGATGTCCATTTCAAATTGAATGCCATGTGAGATTTGCGATGACATCTAATTTGAGAGACAAAGGTTAAACTGCCTAAAATGATGCCATATTACATTCTGACTTCTGTGTTTGACCACATTAGCTTTTTGAAATGATAAATGAAGAGTTTAAGGCCTAAAGAAGGAAATGCCTAGTGTTGCCTTGTTTCTGGATCTGTTGCAGGGAGCTAGGGGAGGGGTCCAAAGTTACGATGTATTCCGCATGCACAGTGCCTGCTCTGTCAATTTGAGACACACTAATTTGGCACCCAAGTAAAGTAATCAAGCACCGAATGTCCAGAGTATGCATTTCTATAGGTATGAGATAAATGATACATTAAACATCGTAAATTTTGGACAAATGAATTTAGGAAAAAATATTTTTGCCACAACTTTTGGAGGAATGAATTTTGGACAACATATTTTTGGATCAAATTTTTAAACGTTTTTTTCACGTAATTTCGGACGTTTTCACAGATGTATCAGACAACTGAAAAAGGATATATTTACTGTTTATCTTTCCTCATCAGTTTGGTTCATGCGAAGAACAAATTACCAATAAAAACAAGCCACTTTTATAGCAGACGAACAAAACAAAACCGACATGCCATTAGCACCTAAGCCACTTGTTGGCTAAACCCAATAGACACCCAATATCTTTACTGTTTATCATTGCTCACTTCATACCAAATAAATGTTACATGTGTATGCTGTAAATTTTGCTTCCTTTTAGTTGTTCTTGGTTAGAGATTTCTTGAAATGATTATTGTTTTGTTTTTATTTTTTTTAATATATCAGTGAAAACTTACAAAACTACAAAATAAGTTAACAACGACAAAGTAAAGCTAATGCAATTTTTAAGATTTTACAACAAACTTATGATTAATGTAACACAAATTGCATTAACAATACCATTACAACATAATACGAAACGATTCACAAGACGATTTAAATGACTATACCACAAGAGGTGTGATCAAGCACATCTCTCCTGCAGCCAACAAGCAACGATAAACAAACAAACATCTACTATCAACAAAACACAGAAGCCGTGTTTATTCCAACTGGGACCCTTGGCGCCTATGATAATTGTTGAGGATGATGAGAATGATTGCTATTATGGATTTAGTTCAAGAGAGAATAAAATTTTTTCCTTTAATCAACACTTGCCACATTTCTTTTCAATGCAAAACATTTCGAGAGCAAGACATCACGTTTTCAAACAGTGGAAATGTTTTGCTGGGGTGTTATATTATATTGATTATAATTAATTGTATTTCAGAACCAAAGGCTCCTGGTCAAGAATTATTTGATGAAGCAATGGGACTTCTAAATCAGTCAAAGAAATACTATAAAAAGTGAGTGATAATTGCCTTATTTTGAGTATTTTTCTATTTAACTACTTAATTTATTCACGAAATATTTGTAACTTTTTACCTTTATGCCTCAGCTTTATGAACCGTACATCATGTGCTCAAGTTCACGAGTTGCCATGCAGCCAGTATGGTGATAACCGGGAGGGCACATTGGGTTTCTTGATTGTATGCCCCATTTATAGATAAAAATAAATGTGGGGGGCCCAGATGTAAAGTGTTGTGCGATAATTCTTGATGAGTTAACTCAGAGGGCTGAAGAAATATTTAGCAAAAACATATTTTAAAAAATTCGGTTTATTGGGAGCAGAGGAACGTAAACCTATAAAAAGAATTTATATGAATGTTATTGAGCATTTGAGCATGAGGGTTTGGCTTCTTACATAAAAAGAAAACTAGAAAATGCTGCATTGCTAAGATAAGTCATTGCTATTTTCATGATTACCAAAAATATCGATTGTTCAAAATGGCATATTAGGGTTTTGCCAAAATATATCATCACGAAGTATTCACCTATTTGAGTGAAATGCCAAAATTATTGTAGCAGAAAGTTTAACTTAGATGGAGGCATTTATTACACTTAAATGCAGCATACCATCCCATCCTAGAGTCACGGAATATTTTGTTTGGGAGCCTTTTTAAACATACTTCGAAAGCATACTGGAGCGTGTTTCCAAAATAGCAGCGTTAAAGATGAAATTGTGCTTGATAATCAACCAAGGAGTACATCATAATGACAAACGTGTGCCTCTTTCATTCAAATGTACATGGGTTGCTTATTCAAGTTCCTCAAAGCGAAATGCAGGACGGAAAGTTGCTCGTAATTTTTTTTTTCTCAAGACACAATCCATAACTCGAGAATGGCAAAACCGATTTTAATGCAATAAATGTTTACATCTTAGTTGCATTGTCTTCTACAAAATGATTGGTTTCTCATTAAAATTGGTGAATGATTTTTGATAGTACAGTTTGGCAAACGCCAATAAATCATTTTGTGAAAAACGGTAGTTTTTTATATCATCATTAAAACAGTTACATTAAAACACAAAAAATATTACATTATACTGTGCCATCCAAGGCAGGAAAAGACACAAGGTCATCTGGTCCCTACTTTGGATGGCACTTAACAATGGTAATACTTTAACCAACGAAAAGGTACAATCTAAGGTAGTTTAGTTCCAAATGTGGGATCCGGTTTGGATCAAAAATGTGCATCTCAAGGTTTGATTATTTGGTGTCAAATTCCCTGATAAAACTAGCAATAATGGGGGACTTGTTGATGTTGTTTACTTTCTAAGCATTCAATCAAAACATTTTGTTGCCTCAATTACTGAAATTGTTGCTTTTATGATGGTAGGCAGCCCGGTAGTTCGGCTTTTATGTGCTGTTGTTTCTGATGTTTCGTTTGCTGTAATAGTTGACGGTTCTTTATTCAAAACAGTCTAGGACTTTCTGTGGTTGATTATCGAGATGCAGCAGAGCAAAATGAGTGAAATTTTGGTTCTTTTCGTTTCAGGGCTTTCAAGTTGTTGGCATCTGCAGCTGATATGAACAATACTGCTGCGATGGGAAAAGTTGGATTCAAGTATATGGTGAGTGTTTCGTGAATGGTGTTGTTAAAATGGTTTTTGTCAGAGGCGAAAAACTAATTTTTACGGAAATATACCGGATGAGCCAGGAAAAATTCCCACTTTTGAAAGAGTCATAGCACCAAGAGTACTTAAGGAAAGAATCTTTCGCGGGAATAAACTTTCGCGACCTCAGAAAAATGTGAAAATTTTGGAATTTAATTTCGCGAATCGACCACAGTGGGAAATTTCACGGGAAGAACTTTCGCGAATTCGGTTTCTTCTCAAATCTTTCTAATGTCTCGAACGTTCCTTGATTCTTCAATAACTCTTCAAGATCTTCCGTAGATATGCTTGTAGTAGCATAGTTCCAAAAAGTTGTTGTTAAAGAAGAGGAATATCAATATTTGGTTACATAAATATTAGCTTCACGGGGTGACTTAATAAATAGGCCCGGCGTATGAAATCTGAATATCTAATCAATAATATGGAAAACTGTCTTGTTTTATTCCCAATATGTCCAATTAGGTTCAGTAATTTGCCCTGCTTTAATCGGCCATTCTTTCCCGTCGATATGGGAAATGTTCGGTAGAAAGCCCCTTCCGAAAACCTGCAAAAACGAATGAAAAGTGAAATCAATGAGCGAAGCTTCCTTGCTTTTCCTTCCTAAAAATGATGGCACTCGCATGTATTCATGTATTTTGTCCTCTTCAATTATTCATACCAGGGGTAGGACTTTTTCATCCCCTCCAAGAGGATAGCACATGCTAAAGCGTTCTCAAGTCATTGCTGTAAGGTAAAAAAATTAGGGAAGCTTGCTCACGATTTTGGCACGTTTTTCAAGATATTTTTTAGAAAATCCCTTGTAAAATCTGAACAGAATGACCTATTTCAGCCAGGGAAAATTCTAAAAAGAATTGAACATGTTAGCTATTCAATTAGATTTTGCAAAATATCATTGCTTATATAGTCAGGAAGCTGTGGCCTCTCAAACGCCGAGCCTTTTTAGTGACTCACCCGTTATATCTTAGGATATTTTGCAGGAATGAACTTTCGCGACTTTAAACGAAAAACGCGAAAATTTCTTCCTGCGAAAATTTCTTCCCTTAAAGTAGATTCTCAAAGTAAAGTTTAACTCTCGCTATTGTTGTAATTTTCCAAATAGGTCGAATTGTTTGGGTGGTACGTTTTTTAAAGAGTAGATACATTTTTCTGACTCTTCGGTATGACTATTATATGATTATTTTATGATTGTTATGATTATGTGTCTAATTTGAAATTTCTTGTTTTCTCCGCTATTTCTTCGTCTAGCTTGGAGATTATTTACCAAGAAATATCACAAAAGCAGCTGAAATATTTCACAAATTAGCTGACAAGGGAGTTCCCGTTGGTCAACAGGTAATTGTTGATTATCATGAAAACTAAACCATCTTTAAAAAAACAGAAAATGAAATATAGAAATAAAACTGTTGTTTGCGCTAAACGTTTCGATTAAAAATCTTTATCAGTAAAAAATTTTACAAGCAGGCCGAGCATTTATAGCCATTACATTGTTTGTTGTTTACCTAAAAAGAATTTTTTCATGATAATACTGCAGGGTGTCCCAAAAAAAGTGTGCCCCGTTTGTCTGAAGATTGCGACAAAACGGCAAAAGATTCTCGCGAAACTTTTGCATGATGGTGCTCTTCAGATGTTCAATTAAAGTTTGCTACCATCCCCATGAAAATCCGTTGAAAAATGATGGAGCTATGACCTTCAGCGATAAATAGCTTCATGGATTGAAAAAGAAACAGCAGCCTCCAATTTCATAGCTCTCGTGAAAATTGCGATAATCCTCGGAGAGTTCCACTATTTCTGACCTCACATGAATCATTTCTTACTTCACGTGAAGATACTTATCACTGCAAAATAGTAAGACAAAATGGCCGACCGCTGGTTTCAGTCATCAGGCAAATTTGGTCTTCTGAAGGTTATAGCTCCATCATTTCTCAGTGGATTTTGATGGGGATGGTTGCAAACTTTAATTGAATATCTAAAGAGCAGCATCATGCAAAAGTTCGGCGAGAATCTTTTGCCGTGTTGTCGCAATCTTTAGGCAAATGGGGCACACATTTTTGAGACACCCTGTATAGCTACAGTTAATCTATCTAAAAACATAATGCCTGTGAAAATGATAAACAATGGAATTTAATGCTGCTTTACAAAGTCGAAGTACCGTTTCTGTGTCCCTAATAAATTTGAGAAAGGATTGGAAGCTTTTTAAACTTCTCCTGAATCCTTTGAATACACTGGCAAACTTGATTATCATGTTAAACCAGTCAAGTGATGTGCGGCAATTTTCTCTATCAAATAATTTTAAGTAAATGATACAAAGTTGAATTGTTGCCAAATGTTTCTTTCAGAAATGTCTTACAACTATTTTTAATTTTTTTTGATGTTTCATATCGAAAATCTGTCATCATCCTTTCGTTTTTGGAAAGTTTTATAAGCAATTTTTGTGCAAGTATCTTGTACCATTAATGAAAGAGCAAGAGCAAATTTTATGAAACAAAGGACCCAAGTTTCAAAAAAGAAAAAACGATTTGCCTTTCTCAAGAATACCTCAGAATGCGCTGAATCAAATCAAAATAAACAGAGTGAGATGTGCGGAAGGTGTGAAATCTATTCTTTGGCTGCAAAATCCCTTTGTCTTAATCAGACCTTAATCTTTTGTTTTACAAAATCCGCCCTTGCTGAATGAAAGGTCATGTAAAGGCGGACACAGAGTCAGGATAAGTTTACGGTCAAAGGGCCCGCAGTTGGAGAAGGCTTTCAGAAAAATAGGAAGATTTCCACTTACTTTCACTGACAAGGCCCTTGTTATTAAATCAAAGCGAAGACGGTTTTTATATATGTACTCTGTAACTGGAGGAACGTTTACAACTATTCTTCGGCTGTGTCTGTCAAAGTTTTAATGGATTTTGATCTTTAACCCAATAGTTTGCTTCTGTTTAGTCTCAAACCTTGTAGAGACCTTATGGAATGATTACAGTTTCATTTCATTGTCATATATATATTCTTGAATTTTTAGGGACTTGCATTCATGTATGGTACTGGTACTGGTGTCAATTCAAGTCAAGCGAAGGTAAGCTGACAGATTTATTCAAGACAATAATGTCCGATCAAATGCTAATTTCCTTTTAAAACTCACAGAATTCCAGGGACCACAGACTAAATCAGCAACACAGATCAACTCCTATTCTTTCATGTCTATAAGAATGCTTGTAGGGGCTCCGTCGCCAAACTGTAAACAAATCTGTAAACCCGCACGTGTCCATTGTGTATCCATTATTCTCTGCAGTTTGTTTAGTGGCTTCACCGAAGCCACCAAAAAGTGATTATTGAAATCCACTTATATCCGAGCAATCGTAAAAGATATGAATGTTTGGTTTGTTCTTCTTTGAAATACAAAGATTTGTCTTCAAAATAACGCTTTCATCTTGAAAAACAAATGAAAAGTCTGTGTGATATTGCCTATCAAAAAACTGCAAAATCAACCAGTCGATCGAAATTTGAGTTGCAGCCCCTTTAAGCTACCAGTATTTTTGGTTCAGGTCTGTCTTGCTGAAACATTGCAAACTATACCTCTTCCAGAAAAAGCAAAATCCGGCTGATGTTCTTCAAACTCTTCACTTAGACCATGTAATGCTAACTCTGTGTCGTAATTAGACTTAGTTCCCATATCAATGTTGACTTAGGGAACGTACACACTTTTCTATGGTTAAGGCTGGATTTTGAGGTATAAATCGACGGGCGTATCACTCTTTCAAAATCTCGTACACCTTTGGCAAAAATCATTTTGTTTTCAAGAAAAATCCGTAAAGAGTCACTAAAAATCATATTGTTTTAGAAAATCTCGTACGCCTTTTCAGAAGAGTGGCACACCCCTCGGTATAAGTTGTTGTATTGAAGCGGCTTTCATAGCAGTTTTGGTGGGAATATTGTTTTATAAGCCACCAGGAAAAGTCATCTTTTCAGAGTTATCAAACATTTTGCATCCTGTGATGATTATAAATTCTTTATATTTTGCTAGGCTTTAATCTACACAACATTTGCTGCACTCGGCAATGGTGTTATGGCGCAAATGATGCTGGTTTGTTACAGTTTATTTCAATTTTCGTTTACTTCAATTAAAGATACCAATTGAAGCCATTAGGATCCCAATGACTGATCTTGGCCTTTTACCTTTTTATCGAAAGTTAGAACTTTACATGTGAATTTGTGTCATTGCTTATGCGCTGAAGTCCCAAATGAGTTATGGACTGGAACTCTCCTGCTATCAAGTCACAGTAATGTCAAATAATAGGGAGCAGAATCAATGGCAAGTCTTTACTCCTTGCCTGTTCACTGTGTATCTACTATTTAATAAGGAAACTGGCAATATTACGAAGCATCTTACGATCTACTTAACGAACAATGCTTAGAGGGAGAGTGGTGTGGCGTCGCCTGGAATAGAGGAGTGATTAACGATTTAGATTTGCATACTTAAGGGTTTAGGTTCTCCCTTAGCACTGTTTTGTGGTCATCGATTTGTTTCATATCGAAATCTTACTGCATATTTATTGTTACATTTTAGGGTTATCGCTACTGGGGAGGCATTGGAGTTATCCAAAATTGTGAATCTGCTCTAACTCATTATAAAAAAGTTTCAAAGAATGGTACGTTATTGTTTTATTATATGTCTCAAATTAGATGTCACCTGCAAATGCCCGCGAATAACAACAATAGGAGTGCTTTGCCCCGGGGGGGGGGGTAACTCCAGTACTCAGTGGTACGGGGTTGTGCCATTCAGTGTATAGTACTACCCCCCATAAATCCGGAAAATTTCAAAAAATGATACCCATAAATCCGGAAAATTTCAAAAAATGATTTCCATAAATCCGGAAAATTTCAAAAAATGATACCCATAAATCCATAAATGGTCACTATTAAGTGTGATTTTACAAATAAAAAGAAAGTAATGACATTATAAAAGCAACAAAATCTGAGAGTTTCTCAAAAGTATACCCATAAATCCGGAGATTCCTCAAAAGCATACCCACAAATCCGGAAATTTCTCCAAAAAGGTTACCCATAAATCCGGAATTTCTGACGAAAAAGGTACCCTAAAATATGGCACAACCCCGTACCACTGACCACTGGAGTTACCCCCCCCCCCCCCCGGGTGCTTTGCAAAGGAATTTTGCGTTATCGCAAATCTCAGGTGACATTTAATTTGAGATGGACTTTAGTATTTTGCGATGTCAATACGCTTATCATGTTCAGTTTTATAGAGGGCATCATATGGGACATGCTTTTCTTAGCAGAGGGACTATTTATGAATTAGATTTTTCTGAAATACTTTCCATTGGAATACGGCCTTTTGCGTAGACTTAATGTACAAGTAGCAGTATATTGATCAGGATACATAGTTGAAAATAGAATTATAGAGGAGCTGCATGAAAGATAAGGCTGTTGATATACCTTTTAGCTATTCTACAAAAGGGTCTGGGTCGAGCAATTTTTATATATTTTTCTGAAATCTGAAGGATTTTCAAATGCGTAAAACTGTGATAGAATGTAACGCTGTTATTCCCGAACTCTTTAATTCCCGAATTGTTTCACCTGGCATCTATTTTGAAACAGACTTTAAGTTAATTGTTAAATGCCACGGGGTCATGTTAACTGTTGTATCTTTGTGTAGTATTTCTGTATTTGTAATTATTTTATGAGAATATATAGAAAAAGAATGTTACGCCACTCAACCGAATATTTCAAATCAAAATATTGCTTGATTCATACCCTTTTGTAAAGTAGCTGAACGGTCTATTGTAAAATGATTGTTTTCTCCGCTTGTTTCATAGTTGCACAGGAGGTTCAGCCTGTTGGAAGTCCAGCCGTTCACAGGATACGACTTTATGATGAGCTTGAACAGGTATGTCCACAGGCATGCATAATGTTTAAACCTGCCTGGGAGCGGTAGAAATTCTCTGAAAACCTGCCTGCATATCACAATTTTGTACAGCTAGGGTAGAGAAGCCTATTACCAGAACCAGTAATAATGCAGGTATCAAACAGTAAGTTTTTACACATGGAGCAACGAAACGGTTAATCATATATTCAACAGCAGAACATGAGCAATTTGTACAATTTGTTTGCTATTATTCATCATCTTACTGCAATTACATTTCAGCAAAAACTACTTTAGAAAAACTGCCTGCAAAGTATTGCTTTGGAAAAAGCTGCCTGGAAACTTTGTTCCCACGTTCCCATGTTTATGCAGGCCTGTATGTCCATGAGCGATAGGACACCAAGTGCGTATCACTGTGAAAGTCGTCAGTAGTGAGCCACCTTAAGTGACACGCTTAAGGTGGATCTGCACTTAAAGTTGCTCACCACTGAAAATTTCAAAATCATGAAACAGCGATAAGGTTGCTCACTACCAAATAAGAATAAATTAAAAACACGCACAAAATAAGTCGTTAAGGTGGCTCACTACTGACTAAACTTTCAAAGTGATACACACTTGGTGTCCTATCGCTCATGGTATGTTTATATCTACCATTAATTTCTTGTGATACTCAGTTGACTGCTCTTAGGTTTCATTTTCATCACCCTTCTAATCGTCTCATTCGAATGATTCTAGGTAGTTTTGTTGTTTGCAGTTTCTTCTTAAGAATCTTCCAGCAAAATCTTAGCTTGCATGCTGACTTGACCTTTCCACTGCCAAGGAGAGTCATCGGGGATTTGGGTCTCAAATTTAGGATTTAGCTCATTAGGTCTCCTTTGCAGCGGAAAGTAAAGTCAGCACACAGGCTAACAAAATCTTTGTTATTTTCAAATTTACAATTTTTTTTAGGGAAGCTCCGGTGGAAATCTTGACGATGACTTGTTGCAATATTATCAGTTCTTAGCAGATAAAGGAGATGTACAGGCCCAGGTATGTCTGCTGAGCGTTGAATTTCTCAGGAAATGCAATGAAACTATGGCATGAATTTAAGGCTATGTTTCAAAAGTCTTGGTACTTGTAAATTGCTTGGCAAAAAGGCCTTTCTCACGGCATTCATTCGATCATTGAAAAGAGAAATCATCAAAGCACCTCATAAGTCATGCTACAGACCGGTTTCGCCCAATTCAGGGCTCATCAGTGCAGCTAGACAGTATGAGGCCTTTCACCTGACATTGAATGCCAGGGTCAAGTTGCTTGATGAAAAGCTCGTTGGTAGGTGGAATTGTGAAGAGTAACGCATGCGTCTTTGCAAGACGAATAACAGTTCTTTACTAACTTGAAGTTAGCCCTACCCCCAGAGCCGCACCGCCATGCAAGTACTATTAGAGGCCCTGAGGGGACTGTATCCTCCCACAGTGAGCAAGGTTAAGCATTGAAAAGAGAAATCATCAAAGCTCCTCATAAGTCATGCTACAGACCGGTTTCGCCCAATTCAGGGCTCATCAGTGCAGCTAGACAGTATGGGGCCTTTCACCTGACATTGAATGCCAGGGTCAAGTTGCTTGATGAAAAGCTCGTGGGTAGGTGGAATTCATTCGATCCTCTACTTTTTTAACCTAGCACTCTTTAAACAGGTTAAAATGAAATTAAAATGTCAGATGCAAGAAACGAAGGAAGTCTCAAATTATTTGCACACTGATGCCCTTCAAGCCTACGTTATCATCAGACTCCCTCCTCACTCTGATGATGACATACATCTGAGATGCTTCAGTGTCCTGCAATAAGCTAAGGGAATTCGTTATCATGTGACAGAAAATTGAAATACCTGCACTCTAGGAACGGACTTTAGGTTGCGAGGATAGATTTTCAAAACGACATTTTTATACCAAGAAACCATGAATCTGACGGCTTTGAATAGATTCAGAAGCAGAGAGTCTATCGTGCGTTTTAGATAAGTGCTCTTCATGATTTTCATGCTTCTTCCTTATCCAGTAGGACAGTCCAGAACATTTGCTTTGCAAACTTAGATTTGATTAAACTTAGTGATTAACTCGTTGGATTTGTCCACAAGACTTGTTGTAGTGGTTAATACCACGTTATCTCCTACATTGTTATTTGTTTTGACTATTTAATAGAGCTCTTTTGCTTGCTGTTTGATTTTCAATTATTTTTTATTTTTTGCCTTTAATTGTCACCTCCATTGTTTGTGCTTTCTTGTATCTTCTTTGCTGTCTCTTCTTTCTGCATTTTTAGCCCAATTTTTAAGCTTGTTTGTGTGTTCTCAGTGTTTCTCTTTATATCATCAATTTTGTTGTTTTCGATCTACTTTCAAAGAGACCTTGCATATTTCAATGACGTTTTTACCACTGATGCTCATATAATCAATCAGTAGCTTTGATTATAGAACCAATAATTTTCTCCTGAAGGTGGGTCTTGGTCAGCTTTACTTTCAAGGTGCCAGAGGAGTCGATGTTGATCATCAGGTATGGTAAATCATTTTTAAAATTGCGATTGTATATTTATTTTCACAAATTTAGTCGTTATATAATTTTAGAATGCACTCTTTAGATAGACCGTTTAGATGTTCTACAAAATAGCGTGGATCAAATGATATTTTATCCATTTTTACAGAGGTTCGATGGAGTGGCGTTTGGGCTTCTGTCAGTACTATGCACATTCAAATTTTTTTCAAAGTGTATGAAAATATCGTTCGATTCACATTCAACTTAGAACAGCTAAAAAGTTCAGTGATGTTAATTTTGATGTATACTTTAACTTTTTGCTGGACAAGCTGTCTCAAGGTGAAATTTGCCTCATTTGAAAGTGTTAATAATTCGAAATCTTTTTGCTTCCCTTTCCTTTGCTTGACCACGTCAACCCCCTTCTCACCCCTTAAACTAACAGTACTGTCTTACAATTTTCATTCCGTACAATCATTTATGTAGAAAGCCACTAATGATGTTCAATTAAATGGGCTCCGTCTCCAAATTTCAGTCGGAAAGGTGATTTTGAAGTTTTTGATGGGCAATATCACACAGACGTTTACCTGTTTTGATAAAACGAAGGCATCATTTTGAAGATAAATCTTTGCACTTTACAGAGGAAGAAGCTAAACATTCATATTTTTTGCGATTGCTTTGATATAAGTGGATTTTTAACAAGCACTTTTTGGTGTTTTGGTGGCTTTAGTCAAGCCACCTAACAAATTTCAGAAAACAATGGAAAACAATGGACACGTGTGGTGTTTACAGATTTGTTTACAGTTTGGCGACGGAGCCCCTTTAAAGTTGGGCTGATGAGACTGGATGATATATCGGTTATTTTTCAAAAGTATGAGAGTAAAGACTTGTGGAGAGGAAAGACTTGTGGCAACTCAAGGTTTGAACGGTGTTGAAATTTTATTTAGAAATGTAATCGACTTTGTAGCTATGGTATTCTGACTGTTATTTGTATTTTCTTTTATTAGAAAGCATTCCAGTATTTCAAGCAGGCTGCGGATGCAGGAAATGCGAATGCCCAGGCGTATCTTGGCAAGGTAACTATTCATTCCGTAGCTATAAATAGCTTGGAATTTATCGAGCTTTTTACATCTTTAACATTCCCTAACCTGATACGACTAATTCTAATGGGAAAGTCAGAAAAGATCTCTGTGTGTACGAAATGTTTAGTCTTTAATAGACCTTTTAGCTATCATACAAAAGAGCCTGGATCGAGCATTATTTTTATATATATTTATACGCGAGGTTCGATCGAGTGGCGTTGGGGCTTCTGTCACTATTGTGCACATTCGAATATTCTAAAAAATGTAGCAAAATAGCGTTTGATTCTGATTCTTTGCAGAATAGCTAAAAGGATTATTACCTTCAATCTTCGCCGAGACCCGTGTCACAAAATGGGAAAAAGGTAGATCTGAAATGTAAATATCTGTGCCACAAACTTGCTCAACCCGGGCTTCGCCCAATCTTAATTGACTGCTCGCAGTTTGATGAATAACTTGTACTCATGAATATAAGTTTGATGAACAACTTAACTTATAAATCAGGGTGAATGTATTTGCCAATTGACTTCAAAATACCGGGTGAATAAAAGAAAAGAATCCCCGTTCCAAAGGCCACTGCTCCCTGAATACTAAAGCAATAATTGAAAACTGTCTTGTTTTATTGCCAAGATGTTCAGTTAGGTTCAGTAATTTACCCAGCTTTAATCGGCCATTCCTTCCTGTGCATATGGGAAATTTTCTGCAGAAAGCCTCTTCCAAAAACCTGCAAAAACGAGTGAAAACAATGAGCAAATTTTCGTTGGTTTTCCTTCCCAGAAATGATGACACACACATATATTCATATGTTTTGTCCTCTTAAGAAAATGACATCTCCCTGAACTGGTTATTGATACCAGGGGGAGACTCGTTCATCCTCCCAAGAGGATAACACGTGAAACAGCGTGCAGAAGTCATTCTGTAGGGCCCGTGTAAGGCAGAAATGTCAGGGAAATTCGTTCGTGCTTTTGGGGCACATTTTGAACGTTTCGTGAAGAGGCTTTCTCTAGAAAATCCCTCATAATTTCAGAATGGAGTGGCCGATTTCAATCAGGTAAACTTTAAAATGGATTTGAACATCTCTACCATTAAATTATAGACTATATTTGCCGATATCATCGTCTTGATATCCAGGGAGACCTTTTAACAGGGATTCTTTCTATTGTCTCACCCCCGGTAGGCTTCATTTCATGCATTCAAATACATTTTATGCATTGCATGTATTTATGCATTCAAAACGTATTCGTTGCATATTTATGCATATTCGTTGCATATGGAATGTAATAATTTTCGGCTGTGATAGAGACCTTGACAAAATCAATTTGTGCCTTGGAAGAAGATTACTAAGGAACTCTTAAATGTGTTTTCACGAAGCATATGACTTTCCTTTTGTTACAAAGCACCTGGGAAATACTCTCCCGGGTTCCCGAGATATGTCGAGGCCGTCGAGGCCAACTCTGAAAGCAATAGGTATCCCAATTTCTTTTCGTGAAATCGAAGATTTATTGTTCATTCTTTCCTAGATGTATTTAGAAGGCGGCAACGCAGTTCCACAAGATAACGAAACTGCACTTAAATACTTCACCAGTGCTGTTGAACAGGTGTGTGCATCATTTTAAAGTATGAAATGGCAACATGTAATGGCTTTTTTATACAACCATGACCAGTTTCTATTTCAAGGAAGTATTTTTAGATTTTCAAGACCCCTTGCCCCATAGCAGCTTTAGGATAATTTTTCTGTGATTGTTTCGGAATACTTGAGTGTTTAGTGGTTATAAAGATGATCACATCAGTAATGTCTGTTTTTGACTGGGCACAGCTGTATAGACAACTATTTAGAGGCCTCAGATCGTGTCCAACAAACTATAATGCATGCTTAATGTACGCATAATCGAGGATATTGCAGCTAGCCTGTGAATGCAGCTAGGACTGATTGCAGTTCATTCACTGGAAGCTTTTCACGAAATTCCACCTATCGTATCATTAGTTAGTCATGTTTACTCTTCTTCCAGCCGCTTGTATAGAAAGTGATTCTTTGCTGCTTACAAAATTTACAATGTAGAATTCCTCCAATTTAATTCATGCCTCTTTTCTTTCAGGGGAATCCAATCGGCCATAGCGGACTTGGTCTTATCTACTTGCGTGGAAGTGGAGTCTCAAAGGTATGATTGTCATTACTATTACGATTGCTTTATACAAGGTATTTATTGAGAAAATAGACCATTTGCCAATTAGGAAAAAGGGATTGAGGCGAGCGCGGCCAATTCCGACAGCCCTAGTAACATCGGGGAATCCTCTCCACTTCAGAATATCTTATTCGATGTATTTCCCACGATCGATTTGTAGAGTAGGGCACATAAACAAACGATCGGCTCATTTGACCCCTTACTTCAAATGTAATAAGTCCAAAACTTGGAAGAAAATTTTGAAAAATCAACGAAAACTGGCCGATCGTCTTGGGCTGATTCTGAAGTGGATAAATCGAGAAACTGAAAACAAACTTTTGGAAGACGTTATTTCAACCCTTTTTAAGGTATTTAATCATTAATATGGAGTTAGTAAGTGCATTTAGTAGGAAAACGAGCACGATCCATTTGGGAGGAAAAAGGGCCTAAGTAGAAATTTTCGGGATTTTCCCCACAGCTTTGAAAAAAGAAAGGCTCATTATTCTGCGAATTTTAGAGATAAATTCGAGATTGATAGTGTGTTAGTGAAAGAATACGGTTTCTCGTCGATTTTTGACATGCCGAGGCCGTTTACCCCTCGCAAAACGGAGTTACGGCCCAAAATGGGGTTGGCCAAAATTTTTCCCAATTTTCGCGGCCCCTGCGCTCCGCCCCTGGGGGCAATATTGAACCCCAAATTCGTGGTAGGACTCACAAACGAGTTATCTCTTGTACATTTTTTTCTGTTTTGAAATTAGTTGAGTAACCATCGAGCATCGGCTCCAAATGCAGCTTCGGTTCAGAAAATCGGGCCGGGTCGGCTTGCCGATTATACTGTAATGGAGAGGACTCCCCGGATTTCCGACTGTTACTAGGGCTGTCGGAATATTTCTTAATTGGCAAATGGTCTATTAACAATCTGATACAGACAAAGGTAATTATTCAATGTACAGTGGTAGCTAAGATTATAGCGTATGCCCAGTATTGTTCTTGTGTCAAAAGCATATATTTTTCAGCTGCGTCTTGAATTGAGGAACTGAAGCCACTTTCTTCACTACCCGGGGGGGAGGGGGGTATCTTAAGTTTCCATGATATGGGGTTGTGCCATTCAAAGCGTATAACTACCACATACCTCCGAATAAAATTCTGCATATTGTAGAAGAAACATTCGTTCAAAACCTTCCACAAACGCCAGACCATGACATGCATTTACTTAAAGCTCGGGATATGCTTGTTGACAAATGCGTCCAACGCGTTACTTACAGCCTTGTTCAACAAAAATATAACTTAGAGCTCTTAGCAAAGAACTCCTATTGGACAAAATAAAATCCGTTATTATTCTACTGCAATTTTATGATTGAGCACAAAGAATTATGTTATAATTGTTCGCTGCTATGCCGCCATCCCTTTCATAACGGAAGCTGATTTATACATGCGCACCAACTGAGATGAAGGGACCGAACATCTGTCCTTGACAGATGTTTTTGGCTGAAAATTCACATGGTAGATTGTATAATTCTTGCCTTGTTTAGATTATCTTTGGACAGAGTAAGTATCATACCGGATGCGCCAAAATAAACTGTGCAACTTTGGCAGTCCACGATATATCGTACACTGGACCGATTTTGAAGATTGATGACTTAAATTTTAGCAAAAAAATCTGAATTAGATTCTAGGATTTTTGCAAATTTTTTTTTTCAGGTTTTGGAGCTTTTAGCAAGTTCCTTAAAATTTTCGTTCTCGAAAACACAGAAAACGATAAAAAAACGTTGATCAACTTTTCTAAAGACTCGACATGAATGGACAAAGAGAAAACTTTTTCGTCAACCAACTTCGTCTACCCTATATTTGCAGATTTTTTAACTGGCATTGTAGAAAATTATTTTTAAAGGTAGTATCACAAATCCCGTCCTGTTCTGAGTGTTACCAGCCTTGGTCGCCGCTTCGGCCTTGATACGTATTTTAGCATATATCATTTGCAATTCGTTATATCTTGCTGCGTAGAATTATTTCATGAAATGGTCGGTAACACTTTTACCAAATAAGGAAATTAGGACTGGAGAGTTCGTACTGAACTTGAAAATTACTTTAAATACTAAAACTATTTCCTTTAAATATTCTTTAGTTCGATCACAGCAAACCTTATCATATTTTGCTGCTCAGTTGCGTTTTATAATAGTACTTGCAGCAGCACTGAAAAGATTTACCCTGTGAAATATTTTCTATGGTATTCATTGTTTTTATTAAGAAAAGCTATTAAAGTTGAAAAGAAGAGCATTGTCCAGTAAAAGTGGAGAAAAATCTTCCTTTTATAAGATCTTTTTGATCTTGCAAGGCGTAGGGCATTTCTAACCGTAGACTCACGAAATAGTCCCAGTTATCGCAACAACAACGACAACAACGTCAAATACGACGACAACAACAAAAAAGCAACCAGAACATATTTTTTACTCAAACTGGGACTTATGGACTTTCGCATAAAAAATTGGGACATTTCTAACCGTAGGCGTAAGGGGTAAGGCAGATCTTGCCAGGCGTGTGGCATTTCTCGTGGCATTGATCCATACTTTTCATGACTTTTATTTCTCGTAGGATTATGCCAAGGCTATTTCACATTTCAATCTTGCAGCAGAACAAAGCTGGCCAGAAGCTCAACTTCAGCTTGGAAATATGTATTATCGTGAGTAGTTCTAACGTTGTTTCAGCTTACCTCTCTTCAATATTGTTCATATCAATATTGTTCGTATATGTATTATCGTGAGTAGTTCTAACGTTGTTTCAGCTTACCTCTCTTCAATATTGTTCATATCAATATTGTTCGTATATGTATTATCGTGAGTAGTTCTAACGTTGTTTCAGCTTACCTCTCTTCAATATTGTTCATATCAATATTGTTCGTATATGTATTATCGTGAGTAGTTCTATTGTTGTTTCAGCTTACCTCTCTTCAATATTGTTCATATCAATATTGTTCGTATATGTATTACCGTGAGTAGTTCTAACGTTGTTTCAGCTTACCTCTCTTCAATATTGTTCATATCAATATTGTTCGTATATGTATTACCGTGAGTAGTTCTAACGTTGTTTCAGCTTACCTCTCTTCAATATTGTTCATATCAATATTGTTCGTATATGTATTACCGTGAGTAGTTCTAACGTTGTTTCAGCTTACCTCTCTTCAATATTGTTCATATCAATATTGTTCGTATATGTATTACCGTGAGTAGTTCTAACGTTGTTTCAGCTTACCTCTCTTCAATATTGTTCATATCAATATTTTTCGTATATGTATTATCGTGAGTAGTTCTAACGTTGTTTCAGCTTACCTCTCTTCAATATTGTTCATATCAATATTGTTCGTATATGTATTACCGTGAGTACAGTAAAAACCCGCATAAAAGAACAAGTGGATTAAGAACACTCAGGCTGACATTTGGTTTAAAAAGTATTATAGGCATAAGAACACATTCAGCCTGAAAAATGATAATTGTTCTTATGTAAAACGCTGGATGGCATGAGTTATTGAATTAGATACTGTCAATGTGTTTGAACTTTGCTAAATACAATTATGCAACCAACTGAATGTTTATCACCAGAACTGTTACCCCTCCCCAGTGTGGTAATGTTGCCATGATGTTGAAGTTAGTTCCACCCAATAACTATTAAAAAATGTTGTATTTGAACATTATTTCTTCTGTTCAGTGTTGGTGGCATTGTTCATTGTTTAAGTTTAGAAACAATTTTAAGAACACCTTAGGAACAATTTCAGCCTGATTTTGCAGGAAACACCCACCCCCAAAACATGTGTTCTTTTATGCGGGTTTTTACTGTATTACTAATATTGTCTTCAGCTTGCCTCCCTTCAATATTTTCCACATCAACCTTTGTAGCTTCGGATTCGAAATTCCTTTTTTAGATAACTAAGTAGAGTATGTCATGACTTTTTTTACATGTTAGAACACTTTTCACACGATACCGGCAAAGTTTCTAAACGTTGAAAAATGCGACGGTAGCAAAATGTTAGCTAGCGTTCACACGATTCCGGAACATTTTGAAATTCAATTCAATTCAATTTTCTTAATTTAATCTAATTTAATTTACAGTTTTTGAAAACGGTAAGAAATTTGACGGTAACAAAGTCGTTGCAAGCTCCCCAAGGATCTGATGCCAAAGAAATGCAGTTCCACCTTCAGGGTCGATTAGCCTCATTTTCAAAGCGGCGACAAATGTCCCGCTTTCACCGTTTTTAAAAAACTGCGAGCGAAAAATGTGCCTTTTTCGTAGCATAGGTCCCAAATCTTTAAAAAGACTGGTGTAAAATTGAGTGACCTACTTCTTTGAACTGAATCACTTCAAAGAAACTTTATAGCTAATTCTCTATAATTCTACCGTTGGAATTTTCTGAAATTTTTAATATTTTCAGAATTAGAGTGTTTTCCTTCTTTGTCAAGAATTCAAGAAAAATTTCTAAAATCTTAAAACCATCGTAATTTCTAAACTATTTGACGTAACATGAAATAATTTCGAAGAAAACCATAGTTTATGAATGCCTACAATATGGTATCAAGCAAAAATCTGTCACTCGTCTGGTTTATGATTTAGAAATTTGATGACGTCACATCCTCAAATGACTTGAAATGTAAGATACGCTGTAATTTCCAAAACTATTCCAAATTTCTGAAAAGTTCAACGGTAGAATTATAGATAAGTATCTGAAGTTTCTTTCAAGCCATTCAATCAGAAGAAATAGGTCATTGAATTTTACACCCACCTTTTTACGCCGAGAAAAAGACTTGGAGCCTATGCTCGTTTTCGTGTGTACGGGAGGCCTATCCGTCACATTTTTCACGGTTTTCAAAATGTGCTGGTATCGTGTGAACGCAGACTTAATTCAAAAACTCAGCTCTTGGAGAGAATGAAACATTTAAGAATGTACCAAGCTTGGATGATGCATAAACGTATGAAATTCATTATAAGAAATGAGTGAAATTTGATAGGAAATATCTTCTCGATAAATGAACGTTTCTTTGTCTGTTCATGATATTGCTTTTTATTGCAGATGGACTTGGTGTTAGCAGAGATTACCAAAAAGCCGTGAAGTACTTCACACTTGCTTCGCAATCAGGTACTTACCATTTTCGATTTACATTCTATCGTCAGAGGAGTTGCAGATGGGGATTTAAGAAAAGGTTTTAAACAAGTCTTTAACTTAGCCTTAACTCATGGCGGGAATTGATTAAAACCTCAAAAATGTATTTGCTGCCCGTAAAAGCTTGGAAATTTGAACACTGTTGTGAATCTAACCCAACTTTTGTAGAACGCCATCAGTATATCTTCAAATGTTGCAACCCTACTCAATTCCTTATTCTTTTTGCAAGGAAATGGAAATGTAATGAGTTTAATCGAAACATTACCTCTTTTGTTCTGTTCCTATCAAAGAGTCATGTTTGTCAAATGATGCTCTTAAATTCGCGTCTATACACGGAGTAGGTCTTTTGAAACAGATTCTATTACAGAGTCTCTCAGTCTGTTCTTCAGTCTAAAACGAACACAGCAAATGGAATGGGACATAATTTTATTTATCAGGCAATGTTCTATAAGGTTTAGGTCTCTTGAAACAGATTCTATTACAGAGTTTCTCAGTCTGTTCTTCAGCCTAGAATGAAGACTGCAAGATTGAATCGGACATAATTTTATTTATCAGGCAATGTTCTTGCGGTATACAATCTTGCTTCGATGCATGCTAGTGGAAATGGTGTCCTGCGCTCTTGCCACACTGCCACTGAGGTATAGTAACGTAATATTCCATGTTTTGTGTCAATCGATTGCTGTCATTTGTTTCATTCATTACTTGATATTTAAAGCAGGTTGGAAAGAATCGTCAAGCATAAGATTCTTGAAGCATATGTCTGCAACATCTCTGTCCTTTCTCCGATGGGGGGGGGGTAACTCCTGTAGGGGGATTGGTATACATGTGCCTGCCCGGGTTACGGGTTAATTTGCGATATTTTGCCCTGGTTATGGGTCATGTTTCGTGCATTTTGTCCAAGTTATGGGTCTGCTTTATGGAGATTTGCCGTAGTTATAGGTAAATGTTAGCAGTTTATTGCTATTGTTGGCTATTATGACAAAAAACTTTCATAAAAAGGAATATAGCTCTACAAATTTTCAATGGACTCTGTGTTACGATTCTTGTCGGAAAATTTTGCCCAGTTTATGGGGTCATATTTCAAAAGTTTGCCGTGGTTATGGGGTCATATTTTTATAATTTTGCCGTGGTCTCATCTTGTACCCTATTCACACTGTCAAGTTTAACCAGCTTAAGCTAAACTAGGTTATCGACTGTGCGGTTTAATTGGTTCAGCCAAGCAATTAAATGCATCTGATTGGTTGATATTTGACACGCCTTAGATGAAGCTAGTTCAACTGTGTCTGTGAATGGGATGTTGATTTGAGAAACGTTGCTTTTGGTTTGACTTTTATCTTAGTTACCATACACCGAAAGACTAGTGATCCTATAGCTTAGGCCTAGAGCATTGCGCAATGGGGATGTTGGATGAGGAGCAAAACTATTTTCGCTGTTGTTCTCTCGACCGTTGTCACCGTTGCTCAGTACTATGCGTCTATGCTGTCCTGGCATCCAACGTGAAACAACCAGCAGTAATTGTTTACGTGTAGCTTCTTGTAATTGTATATTTAGTTGTAATTAAATTGGATGTTTCTTTATGTTATACCATGGGGCAGTCATTGTCTGTTGCCCCCTGTGGTTATCGTCCCTGTAATGTTGTATAGTTGTATAGTAATCAGAAAGTATAATAGGTTGTAACATGTATTGTAACATTTTAAATGAATATAAAATACTTGAGTTAAGTTTTTAATGAGGTAGATAATGCTTGGTTAAATTTATCGCCCTGTCTTTTTATAGCTAACGTGTGGAGCAAAATATTTGCGATAACGTGGTACCAAAAAAAGGCACGCAGATACCTAAGTATATGCTTTGAATTATGTGATTGTCAAGTTTAGACCGCTGTCACTTCATTCGTTTTCTTTCTTGATAAATCAGTTTTAATTTCGATTGCAGCTTTTCAAAAGCGTAGCAGAAAGAGGAAAATGGTCTTCATGGTTTACTGAAGCATACACAGCCTACAAAGCCGGTGATATCGAAACTGCACTAATCAAATATTATGTGCTGGCAGAACTTGGATATGAAGCTGCTCAAAGCAATGTCGCTTACATTCTTGATAAAGGTAACATTTTTGGTTTATGTTGTTAGAAATTCAACCTCACAAGCATTAATGATGAATAGTTTTGCTGTATATGTGTAAAATCTTATAGTACGCAATAAGCATAATTTCCAAATCTTTGATAAGGTTGGTGTAGAACTTTGTATCCTATTTCTTTGAATAGAATAGCTTGGAAGAAACTTTAGCTACTTTGCTATGATTCTACTGTTGGACTTTCTCAAAAATGACGTCATAGAATTTCTAAATTGTAAAAGTAAAATAAAGGAAAGTTATTATTTTTATGTAGCGCCCCTACTTACTTTATTTTACAAAAATTTAAAGGCCTTAAGACAGAATTTTACTTGATACCATATTGTAAACATCCATGAACTACGATTTTAGTGGAAATTATTTTATGTTTCCTCAAAAGCATTAGAAATTATAATGGTTTCAAATTTTTTTGAACATTTTTCTTGAATTTTTAGAAAAGAAGAAAAGCACTCTAGTTTTGAAAATATTACAGATTTCAGAAAAATCCAACGGCAGAATTATAGCGAAATAGCTAAAGTTTCTTTTGAAACCATTCAATTCACAGAACGAGGTCATAAAGTTTTACACCAACTTTTTTAAAGACTTGGAACCTATGCTTATGTTTCAATGGTTCCTCTTTTGCTTGATAGGGGAATCATCGTTGTATGCAAAAAATGAATCTTACGCCAGAGCATTGCTACAATGGAGCCGAGCTGCTGGGCAAGGTATGTTTGTAATGAAATTATCAATAATATGATAGTTTTGAAAAATATTCTATAATTTGTCTCAAATTAGATGTCACCTGCAAATGCCCGTAAATAACAGCAATAGAAGTGTTTTGCAAAGTGATTTTGTGTTGTCGCAAATCTTAGGTGGCATCTAATTTGAGAAGGACTTTAGTATAAAGAATTGTCACCAGAAAGTTTAGAAATTTGAGGCAAATTTTGTTCAGAAAAACTTCTGGATAAATCTTCCTGTAAAAGCTTTTAAAAATTAGAATCCCTTTTCTGCCTCCCGACTAAATTTCGTCCGGAAGATTTTCATAAATTTTCCTCGCAAAACTTATAGTCCTTGATTAACGCCAGGCTCCCTTCAGATGCAATAAGCATAAAGGAGCCAGCTCATGAAATTGATTTCGCAAAGTCGTGGTAATTATTTGTTTTTTTTCACAGGCTACACTGTTGCAAGGGTGAAAGTAGGAGATTACCATTTCTACGGACTTGGAACTGAAATTGACTACGAGGTCGCAGCACTGCATTACAGACTCGCATCTGAACAACAAAACAATGCACAAGCTATGTTTAACCTCGGTTACATGCACGAACAAGGCCTTGGTCTCAAAAAGGTGAGAAATGATAATTTGCAAGTGCAGCATAGTATCTCTGTTTAATCATTTGCGTAAAGCTCAAGGAATTAGCCAGTTCTAAAACTTTCATATCGTTGGCTTTGCTATGGCCCATAAAGTTTATGTGAAATTTGCTTAGATTTACGACAAGTGCCTATTCTTTGCTTTTCAATACAGCAACAACAACAACCATAGAAGTGCTATTTTCCTTCTTCATACGAAGTTGGAATTACAACACTATCCAAAGGAGACGCTTCCTCATTTTGACATAATTTTGAGCTCTGTTTTCCTCTTTGCAGGTTCCCTAGAGACCTATTTTGCAAGACCGATACATCAAATGACAGCATACGAGTCAGACGTTCAGAATGTCACCATCTCATTTACTTATGATCTTTTTCCAGAAAAATTTTAATTTTCCAACCAGTAGCCTTTCTTTTATATACCATTTGGACCACATATTTAAAGCGCAAACAGTTTCGGACGAGCAAATGTTTAATGAGAAGATTTTGGGACGGTGTTAGACGGAATTTCGGACAACAGTGAAAATGATCTATTTGTAGTGTCTTACTTGTTTTATATTCAAACTGATGCAAATCTACAGATTATGTTTTATTGCAAATTTTCGAAAGGGGATCATTGGGCATCTTCTATCCAGTGATTGTATGTCATACCACAGAATTTGTGGACTTTACAACAGACGTTTGAAATATCCAAAAATATCATCTTTCGAAGTACTCTGCTTTTAATATATTCAGCAGCGGATGCGTCAGTTAACTTTATCACGAAGATCTGATTTTTTTCTAGGATATTCACTTGGCAAAGCGATTTTATGATATGGCTGCGGAGTCAAACCCGGATGCTCAGGTTCCAGTTGCTTTAGCAATGGTTAAACTTGGCGCCTATTTCACATTAGAATGGGCACACCAGGTAATAAATCCTAGGTTCTGATCTCTTTGAAATTTAAACCTCCATTTTCTACAAACTTAAAGGTGATCTGAAGCGAAATTTGTGTCCTTGCAAATGAATAGCACTGCTCAATGATAAAAGTTATGCTAAAAGTTATCAACTACTTTGTATGATTGACTGATGACATCATTTTGTTTGCAAGAAGTAAAGAAAGTATGGGGAAATCTAGTCGAAAGCCTTTTTGTTAATCAACATTCCTTTCTAGACATCATATTAAGTCATAAGAACATTGATATTACTTTTATTTAGCTCAGCTGAAATGTTTCTTACGACCGTAACCTTTTCAAAACAAGATACAGGTTTATTTCCATATGTTATCCTCGTAATTTGCAAACAAAATGACGTCATCAGCTGAAACTTAAAGTCAGTGGATAACTTGAAAACGAAATGAGATATAAAAGAAATTTAAACAGGAATCCTTATCATTCAACAGTGCTGTTCATGTGGGCCAATAAAATGTTAATTTCAGGTTTCAGGTCACGAGGAGTAGAATTTAGATCATTTCTCGTAGACACTTAACCTGCATGCAGACTATACTGATTTCTTTTCAGAGAGGAGGAGAAGCGTTTTGAAAATAAATCAGTAGAGTCTGCACGCATGCTAATAGACACTGCTCTAAACCGATATGCATGAAATATTTAGACACACAATTTTCTGAAATTTTCAAAAGTATCCTTGGGGTATTAGGGAAGAAATACAGTTTGCTAAAGATTTTCGTTTATTTTTGAAAAGTTACATTGAAAAGCAAAACTCTGAAAATTTTGAAAGACAGTTATCCAATATGTTTGGTGTGACAAAAATTCAACCAGCTTCAGATTTGTTGACCTAAAACTTGACTGCAAAGATCTTTGCCGAAAATTAGCCTAGCCAAAGTTTTTGATGAAGGTATGCTCTGTTTGAAGAGTGCAAGAAGTAATTTGATTTGTGAAGAAGGCATTTCGTTGGAGCGTATTTTCGCTACTGTCAGGAGTGTACGTTTTAGCTAGTTTGCAAAAGAGTCTTGATCGAGCCAATCGTTCTTAGTTTGATTTAAATTGGCTCGAGTTATCGGCGTGAGAGCTTCGTGTGTGTTCGAAAATTCTATGAATTTCTACAATAGACCTTTTAGCTATTCTAAAAAGAATCAGAATCGAACGATGTTTTGTTACATTTTGCAGAATTTTCGAATGTGCACAATAGCGATAGAAGCTCTAACCGCACTTGATCGAACCTCACGTATAAGATGTATAAAATAACGCTTGATCCACGCTCTTTTGTAGAATAGCTAAAAGGTCTATTATAGAAAATATCACTCGATCCAGATCGAGGGGTGCATCATTCTTCCGAAAAGGCGTACGAGACTTTTTAGCTTCGCAGAATAGGTAAAGGACTATTAATAGCAGTTTTGAGTGAAATAAATACTCTGGTCGTTGTGGCAGAAATCAGTGCTTCATCATTCGAAAAACGTCCTAGTCTTTAGTTGCAATATGTTTTTTCCTTTATAGAACTACAAATTCTGGGAGAAATACAACATCAAAGAACTGCTTGGTAAAGACTGGGACCTTTATGTTATTACTGGACTTGCAATCCTGCTTGGTTTGATATTGTTAATAAGAAGGACTCAGGCTTGAAAATGAGAAAGGTAGCTAGGTTTCTATTTGAATTTTTATCAATTTAACACCAACTTCTACATACAGTATTCTTTAGGATGTGTGATATGAATTCATTTGCACAAATTTGATTGAGTTATCGTTCATTCTCATTCATTGTCAGAAAATTTGTTTACTCCTTCTAAAAATGTAGCAGACTTTAGTCACCACTAGAATTCTACCAACGCGTCAGCTTTGGGCTTTCAGCAATGCTTCAGAAACTGTGTTTGTTGTGCTTGTCAGGGAATATAATTCTTTTTGTTTTTATTCACTTCAGTTTAAAGGGAGTACAAAGACCAGCAGCCTTTGCCATCGTTTGTGTTTGTTTTCGTGAATTTCGTACAGTCAGTTATTCTGGAGAGTAAGTCGCTGACTTCGCAAAAAGCATGCTGGTCTTTGTACTCCCTTTAAAGAGAGGTCTAAGAAAATGTCGCAAATCTTCCTTTTTCGGGAGAATTTTGTGAAAATCGTTTGACAAAATTGGCATAATATTACAGCCCGCACGATGAAGTAAACGCCTTCCTTTGTAAGATCAAAGACTGTCTAATGTGACAAGATCTTATCCAATATTATTTTCTGTGACACGAAATAGATGTAACCTTTTGCAACGGTTTAGTTGCGCCATCTCTTTTAACCTGACTTAATCTATGCTGGTTTATTTCACTCAGTCTCTCTGCGAGTAAGATCTTAACAGACGTGAAGCATGCCTTCAGAATTTTTTCAATCTTATTGTTCGTAAGACGTAAACAGGAGGCAGAAGAATGAATCAAAGCCACTTTTCCATTTCAGCGAATATTTCCATGCATAGCAATTTTTTCAAGTATAAGCATACGCAGAATCAAATCTTGTAGCGATGGAAGGTCATCAGTCGTTTCATGCAAATTTGAAATACATTCATGCTGCGCAAAGTTTTCGATACATTGGTGCTATCTTCCCCTTTCGCAAAAATATTTATCTTTTTATCATGTAATGTTCTCTTCAGACTATTTTCTTTCCTTTCTTTCGTGTTTTTATCAATGTCCGTTTCCCGTCAATTGCTATCATTTGCAAATGACAGGGCTTTTATGTAATGCCATGCTCCCTAAGGTATCATTATGTATCTGTATATTGATTTTTTATCAATTTTAATGAGTATTTTGACAAAATTTTGTCAACCAAAATTTCAACTATGCACGCTTATACTGGAAGAAATTCGCTTTTCGCAACAAAAATTTCAAGAGTGGAAAACCGGCTCAATTTGAAAATGCGTAAATTATCATTCACAATTCTTCAGTTATTTTAATCAATCACTGTTCTTCCTGAGCCAATGATTCCAAGTTGTCCAATGTGTTGATTTGTTGATCAGTTGATTAATCAGCCGTCCCTACCACGTGTACTTCTATCATTATAAAATGGGAGAAGTGCAGGTGATAGTAACGGATTGTTTTAAAGTCTTTAGCTCTCTCTCTTATCTGAAACGAAATTAGGATGGAAGCTTTTAAGATTGAATTAGTTCAAGGATGCAATGTAGAAAAGCGAGCAAACATGATACTTAAAGTTATTTTCTAATTCGTCTAACTCTATCGAAAGTAACTTTATTTACTTATCAATATTACTTTATAACGCTAAGGTACAACCAACGATTGATATCTTATCGTACAGTATGGTCAGTCTAGTGATTCTCAACCAAAATGTCGAGCTCCTAAACAAATTACTCCTCAACTTTCATGAGATATCCAGGTTCCGAAGGAGAGGATTGTGGGTTAGAGTTGTATGTCTTATTACCAGAATCACTATCGACTTGTGATAACGCTGACCTCATTCTTTGTTTATATACCTTGTAGTCGCTTGGACCTTATTATATGCAGTACTGCCGCTTATTTATCTCAGGGGGAACCTACCCGCTTGTATATCTCATGTGTTATGTCAGTTCATTAAACTCCTCGTCAAGGGAAATATAGATTATCCAAAGAGATATATAAAATTTCTTTTGAGTTTTTAGCTCGCCAACTAGTTATTAGACTCAGCAGTCTCAACAGTGTTATTTCACTCATACTACACTAAGGCATGGGGTGCAACCTAGATATTTTCAATGTACTTCGTTCATTCTAAATATGGAGAAATTTTAGGCAGGAGATCTGCATTTGAATGTTTAAACCAATAGTTATCAAATAGTAAGTTCAAAAAAAATAATTTAAACTAAAAGATTGCAGCTTCATCTGAAAGTAAATCGGTTGGAGAGTATGTAGAATTTAAACAAGTAAAAAAGTAAAATATAAGCACTTTGATGTGAAGTGAAATAAGCATGACGTTTCAAGCATAGCCCGTTATCAAATCAAGCCAACGTGGCCAAAGTAGCGTGGCTTGATAACGGGCTATGCTCGAAATTTCGTAATTCTTTCAATTCGCATCAAAATGCTTATATTTTACTTTATTTACTTGTTTATCTTTGTGCAATTGCACAACACGCTACAAGAAGACTACTATGTAGTATTTACTAACCTTTTGTAACTGCAACCCTCTGCACCGCAATAATTGACTTCTGCAAAAAAAGGAAAAAATTCTAGTTCTCTAAAGGCCTCAATGCAACATATACAAATAGCAAAAGTCTAGTCACATGGATCAGCCATCTTGGAATCCTCTTTTGTTGACAATCTGTTTTTGCTCGTATCATGCAGAAAACCATTTGGCTGGTCAAAGCTTCCCGTTTCGAACAATTGTGCTAGCGAAGCAAATTTTGATACTCATTAACGAATTCTGTTTGTGAAGCAACTTTCCATGCACAGTTCAACTATTTATCAAAAATCGTTGCTCGTTGTTGTGCACGGCTTTAGTCATCAGAGAACTAATATGATTAGCGAAGCAACTCCCAGAGTCGAGCAACTCAATTGAGGCAAAGCAACTCTGGTACAGCCCGCCTTGAACAATTCATACGAGATTCATATGAGTGCTTGTGAACGCAGCAGGCAGGACTGTGGAGATTGAATCTAGATCGTTCTTTCAATTTTCCTTCGCGCTGCCTTGACAGCATCAGCCCACGCAGCGCAGGCTGCATTTTAAAAAGGTGCAAACACAACATGCACGTCGAACTTTCCATGGGAATATTGACAGCCGTACTAAAATCTGTTTCAAATTAGATGCCTGTGAGATTTGCAATAACACAAATTATTTGTGCAAAACACTTCAATTGCCTTATCCGCGAGCATTTTTATATGACATTTCGTTTGATACAGGCTATAGAGACATTTGATTGATCATTTGCAAGCCTTTTTGACTGCCAATGTTTGGCTTGTCCAACTGCCATTCTACAAACACGCTCTTTGATATGGTATTCATACATCGGTATGATATTCTCAAGGATTTAGTTCGTCACTAACTAAGCATGCGGTTTTTAGTGACAACCCACTACTTGAAGCAAAGACACGTATTTTTCAAAAGAAAGTATGAATTTCAACCAGTACTGGAACTTTCTTTAAATTATCAAATTTTGAATACTCAGATTTTCCTTATGAGTTTCTTACTAGTTCCATAAAAATAAGCATCTTCATTTTACTTCTTGTACGCTCGTGAGCCTTTAAAGTTAGTTGACGGAGATAAATAGCCACCTCCAGGCCTGCATATTCAGGGAGCTGGGCAAGCTAAAAATAGATCTTGTTTCTTAGCCAATGAAAATTGAGAACTCTTGTGGTGATCACCACTTTCACGTGATCAGGTTTTCTCGAGAACAAACAAATTTAAAATGGCTAACGGATTCAGAGTTGTGCTCTCTCTCCTGCAAGAAAAAGAAGCGAACTCAACGAGCTGGAAGGTTGTACAATTTGTTTTTGGGGTACGGGGAAAAGGAAGAGGAGTTGCCCAGGAGTTGTTGGACGAGCACGATGATATCCAGCTATTATTAGGCTTCGAGACTTCAACAGAGACAACACTAACAGAATGGATTTTGGAAACAGTTGAGTTAGGCGCCAAGGCCGATCGTTGCCGAAGACGTACGAAACTCCCCCGAAACTCAGTCCGTGCATGGCAAAATTTGAAAAGCTGGAAGATGGATATGTTCACAAGCAAGATATTTGTATGCAAGAAAGTTCCACGAAAAGAGGGCAAGTGTGATTATAGAGGATGATATTATTTTGTTGTATTGTAGTTGTACGGCCTTGTGCGTTTTCCATCCAGGGGTTTCCCCTCTTCCTCAATTCAGTGGCGTGACGAAAGGCAATCGCTGATTGGCCAATTCATTTCAACTGAGTTGAATTGAAGTTATTTTTAGAAAGCCGTTGGCTTTAGCTCCGTCAACTAACTTTAAAAGCGCAGTTTTTTTAGCCTGTTCAATGTTTAGATACGACTCGCGTACCTTCCAAGTAATATGATAAAGGAAAGTAAGTGAAAATGAAGTACAGATACAGTTAGAATTTCCTTTACTTGAAGCTGTCAGCGATCTGAGAGCTGAGTTCCCTGTAAGCATTTTCTTATGAGATACTACGTGTCAGTACCGAGAATTTTCATCTTGTAGAGTCGCATCTTCTCCTGGACTCTGTTCTCAAACAAAAACTCTTCATTCATAACATATTCTAGATACAGTGTTATACAATTTAGGATTGCTAACAAAATATGCATCGAATTAATAATTGCTTCAAGAATTACGGTTCTTTATTGAAAAGCTTCCACACGAGGGGTGCATCACTCCTTGAAATAGCAAATGGGATTTTTAAGAGAGCGAAAGGATTTCTATTGCATTTCAGCGATTTCTCAAGAAAGCAAAGGGATTTCAGCCAAAAGTGTACACAATTTCTAGGAATGATATGCCCCTCGCTGCCACACACATGAAAATAACTCAGAAGGAGCTATTAGCGCCATATGACCGTGTTAGTATGTCAAAAGTTACAGAAGACTCAATGGTACAAGATGGACAGTGTCAAATTAAAGTGCTCTAAGGGTGAACAATATTATGAAAGCTTGGCAAGTTAGGGTCGTGAAATTCAGGACTTGCTGCAAGTCTCGCTCTTGATGTTCCCCTTTCTCTTCCCTTTCTTTCTTCATTTCCCTGTGTCCTCCCCCCCCCTTTCCTCCTTTCCCCTCCTGTATTTGTTGATCAAGAACGAGACTTGGAGCAAGTCCAGCGAAATTCAAAAAGCAGCTAAAAGTTTATTTCAAGCGCTGAATTCAACTTCAAGGGCTTGAAACACGACCCTCTGTTGATTACCAAAGTGTGTACCAACATAAATGAGAATGCATGATACTCTATCTACCTTCTGCGCTGAAAGTGAATTGATGTTAGAGATACAATCCTACCGTGTTACTCACCATACTAACCAAGAGAAAAGCTTAGTGATCATATGCCGGCCTATCTGCCCATTGCCTTTAAGAAAATTCCATCTTCACACGCACTGCACTGGTCATACCGGTATCACGGTTTCAACTAATCTTACAGTGACGATGCTGCAATATCAATGAGCTGGGTTTCGTGTTTGACCATGAGTACCAATTAATAACTCCCTCTTATCCCTGTGGTCATTTTGAGTTCTTCAATTCAACAGCATTTTTGTCAATCCGATTTAACCAATATGTTGCAGGTCTTTTCCGTTGCACAAAGTTCATAATCGCGGCCTCACGTCACGTACTAACGTATTTTTTGTTACTGTCACGAACTTGATTGTGCATGCGTGTTCCGAAATGTCCTGCTCATTGATTTTACACGAACACCCAGCACGCAATGAGATCTCGTTCAAACCGCACAATGGTCAGATCTGAAGGGTATGTCAAGCTAGTTAGCAATGCTAGTACCCAGCTTCTTTGTGCAAAGGCTGTATGAAATATGTAGGTTAGGCCCAATTTAGTCCTGTACTTGCTCTATGAGAGAAATCAGTCATATATTACTACACATGCTACCCTTACGGGGAGATAAAATGGGAGGGGGAGGGGACTGTGCTTAGACTGATTACGATGAGACCCAGTAATCGCTATTCAAAACGAGACTATACACCAAAACGAGATCGCTCATACTGGGACTCATAATATTACGGCCCTTTTTTGGACTGACCTTTTATTGACTTTTTTCACTTTTGAATGCCCTTTGGAGCGAGGCTGCTATACACCGTCATGTACAAAGTATACACAAAAATACAACACTATAAGAATTTTGCAAATTTGATTGATCAATTTTGACCAACAGAAACTCGAAGCTCAAAGCAGAGTTTCAAGGAACTTAGCCGGACAGAACAAAGTCTTACGAACAAGAATACCATGAAAACAGTTGGTGACAATGTCAAACCTTGGATTTAGGTACTATTTGTTGCTTTCGCTAAGTATTAACTGATTTACTGTGAAGTTTTCAAATCAATGTGTTCCTTTTGAAATATGCTAATGTTTGTATTTCTCTGGAGGCTCTTCTCGAAACGAGGCAGTAAAAGTCATAGTCATTTCAAAATAATGGCGTTTTATTATGAGTCGTAAGTAGGAGCGTCCGGCAGCCTTTCAATGGCGTTAACTACGGCTATATATTCAGGCTAGACTGCGCTGGCCGATAAAACATTCACTGTTTATGAAATTTTTTTGCGGCTTAAGACCGATTCCTGCCCGATTATGCCCGATTTTTAAACATTATTTCCCAAAGTTGTGAGCTGTAGGTCCAGGGCAATTAATCTCCCTCAGGAAATGTTTCTAACTACGCTTTTTAGATTGTCGGAAAACGCAACTCTCGTAGAACCTTCGCCATCGAATGGAGAAAAGGATTGTGATCGATGATAGGGTTCTTTAAGAAAACTTTGAAAGTTGAGCTTAAGCATTGTACCCTAATGGATTTTTGTCATTGAAACCTGCTAATTGCATCCATGATCCCCTAAGATAACGAAGCATTTCTTGACAAGTTTGCAATTGACGGCAGTCTTTAACATCTGTACCAAAATTGCCAGGGGCTCCTTTGGGGCCCCTACAGCTTGGGGGCCCTTAGGAGTATTTCTAACCACAACCACCGTGCGTTACGCCACATTGATAGTTAAAAGCATTAATCATCTGGATTGGAAATTTACAGCAAATTCTAAAACCGTCCAAAGGGCGTAACTTCATTTACTCTATAGGTAACGGGCATGCTTTTGCGAAATGGTTTACCACTGGTCCTCCCGACAGAGACTGTTTTTTCAAATCATAGGAAAACAGTTAGGTCCTATATCGATATTGGAAATAGTCTAATAGCGAAATCTCATCGTGTGATACCAAACTGTTCAACAAGACTAACTTCCCGGTTAATACTTTGGCCTCAGTTCAGACCGTGCCCGTTGAACAAAATGATCAACCATTTCGCAAAGAGCTCCTTGAATTTTTCATTTAAGTCTAAAAATCGGTTAACATGAAAAATCTTACCAAAAATGTTCATTCTCTTACCGTACATGTAGGTACGTCGGTCAAATTTGGTCAGTTGCCTTGCATAGATGACCTACAAATTAAGTAATTTCAGTTTTAACCGTACGACATTAGCGTGAGATTACCTGTCGCGTGAGGTCGTCTCACCGTGCGTTTTTCAATCATGCGCGCCCTTCACCCAGTGTATGATCTGCCACTCTGCGATCAACAAGCATGCTACGATTCGTTGATAAATAATTCGCATTGAATATACCGTCAAGGTTAGAAAGAGGTTAAACGGACTTAAACATGGCGGAAGAACATGAGAAGTTGAATTTTAAATCAAAGCTATCCCTCGACCGATGGCATGCAATTGAACGCACGGCATGGTTCGTTATTGTTGCATTTGAGCAACAGTTTTATGATAAAGAAAGTTCACAAACCCTGCTGCTGTTTGTCACGCAAATTTTCTCTCCGCAGCAAACAAATTGTGCTCTTCGGCCTCAAATTCCTTATGCCTTCGAGACCTCGATATATTAAAATATTTGGTACAGTTATCGTTGCTTCGGGGCAATAATCTGTTGAAAAAAGAAAGTTAAAAAACCCTGCTGCTGTTTGTCACGCACATTTTCTCTCCGCAGCAAACAAATTGTGCTCTTCGGCCTCAAATTCCTTACGCCTGCGAGACCTCGATATATTAAACTATTTGTCACAGTTATTGTTGCTTCTGGGCAATAGTCTGTTTATAAAGAGAGTTTCACAAATGTGAATGAAAATCAGTTGAAAATTTGTTCACTTCAGCTTCAAAATTCTTAGGCCTTTCAGGAGGTCTTCAGCTAGGCTCAATCTCTTAACCTATTTGGAACTGTTATTGGTGCATAAGAAGAGCAACAGTTCTATGATAAAGAAACTTTACAATCTCGGTTACAGGTTATCATGCACATTGCTTCTAGAGCAAGCTGACCCTTTGATGCTGTAACTCCACAATTTATCATGTGCCAAGAAACTATTGAAGACTCTTATTAAAGCATAGAACCATTGAAGAAGCCAAGGTTTTGATTAACTTCGACAATGCTGTCTGCAAAGAACTATCTATTCATCACTTCAGCGTCAAAATGCTTTTATGACAAAAACTATCTAGAACGGTCATTATGCACAGCAGCAACAGTTTTTTGATGGAGAAAGTTTACAATCTCAGCTGCTAAGTTATTGCTTTGATTTCTGCAACAAGCTAACTGTTCTTCAGCATCAAAATGCTTAGGCCTTAACTCCGCAATCTATTTGATCTCAAGAAACTACTCTGCTGCTAAGATATCAATCATACTGCTTTGTAACAAGCTGGCTGTTCTCTTCAGCTTCGAAATGCTTGGACCCTAGCCTGATTTTTTGTCTGTGAATCAGGCTACTTGCGCCCCTAATCTGGATCAAATTTTCTGCCTGATAGCAATGACTTTTACATGCTTTAGCACAGCATGGGTTCCAAATCCTTGAATCAGCGTTATCCCTGTAAATAACTGAATAGCCTCAAATTTACTGCATGTGATCCCTCCAATGACATCATGTGATCCCTGTATCACACTACTGCACAGACGTTGTACAGGGTGAAAGAGTTTAGAAATTACGATGGTTTTAGGTTTTTTTGAAAATGTTTCTTGAATTATTGAAGAAGAAGAGAAACACTCTAATTCCGAAAATATTGAAGATTTCAGAAAAATCCAACGGTAAAATCATAAAGAAATAGCAAATGTTCCTTTGAAGTCATTCAGTTATGAATAATAGGTCACTGAATTTTACACCACCATCCTTTTTAAAGATTTGGAGCCTATGCTCTTTAGCACGTGGTACACATTTGAAGAGATGGAGAGATGAATGTGTCATCCCTGGGAGCATAACAAAATTGTTCCGTGCGATTTCATCATCCCAAGAGGATAACACGTGCTAAAACCTGTTGAATTGCTATCAGACAGAAATATGGGAAAAATTTGATGGTGGTTTTGGGCTTGTTTTGAAAGTTGATTTCTTGAAGGGACTTTCTCGAAAAGATCCTTCATCATTTCAGCACAGAGTGGTCAATTTCAGTCACTTGAACATGGTCATCATCAAGTAATATATTTACCAATATTAGTGTCTTGATACCCAAGGAGCAGTCGGGAGCTAAGAGCTATGACCTATCAAACAGGGATTGTGTTTTGACTCACCCGGTATTTGAAACGGTTATTGTTATTTTGAGCATGAGACATATCTATGAAAATCGGCATGTTGTAAAAACCGGACCCTAAGACCCTAGGACCCCTGAGACCCCGAGGACCTTTAAGTACTAAAAATGAAAAGGACCCTTAAAGAGAATCAACGGATATAAAAGCCCCGCGCGGAAGGAGTCTGGGTATTCTATTATTAGCCTATTGTATTTGATGATTTCGAGACGATCATGGATATTGTTTAGCAAGAGGAACAATAACATGCGTAGGAGTTTTCAATGCCCTATTTATAGATGACCTCCTCTTAGCTCCGTTCATTCACTTTAACACCAGAGGGTCATCACCACAGACAAACAATAGATAACTTTCATCAAGCTGTCAAACAAGAGGCTGCGTGTTGTATGAGCTTCCCCTCTTTCATCCTACGAACTTCCGTCCCTTCAAACCAACGCCAGGATGCCTTTATTCATGCAGAAAGTCTCTAAACTAGCTCAATCTAGGAGATACTCAAAATAGTACTTCTGCATGATATAAATTCTCTGGATGATTCCTGGCATTGGTTTGAAAGAATGGAAGTTCATGGGACGAAAGAAGGGGAGTTAATGATACACAACTTCCTGATCATAACCCTCTGGTGTTAAGGGTCCTTTCACTTCTAGTACTTAAAGGTCCTAGGGGTTTCAGTGGTCCCAGGGTCTTAGGGTCCGGTTTTTACAACATGCCATGAAAATCGACTGCAGTTGATATTCTTGATGCCATAGCCACAGCCACTCCTTGTATCACGAATGGTTCTTAATTCAATACAACTGGCTACTGGCTATTTGTTTCCCTCACGATCTTCAAAAATGCTTATAGCTTATAGTCCCAGTCATCGCAACAGCAACAGCATATTAAACTGAATTACAACAACAGCAACAACAAAAACAACGTACTTAACTGAATTATTACCTTTAAAGGCTATTTTCCAGTCAGTAGAATTTTCCGAGCGGGCGGAATTTTAGACAATAAAAGGTCGCTCAACCGTAACTTTCTATTCAATTCCAGAGCGACTTTTTCTCTCGCATACAATAGAAATTCCGTCCGCTCGGAAAATTCCACTGACTGGAAATCAGCCTTAACGAACAAAGTTTTTGCTCCGCCACAATTACGTATTTTGCGCTGCGTATTTCGGAATTTCGGAATAGAGTGAAAACATTGGAGTGGAGTAAATATACTACGCGTTTTTTGTAAGAAATTTGGATCTGCATTTAGTACTAAAAGTTTCTTAATTAGTTTCTCAATTTATTGCTGTCTAAAATGGTGTTATGGTTTGAAGTCGAGCCTTCTTATCAACATAGGGCTTTCATTTTGTCATTTTGCATTGATACTCTCACCACGAATAAGCCATACACATTGAGGAAAAAAGTTATTAAAAAATTATTTTTGCAGTCAAAGCATGATATTTACAAACGCAATGCCGCGCGAACCCTAATCTACTGACTCTTATTCTAGAAATGATTTGAATTTCCTAATTTTTCTCGAACATAGATAGTACTACAGTTTCTTAAATTTTCGGTCCTCGAACTACGTGTACTGTAAAAAAACATGTACTGCTTCAAATGGTTTCAGATAGTGTTTTGTTGAAGTTCTCACTCCATTATTTTAGGCTATTGTTCCAAGTTTATCGGTCAAAACTCAACGTAATCAAGGACTGTGCCGAGAGTAACATTAGCGAAAAACATTCTATTTTCTGACTCTAAAACCACCCTAGCTATCATTCTGGTCATCCTCAATAATAATGTTTGTGTGGAAATTCCTAAGCAGGAACCGTTAATAATAAAGCAACATCTTTATTATAAATGCATGACACTTTTAATACAACAAGTAGAACAAACTGCAAATATATCACTTATGCAGTCGTCCAAAGGTTTTGTAAAAACGACCAAAATTCTATGAAAAAAAGTTGACAAGCAAAATCTATTTCTACGGCTGATTACTGTGATTGTAAGCTGTAAATGTAAGCAAAGGGAACTTTGCAAAAAGGCCCCGAAACCAACAAAGAATTTTTTACATGATTGCATTTAAGCTGATTTTGATTGACGATTCGTGATTACAGCGATCAATGCGATTGCAAACAAAGGAAATTCTCTTAGCCAGTAATTAAAAATAAAAAAGCTGCGAAAGTTGCCTTGAACCAGTAGGACAAACTGTCGCGTTGTGCAGGCGAAAGATGGGTTTTAAGAGAAGTCCTGAGTTTATATCGAGATAAGCTGAAGATATACCGGGCGGATTTCGTTTATTTCATTCAGAAACCGAACAGAAGGAATTGCAATTCTCCTCTATTACATCTATTAAGTCTTAATTGAAACAATTACTACTCAGCTCCTGAATTAATGAAACAAAATCCGCCAGGCAGATCATTAGATTTACTCTTCTTCTCTCGTTATAAACTCGTGGCTTCTCTTAATATTCTTTTTTGTGTGGTGCACAAGGCAACAGTTTGCCGTACTGGTTTCAGGACAACTTTTGTGTTTTTGTTTGTTTTGAATGACTGGTTGAGAGAATTCCCGTTGTCGTTAATCGCTAATGGCTTTTAATGTCGATATCAATAAAAAGCAGCCGATGCTATTTTCTTACAAATTCTGTTCTTGTCCTCGAAACCTTGATCGGTAACTCACTCACTGTGCATGGGAAAAGAGACTGTTAGGAAAATGCAAGTATATCGAAAGTAGAAAGTTATATCAAAGATCTGCTGCCTAGCATTTATTTGTCATTTCCAGAAGCTAAAAAGAAGGCAATTCTCGTATTTTCGTGTGAAATGCAAACACTTTTTGCACAGCGTCTAAATTAGCAAAATAAGCCTCGGATGTCGATGTTTAGATGTATCCTGTTTCTTTCGATTTGTACTTAGGCCTTTTCTTTACAACTCATTTTCACATGCATAGCAAATAGAAAGAGCTAAAGTTTATATTTGTGTGCGCTACGCAGTTTGGCTCTTTTTGTTTACTTGCATTGATCGACTGAAATCAGGTGTCTGAAACAACTATGGTGAAAACTGTTCATGAGTCCGCCAAATACATCGAATCGTTTTATCATACAAGAGATGTTCTGTGATGCATCATGGAAGTCTCTTGTGGTTCAGAGAAAAATAAAGTACGACGAAAGATTTACTCAAGGCTGGTTGTTTCTAATAAAACTTTGCTGAAGTCTACACGGTAAACGCTACCCTTGCAACTGAGTCATTGATGACTGACCATAAATCAACCTTTGTTAGAATCTCGGTGCTCTCTTGTTCATGGTGGTTGTGACCATGGTGGTTGTGACTACTAACTTTGATGTGGAATATTTTACTATCCATTTCACCGATATCATCCAGAAATATTTCAAAGTTTTAGATAACCAACGATTGACGCAACGAGCCACATCTTAGACACACCGTGTTATACCAATATTTTTGCCTTCAGACTGGTAAGTTTGGGCTAAAATGGGTAGGGTGAAAAATTTTGATAAAGTTTGCTATAATGTTTGTTCACAGTTTTTCTCAATCTATAACTGCTCAAATTACTTTCCTCGACACAGTGAATGTTGATTTATTCAGTTCGGGATCTACTGGTTTCTAGCAAGCGAGCCTACCCATTTTACCCCTGCAAGCCCTAAGAATGGCGACGTAACAGATTTTGTTAGAACATTTCAGGCCTAGAACCACCTGAGGCGATGCCCAATGGTGAAGAAAGCAAACTTTATTCCCACTAGATGCATTTATTCAGAATGACAAAGTAAGCTCTCACAAAGATGGGTTTTCTTATATGTAAATGTCCTATCATTTTCTGGCATCTGAAATAAGCCATACTTACGAAAACATCAATTAACCCTATTTTAACCGGGTAAAAAAAAAGTGATTTTCTACCGGGGGGGGCGTTTTTCGCCCCCCTGTTTTTCTCCGCAAGTATAACAACTATGACAATGAAACTTGCACTGTGTCATAATTGAACGAAGGAGAATCTAAAAATAGCAACAATCAATCAGTAGTCACGTGATTGGTTGCTAGGCAACCAGAAACAATGCAAATTTTGTGAAAATTGAGCTATTTGCAAAAAAGGGCCCATTATTAGCAAATAGCTTGATAAAATTGGCAAAAAAACCATCCAAATACCTGCTTGAAACCATTAATTTGTAGTTTCATGTGATTTCATGTAAATATTGTTGGTTTCTAATAAATTAACTAACTAAATAATGAAATTTTGATTCAATGCAAAATTGTTTCCTCAATAATTATGATTTAAAACCATTAATTTCGCATATTATTGATTAAATCAAGTACCTTCATCGATATTTGAGGTAATTCCATCAGTTTTGCATGCAAAAATTACTCATTCATTAGGAATATGACGTCATAAAGATTGATGACGTCATAGAAGTAATAAACTGCTGATGTCAGCAAATATGAATAAATTATATATCAAATGAAAGCACTCACTGAGACGAATCAAATGGTATATATATTGTCGAGATTTAGTAACAAAGAAAGAAATTAGAGCCGTTTTAGAGAATTTCTTTGTGACCACTCTCCAAATATGGGCATGTGGTGGTCACGTGGTCGAACAATAGGTCTTGAAAGTTCTATTTTCTGATTGCCAACTAAATTCTAGGAAAAGTCAAGGCGTTTCAGCATTGTAGGTAGCATCGTTTGGGAGCTATTGAAAAAAATCCGATAGGGGGGGCGAAAAACGCCCCCCCCGGTAAAAATAGGGTTAAGTGCCGAATAATTCAATTAATACGTCCAACCTGGATATCATTGGAAAGGAGATGGGTTTTGCTTTCAGATGGTATGCATCAAATTGATCCAAATGTTATTATTTGCTGAAGAATTTCGAATAAGGTTGGGTTGCGTTTTTTCTTAAACACATTGTAGAAGAATCGAGTATGTAAAGCAACCCTACTACAAAGTTCAGAGCCATTTTTCTTGTTAAAAAATAAGCGTATCCAATCAAAATGAAGGTGAAATGAAGGTGCTATGGTGCAGTGGTGTAATCCTCTGACTTTGAAGCCAGTACAGTCAGGCGGACAGGGCTCGAAACCCGATAGAGCCTCGCTATTTGAGCGTTATGACAAGGGGTCGCGGATTCGATTAGCGCTTAGCTGCTTCTGTGATCCAAGCGCTTGGCGCGAAAAACCGCAACTTCACCTTCACCTTCACTAAAATATACTTACAAAAAAAATAGCAGAGAACTCTTTCATTTCCACCAGGTTTTTTACATTCTCTCTCTCATTTCATCGTCTTTTCAGTTGCATGATGTTGCGTGATTTCGTGACTGAAAGTCGAATTGCCAACGGCTGTCTGTCTGATTCGGGGTTAACGAGATCTTAGTTGATACCTTTGTTCAACCTCATGTTTTGTCACGCAATCCCTTTTTCCGAAAAAATTTAAGAGAGAACACAGAACCTACAGAATTTAATGGAAGAGAAAAGGTCATCACTTCTTCCTTTGTGTTTACCATATCTCAACCTTCATTCGAAGCTCTCAATGCAGTCTCAAATCATTTTTGCAGGCATTGCGTGCGATAGCAGTGCAGCCATACCTGCTACCAGACTTGCATGTACACGGGACAGCATTCAATTCAACGCGGTTGATTTCTTTGATGTTGTCTGTGATTTTGAAGACCTTTTGAAGGATCATATCACGCAATGGTTAAGTGTTGCTGTTGTTGCTACGGCATTCGGGGATCTTTTAGTATACAAAGTCCTGTGAAATTCCAAACCTGGTTTCACCATCTGCGAAGTACCCTTTAGCTGAAAATATATCTTAAAATATATCACATTCATGTTGCATACATGGTTGCTTAAAATACTGATACTTTGATAATAATGCAATCAAGAGCACTTGTTCTTTTTATTAAATTTCATTACCATTATTTCAAAACGATTGGGTATGTGAAAGACTTGGTAGTTGATAGAAACTCAAGTTATGGCCTACGTATTTCTCTTGTAAAAATGCTGGAAAATATAATGTCGATGCTTTCAATGGCAATAACTTTTGATGGATTTGAATAAGATTTCACATGGAGAAAGATCTCGTAAAATTCTTACCTAAACTAACAAGTTGTTGGAACATTCTTTGGAAAATCTTTTCTTGTATGCTCTTGCAAGACAGTCTTTTGCAATTTTATGATAATTATACCGTTTAGAGCTGAGCTAAGAGGAGCTCGCAAGAAAACGTTGCCAATACTTAAGTTAGGATATTGGAAGTATAAAAATCAATATTTCAAATTTGTTTCTCTTTTTTAAGTGTCACTAGAGTCAATTAAACGGGCAAAATTTTCGCGACACCCGGTAGGAATGAAAGATAAACACCAGTTGTTGATTTAAGTTCTGGACAAAAAAGACTCGCGTTTGGACTAGCATTTGTTTTAATATCAAAACATAAGAGGCAACTACAAATACATTTAATTCTCAAGATTCAATTGTGGCATTCATTAATTTCAGCATTGTAAGTCTATAAATAATTATGCAGTATAGTCAGTTAGGCTCCATTCACCACTGTACTGTTCTGGCAACGAGGCCTGAGACACAAGCAGAAAATTCTATTTTAAAAGAAGAATCACCAGCGGACATCATATCATGTGTATTTTTACGATAAAACCTTTATAAAATCCAACTCTCAGATCACTAAGCAATCAAGAAATTTTGGTACTGGGATAGAAATATTTAAGACACTCTTTCCTTTGGTCAAGGATCCATGGCATATTGTCACTCTTCTCGAACTGTAATACTCGGAGAAATTGCTACGAAACTGGCAAGAATCTTTCAGCACTCAAAATCTGATGATCTCAAGAAACTTTCAGTACTGTGTCAATTTCTTAGTTTCAAATAAAACCACGTGTCCGTCCAAAAAGATTTGGGTCCCAAGAAGCTATTGCAATATCTTTACTTTGGAAACTGCGAACTCAAAGTCCATTTTAAAAGCACATAATATAAAAGGAATGTCGGACGAGGAGCAGCAAAAGTGGAAAATGCAGCTAAAATTAAGGGAGGCAAACTGACTTTACATCCATGGATACTCTAAATACAAGAACATTTGAACCAGTGGCGCCAGCCTAAAAAAGTGGAGGGGACAAAGGATGATAGGGATGTGGGGACGTAGCTCCCAAAGAAAAATTTCAGGACCACGCCCTTTATATATTCAGGAAACGCCCATTTTACCTTCAGGAAACACTCTTGTTTATCAAACTCTAAAGATACCTACCTAACCCCTCCTTTGACATTTTCTCAATGGATTTAGATGAATTGGAAGAGTGACCTCAGAGAAAAATGGGGCCGACTTGTCCCCCCATTCTCCCCGTGGCTCCGCCACTGACTTGAACCTGCCTTGTATCAATCATTTCTTTGGGCCTGTGTGGCAGACCGAATTTGGGAAAGAAAAGGAGCAGAATCCTTTTCTTTTTGGAATTCGGTCTGCGAAATAGGCTAGCATTTCTTTATATTACGTTACAACTTCTAATTTCATAATAAAAAATATTGATATTCTCGTCTCAAAATTTCTTGCGTCCTACAAGCACTGAGTGATATCTCCATAATTCAGGACATAGCAAATCTTGCTGCATTAAGCAACACCACATCCAGAAAATATAATTTCTATGTTGATTTTGGTAAAAATCTCAGCACCTACTTACTGTCCAAATAAACCGCAAAAACCCTGTCTTTAAGAAACCCACTTTATGACCTGAACCTATTGTTCCCCAAATTCAGGGCCTCAATTTCTTATAAAGTGGTTCTCAAACGTGGCGCATTATTGTATTTGGGGGACCATTGAGACAGAATACAGACCAGCTTAATTTTGTCACAAAAATCCTGTCTTCCAGTAGCTCATTACCACTTAGCATTATACCTTTCACATTTGCAGCAGTCAACGATGCAAATGACTGGCCTTGAAAATGTATGCACGATAGATTCAAATCTGCAACAAAGTAAATCACGACCATGAAGATGTTTGAGCATTCTAGAAACGGGAACACTTCATATTTTGTCGCAAATCATATTTTGCAAGCAAAGGCTTAAAAAGTACTTAAGGAAGGTCATATTGCATATCCCCGAATAATCTACTGTATTCCTTTTTGAAACCTATCTAAAGGATTCTCCAAGCAAAATCTTCTATGAAGTTAGGCAAGAATGGCCGATTTTAATGAATAAAATTTTCCAATCTAAGTTGCTAAATGAGCCTTTTTCTATAGAAAGATCTGAAGCTGATCAAAGTCGAAGTATAATTCCCGTCCGAAAACTTAAGCAAACATCGAACCAATATTTGGACACCCAGATGAAGCAAATCTTTCGACGCGTTTCTCGTCAGATCAAATTTATCTCTGCAAAATAAATAATTATTAAATCATATGCATAAAATTCTACGACAAAGATACAGGAATAAAGGTAGGTTTTAAGCTTAGGTCTTTTCGGGTCCATAAGCAAACATTGCCTTGATTGTCACACGAGTATAAATGATGAGGATCCCAGGGTGAATATGCCAAGCTGCAAAGAAAGAGAATATGAGTGTCAAGTGCATATATGCGGTTTTATCTGAGCAGAGAACTGCCACAAATACAACTGAATGCAGACAAAATTGTGAAACATGAATTTCCCCAAAGATCAAACTTCAGGGAAGGGATCTGCAAAACTTGAGGAGAAAAATCACGAATTTTAAAGGATTTTAAAATGGCATTTTGCAAAAAGTGTACGAGATTTTTTCCGAACAAAAGGATTTTTACGAATTGTTGATGGATTTTTCTGGAAAACAAAAGGATTTTTGCAAAGGTGTACGAGATTTTTGGGAGTGAAATGCCCCTCGGCACATTGTCTGAAAGACTATAAGGGGCAATAAAAAGGCCTCAAACAATATAGTCTCCATATTGCATTTGCAACTCTTATCAAGATACTTTATAGTGCATGGCCACCTTTCAGCTCCTTTGGCAAAGTTTATTTGGTTTGCAATTTGCTATGCCCAAATATATAGCTCTCCATTTCATCAAGAACAAGATATGATTCAATTCAATTTCAATTTCATGATTATAACTTGCTACATAAAAATAACTTAATAATAACTGCTAATAATAACTTGTCACTTGCTACACTAATAATTGGAGCGTCGTTATATTTTAGGACGCAACAAATGAATTACAACAACAACAACAACAACAACAACAACAACAACAACAACAAAAGACTAATCAAAGTATACAACACTAACAGAACTGCAGCAATAAAATAATACAAAAGAAATAAAACTAAATTTAACTATAAATGGTGTTAACTTAACTCTTTATAGACACTGAAGCAAGAAGGGAATAGGGTGGTAACCAGGGTGGTACCCAGGTCATGTGCAATTGACATTATCATCTGAACATCATCTGATAAGGAGCACGTCTCTGAAAATGTTGTTTACAAAGAATGTTTACAACCAATGTTTATGTTTTTATGGTTTAAAGCAGTTGTAAGGGAGATAAGTCTTTGAAAGATTGCATCGCTATCATGTCAGTACTTCTATTGTTGTATTGCATGACTACAGCGTCAGTTAGATGAATAGCTTGTTTTCTATGATTTGAAATCGTTATAAGGGCGATCTTATATGAAAAATTATAAATTGTTATCAATGCAGCAGAGCACTTCTGTTGCTGCATTACATGTCTACGGCATAAGTAAGACAACCAACTTATTTTCTACGCCTTAAAGGGAATCTAAGCATATATAAGCATTTGATGAAAATAGCCGTGCAAAGACAAAAGGCTGTAACACGTGCCGCACCATATTTGGGTAACTTATCGAAGTCAACAGGAAATACTGATATGTGATTGGCTAGACTGTGACCGCAAGTGGCTTGAGCCACTTTTATGTGCTTAAATTCCCTTTAAAGCTGTCGTACATAATGTCAGAAAGTTGTACGAATAAACTGTATAAATGAAGTTCGGATGCAAAAAAGACAAGATATTTAGCACACTGAGGCCTTTCTGACTTGTGTCTTCATCAGAGTGTGACTTACAAAACTAAGCTGTCGTATGGGCGATGTCTTTTTGAAAGAAGTACAAATCGCTATCATTTTAGAACCTCTTTTGTTATGTTACGTGACCATGGAATAAATCAGATGCATAAAAATGAATGTGATTCACTTGTAAACAACCTTTAGATTACTCTGAATTAAGTACATAAACCTTCATTGCATGTCATACTCTTGCACTACCTTTATGGATTAAGGAACAAAGATATACATTTCATTAACGAATACACTTACTTGTAACGTGCGTGACAGAAGATAACACGCGATGATACTAATCACCCGTACAGCATAATTGCAACGTGCAACAGATGAATCGTGTGTTCAGGAGGGCATGTTGTAAAAACCGGACCCTGGGACCTCCGAGACTCCTAAAACCCGTAACCACTAAAGATGAAAAGGATAATTAACACCAGAGGGTCATTTTTAAGCTTTGCAATAGGAGGTTGCGTATCGAAAGCTTCCCCTTTTCATGATGCCCAGTTCAAACAGTTTACTTAAATCACAGATTCTGATTCGTCAGCTCTGTGCAATCAATACAGTTATATTTGATTACATTTTGTTTTGAAAATTTACAAATTCAAAAGCATATATCCTCATAAACAACATCTAATGAAAACCGGACGCCCGGAGACCCTAAGTCAGCAAGGTATCAAACAAGAAGTTGCGTATTGTAAGCTTCCCCTTTTCCATCCAAAGAACTTTCAATCATCCAAACCAACGCCAGGCGTCATGCAGAGAGTTTAGACTATTTAGAAGTTCTGTTTTGAGTATCTACCTGAAGCGTCAAAATAAACAAGCCAAGAAACAAAGCATATTCTGACCCGTCCAAAAATCATAGGAAAAATTGAAAGCAAAATATAATTTATACTTAATACCATACTATGTATTACTGTTTCGTTGTTTTGTTGAGTAGTGTAGTTTAGATGACAATGTATCACTAGATATGGAGTCCATATGATAAAAAAGAGTATCCCCCATCGTACTATCTTTAAAACTCTCTGCAAGATTCCTGCCGTCCTTGTAGGGAGACGAGATACGGTTCGTCCGAGGAAACGTATGTGTTCCCCGTGAAGTGGGTTAAAGCTCATGTGCAGTAGCGTTTTGGGTTGGAACTCTGCCGGGCGCATGAGCATTAACCTACTGCACGGGGGGACACATAAGTTTCCTCGGACAAACCGTATCTCATCTCCCCAACAAGTCCTGGGGCTGGTTTGAACGCGCGGAAGTTCGAAGAATGTAAGAGAGGAAGGTAACAATATGCAGCCTCTTGTTTGATAGCATGATGACTTTGGCTTGTGGTGATGACCCTATAGTGTTAAGGGTCCCTTTCGTAATACTTAGAGGTCCTAAGGGTCCCAGGCGGTCCGGTTTTTACAACGTGCCGTTCATGAGGATATATGCTTTTGAATCTGTTTATTTTCAAAACAAAATATAATCAAATATTAACTGTATTGATTGCACAGAGCTGACCAATCAGAATCTGTGCTTTTACTAAGTAAACTGTTTGAACTGGGTATCACGAAACAACTTGATTGAAAGAAAACTTGATATTCAATGTTTCTACATGTCAGAAAATTCTGCATGAGGCCATTTCTTTGCGCACGAGAACTTTTATCAACAAAGTCAGAGGCAGGCACCGTCATAAAAATACTCATTTTGATATTGTTGGACTTCGACTGTGTCACAAAATTCTGCGTCTCCTATTCTGTTAAATGTTTTCATCTGACAGGAAAAATTCCCTTCATAAAGAATTGAAGTCATTGTAATATCATCACACTAGCTGCATTAAACTACGTGTCCAAATCCAAATCAGTTTACGATTACGTTGCATTCATTTCCTACAACAATTTAACTCATTGAATAAGCTGTCAGTTTACATCAAAGGACACTCTGCCTCTTCGCCCAATTTGCCCCACCTCACCATAGGCTAGTACACCAGTAAATGTATACACCTAGCGATTCCTTAGTATTCCTGTGCCGAGATGCAGCATTTCCAGCCGAAATGCAACATTCCAGCTGTGAGGAAAGGGCTCATGAAAACATTAATAAGAAAAACTAACCAGACTACAGGGCAGGAGCCAGATGGTGGCTGAATATCTCTGATACACATCAAAGTCCATGTGCTCCAAAGTCTGCAAAATAAACAACGAGTGCGTTAACACAGAGATCAAGGGAGTGGATTTGGAACATGATGCGCCCCAAGCTGTAAAAGAACTGCCATAAGGATGTGGGAAGGGCATCGAAATTTAAGGGGAGGGTGTGGGGGAGGGTGGGAGGTAATCAACATTAAAGCAAAGGTGATCAAATCTTGTTGAGACTTCCCCATAGATAAGATTTTTAAATGAAGAAATAATACCTGATGATTCCATTTTGAAGACCAGCAGCAACAACATTTACTGAAATGCCTTCTGGAGCGCAAGAAAAATCGATGCAATTAATTTTTGATTCAGTTGAAGTTTTCCAAATACCCTTTGCATTTATTGTCCATAGATGTAAGAAGCTGCCATTGTCACCTAGGGAAAGTGAGAAGCATTTCTTATCTCAATATGTATGTACTGAATAAGGATGAATCAGTTAAGTAAGAACATGAAAATAAGAAAACAAAGGAAGAAACAGTGGAAAATGCAAACTGGAAAGGAAGGAGGGAATAATAATCTCAAAGGAGTTAATGTCTGTCTCCAATTAGATGTCGCGTGATATTTGCAACGACGCAAAATTACTCAAACAAAACTCTTCAATTGTTTATATTCGCGGTGGGCATTCCCACGTGACATCTAAGTTAAGAAAGACCATTGACAGAGCCTGTACTGTTTCTGGAGTCCTGGTTACATTAGTAAAGCACTAAAGATAGCAGTCATGCTAAGATACAAAGGACATAGCCCCAACTCAATTTCCTTCCAAGCTGTTGAAATACTTTGGTTGGCAGAAGGTCTTGAATTTTAAGATATCCGTCAGAAACATAACCTACCATGAGCACAAGCTGTAGCAATATTACCAGATGTTTTGCTAACTGACAAACAGGAAACTTTCGATTCATGCTTAGGAAGACATCGGACATATGATAATCTGAAATAAAAGAAATGCTTCATGATGAAATTTGGAGTAAGTTTTGTGATCATTTTGAGTTAGACTTTTTCTCAAATTTTTCTCACGACTTCCCTGCTCCCTCCTTGATGTCGTGAGGGGACCATTATGGAATTATGGTCATCTTAACATTTTAATGCTATCCCTGCCACTGTAATTAGGGGTGTGTTTCCTTCACGTTTTTAACCTATTATATTGTATTGTATCTATTTTCATATTATAAACTTGTATATATTTTCAAGTGGCAAATGATACATACATACACAGGGTAAATCCCTGCAGGTCAAATTAAATGAAGAGTGCGCAAAGCATTATGGTTGGTGAAAGACGAGGGTAAGTTGGACTACAGGAAATTCTCCCCCAACAAAACCCCACTGATTCAGCTTCGCAATTCAAAGCGAGATTAAAAGCTATTTACGAACCTGTTCAAATCCCAAATAATGACAACAGAATCTTCTGAGCCTGTAACAACAATACTGTATGGTCTGCATACAAATATCGATGTTATTGCACCTGAATGACCAATGAGATTTTGCTTCACACCAACTATCTCCAACGAAATCTAAAAACAGATTATGAATCGTAGAATAAAAAGGGGCTGTACAACCCGTCCTCTCTGAGTGGATGGATCTGTGTGTCAAATTATCGAATGTGTTTAGGCTAAGCACAACATAGCTAATGGCGATTTTGCACTGAGAAGCAATGCAAGGTATCTGCGACAATCTTTTTAATCGAGGCTTTGGCGGAGGATTTGTTCTATTTTCTAACGCCGAATATTTGAAAGTTTTAATGGATATCAAAAGTTCCATGACATTTCATAGATATAAGACAAGAAAACACTGCAATGAAACTTACGTAGAAGCTGCGATGAAACTGGCCGCCATTGAAAAGCCAAGGCACGTGCGTGGGCTGTACCGTACGATTGTTTACAAAAATCTCGTACAGCCCCTTTAAAGACAGTTCTAATGGCTACTACGTAAATTTGCAAGCTCAAGAATTAATGACATAAAAATTGAATGAAATTCGTCTAATCTGGTTCATGTTCGCTACTTTACTGCCCTAAAACAAAATAAATGTAGGAGCAATCCAGTGTGCATATAGAGTATGTTATTGAGAGTTCAAAGGAAGGTGTATTTTTCAGGAATCATATCGGTCGATGAAGCATCATTCAGGTAAAAACATCGCAGCTGTAGACTAAGGTTTGGTACCTTCAAAAACTGATTTTGCTTGAATTAAACCTGAAAGTAGTACGTTTTTATTGCCACATGTGTAGAAAATATCCCTGCATATTTGCTACGCGAAATATTAGCTCCTTTTTGGGGAGCCACAATCGTTGGTTGACAAAATCTATGCGTAATATCTGCATGGTAGTTTAATCTGTCAAAATTATTGTTCCAATGATTGACGCTATAAAAACTTGTACTGACCGGTTCAGGGTAGAAGTGTACAGGCCAAGCACTGAGCATTCCCGACGACCCACCAACAAACAGCAAATCAGCACCAGGAACAAAAGCACAGCATGTTATCTACAAGAGAGTAAATCAGTAATCAAGACGGCTCATTAAATGAATTTGTATTCGTTTTCAAATTTGTATTCGTTGTGTCAGTAGTCTGTCTTTTCCCTTCAACAGCAAAACGATGAAGAATTTTTTACATACCGGGTGTCCCAAAATGATGTATTATGGTTTGATTGCTTACATGTCCATAACCAATGAACCGACTTTCAAAAACTTTGTTTTATTTGGTTGCCTAAAGGCTAAATTGTATTCGAAGATGTTGGTTCTGGCTTTACAACGATGTTTTCATGTCGAAAAGAAGACAGATAAACCTGCCCAAATTCAAGCATCAGATGACATGCGAAAGAAACGGCCTATTTTTCAAGTCAACATTTTAGATGTGATACAAAAGGCTGAACTCGTATTCGTACTCTCTAAATCACCCACCCATCTGAATTCAGTATTAACTAAATTTGTATTCTCTGAACGACATAAAAGATGAGCCTTTTGTATCACATCTAAACTGTTGGCTGGAAGAGTAGGCCGTTTCTTTTTCATGCCATGTAAGGAATGAATTTGAGCAGGTTTATCGATCTTCTTTTCGACATGAAAACATCCACGTAAAACCAAAACCAACATCGTCGAATACAATTTAGCCTTTCGGCAATCGGATCAAATAAAGTTTTTGAAAATCGTTCATTCGTTGTGGACATATAAGCAATCAAACGATAATATATCATTTTGGGACACCTGGTATTTGTTTCACACATTACAACATTCACCAAATTATTAGACTAAGTATGCAGCTGTATGTGTCTTCAAAAATGCATCGATTCAATAGTCAATATGTTTGATTTTTTGTTCCTGAAAGGACACATCTCACCGTCCGTTTGTTATTGTCTGAGCAATGATTTCGTGGTGTTTTGGTGCTCTTATGAATTACGGCTTTGGCTGCTTGTGTGATGACATTGGCGAGTGTGATGTAAAACAGGGTGCAAAAGAAATGGGGTTTGTTAGACCATATCAGGGGCATGGGATAACTCTAAAAAACAAAGATGTCCAGTACGTTTATGGAGCAAAGAAAGCAATCGTACCTTATCCGGCCTCGCCGTGTCAAATCTAATTTTCTTATTGGTAGCCAAAGATTTAACAATCAAAAACGTGTCATCATCTTTCCATGAAAAGCAACCCATTCTTTTATGATCAGTACAATCTTCTTCAGGCATAACCAGACAGCATTTCTGATCAACAACAAACGCCATTGATGATTTATTCGATGGCTGGATTGTCTCTGGAGTGAGTTTGAAAGATTCAACCCATTGCATTGCAGGATCTGTTTGGCTTGGCGATCCACAATATCTTCCCCATGATAATCCAGAAACGGTTGCAAGTGGTTGGATACCGTCTACAAAAAGAACTCGTTGTTTGATTCCCTATGAATAAATGTTCACCTTGCAGAAAAAAACTTAGACGGCGTTCACACGATGTCCGCACGTTTTGAAAACGGTGAAAAATTTGACGGATAGGCCTCCCGTTCACACGTAAACAGCATGATTTTTGCCGGCACATTTTGAAAACTGTAGATCTTGAAAACGGAACTCTAACTGGCCAATAGACCTTTTAGCAATTCTGAAAAGAATCAGAGTCGAACGGTATTTTGATACAATTTGTAGAATTTTTGAATGTGCACAATAGTGATAGAAGCTCTAACGCCACTCAATCTAACCACGCGTATGAAAATGTATGAAAATAACGCTCTTCCAGGCTCGTTTGTAGAATAGCTAAAAAGGTCTATTTTGAAAATGGCATTTTGCCGGTATCGTGTGAACGCTAGCTCAAACTTTGCTACCGCCAAATTTTTGACCGTTTTCAAAATGTGCCGGCATCGTGCGAACATGGGTTCGAGGAAACAATATGTTTGTTTTCTCGAACAAATTGTGTTAATAGATCATACCTGTGTCTTTAGTCTTGTTGTTTTCGCCTGCAATTTATGCTCAAATCCTCAAATCAACTACCAAACTCAAGTCTGTAACTGTAACGAACGGCGGGAAATTTACGAAACCGTAAACGATGACAGCCTCGCTTTTACAGAACACAGAAAATATTTAGGCCGTTATAGTTACAGACTTGAATTTGGTAGTTGATTTGAGGATTTGAGCATAAATTGCAGACGAAAACGACAAGAATAAAGACACAGGTATGATTTATTAACACATTTTGTTCGAGAGACAAACATATTGTTTCCTCGAACCCATGGTGTGAACGCAGTCTTAAATTTGCAATGACAAAAATGTCCCTTCCATTGATTTTCGAATCTTAAGATGAGCCATGATAAGTGAAAAACATGAAAGAAAAAATAAATTTAAAGTTAAAGAGTCGCGAAAAAACGTCTTGAAAATCACAGAAGAAGCTAGTTGATGTAAATCGTAACAGAGAATGATTGTTGGTCATTAGTGAGACAAATAAAACTGCTTTTCAACATGTCGTTTTGTATGGATTTGTGTCAATGAGCTACCGAATTCTTACGATCTCTCTTCTCAATTGGCAATCTGGAACAACTTTCACTGTGGTTTTCATAAAATTCTTTATAAACTGACATACCGAAGTGATGCCTAATCCAAAGCTAATATGAATGATCCTACTATAATATGCAGAATATGATTTTTCATTTGATTTTGATAAGAAAAATAGCGTGCTGAGAAAATTTCGGTTTTTGCAGCTTACGCTGTCTCTCTTATACAGGTTGTCCCAAAAAATTGTGCCCCGTTTGTCTGAAGATTGCGACAAAACGGCAAAAGATTCTCGCCAAACTTTTCCATGATGGTGCTCTTCAGATGTTCAATTAAAGTTTGCCACCATCCCCGTAAAAATCCGTTGAAAAATGATGGAGCTATGACCTTCAGAAGACCAAATTTGCCTTATGACTGAAACCAGCGGTCGGCCATTTTGTCTTACTAGTTAGCAGTGATACGTATCTTCCCGTGAGGTAAGAAATAATTTCTGTGAGGTCAGAAATAGTGGAACTCTCCGAGGATTATCGGAATTTTCACGAGAGCTATGAAATTGGAGGCTGCTGTTTCAGTTTCAATCCATGAAGCTATTTATCGCTGCAAAATAGTAAGACAAAATGGCCGACCGCAGGTTTCAGTGATCGGGAAAATTTGGTCTTCTGAAGGTCATAGCTCCATCATTTCTCAACGGATTTTTACGGGGATGGTGGCAAACTTTAATTGAATATCTGAAGAGCACCATCATGGAAAAGTTTGGCGAGAATCTTTTGCCGTTTTGTCGCAATCTTCAGACAAACGGGGCACAATTTTTTGGGACACCCTGTAGTATCTATGATTTTGATACAGGTAGATCTGTCTTCAGGAAGCAAAATTTGCTTGCAGACTTCTTTGTTTTGAAAACATTGCCTTTATTCAAATTCAAATGGCATGAAGAAAAAGAACAAATTCACAATGTAGCAGCGTAGCAACGTAACAACGTAGCAATGTAGCAACGCAGCAACATATCAATGTAGCGACGTAACAATGCAGCAACGTAACAATGCAGCAACGTCACAATGTAGCAACGTAACAATGTAGAAACGTGACAATGTACCGACGTAACAACGTAGCAACGTAACAATGTAGCAACATAACAATGTAGCAACATAACAATGAAGCGACGTAACAATGTAGCAACGTAGCAATATAGCAACGTAACAATGTAGCAACGTAGCAACAAAACATACCATGCGGTTCTTGAAAGACACTTTTCGTAGTCACGCGATCTCTATTACTTGTTGAATAAACCAAATTTTCAACAGCTTGTGGCAAAGATGGCATCATTTCACTTAAGGGAGAGACAATAGTTTTGCTAAATCTCTGTACATGAGGCGTCGTAAACAGCTTTCGTGGTGTCTGGCCATACGTTTCGATCATTGTTTGCAAAGCTCTTCTTTTCAGGTGGTCTTTGACTGCACCTACATCCACTCCAAAATATGTCTATGGTGTTAAAATAATACAAATTTTTAATAATACCGGGTGCGCCAAGATAAACTATGCACGTTTGGCAGGCCACAATAAATCGTACACTTGACCGATTTTGAAGATTTGTGACTTAATCGTTAGCAGAAAGTCTGAATTAGATACTGAGATTTTTTGCAATTTTTTTCACTTTCAGTTTTTAGAGCTAGAAGCAAGTTTCCTAAAATTTTAGTTTTCGAAAACACTGAGAACGATAAAAAAACATCGATCAAGTTTTCTAAAGAATCGACATGAATAGACAGGGAGAGAACTTGTTCGTGGTGATTTGCGATTTAGAAAATGACCAATTGTAATCTGCTGTACAAGAGCTCGTACTAAACCCCCAAATCCCCCTGAAAATGTTTTCTCTTTTTTCATTCATGTTAAATCTTTTAAAATTTGCTCGACGTTTTTTGATCGTTTTCAATGTTTCGAAAACGAACATTTTAAGAAACTCGCTTCTAGCTCTAAAAACTGAAAACGGAAAAATTTGCAAATAGCCCCAGAAACAAATTCAGGCTTTCTGCTAAAGATTAAGTCATACATCTTCAAAATGGGTCCAGTGTACAATTTATTGTGGCCTGTCAAACGTGCATAGTTTATTTTGGCGTACCCGGTACATAATCACAGTAAAGTGCTAGACAAATAATGTCAAGATATATGCAATCAAAACAAAGGAAAAATTCTAAGAATGATTGTGTGAGCCAAGAAATCAAATTTTGAAGTTGGCCTAAAATTGCGTGATCACTGTCTTTTCGATGAGAAGAACGTCTCATTTTATGAAAATTTGAAAATCTATATCTGATCTCTCACAGGTTCAATTGTCGCAGTTGTCCTTTGATGTGATGGATCACTGTGAAGCAAATGGGCTTTGGCATAAAATATTGTACAATCATGAGGGAAGACATAGCAGGAGAGACCATACAAAATTTACCAAATAGGTGAAAAATAATGGCAAGGACGGGACGACTATTTGTATGTTGCGTTACGAAAAACTGGGAAGTTTTGCACAGCAAGAACTCAGAGCGGAGAAATTACTACTTCTTGTCATGGAATCAAGAATCCTTATCATCATAAAAACATAGGCGTCTTCCAAAGGAGGAAAGTGATCAAATAAACTTTCATATCTACCTGATGATGATTTAAGAGGCTTTAAGTTACAAGTTGGTTCCATCATGAAGCTAGATCTACTTTTAGTAGTCTGGGGAAAAGCAAGGATTCTCTTAAAAACGCCTTTCAATTTAGCATCTCCCTTTAACTGATGAGTTTTCCCGAATATCATGCGATCTCAACTCAAACCACCGAGCTTGTCTATGAAAACAATTCCCCATGGAGCAATCTGATCCCAGCTTTGTTGTTTTGAGAACAAGAGAGAAAGCTACGAAACCTTACGCCTGAAAACAATTCCCCATGGAGCAACCTGATCCCAGCTCTGTTGTTTTGAAAACAAGAGAGGAAAAGCTACGAAAACTTACGTCTGAGAACAATTTGACGGAACAATCTGATCCCAGCTCTGTCGTTTTGAAAACAAGAGAGAAAGCTATTAAAACTTACGGCAGGGTGAAAAACATTGACAGCAGCTTTAGCAGCAGGTCCATCTTGCTTGTAACCAAAGACGAGATCTATCCAATGATGCAAGGCTGACGATACACAATGCGATTCTAATGCCTACAAGAGAAATTAATCGAAATCAGTAAAGCAAACTTTATGGAACAGCAACTACGTGGTTCGTTTCTTGGCGGCTCTCGACAGTGAGCACTTTTAGACATGGCATATTCCTCAAAAGAAATGTGGGGAGCATGGTGAAGACATTCTTTGTTCCTCCAGTTTAGCATTATTCAAGATCACGTAGACATTGTGGCTGATCTGGCCTCACGCTCTATTATAGGATCAGAATCCTTCCCATTCCACACTTCCTATTCCACACATGTGAGTGTCTGGTACCTACTGACTGCATGAAGTCTGCGGACATTAGAATGTCATAAATACCTGGCGATGAATATTCACGAATAGTCGCGCATCGTTATTTGGTGTCCATGGGGGGAGGGTGACATCATGAACTCGCTCTCCATTCTGTCTACATCCAAAATTGTATCCTGATAAATGTAGAGAAAATAAATTAAAAGAATTAAAAAAATCACAACACTGTGAAATAAATCCCTAGCCTTTAAAGACACATTTTCGACCATTTCATTTTCTTCATTCACTCATTTTAAATTCTTTATACATGGTGGGCCCATCAGCCAAGACTGGCTGCTTAAAGGGGCTCCGTCGTCAAACAGTAAACAAATCTGTAAACTCGCACGTGTCGGGGATTATCCATTATTCATCCATTGCTCTCTGCAGTTTGTTTGGTGGCTTCACCCAAGCCACAAAAAAGTGACCGTTAAAAATCCACTTATATCCGAGCAATCGTAGAAGATATGAATGTTTGGTTTGTTCCTTAGTGATGTACAAGGATTAATGCCCAAACAGCAACTTTCATTTTGAAAAAAATACAAAAATCCTGTGTGATATCTCCTTTCAAAAACCTGCAAAAATCATCGTTTTGTTTACATTTTGACGACGGAGCCCCTTTAAACCACGATCCTCTGTGCGCCAATGAAAAAGCGAAACAAAGAAAACCTCGCCAAAAAATGACTTTCAAACAATACAAAAGTCTATTTTCGCATCACGAAAGATCATGGCTAGTAATGGGTGTTTAAGCAGGTATCCATTCATCATCTCGCAGAAAAACGTGTCCATAGCTGATGCTTTTGGGCGCTTTTAAGAAGACTCTTTTTCTAGTTCCTTGTACAAGAAGGTACGTAGCCATACTCAAATCTTTGCACAGTGCATTCTGCAAGGATTACATCTTCAAATGTAGGAAAGAATTTTCAAACTCGAATATGAACAGAAAAAGAATTTAAAGATGGTAGACTTTACCTTCTGAGTTCTGCAGAAATTCAGGAAAAAAGAAAAACTCTGGAATCATCTCCTTCACGTCACTGGAGCTAGCGAAGGATGATAGATGCCAAGTTGTAAACAGAGAGTGAAATGTACGATCAGGAATATCGAATTGATTGTCTAAAAGGAAAAAGACAAAGAAACAATATCAGCTATATCTACTCCAACTAAAGAGCATGCAGAGGTAGCTCAGTTGATAGAGCGTCTGCCTAGATAGCAGAAGGTCGCGAGTTCTAAAATCGCTCTCGCCACGGTTTTTCCATTTTCCATTTGTTGAAAATTTACCAAAATAAATTTTATAAATTCTACCACACATGCTCCAACTATAGAAAGTGACTGATCATGATCAGTTAAACAATTTTGCTGTTGCTTGCAGGATATATTTTGCAAATTCTTAGTGACTAGTCAGTAGGCTAGAAGCATGCCTTATTTTGAAAGTGGCATTGAAGGACAAGTCCGCTCTGGTTTTGTATTCAATGATGTCACTACGCACTTGTCGCAGGTTGTAATGCGTAATTTCACAGAGAAACGACTAAAATCGGAATAAAGTACGATGCACCATTCATAACATTGCAATTTTTCGTTTTATCAACAATCTTAACAACCCCAGACTTGTCCTTTGAGGTCGGTTTCCAGTCAGTGGAATATTCCGAGCGGGCGGAAATTCTATTGTTTATGAAAGAAATGTCACTTTGCAATTGAATAGCAATTTAGGGTTGAATGACTGTTGATTGTGTAAAATTCCACCCGCTCGGAAAATCCCCAACTGGCCTTTATAGTCAAGGCAAGAGTTCTATGACCGATTGAATTGGATTATGCAAATATTAATCGTATAATAATCGAATATTGATTTTGAAGAATCAAATAATAATAATATTTCGATATTTCGATTCTATCAACCGCCCTTGCGTTGTGGCAGTTGCACAATAGTTCAGCGGATGTGTGTGGGTGAGCGAAACAAAACATTGCATTCAATAATTATTATTCGAACAAGCAAATATTTTAGGATTATGCTGGTCACGCTTCTCTTGCTTTGACTGTAAGCCCATGGAAGTCCTTAGAATCTATTCTAAATTTTTATCAAGTCTCGTCGACTAAAAATCCTCGCTAGGCCTCAAGATGACATTAGCATATGGATTCAACGTTTAGAAAGTCTTACCTTGATACATAAGAAACATTTTGGTAAAAGGAGGCATACGGACAAGAAAGTGCAATACAGTTCCACTATTTGAATAATGAGAGCCATAATGATACGGCAGTGTCGCTTCTTCAGGATCGTCTTGCATTCTTCTTTCATATTCTTCTTGTAACCACTGAAAATGGAATTAAAAAAGGAGTAAAACGTAAATTCATCTCGCGACGTGAATGATTCAGTCGCCAAAATCTAACGATATCCAAAGGGCCTCCGTAAAAAGCTGTAACGAACATTGTTTTAGGCACGTGCCCATTGTTTTCTGTAGTTCGTTTGATGGTTTCACAAACGCCACCAAAAAGTAACCGTCAAAAATCCACTTATATCTGAGCAATTTGTTAGCACATCTTGTTAGCACATCTGTTACATGTGGGGTCCCACAGGGGTCAATTTTAGGCCCACTATTATTTAGCTTATTGATCAATGACATTGATCTGCAGTTGAATAAGAGCAGTATAATCCTATATGCAGATGACACTGTAATATTCACATCAGACAAGAACAGCAACGATATTGCCGAGAAGCTGAATGATGATATCAAAAACCTTGGGAGCTTCTTTGTTGAAAATAACCTCGTGGTAAACCTTAAAAAGTCGAAAACAGAATTTGTGCTCCTCGGAAGTCATCAGAAATTAGCAAAAGCCGATACAATAGAGATTAACATGACCGGGCAAAAGATTGTCGAATCAGATAGATACGAATACCTTGGGATAACACTTGATAAAAACCTAAATCTATTGAGCCAATTTGAAAAAATGTACACAAAAGTATCTTCAAGGATCAAGTTGCTTGCGAGAGTGCGCATGAATGTGAGCCCTACAACCGCTGAAACCATATATAAAGTAATGATCTTGCCCATATTCCTATACTGCAGCAACATAAGCATTGGAATTTCAGACTCACACAAATCAAAGCTTGAAAAACTTCAAGATCGTGCAATGAGGATCATAAATGGACAAAATGGCACAATTAACTTTCCATCAATAAATCATGCAAGAAATAAACGTTGTGCTATTGAAGTATTTAAGTGCCTGAACGGCCTTGCACCAAAGATATTAGAAAATCATTTTAAAAAATTGGATCACCAAAAGGACACTCGGGGTAATAAGTCAAATCTCGTGGTGCCTCGCATAAGGACAGAAACCGCCCGAAAAACATTTAGTTATCAAGGTGTACAGATATACAACAGATTGCCACCTGAACTAAAAAATGAAAACTCAGTTGTGAGATTCAGGAACGGGTGCAATGACTTTGATCTTAATTTTTAACTTTGAAGAAACCTTATATTGTAAATAATAGTTTTTACTACTTTTCGTTAGACACAGGTCCTTGATTTATAGCAGCTGTTCTGAGTTGACCAAGTAAACCTGTATAAATATTGATATATTATTATTATTAATCGTACGAGATATATATGTTTGGTCTGTTCATCTCTGGAGTACAAAGATTTGTCTTCAAAAGAACGATCTTGGTTTGAAATAAAGAGGAAAGGTGCGTGTGATATTGCCCTTCAAAGAACTACAAAACCATCGTCTTGAAAAAGATTTGGAGACGTAGGAACCCCCCTTTAAGTTTCGTTCATTTTCTTATTCATTTTCATTTCATAATTTCAGCATGTCCACCAATAATCAAAAGCCAAAGAATGGCATGTGTGGGTTTTTCCTTCGTCCTAGATATATAGCATGCGATTTAGGTCAGAGAATTCACTTTAAATTAGAGTGCTTGCTACCAATTATTTATTGATCATCTTGTTGATTTCTTCGATTAAAATGCAAAGACAATTGTATTCCTTTCAATTTCTAAACATTTTATTCATTCATTTTTCATTATTTTTACACGGTAGACCCATCAGTCGAGAGGACTGCTTCACAGGGGGCTGTGTCAAACTTTACAATATTATCAACTATAAAGCAATTGAATAAAAATTACATCGATTTAAAATATACAAAAATAAAAAATCAACAGGGTTAGGCTGAAAAAGGCCAATTGCTCTTTAGCCTACTTTTAGAACTACTAAGGGAGGTGCTTGTTTGACATCAAAAGGCAATTTTTCCAAGTCTTTGCACCACGGAAATATAATGCTTTCTGCATACTGCAAGTTTTCATCCTTGGAACAAGGACATCGGCAGTGGGGTTGCGTAAATTCATATCGATATCACGCGCAGAATGTTTATTGAAAAGGTTTCAAAGATAGCTAGGCGCAAGACCTGATAATGCTTTGTATGTCTAACTTTTTATCATATCCGTAACTGTTGGCCAGTTTTAAGCAGCATTGGAACAGAATAAGGTAAATCGATGAATCTAATAATCAATTCTAGAGTTTAATTCTTACGTTGTATGTTTGCAGATATTTCTCTTTCTTGGTTTCGTGCTGAACGGCAATCGGCTTCGAAAGATCCCTAAAGGTTAAAAGAAAGAATCAGTGGCAAAGCAAATTCAATTAGAGTGAATAAAGACATAGTGAATCTCATATATCCGAAATCTTCGTTCAGAAAATAATGATTTAAATATTAATAATCTACTTTTTCTGTGTCAAATTGGATTGTCCCGTTATCACGGATTGGAGTTCATGGATTTATCATCTTGCAAAATGGATTTAGAATAGGAACATCAAGTATAAAAACTATGATTTTGTTTGTCGTCGTCTTGCCCTCCGATTCATTACAACATTGCACTTTACTCTCGAGGCTCAACCAGTTTTCAAATCTCTATTTTAAATCACTTTAAATGACAATAGCAATCGATTTTGAAAGCATGGGACCATCTAATGTCAGGAACGAACAGTGCTTTCGTTTTGGATAAAACTTTACTTCCCCTAACAGCTCAACCTTCCAAGCTACTAGGGAATATACCTGATCAATCATCAATACATCAATCACTCATTAATCAATAAATCAATAAATCAAACAATCAATCACTCATTTAATCAATAAATTTATAGAGCAATGAAGCAAGACAGCACGATTTTACGTAATCAACACGGATACAAACCTGAATGACGCTTGATCGTTTATGTCCAGCGAGGCACCTTCATATTCCGCAAGGATGAATGGAAATACAGGATATTGCATAAGATCATTAAATGAACGTCCTGCTTTCTTGTTTAGCTCAGTCAAGTATTCGAAGTTTGTGATGTATCCTTCTTTCCAGCTATAAAAATAGAACACAAGACTGTGGTACGCAACAGAAGAATTTTGCTAAGCAAAAGGTATTTTGGTTAAAGCGTTGTTGGGAGTATTGCTTTAAAAAGCAGAATCCTAACGAGAAATAGAACTGTGGAGGCTGTTCACAGGAAAACGACTGAAAGATGCAAAGCTTGATAGAGTGACAATTTTTAACAAAGATACTACTTATGATGATCTATTTGGCTAACCTACCGTATAGTCAATGTATTGAGGTCCATGGCATCTGTGACTAAATTTGGCAATTCTCGTGAGTTCAGTTGTTCGCACAATTCATCTCTACACTGAAATGCAAGTATGATGGGTTCATTTTAGCAATGTATTGAGTAAGTCAAGAGGATCAGCAATGACGAGATTAATGCAATGCAAGGTGAGCAGACACAGCATGGAAAGCAATTCTGTTTGGTGAAATAATCAACTACCGGATGAGCCAGAAAAAAGTTCCCACCTTTGAAAATTCGCAGCACCACAAGTACTTTATGGATTTGATTGATTCAAATTCTAGTTAAAAGCCAAAAGATCGAAGTATTTTTGTCCTCTTGACTTACTCAGGTGTCCTAAGTTCTCATTGAGCTCACCTTAGGACACCTGCGATCTTTTGGCTTTTAACTAGAATACTTATGGTATCCGTGGATCAATATGAAATCAATATTTAATACTAGAATACACGTTGGTATCCGTGGATCAATATGAAATCAATTTGAAATAACGCAATGATCTAGCAGCTCTCCCTCCTTTCTTCCAGACAGTTCAGCACCAAACCACCCAAATTTTCCCATAGTGCTTGACTTCCCTCGTCACTGTGCCGTCCAGTAGCTATGTGATGGTACAGGGATGATAGAAGTCTACAATATAAAAGGTTAGACCCATAGCATGGTTTGGTGTGGAACTGCCAGTCTCCTTATTGGTGTGTTATTTTCTTGTTTTGTTTTGTCCCTCGTATTGTTGTATTATTATTTTTTTTTTTATATCTTGAAGTTATTTGCAAATTGTAAGTACCGTTCTTGGTGTAGGCCAGATGACCTTGTGTCTTCTTACACCAAGATCGGTACAGTAGTAATGTATTTAGTTTAGTTTTAATTTATTATGAATAGAAAAAAAAAAAAAAAAAAAAAAAAAAAAAAAAAAAAAAAAAAAAGTATTTTTGTGATTTTTCTCGTTTCCTTACGATCACTGCAAATAGAGGTAAATTCAACTTTACGAAAATTTCATGGTTGCAAAATGACTGACAAAGGGCCTAGAACACTTGATCAAATCGTAAGGATTCTCCTCACACAGAACAATACACATGTGCGTTTCACCTCTCTCAAGGGTTTTAGGACATAGATTCACAAACAGATACTTCAAATTTTTCAATCCCATGGCAATAAATGTGCAGAAAATATCTCTCACCCATGAGAAATTGCATTCTCTCTATTGTTCTGAGCTAGGAGTCTTCCATGATTTGATCAAGTATTTTAGGCCCTTTTCAATCATTTTGCAACCACCAAGTTTTTCTAAAATTGAATTTACTAATTTGTCCAGTGCTGGTAAGAAGGCGAGAAAAATCACAAAAATACTTCTATCTTTTGGCTGTCAAGCGAATATTGATTCATTCCAATCCATTCAGTACTCTTGATGCAATGAATTTTCAAAAGTGGGAACTTTTGTCTGGTTCACCCGGTACAGCTGGAAACTTACACATTTTATAGGAGAATTGCGGACACAAGCTACTGAAACAAAATCTGAGACAGAAAATTTGAGAACAGTGGGAGACGATTTGAAAAATAAAATACCTTTGTATCTTCGAATGCAAGGAGAAATGTTCTTCCAGATGTAAGGAATATCTCAACGGCATTATCCTTTAAACAGAGAATATTACCTTGTTTAAGAAAAGAATGCAATGTACCCGTTGCCAGAGAAGGGGTGCAAACTATTGTGCATATAGCTCAATTTAGCTATTCTGAAAAGAATCCGAATCGAACAACATTTTGTTACATTTTGTAGAACTTTCGAATTTGTACAATAGCGATAGAAGCTCTTACACCACTTGATCGAACGTCGCGCATAAAAAAGAATAAAAACAACACTTGATCCAGGCTCTTTTGTAGAATAGCTAAAAGGTCTATTTGTCTAATTCATTTTATGGTCCCCACAAATCGGCAAAAGGAAGATTTTACTTTTGCACCAAATAGCAGCCCGTTCGTGTTAAAAAGAACCATATCTCATATTTGATCTGATGAGTTGGACATGGGACTAGAAAGTGGCCCAAGTTGACAACTGGATGCATTTTGTGGCCAGCCTAAAATCGACCAATGGGAACCACGCTAACAATAGCTAGATAATTCAGAAATACACTACGACTCTTTAAACGTTTCAATCTTCATCTTCTTCAGTAACTGTTCGTACAATATTATCTTTAAAATATTTTATATGCTTAGGTGAATTGGCTCTTGAATTATCCTAATAATAGCTAGATGATTATGATCATAACAACATTGCACTTTGGCTGTGGGTCTAAAAAGAATTTGATGGGTAAGTGCTGACCAGATGATTTTTAAGAGGACTCACAAGTTAAAGAGACAATTCTTCAAGTGATTACCTGCAATGAATAGCGTCGTTTCAATATCTCTTTAATTTCTTCATATCTCCATGAGATTGAAATCACATCCTTGTCACCGAAGATAACCTGCGAGTATTAAATAAAAGAGCTGGAAAATTGCTTATGTCAGAAATAGAACAGCTATCCAACGCACGGAATATGTAAAACACATATACCTCAAAATGGAGTGAAGGTGAAGGTGAAGTTGCGGTTTTTAGCGTCAAGCGCTGGGATCGCCGAAGTAGAATAGGCCTAATCGAGTCCACGACCCCTTGTCATGACGCTGAAGTGATGGGGCTCTACCTGGGATCGAACCCGGTCCTCTTGACTGTTCTGGCTGCAATGTCAGAGGATTACACCACTGCGCCACAAGACCTTCAAGTACAAGGTCTGGAAAAACATTACGATCACCTTATCAAACCGAGACACCTTACCGTTATAAGGAGGATTAATAAATGTCCGGTAAACAAGCTGATTATGAGGGGTGATCATAAAGTTTCAGCAAAATTAATTCTCCTCAAATCCCTAAAAGCACATTGAAAGCTACCAATGTTAGCAAAGTATCATAATAATGGAAGAATGTTATAATACCTGTGACTGATTTTGGTCGTCAAGAATTTCTTCACCGACAAAGTACATGTGTGTTTCTCCTGCAAAATGGAAAGAATGAACATAACAAAAATTGCATTTATCTCCAATGTTCAACTATTCTCCAACGTTCCATCACAGCCTAAAAGGGGATTTGCTATCAACTTAATAGTTGGTTTTTCGTAAAACAAAATATCAATCCAAGTCTGGTCTGAGATTGGCACTTAAAATACGCCCTTATATGAGAACGAAATTTAAATAATTCTGGCACGATGAGATCACGAACGATGGCTGCAACGAAATGGACCATGGAAAAGCCTGGATCGTGCAACGCAGCAAGCAAAAATAGATCTCTGACTTTACAATGGAGTACGAAAGTCGTAAATTACAACTTCAAAAGCGATTCAATGTCACATTTAAATGACATGAAATAGGCGGTATAATATCGAGGGGAGGATAATTGTAACAAAATGCACTAAATTGATTTCCGCAAAGAGTAGATGGCGTCTAAAAAAGGAAGATAGAATAAAAATCACTAACAAAAGAACAAACGAATGAAAAAGGCAGCTGAAGAAGTATCTTCTTTTACTACATCGAACGTAAAAATTTTAAGGCCCTGTTACTCAATGAGCTTTTACGTGAAACTTGCCTGCAATAGCGTTACGAGATAAGTTTCACCGGGGGTGTTAGACGGAATTTGGAGAAAATCCCAACATTTTTGGGTGCAAGCCGTTGCCTGAGTAAACGAGTTCCACTTTTCGTGAAACTGCCTCTCAGCACTTGCAACAGAAACTCTGGCAACTCGTCGCCAAATTTCGGGGTGTTATATGTTGCAATGTTTTGTGAAACTTATCTCGCAAAGCCATTGCAAGCAAGTTTCACGTAAAAGCTCATTGTGTAACAGGGCCTTTAAACTTGCCCATTCAGTAAAGCATGTCTAAAACCGCTGATATTATTCTGTAACAATGTAAGAATGTATTCATACCAATGAGGACATCTCCCTGTGTTTTCGCATCAGGTGTTACTCGATGACAATGATAATGGAACCTAAAAAGCGAATTAAGTCTAAGAATAGCAAGGACAATAAGATATCAGATCAATAAGTGTGCTTTGCATGCAGCCTTGGCACGGAACTGCAAAATGAAGTAAAATTCATTTTCATAAAACAAGCACATGAACAGATAAGTGAGAAATTTTGATTTCTGAAGCGACGTTCTTTTGGAACCTTCTTCGTCAGAAGGCTGACAATGTTAAGCTTTTCCAGATGTGTAAAAATTTCAATCAGTGGAAAGTGGACATACGATTCTTTCAAAAGTTACAACCATAGGCTCATAGTTTGTCTGCTATAACTTAGCAAAAATCTTAAAGATCCATTGTCACCCAAGGGCCTTTGCGGGCACGCTGCAATTTCAGACAGCTTGAAAATGAAATTTCGCATTGGACCCTTACTGCAGGAGTTGAACTGATAGGAAAGTTTAACAATTTAGTTGACTTTTTTAGCAGTTCAACCACTGCATTGTGAATCCATATAACGGATACTCGGGGACAAATGTTATTGTCCGTAGTAGAGAGGTGTACACCGTATGGAGGTGTTATCTTCTTTCATACTATATTTTGGGACAAAATATTTGTCCGTTGTTCGGAGGTGTCCGTTGTATAGAGGTGTCCGTTAATGGAGGTTCCACTGCACTGCAGTGTGAATCCATATTTTCCGCTTAGGCCAAAGTTGATGTTCAAGCAGTCCGAAATTGCAGCGTGCCTGCAAAGGACCCTGGGTGACAATAGCTCTTTAATTTTTTGCAACTGAACCCGAAGGTTATGGAGTAAACTTATCGAGCATCGTACTAACCTGATGGTGTCATTTGTCTTGAAGGTGTAATATGTTGGCTGATCATCATTACAGCTTTCCAGGAACAAATATGAAAGCTTCTGTTCGTGATATGGCAGTTCTGAGAAATGAAAGAAAATTAGAAGACCGTAATGGTTTGTAGCATGCCCTTTTTTCCATTCATAATAAATTAAAACTAACTAATCTAGATGCGTAAATACTATAACGCTATCGGCGTAGGAAGACAAGGTCGTCTAGCCTCCACCAAGGATGGTACTTACAATTTTACAAATACGACTTCAAAGACAAAAATAGAAAAAATAAGCATACAGGGAACAAAAAAAAAACATACAAACATTTAAAAGAAAAGAAGGCTGGCAGTTCCACACCAAACCATACAATGGGTCTAACCCTAAAATATCATAGACTTCCACCAGTTTTGTACCATCAAATCGCAACTGGACAGTACGATGACGATGAAAGTCCAGCACTTGAAAAATTTGGGAGTTTGGTGTGTAGAATGCCTTACTTTATAGAAGTGAAAACAGTGGTTACCGTACACTTGCATCAAAACAGTCACCAAGCGTAAGTGCAGACTTGCTATCTTTTGCGCTACTTTAAATGATCAAACTGAAAGTGCGAGCATTATGAAATTGATTGACGTACGGAAGCTGAAATTACTAGCTGATCCTAGACAGTTAAGAGTTGCGCTGGATACGAAAAAAGTGGAGATGATTCAGTTGAGAATCGATTGAAAGAAACTACGTGTATGGGCACATGAACTGTGTTGTGTTTATGCAAAGTAAACATAGGTTGTCTATGTAATTTTTGTGCAAACAGCAATCCATAAAAAGCTACCGGGCGAGTCAATAAAAAAATCCCTGTTTGAAAGGCCACGGGTCCCTGGATATCAAGATGATGATATCGGCAAATATATAATTTAATGGTAGACATGTTCAAATGAATTTTAAAATTTACTTGACTGAGATCGGCCACTCCGTGTTTATCAAAAAAGTAACGTTTCCAAACGATGAAACCAAACACTGCCTCATGAATGAGCAATATTGCAAAGAAAATTCATCTCTTACTTGATTTGCGAGTAGATGACATGAAAAACTTCGATGGAATATCCGTATGACACCTCTGAAGGCGTATCCGCACTCGGCTCGGGCCTTCGGTAGGATCAAGCTGCCACGAAGGACTGCAGTGATCGGGGCACTCAGACCAAAGAGCTCTACAAGAAAAAAGGTAGTATTTTAGTCAGAAAACATAGCTGGCGAAATCACGTCCGCATCACTGGCGTAACCATGTTATTCAAATCAAGTGAAATCGAAATAATCATTGGCGAATTCACGTTTCTATCGGGGCAAGAAAACAACTATATGCATTCTTTGAAAATTCAAAACAGTGGGACAGCCTCCACATATCTCATAGCTTTCAAACTTACCAACAGTCTTCGGAGTGGTTGACTTTGCTAAGGCATGAGCCTCTTTGTTGACCGAACTATCTGGTATTAACTGAAGTTGTCAGTTACATGACCAGGGAATACGACTTAGTAACTGCTGATTTTGGCAAGGGTATACTATTTCCAGTCTAAGATAGTCCTCGACTTAGTAACTGCTGATTTTGGCAAGGGTATACTATTTCCAGTCTAAGATAGTCCTCGACTTAGTAACTGCTGATTTTGGCAAGGGTATACTATTTCCAGTCTAAGCTTGTCATGGCTTCAAAGACCTCTAAACAGAGGCCTTCCAAAAAACCAATGGTTAGCTACTGATGAAGAATTCCAAATATAAAGTAATGTTTATCAAATGCATAGAGCCCCATCGCCCTTTTCCGATCACTGGCTCCTGAGAGCGCTTTGGTGTACAATCTCGGGATGTTTGTTTACAAGAGGAATGGGTCTTATAATTAAAAAAGCGCGCGAAAAAATACTTTGCTGACGGCATGAGCTTCAGGTTGAGACGTAGTTTACTTTTTTCTGGCGTAGTTATCCAGCGATATGGTAAGATGAACGAGGCCTACCTGTGATGGAATTGTAAGTAGCCGCCATTTTTCACTTCGTGTTTACTTGCACCAATTATATTTTCTCTTGTTTCTCTGCTACGGTTTACTAGAACCGCAGTCAAAACATTTCAAATTTTACTCCAACTCTCTAAATGGATATTTACAAAAAAATTTCGATCATAATATCTCCTGCTTCCCAGCCGGGGGTAAAGTTCTAGCTGCAGTCAGATAGGCTACAGATCACCCTCTTACGATCACGAGGGTTGGCTTCGAATTCTGGGATTCTCTCTCAATGAAGAGACGGGGTTGAAGGGGAAATAAACAAAGAAACATCACCAGGGGGTTTCGTTGACTTTGGATGAGCGTGAGGTAGGGTTTGAATTAATTCCAGGGGGGCATTGACGTATGGGAAGGGGGCTATGCTATAGTGCTGCCAGTTGTCCTGTAATAGACTGTAAATTTCAGTTGTAAATTGCTTATGGTGTCATTAAACAAATAAAGAGCCAAATGTAACTTATCAAACAATAACATGATATAAATATCTTTTGTTATGTGTATGACATCCATTTCAATTGGAAACTGCGCTTTCTTGAGCCCTCTGCGGTAGTGCTGTTCGAAATTCATGCGCGAACTTGCGTGATCGGAAAAGGGCGATGGAATGAAGATATCGCGATTTTATCGCTGTGTTTTCCGACAACGATTTTACAGAAGACGGTCGCTAAATGTACAATAACTGGTTTCTATCCTTTAAACTATGAAATAAGGAATAATTCATTAGCATTGACTTTTCCGATAAAATTTACTTGGGCCAAGTAGCTCGAGGTTTCTTTTTCAGTGATCGGAAAAGGGCGATGGGGCTCTACTTGTTTTACAGCCAAACTCGTACATGCATAGGAAATTCAGCAAACGATTAAACAGAATAAAAGACAGATCTTAAAATACAGTAACAGGAAATTCAGCAAACGATTAAACAGAATAAAAGACAGATCTTAAAATACAGTAACATCCCGCAGAAAAGAAACTGCGCAAAATACATGCCAGAACCAGTAAACAAATGAGGAGGAACAATCTCAGCCTGCACAGAAAATCACTGGTTCTTTTATGCGGGTGTTTTGCTGCAATCAAAAAAATCGTACCGTTCTTGTGTCAGTTGAGTGATGAGTTTCCTCCACAATTTCTTAACTTCAACTTTCTTTGAAACAGAACCTCGTACAAGCTGGAGTAATTTCTGTCTTTGTCTATCTTGTTCCTCAACGACAGTCTGCGTGACTTCCATCCCTTGCAATGCAATTTCTTCTGAAAGTTGAGTTGCCTGGTCTGTTTTCCTGTTTGTAAATGATTCACAGTTATTGAAGATGGCTTGTCAAAAGTCGCAACGAAAACGGAAAATAACGACATTTTCCTCAGATATTGACCACAGCATGAAATTTCTGACCAATTTCAGATATTTCATTTGGGATCACTATCTGAGAGAAACGCTTTTAGTACAGTAAGGCCCCACAGTTAAGAAACCACCCAAAGCAAAAGAAACTTTCAGGCTACTGAAAAATAATTAGCCCCCCGCTATTTATAAGAAACTCTTGAGGCTCATACCTAAACTGAAGTTTCTTGTATTTTAATCAACACTAAAGTCCAGTCCAGGTCTAATGGTCTGTGGAATATTCTACTTCATGCAGGGCTCATAAGAAATTGCTACCAAACATATCTTAGATTTATCATATTTTTACCTAAATCTAATTTGATGTACTCTTGACAATCATTGATACCGCACATGGCTAATATTTCTATACATAACCCCATCCTGTTGTAACCTATTTTTCAGGACTTTCCAGAAAATAAATTAGAAACTTAAGAAACTTTTAGCCTAAATAAATGAAAATTATCATTATAAGAAACTTTTTAGGCTAAGGAGTGAAAAAGTGGTTTCTTAAATGCAGGGCCTTATACTGTACATCTAGTTACTGTTTCGGTCAGCACGATTTTATTAAAAGGTTTGTGCAACGTTAAAGCTTGTATTTGTAAAGAGCAAAACAGCCTAAAAATATCCCATTTAAATCGATGTTGCACACAAGTCGTGAACAAACGACAGCCAAAGAAACAATGGTGTGCCTGAGTATTTTCTTTGTTATCTTTATAGAGAGGCTCCCTGCCATCGCACACTCCCTTTAAAGTTTCATGTGACTAAAGGAGTGTTTTTGGATTCAGCCCTTCAAAGATCTTACACATATTTGGCCAAAGCCAAGTTTAGACTATCAAACAGCTTCACACTCTTAACTTAAATGTTTTTCCCAAGCTTCTTCTCCTGTGCTACCTAACAGTCACTGCTGTACCCTTTGTGTTTGATCTCAGTAACATTTCAAGTTAATCTGTCATTTCCTTCTATGGAATGGATAAATGAATTGTATTTGCCAGCAATTAGGCCCTCATTTATCCCATTTACTGATTTCAGTTCAGTTCAGTTCCATTCAGTTTCATTTGAAAAATTCCACTACATAAAAAAATCCTTGAAACAAAAAAAATTACTAATATTAGAATGACAAGTTTCAGAAGATGACAAAAGTACAATAAGATTACATAAACATTAGGAATTTATACGGAGAAGAATTCTCCATAAAACCTACTGAGGAGCTCTCTTAGTAGATAAACAAATAGAGGAAAGAGCACCCCTTTTGTTAAAACCTATTACTAAGTTTGAAGTATCATAAACATTTCGTGCTTGATTGATGCAAGAAAAAGCTAAAAGATCTAGACTTGATGATTAGTGGAGAACAGGTGTAATTTTAGTTGGCGACGAAAACTCATCACTGAAAAAGATTATTTAATGTTCAAGGGGATGTTGTTTCAAGATTTAGCATCGGTGTACCTATTAGATTTCAAGTTTGCTTTCTTCAAAGTAATCTAATGATTGATTAAAAAGGGAACATACAGCAATTGAGTTTACCTTTTGTAACTCTCTTTTCTTTGTGTCAGCAACTGCTTTTGTCTTCTGGTCTTTATCTGCAGAAGAACACAGTATACAGCATTTTAAGTTCAATTGGTAAGAACTGTTTCAAAAACGTTCACCTTACAGCATTCTGTTTGTGACATGCCAAATGCTTTAGACCTCTAGTTGCTGAATTCCAACATACGACGACCGGCTTGCAATTTCATTGTTGAAGATCTTACAAATTATCATTAAAAAAGAGAATTCTTGCACCTTTGATTAAAGAACTAAAATCTCCTTTGCTTTCAAATTATTTTCAATTATATGGCTAAGCATTATGAACGACTGCTTGTCATCGTGTCCTATCTCAGCAGAGAGAAGCAAGACAATTTGATTCTTAACTGCACACTGCCATGAATGTGATGGACAGATATTCAGATAAAATCAATGACGAAAGATCCAGTAGGTTGGTATTCATCAATCCCTTATGCGTTGGAATCATGCATTTTTCGCGGAATAAAAGGAGTCAGATCGCTATTATGAAGTTTATTTCTCTGGCCAATGACATAACTGAAGCTTGCCTAATGCTATTATTTTTGATTGTCTTATTTACCCAATCAGCGCAAAGACAGCGTGCCTTTGTACAGACCTTTCAGCTATTCTACAACATATTAGAATTGAACGATTTTTGATACATTTTGAAGAATTTTCGAATGTGCGCAAAAGAGATAGAAGCTCTAAAGGCCGCTCTCCATATCCAGCGTTCTGAGCGCGCGGGCGCTGCAACCGAACAGGAGCATGCGCAGTTGATAAAACTCTAGCGATCAATTTATCGCAGTGACCAATCTTCTGGTGTTTTGGGAGTAGGAACAAATTCAACTCCCATCGCGGGCGCTTGCGATCGCTACCTAAAGAACCAATCACATAGCAAAAAATTGACATCGTGCACGATCTCATTTGCAACATGGCCAATGAAGAAAGTGAGCGCAAAAATCAAATGGAGATTAATGCCAAAAATTAGGGAACGCACTCGATTATGGTTGCAGCGCCCGCGCGCTCAAAACGCTGGATGTGGAGAGTAGTCTCAACGCCACTCGAACGAACCTTTCGCATAAAAATGTTTAAAAAAGTCGCTCTATCCAGACTCTTTTGTAGAGTAGCTAAGAGGCCTATTACAAAAATCCATGTAGCTTCTTCCAAATTACAGAACTCATGCAACTCCTTCTAAAACTACTATTGCGGCATCATGTTAATTAGGAAAAATCTATTAGAGAAGTCATGCAGCTTCTTCCAAAACAAAAGATACCCCGGGGGGGGAGGTACATGACTTATGGATGGATGGGTGTCTGCCGCCCGGTTTTCAGAAGGGCACTCTCTTCTAATTACCGAAACTTGCCTTGGTACCCATTCTTATGATGAATTTTGACGGAAAACTGCACATTTTAACTATTTTTGCGAATTTCAGCAAAGCCCCATCCGTGTTTATGGAAAATCTGCGGAAAAAAGGACCCTTGTTTTGAGAATTCTGGGCCCAAAAACCCACCCATATGGGCGGCACATACCCGTACCCTGAACATGTTATGAACCCCCCCCCCCAGGCAAATACTGCTACGTTTCATTACTCTTGCAGCATCATGCTGATGTAAGAAAAAAGAACTGTTAGATTATTTACCTCTCGTATTTCTTGATAAAGCTGCTGCTCAGCAACATCAACGATTTCAACTTTCAATAATTTCATCAGCATTTTCATTGATTCTTTTGTTTTCGCTTGGTCTTCCGTTAGTTGGTTTTTCTTGTACTTCAGACATACACCAATACAAGAGAGAAGTCTTTCCCGGTTCTGAAAAAGGAAAACACTCTTTTTTTATAAGAATAATGTTTATAAACATATTCAGGCTCAGAATCATCAAATTTTTAAGAATGTTATAAGAACATTGCTCAGCCTCAGCTCGCATATTTGTGTCTTATTTTTCAACAGTTGCCTGTTTTGCGATGTTCATAACAGAGAATAATAACAGATTTGAAAAAAAAATAAGAATACTTTAAAAATACATTCAGGATCAAAACGAACATTTCTTAAGAATATCGAGGCTGGACAAAATTTATAGTATTCTTGTGAAAAGAGTGTATTATTTAAAGTTTTACATTATACACAACGAGAAACAGTTATAGAGGGGATTTGTAGGGGACAGTGATGTTTCTTGGTTTAACTTGAGCATAGAATTGGTTTATCATACTTAATTTCACTACTGGCAGGCACGACAGAAAACAGAATCTTGAGCTGCGTGTGACGAAACAGAAACCACTCTTCAGTCTAAGTTTGTGCCATTAAAATGATAAGTCACACTCTGTTAAGAAATGAAAAATGGGCTTAGCAACAGCGGTAAAAAACATATCGAGGATAAACAGGTCCCCCAAAGTTTGTCAGTTTCTGTTTTTCCTTTGTCTTTTCTCAGTAAATTTGCTGTAGTCCAGGACTCTGTATGAGTTTGTAAATGTTCTCTTAAATGACTTGAAATATTGTAAAACTAGAAAAATATCTATTTCTGGCCTAGAAAATCATTTTTTGACATGTTCCCAGAAAATCGAAGTGCAAGGATTGCGACAATTATCATTACACATGTAGTCTTTCAGTCATTCCAAATTGAATTCAGTTGACAAGAAAAATCCAAGAAAAGAGAAAGATTCGCCGAAATATTTCCCAGAATAGTTAAAGGGCATTCGAAATTGACTAAAACATTCGTACAATCTAATATTCCCCAAAGTAGGATGGAGCTTCTAAAGGACGTATCTCTTCATATTTATGTAAATAACAGTTCTGAGCATTGCATCTCTGGACAACAACTTGGTTAAACAAATGCATTGGCTCTATTTAAGGCTGATTTCGAGTCAGTGGAAATTTCTGAGCGGGCGGAATTTTACACAATAAAAGATCGCTCAACTGCCTTTTATTCAGTTTCAGAGCGAAACTTTCTGTCGTAAACAATAGCATTTCCACCTGCTCAGAAAATTTCACTGACTGGAAATCAGCCTTTGCAAATAACTCTTTGATACTTCACCTTCAATCCGGAAATGCCTTGAAGGAGAGTATGCATGATCTTTCTGCTTTCTTGTAATTGTACAATCTGTTGCATTGCAGCGACTCGCACTTCAAGTTTTCTTACGGGTGATATCAAATATATCAATAAGCGGCTTGTCTAAAACGAAGACGACAAAAATCAATAAAAATATAGCCTTATCATCGTAGAAAAGAAATCTAAGTTGCTACAAGTCCCAACAACTCTAACAACAACAGGGTTGGCGAAAGAATTCCAGACATGAAGCTCAGATACAATAAATCCCGCATATAAGAAACGGACATATAAGAAACTGCAGCCTGCCAGCATAGAGAATATTTTCTCTTTCATAAGAAACCAGGCAGCCTGATGTTGTCCAGTTTCTTATAAATGATGCAAAGTTGAAAAAATACTCAACCAAACGGCCGTTTTTCTGTGTGGCTTCGTACTAAAATTTGTAAAATCTGTTCAAAGTCTAAATATACAGTATTTCATATTTGCTTCGTCCATTATCATTTCTTGGGACATGCTTGTTTACTATGCAGCAGCATCCTTGAATTTAGATATGGTTTCTTTTTACAAGAAAGCATTACGTGAAAGAAAGTTTTTTAATGGACATATAAGAAATCTGCCAGCCTCATTTGAACATGTTTTCTTGCAGATAAGAAACTAGACAGCCTGATTTGAAAATTTGAGTTTCTTTTATGCGGGGACTTACTGTATTCCTCCCTGCTTGAAAAATTTCTTGAATCAAATAACATATAAACTTACCTGACCAACAAGGTCGTCTTTGGCACCGCGTAAAAGAATTGTTCGATTCATGTCCACTGTTTTGAGATCCTACAAGACGTGAAACAATAGCGTTAACTTTTAACATATGGTGTCGAAAGCAGGACAAGATGAAAAACAATATCGTCAATAATAAGTTTTAAGAATCTGGCATCGATTAGAAAGTAGTCAGGTGGTACAAACGTTTTATTGGAGGCTGGTCAAAACGAATTGTCAGGTAGGATCCAAAACAGTAAAACTAAGAAAAAGAACACTACGCACTCATATTCCTGTTACATCTCCTTGGTGGCGCAGGTCCACAAGATTGCTGTGACCAGCAATATACGGAAATTTTTATAGCTAATTTATTGCCTTTCGCATTTTCAAGGCATCTGAGAACCAGTCGTCTGCAGCCAAGATTGTATCAATTCAAGATTGTATCTATCCAATTCAAGATACGAACCATTAATACTTCTTTCTTTCTACAGATTAAGTAACAAGTTAGAATTCTAATGAGCTTTCAGGCCAGGTGCCAGTTGCATATATCAAGCTAACATTCGGTCATATTAATGAATGCGAAATTATGTTTCATTTTCAATGCTAGCACTGACGAAGGGCATGATAAAATAAAATAACAAAGAGAGAAAAACTCGTTCTGGATTACACTCACCAAACAAATATGTACAGTTTCAAGCAAGTAACAGAGCAAACCACTGCTGAAAACCATATCAGCATCGTGCGATAGAGCCACTGGCTTCGCATCAGTTCCACCATGGCCTGCAGACGACAACTGCTGAAGGACTCTTCCAAAAAGATTGCTTTCACATACAGTTGTAGATTTACTGAACAATGTAGCCAGGACGACAGCCTCGTTGATGATATAGAGAAACCTCTCTTGGATTTCACTGGGTGAGGCAACTGATGGTGACGTTATGACACGCATTGATGAGCGAAAGAATTTATTGACAAAAGCACGTGCTTTTGAAGGTCGCCTTGTTATTGTTGAGCCACTTTCACGCCTGCCACTTTCAGATAGGCTACAACCATAGAAAGAGATTGTAAGTACAGCGAAGGATTTTATGGCATAAATGCAGCAAAGGCTGGTTCCCACTACGTTATGAACTATAAACGCATTCCACATCGCCGATTTTTCAATAGCGATGTCAGTCGTAAAAAGTCAGATTTCACAGCCAAATGTCATTCCCGTGTAAGATGAACATTAGTCCCATTTTAATGGTCAGCGATGAAGAAAGCGATGATAGTTTATCGCGCAGTAGGAATCAGCCTTGAATAAACATTTTACTATAGGAAGTCAACGCTGTATGAAATAAATAAGAATGCAAGAAATTTGCGAAAATTCAAGTTGATACCGGTCCGCGGTTGAAAAATTTTACCGCAAAAAGTATGTTGTGTGAATTGAATCTAAATTCGGAGTATTAACTATTTAGAACAAAAACGACACTATTGGTAGCAAATATGCAACAAGGTAGCAAAACAATATTTAAGAAATTTGCTACAAGCCCTGGACCTAAGTTTCTTGCAAAAAATTGCGTGTATAGGCGAAGCAAACTTTTTTATGAGGACTAGTGTTGAATTCATCACAAAATTAAAATATTTACAATTTAAAAATAATACAGAGTAATTAAAACACGCAATTTACATAACAATACATTAAATATAAATTAAGAAACACCCCTAATCATAGTGGCAGGGATGGCATTAAAAGATCGAGTTGACCTTATTTCCATAATGGTCCATAATGGTCCCCTGAGCAATGGTCAAGAACAATTCAAAACAAACTATGAAAACGAAATATACCTGTACGCAGAAGCTGAAGCAGGTCTTGATGTAGCAAGGTAAAATCCAGTCGTTGTGAATAGTTCGAGTACAGTTGACAGTACGAAGTACTGGATAAATCTTGCTGACTTTACAATCACAGAACTCAGCGTACCTAAGACGAGGAAGAGCCATGTTACTTGTGCCTGCTACTAGAAATGGACTTGTAAGAGTTTTCTAAATGCTTTAAAAATATCAAACTTTTCAGTCAAACGGCTGAGACTGGTGATTTAAATCACAAATTTATTTCTGATAAATGAGTTACCGGATCTAACACTGCCGTGAAGTCACTGGTAAGTTGAAGTAAAAGTGTTTAGAGACCAAACAGCCTGATTTTGAAAACCTCGTTTCTAAGTGGAGAATTCTCACAGTAGCAAAACATGGCCCTGGCCCTGGTCCTGGCCCTAAAAACTTCATGAGTAGCGTACAATTATTCATAACACGTTTCTGTAATTAGAAAATAGTATATTATTCTTATTCAAATATAGAATTTTACACTATATCTTACATTCTACCATACCTTTTTAATTACTAACAACACTACAGGTACGATACCATGGGGAGAGAAAGGCAATGACTACCCCATGGCCAATATATAAAGACACAAAATGTTAAACTGCATACAGTCACACTACGAATGATTAAAAATTTATGAATACTATACCAGATTCTGACTCACATCAGATGTCAGGTCAGGGTTGCTATGAATTTAATGATGTCATGAGCGCAATTCGTTCTTGGTGTGTAAAGTAAATAAAATGCCTGACATCTGATATGATACAGAATTTACAAAAAAAAAGAAACATTTACGATGAGGGACTTCGTGGTATCTTAGTACATAGCTGAAGTCTAAATAGTAAAAAAGTATTTCATATAATGAAGGGACAACTTGCTAGCTGGACCAACGAAATCGGCGTCAGCAATATTTCAAGAGTGAATCGCTGAAATTTGGGTTCATCGTTTTTCTAAATGTTATAAAAACATATGGATGAATCAAATAAATGATACGAAAAGCAAACCTTTTTCTTCTCTCTCCTTTGATTCTAGCATTTGAATAGCTAACAAGAGATCTTTTAGTGTCTGGAAGTAAACAGCCTCACAAGTCCTGCAATGAAAAATCAAATATGAAGTGCGTTCTTTCATTTGGTGATAGTCCATGACATGATCTGCAGACCAACACCCTTTAGCAGAGCAAACTTCTGAATTAGTCCACTTTAGACCAAAAAGCAAAGATGAAGTCATGTAAACAAAGCTTTGAAATTGGCAACATTCTACATGCTTTCAAACGATACAATGTCAAATCCACTACTACCTATCTACACAACAGACAACCTGAAAAGCGCAGGAACGTGTATTTGAGGCGTTACTAAATGACAATATATGCAATGAAACCTGTAGGCTATTTAATTTTTCTTAAACTGAGACTTTTACTTTTATGGATAGTTATATTTAATTTAGGTAAATCTAAAAACAAAGCTCTAAAATTGTATGTAAATAGTGTCCCCAATTGGTAGAAATGCTAAATGTAGTAGACACTGTAATAAAGTTATTATTATTAATATTATCATTCCATATGTCATATTTTCTTGCTACCATGAAAAGCTAGCCGTCGAATGGGCTAGCCTTAGCCTTCGAATGAGATGGGCGGATGAAAACGTTTATCAGAATTGTGAAAACAAACTAAATTTTGAAAGAAGATACGACCTAGACTGATTACACGCTCGTAGTTATTGCTATTGATACACTGATGGACGCTAGAACTACGACTCATGGTCATACGCTTGTAGAATCGGAATAGATCCGTACTGATTCTAATAGACGTTCTCGCTATTCTACAAAAGGTTCGATTAAGTGGCGTTGGAGCTTCTATCACTATTGTGTACATTCGAATATTCTACAAAACGTATCAAGATATCGTTCGATTCGGATTCTTTTTTCGAAATTAGCTAAAAGATCTATTGGGCCTAAATCACCTGCTACTTTTTTCTCAAAACCACTGATCTTAAAACGCCACAAAAGCAGATTTCCAGAACTGTTGTACCATAAAGCTTGCTATCAGAACTTAGTTAAATGTTCATTCTAGCCATAAATGCAAAAACCACCTTCCTCTAAGTCGTATTCTGATCACCACACGACGGCGCAACAAAAACTTGTCGCCGATTGACATTTTTGTCCGGTTTTACAGCTGTAGGGAAATAAGGTCCTCAGTGGAGCGACAACACCAACAACAATTCAACTCAATTGGATGAGCGTACTTGAGGGCACACGAGTTCTTACATAAGTAAAGCAAGGAAAATATGACACTCGTTTTCAACTTACATTGTAGCTTTTTTCACAATCCATGAGATCAAATCAAGTATATCATTGAATACAGACACTTTCCATTTTGATCTAGGAATGAAACGAAAAATTGAAGATATGATGCGGACTTATTCATTGCATCTTTCAGGCAGAACACTCCGTTGAATTCATGGAGAAATAAACCAATGCAGGATACAAATGTTATTCTGCGTGTTTAAGCAAAAACATTTATGTTATGTGCCAATGATAAACAAGTAAATAAAGTAAAATATAAGCACTTTGATGCGAATTGAAATAAGCACGACGTTTCGAGCATAGCCCGTTATCAAGCCATCATAGCCCGTTATCATAGCCCGTTGGCTTGATAACAGGCTATGCTCGAAATGTCGTGCTTATTTCAATTCGCATCAAAGTGTTTATATTTTACTTTATTTACTTGTTTATCATTGTACAATTGCACTACACGCAACAAGGAGATTTTTTGGATCATGTTATGTGCCATGCTGTAGAAATAGATACAGAGTATAGATACAGAGTTCTCCTGTGGTATATGACATGAAAACGAACTGAAAATTGTATTATTTGTGAATCAGTTTCCCAGGAGAGACAATGCTTAAATAAAATAAAATAGGGTGACACCAAGTCGACAAAACGCAATAGAAAATAGAGAAGCAAATTTAAGTGTAATATGATTGCCAACAGAATAATCATGGCGGCTACAATATCATTCATTAAAGCGACAAAAAGGTTTGACTGAATGCAGCTACCCCCTTATTTAGTTGTTGTTCTATTCTGTTCGTTCTCTTTATTTTTTTATTTATTTCTTCTTTTGTTTCTTCGATGTTTTTCGTTTGTTCGTAAGTTTGCTTAGTTAACTATATTGTAAGTGCCATTTATAGAGGGAACTAGATGACATTTATTGCCTAGCTTTAGGGTTTATATTGGACAAACAAACAAAAGTACTTTATGTGCTAAAAGTTTTGAAATGCCTAAACTTTTTTTGGCGCACCTGGTATGTTAAAGCTGGTTTTCCACCAGGTGACAAATGTAAAAAATGGTGAAAAATTTCAAGAAAAGTTTGTCGCGAGAAAGTAGGATTCATTTCAACTACATTTCTTGAGAAAAAAGTTCGCACTTCGAAAAAGATTTTCTCCCAAGGGAGTTTGGATTCGAAATTTGTCGCGTCAAGCTACATTTGTCGCCTAGTGGAAAACCAGCTTAAGATATGGTTTACATACGTCAAAGAGCCATTATCACTTGTCGCCAACATGCAGACCATATTGCAAATGATTTCTGGGAAAAGCTGGTCAAAAGCAACTAAAATCAATCCATCAGCCACTGTAAATATCTACAAAATGAATGCAAATTAACATAATCTTACAAAATAAAATTGCTATTCAACTAACTCAAATCAAGCTCAACCATAAAAACCTTTTAGCTATTCTAAAACAGAATCTGAATCTCATTTCTATACATTTTGTAGAATCTTCAAATGAGTACAATAATGATAGAGGCTCCAATGCCACTCAATCTTTTTTTAAGCTGAGTTATTTGAAATAAAAGTTGTAAATAGATTTATATCTTGAAAATGTTTAGGATATTATCTATTTATTCGTTCTTTTTGCTGGGACAATTGGAAAGCAGTTTTTTAATATCAAAAAACCGAATTGTATCCCAGGGTAAATATGCTCAAAATGAAAATGAAAAGAAAATCAGAATATTTGGCATCAAAATGTATAAAATTATCACTCGATCCAGACTCTTTTGTAGAATAGCTAAAAAGGTCCATATGCACGACCGATAGTGCGTAAAAGGGGCTAGCGGCAGCTAATCGTGGAAAAAATCTTGGAGAACAATTCTAATCATATTAGTCTTAATGCGGACATAAACAAATTTCTGAATCTTTTTGTCTATTCTACAGTCTCCTGTATCATTTGATTGATGTACCTGTATCAATGTGGTAACAAGAGTGTGACATGTGTTAGGGTGTTGTATCGCATCTTCAAGCAATGAGAGATATGCAGCCAAGGCAATAGGATTTTCGACTGTGAAGTCTTTAGATATGCTGCAAAGAGAAATGAACGATACAAAGATGATGCATAGAAAAAAAAAATGATTCTTAAAACAGATACAAGTTTATTGGCATTATCTTATCACATTTGTTCGTGAAGATAACATACCAGGCGCCCCAAAAAAAGAGTTTCTCGACTTGAGCCATCATTTCAACAAAAGTACATTTCATCTAATAAAAATGATAACCGGAATCTGGTATGCATTGCCCAATTTAGATCTGAGCATTTGTTTCATTTAGGTATCTGCACGTATTGATTTTTTCCCAATAATTTCCTGAAAACCGAATACCTGCAAAGGTCAAAAAAGACCCAAAAACTGTTTATCAATAAGATTGTAAAACTTGCAGCTCAAAATACACAGAAATTCAGCTTTTTCAACAAATTCCAACAGTAAAGAGCTTGAAATCCATAAAAAAACACAAGAACGATAATATTTGTCTGTTTTGTCTGTAAAAAGCACGAGTTTGCTTCTTGCTTCAAGAAAAAGTACACTTCCTAAAATAAATTTCTGTGGTCTAAACTTTGCATATTGCCGAGTTCGAATACCAATCTATGAAATTGACAGCCATTTGTATGCTCTTCACGCCTACAATGTAAAACGTGGAAGGAATGGAACATATCTTTATCGCTAGATTTGTCTCCTTTTCGAGGGTTCCTGAGATGACTATTGCCGGAAAATCCACATTTCGAGGCTTTTAAATCAGCGAAAAAAATCGGCTAAATTATATCGATCCAAGTTAGCCCTTAAGCAAAAGATATTGCTTTTGGCACACCCAGTACTTCACCAATATACTGCAGCAAAATCAAACATAAACGGACCCTAGCGGCACGATAACTTAAGTTCAGTTACTACGGAGTAACTCCTGATTCGTTCTGTAAAACCAAGGCTTACAACATTTCAGCTTGTATGACTGATTCACGGCTGACAAACGCAGCCTGAACTAAATGATTTCCTTACAACAACTACCACGGTATTTTCTTATATCTACGTAACAAAATGTTTAAAGATTTATACCCGCCATCTTTGATTGCAATGAGTCTATCGGTCATCAGGTTCAAACAATGGTTGGCTAGGCTGATGCTGGAAGGGTATTGATGTAGCTGTTAAGAAAGGAGAAAACATCGGTATTCAGGCACATGAAACATATGATAAAATATATTTACTATCAAATAATATTTATATAATAACAAGCAATAGCATAAAAATAATATCAGTAATAACATATATATTTGATATATCAATTTTGGTAAATTTTTGAGCCAGATTTTGGAAGTTTAGCGTGTACAACTCCTTTAAAGCTAAAACATGAAGTACCCGTTGATATACAATGAAGTAGACTAACTTGATTTGCAAGCAAATAAAATCCTTTGAATCTTTTGAAATTGTTTACACAATCCTTTCCACCCCTTTGCAAATAAAGGCTGAGATTCTGAAAAAAGAGCATTGAATATGTTTAGAGAAATGAAGCTGATTATGGACGAACATCAAATTGGGTATTGAAATGGATTGCGATTGCCATGAATTGAAACTGACATGGATAGAGTGGATTGAACTGAATTAAAGTGGAACACTTATGTTGGAGATATTCCAACTACGGCCGGCAACTGGAACATATTTTTGGTATCCATTAGCAAAAAAATCTGGTACTAGAACATAAAATGAAACCATATTGAATGTGGCATGCTAACATCAACGACATGTCGTCTCCTTGTACATTCAAAATGATATTGGTATTGTTTGAAAAATAATTTTGACCTCAATTCTCCTTATTTTTTCTATATATACATATATTATAATCATTAAAATTAAAACACAATACTTGCAATAAATTGTACCATCCATAGCGAGGGAAGACACAGGGTCACCGAGTTCTGGCTATGAATGGTACATACAATTTTCAACTTTAAATAACTTCAAGAAAAGAAAACTAAGAAAAATTTATGAAAATTAACAGAAGCTAAAGCATGCCTCAAAATAGATGTCATACGATTCCACGTAGCTTTAACTGGCAGATTTGAATCTATGACTGATTGACGGTTCTCTTTATCATCGGTTTGAAGACTTCCCAGGTATCTCAATGACCAGGATGAACTTAGAAAGTCATTATCCAGCTGTTTTAACGTTAGTTTGGCGTTCTGTCAAGCAATAATAGACCTTTTAGCTATTCTGCAAAAGAGCCTGGATCGAGCGTTATTTTTATACATTTTTAAACACGAGCTTCGATTGAGTGGCGTTAGAGCTTCTATCACTATTGTGCACATTCCAAAATTCTACAAAATGAAGTAAAATATCTTTTGATTCTGATTCTATTCAGAATAGCTAAAAGGTCTATTGCTGCAAACTGAGATTATGCAAACTACAAGAGAAAAATTGAACAACAAACCTTAACAGCAATTTCTCGCAGTTTTCCATTCTGTTGATTAACCATGACAAGTAAATGCTCGACTTTCAAAATCGTTCCAAATATTCTTGTGATGAGATTGTCAGGGAGCAACGTCAACACATCTTGCAGCATTTCAAACAATCCTAACCTCACGTAAAATAACGTATCACCTTGTTCTTCATTTTCATTGGGTGCTGTGGGTGTGAAACTGCCAACTTTTTGACCAATCAATCCATCAACAACCAAATACTCGTCGCTACATTGGTCCAACGATGACGGCAGTTCTGAATCGGAGATTATGTCATACTCCTGAGAGTCCATTTTCATTAACATACTTGGAAGCTTCAAGTTTATGTCAAGCGAGCGATTTCGGCGATGTGCTTTCAACAGCGTGACATTTCGTGAGACTGGGAAAGCTCCTATCTTCTCTCGAGCTATATCGTCAATTGTCAGGGTTTCGGAGTCTGATTTAACCTTGCCTGTGGAAACTGGTGTTGAGCATTTAGGTTGGCCTGAAGCGTCTACTTCATCTACCGATTGGCTCGCAATTAAGGGATACCTCTTCCGAAGTACATTAAGCGAATTATTAGATGATGCTCTACTTGATTCATCGCTACTATTTGCAAGCGAAAGGTGTTCATCAATTTTAGCAAACAACATTCTTTTCATATCTTTGTGATCCTTCCTAAACAGGACTTCTGATCTAGGAAATGAGTCGTTGTCACCTGTTATGCTGTCTCCTGGAGATGAACCCATATTTGAAAATATGCCAACTATCGAGTCAGTGCTTGATGCCTCCCCCATAAATCCCTCAGTGAATGAATAGCATCTTCGCTGGCGTTCGTTTGAGTTTCTCCTGGGTGTAGGTCGTAAACTTGATCTCGATGTCTTGATAGGAATTGCTGAGAACAGAAAAAGGCAGTCCTTTTAAAAATAGCTCCAGCACGATAAATGACATTCATTTCATGAGTATATAAAAGATTGCCTCGCATTTAAGAGTTTTTAAAATCAGTAGCCGTTTATGCAATGTTTAAAAGGAGTGAGTTTTTAATAATTGAAATTCACTAGACAATCGTATATTTTCCGTTTAAGAAACCATCTCTGAGGGGACCATTATGGAAATAAGGTCAATTCGACCTTTTAATGTTATCCTTGCCACTACAATTAGGGAATTTTCATTAGCTTTTAAACATTGTAAATATTTAATTATCATTTAGTTCAAATGGGCAATCCAGTCTATTTCGACATCTACTAGCCTCGGCATATTACTCTTCTTGGAGGCCTTGTAACATCAACCAAGCCCTTCCAAACCAAGCCCAACATTACTGGAGAGTAACACTGATAAAAATATGTGCTGATTATGTCATACAATCTATTGATATGTCTGAGACCTTCAGCTCATTCATCAAGCCTTTTAAAGGCATATTAAGGCAGACTCACATGGCGTTTTAGGCATGAGATAGAAGTTTCCTCGTGAATGCAACGTCAGAGTGTTGATGGTTGGATGAGAGGCAATGAGAAATGAACATATAGCTTTGAGGATTGGCATATCAGGCGGCTGGCCCAAAACATCTTTGATGACACTGATGTACAGTCGACCCAAAGTTGGTGGTACTACACCAGCACAGTTCTGCTCTCGCTCCTAAAAATATCAGAGATAATTTAAAGGTGCACTCTTGTTATCTAAAGTTTACAATTGGTATATATTAGCTGAAGGTGTGACAAGCTCTTCTCGAAAGATTGTAAAATCAAATTAGATTGTCTTTAGATATAATGTACCGTTGAAGAGGGTCTAACCACTCGAAGAAAACAGGCATCAATTTGGTCTTTTGCGCTTTACTTCAGTGCGGATTTGTTTTGCCCACGAGGGCATCTTTAGAGCAACTGAAATAAACCAGTTGCTCTGAAGATGCGCTAGTGGGCGAAACTAGTCAGCATTGAAATAAAGAACAAAAAGCACGAAAGACCAAATTAATGCCTGTTTCCTTCGAGTGGTTAGGTTTTCTTCAACGGTACACTATATACCGGGTGTCCCAAAAAAACTACACAGATTTGGTTGACTCCAGCGATGTGAATTTCGCTTTAATCAACGGCTAATCACTCTCAAATGTTCCTCGATAGTTCACTTGAACATAGACACCTCATTTGTTGGTATTTGTGCTTTGAGAACAGAAATATAAATTTTGAAAGCTCAAATTGGCGTCCACCTGCAAACCAGAGCTTTGGCCTTTTGGCCTAAGCAAGTTTCTGAAGCAAATCGAAGTTAAGAACTGAAATTAATGAAAAATTAAGGAACTGCCCAATGGGTGAATGGGGGGTGACTTCTGGAAAAAAGAATAACACAAGATCTAATATTGTGCAAATTTTATCAAGACTATCGTTGATTTATACGCTGTGCCTCAAGAATTGGCTTACAAAAGCTCTGGTTTACAGGAAGAGCCAAATTTGAGCTTTCAAGATAAATACGTCTGCTCTCAAAAGCATCAATACCCACAAACGAGGTGCCCATGGTCAAGTTACCCATCGAGGAACATTTTTAGATTGATTAAACATTGATTGAAGATAAATTCACATCGCTGGAGTCAACCAAATCTGAATACATTTTTTGGGACACCCGGTATAGATTATCCTCAAAAATATACTAACTACCGGCATCGCAAAACTGTTTTCCCTGGAATCTTGTCCCTCTAAATAATCATAGCTATAGTCTTAGCAATTAAATTTTTAATAAAGCTGCATTCCTTGTAACATTTTTAGGGCATTGGAAATACATCACTTGAAAATACTGTTATTGAATAAGACAAATGCCTGTTGTACAGAGTTCTAAAATTATTCTGAGCGACAGTGAAACTTCTGCATATGATCGCCTGACAATGGCAACAGTAATGGTCATCAGATACCAGTCAACAGAGAAAAACTATACACTCAAAATGAGAGTGTATGGTAAATCAGAAATCAGAGTGTATGGTACTATAACTGACTATGCTGCTGTGACCAGCAATAAACAAAGATGTTAAGGAAATGGTTTTTACGTCCAATTTCATCCAAGAGTAAGCTCCTAGCATTTTTTAGTACGTTTAAACGACATAAGTATCATTAGAATAAGCACACTGCACCTGCAATCCAAACAATAACTTCTCCACAACTCTCGCTCGTTTGAACTGCAATGTGTTAAATGCGGACCGAGGATGGTTGGATCTAACAAGAGACTGCAGTGCTTGCCACAATGTTTCCTGCACTATCAATGGTGCATCGCTCCAGATTTTCCAATCCATTACCAATGTTTGGAGGATTAAGACGTTCTTTACGACAGCTGTAGAGGTTGCTTTGATCTGGAGAAATCCACCATGCTTGTCATCAGGCTCGATAAGAATGATACCATCGCACATTGAGTTTAGAAGTGCCTACAAAGTAGAGGTAGTACATAACCTAAGTAATGTAGATTTGTCATGTCTGCTTGGGTGTCAAAAACTCTCGAATAATTTTCGAAACGTGCTTGACAGACTTTACTCGTCATCAGGTGCGATAAAAATAGTGCCATCACACATTGAGTTTAGAAGTGCCTACAAAGTAGAGGTGGTACATAATCTCAGTAATGTAGCTTTTTCGTGTCTGCTTGGATGTCAAAAACTCTCAAATAATTTTCGAAAGGTGCATGACAGTCTTTGCTCGTCATCAGGTGCGATGAAAATAGTGCCATCAGACATTGAGTTCAGAAGTGTCTACAAAGTTGAAGAGGGACAAAATTTCAGTATTGAAGCTCTTTGGTTGTTGTTTGGGTGTCTAAAACTTTCAAAAAGTGTTCGAAAGGTGTAAGACAGACTTTGCTTGCCATTAGGTGCGATGAAAATAGTGCCATCAGACATTGAGTTCAGAAGTGTCTACAAAGTCGAAGAGGGACACAATGGCCGTAACGAAGCTCTTTGGTTGTTGTTTTGGTGTCGAAAAACTTTCAAAAATTCTTAGAGGTGCACAAAAGACTTTTACAACATCTCTATGGAAACCCTTGGTATGCAGAGTTCAGTTTTATGCAGTCGTGGCAAAAAATTAAAAACCACATTCTTGTCAATAACGTTTCTTGGCGTAACGAGATCCAACCCTACCAATCTGCTTATTTTACTTCCTTGGAGTTTGTATAGGTCAACTTTCCATGTAGATTCCGAAGTTCGATGTTGTTTTTTGAATTTTTGCGCCATTTTGCTATGACGTCACAATGAAATCTATAGAATTCTCGGAAATTAAAGTGGTTCTGTCGATAAGGGGTGTGCCCAGAAAATGTGTTACTCAGCTGGATCTCACACCAAACTATGCAAAATTAATTTCTATGATTTGTTTGCAAAATATCCAAATTCTACGAAAAAAAAACGGCCTCAAGGAAAAAGTTGGCGAAGGGTTTACAGTCCACAGCTACGGCCAAAAGTTTAAGACTAACCCTTGAATTCTAGTTTGAAGCAACAAATCGCACAGCTATTCGAAAGTACTTTTCAAGAATTGTTTTATTATTCGAATCATCGAATGTCGAAGGCTTTTACATTATAAGCACATAATTTTCATTAAGCTTCTCCAAGGGTGCCTTTAAACTAATGGCCACAGCTGTGGACTGAAGGCCGTCCTCTACCTTTGTCTCTGAAGCAATATTTTGTGTGGAATTTGGATAACATGTCTTTTACTTTCACTTTTACTTTCTGGGCAATACTCTTAACAACTGGATCTGACCTACTGGCCTATTAAGTAATGACTGGAGATGGTAGTCAGAATTGCACTGGTTCCCTACATTAGTGGAGCAACAGGAAAATTGTCAGCATTTCACGTGCTACTGTCGACATAGACTTATGACGATGAGTCCCTTGTATCCCTTCGGTACCTTGCTCACAGGGACTCATAATGAAACAGTTAAAAACCTGACCCTATCTTCTGCATTCAATTGATCGAATCTGGATCGAACGACTGCTTCAGCTTTGTTCAACGGTCACTCCTCAGAAAGGAAATGCGATAGAAACCACGGTAAGCAGACACTTAATCAACAAAACTTGGTATTCATCTGAAGAAGAAAGTTCACTTTACCTGGTTAGTGCAAAATAAGTCTTTTAATGCTGCAATTTCCATGTTTTTAAGACCAAGGCATACCAGAGAAATCTTCAAGTACCTGCTGCAGCAACTTCCTTCAAATTTAGTCAACTGCGTCAATCGAATTGAAGGTTCGAAACTGATTGTTCTTCGCCAAATCTCGCATTCTGATTGGTATGCTAGGTATCCCAGCATATTAGGCCTAAATAGGGTCAACTTTTTCAGAGTTATAATATGAGTCTCTGTTGATTGAAGCACCATCTTGAAGTCAAAGAGCACAGGGAAACAAGAAACTCATCGTCATAAGTCTACTGTCGACACTCTCTTGTTGGTCGAAACCTAAAATTATAACTGATAGAGAGACAAACCCCGAGTTAAGATTCATACCCATATGATTAAACCTACCTTGACAATATGAAAGCCAAGTTGGGACAGTGATGATTCAAGCACTCTATGCAGTAAGATGTATCCAGCTAAATCATTCATCTCACGTAGCAAGTAAGGGCTTTTCTCGATTATCATGAATATACCATGCAATATCATTGACTGAGCGTATTCTGTGTTTACATCCTCACTGACCTAAAAAGGTTAGTAAGATATTAAAAAAATGACAATTTTTGTGAAAATACTGTCATAAAACTACAAAACTGCAGCGTATCCAAAGCCCGGAACTCTTCCAAACAAAACCTAAAAAGTCAGGGCTCCCTTTAGTCCATTTTGCATATAAAAGTACTGTCAAAATTTCTGCTACTGTTTCCCGAAATATTTCTACTTTTTGTTGGTGCGCACAATGCAAATGGATAAAATATTTTGTATAAATTCTGAAATTAACATGAACCATTTACGCCTCAGTATTTTCAAAAGAAATTGCAACAGTATGATTTTTCCAAGCTTTGGACACATTTATTCACTAATTATCAGCGCTTCTGCGTGCAACATTTTCTGCTGTCCTAAGTAGAAATTGCCGCGATCAGCCTTATAACCACTCGCCAAAAATAATTCTTTGATGAAGTATTTATTTGCAAATTATACAATACCGTCTAACTGGTTGAAGCACAGAAAAATACCAAGGGGTGAGATCTTTAAGTTTTGGCCAGTGGACAAGCATTGTTTTGTGAATTGAAATCATGTGCCTGATTTGGGGTACATGAATTTGACTTTTCCTTTCAAAATCTATTTCGTGTATCAAAACAGGCTTATTATAGGGTTAGAGCCATAGCTCGATCTATCTCATAATCCTGTATATTAACCAACACATAGGTATTACGTACAGTGGTTAGTGTGTTACGAAGGAAAAGTAAATTTGTTAAACTGGTTAATCAAAAGATGAAAGAGTATATTAGCAGCATGACCCCATGAAGAGCTAATTAGGGTAAGTTTGTCGATTGCTATAATATAATGGTACACGCTGGTCCTCAGTCTCAGACCAACAGTAGGTAGGAGAGGCTATAGACGAAAGTTTAGGGAAGCAAGGCAGCTTGTTGCGTCTGTCGGATGCAATGAGGTCACATTGCAAGAATGCTAGCAATAACGAAATTATCAAATACTAAAATATTTACTTTATGCTATGCAATGCCCTCTTCAGGGAGTCCAATGAATTCTGTTTTCTAATATTTTGTGCTAACGAGTTCCAAATTTTAATTTCGCTCAGTATAAATGAGAAACTAAGTGTCTGATTTACAGTATGGTACGTGAAATATCATATTGCTACGGCGTTCGTCGGGGTTAAGTGGTTTGAAAAGAGTTTTAGGGATATCTATTAAGTTAGACTGCAACAATACCTTAGCAAAAAGGTAAAGCAAATTTGCAACTCCACCAGCATCATGTACCGCTTGTTGTAATGTTTTGCGATAATATGGCGTAACTTTAACGTTCATTATCGCTTGGCTGTTTGATAATTCGACATAAGTTCTCGTTATTGTTTCTTCTTTTGTGATAACAGATGACAATGAAGTTGATCTTGTACGATGGGTAATGTACTGGCAGAATTCACTGGGACGTCGTGGAGAGTATTTAAGAACTAAACCATCCTGGAAATAGAACAAAAAATAAAGTCAGCTAGCCAATCGAGCAATTCATTGTTCCTTATTCTTCCACGCAGATAAGAATTGATGCGGTTGTTAGGTAGGCTTATGACATTTCGTCCCTTGTTTCCCTGCCTTCTTTGATTTGCAGATATCACTTGCTCAATAAGGGACTCATTTCATTACTCTTATAAAATGGGCCCCTTGTGTCAAAATGGCATAAACTAACGGGAGTTCTCGTACACTCAACAAAATCGCTTCAATTTCTGGTTTAAAGAGCTTCAACATTGAAAAGCAAACTTGTAGTACAAAGAATACCTGTAAAGCTGTCTGGATAGCTGGCAATTGGCTTTTAACATCAACAAGAAGAGTCACAGGAAATTCAGCTGCAATAAGTTCTTCTGTGATGATATTCATTGCAAATGACATCTCTTTAAAATGCATGCTATCCCAGTTCAATGATGAGTCCATATGGCTGTAAAATAAATATTGGTGGGAATCATACAAAAAGAAAAGGAACAACATAATTAGTTTGAGAACTGAATTATTTCTGCAACCAGTGACTGGCTATTCTTTTTACAATACAGGCCACAGGCCAAAACATAATTGTAAATATTACAAATATTAAATATGAAATGAAATGTAAAATATAAAATATGAAATATAAAATAATATTTACGTAAGCTTTGAAAAAGATGAAGAATTTACGTTCGTCTGAAAATATTAAATTTTGTTCAAAATAGACTGTTTCAAATATGGTTGTATCATTAATCAAGTTGAATTAAAACAACATTAAGTACGTACATTTAAACAATTGTATCTATATGAGAAAAACATTTGGTAATATTCTACGTATAGCTGAAACATGCATCCGATCTGGTCACACTTGCGAGCCATTTTTTGAAATCCTTTAAACCCTGTGAAAGGCATGACAGTATGGACAAGATTGAAACCCAATATAAGCTAACATAGCTGCAAGCTTTTAAACGACATAGTTTTCCCAAACATATAAACCGGCAAGCGCACAAAAATATTCAACTCACCATCCGCTATAACGTGGATTACGTAAAAAAAGTAGTGAAATATCACACAGTAAAGGGATAAGTTCCTTACTTGACTACTATCAAAATATTTCGAGAAATGTAAGAAAAGTCCTTCAAAATAAATAAAATGTTGAATACCTCGACATAGGCATTTTTAAACGATCACCACATTCAGTTGTCATATGAAATGCATCTGGTCCAAGGGCATAGAGATACACAGCTTGTGCTCTTCCAACAACACTGTCTTTTCTACATTCGTTTTTCTTAAATCCAGCATTGGAATTTTGCTGTGAGCTAAATGATTCACTCCCTACAAACAAAGCGATAATAGGCTATCAAAATGTATCGTCAAAATCTGACTGATAAATTCAAGGACTAGAAAAATGCGAAAGTTTAAGAAAACAAAAGAGAATAACCAACCTTGAAACAAAAACGAATTTCCAATTTGTAATTTAAGTGTAGATTCCAGGCGTGGAGTAGTGACGTGTTTTTTCGTTCTGACTGCATGTCCTAACAGCATATTGAGTTTCACGTTATTCTGCATGCAGCGACTTGGAAACTTCATACTCATTTGCATTTCTTCGCAACCATTTAGAAACGTCATTACCTGCAGAAAGAAAAACATCTTCAATGATCTAATACGGAAAAGGACAGATACCGTAAAAGCTCTATTAAGCCCCTGGGGGGCTTATCTAATGTCGGTCGGATAATCCAGAAGGGGGCTTAGGAGAGAGGGGACTATTCACAAAATCAAATGACAAGGAAACATATGAAAGCTTTTTAGTTCTTTTACCCCATATTTTGCGGATTCAACATCAAATTTTACGAGTGAAATACATAAATTCGACACAGTTTTATCCCAAACCATATCAAAAATAAAAAGCAAACTTGTTCAGCTAAATAAATGGAGAATCTTTGGTAGCCTCTGGCATTTGATATAAGTGGGGGGCTTAATAGAGAGGGAGGCTTACTAAAGTTTTGGTTCAGAGGGGAGAGGCTTATTAGAGAGGAGGGCTTGATAGAGGCAAAATAGAGCTTTAAGGCTGATTTCCAGTCAGTGGAATTTTCCGAGCGGGCGGAATTTCCTTTGTCTGCGTGAGAAAATGTCGCCCTGGAATTGAATAGAAAGTTACGGCTGAGCGACCTTTTATTGTCTAAAATTCCGCCCGCTCGGAAAATTCCACTGACTGGAAATCAGCCTTTACGGTAATAAGTCACAAAAAAGTGATCCTGTAAGATAGGATTTTATGTGTCGTAATCGAAGCGCCCAACAAAATTGATGTTTATCTAACTTGTGTAGTAGCAAATATAACTGATATTGAGTGACCCTAACAACACATCTAATTTGTGTCCAGCAGGGGTTCAAAATTTTGGTCTTCAGCATTCACGTTCTGATCTCTACAATTACCACAAAAATTCCGCTTGTCCCACAATATTTCGCTAAATAGCTAAAAGGTCTATAGGTAGTACTTCTTTGTCTATTTGTCTGCCAGTGGCCACAATTTGTCACAGACTATATAGTCACAGCTCTATGCAAATCTAAGTCAAATTTCTTTAAAACTGCTGACAGAATTACACACCACACAGTGTGCCAGGATGCTCAAGAAATCCACGAAAAACAAAATTACAAACCGTGGCAGTACGAGGCTGAGCAAGATTTTGAGGCAGAGCAAGAGTCACAACCAGGTGATTCCAAGTATTCACTGGAACACTTGAAGGCAATATCACTTGGTCAAAATTTGAAAAATTTCCTTCATTTTCACCAGACTGCGAAACTAGCCACCTGAATAGAAGAAGAAAACAATGCATAGAAATTTTGATAAAATCAAAAAATTAAAATCTGGAAAGGAGAGGGATGCAATTGTAATCTGTGTAGACTTTTCATTGCTCAGTTTGGGTTCTTGAGCTGATATGAATTTGTGTTCTGTAAATACCGACAAAAGAAAACATTGTAAATACTGGAAACGTTGTACAAACTGTAAATTTATCTATTTGTACCTAATTATTCTGCATTTTATTTCCTTTCGTGCAAATTTCAATTTCTTAGATTCTTAGGCTTAAATTATCTCTTATCTTATAACTAGTTTATACATGTATCCCTACTTTAGATAGATTAATAATAACAATAATAACAATAATAGTAATAACAATATTATGTCACGCTAGTTGTCATGCAATCAATGTCAAAGGCCGGCACATCCATTCAAATAGAAGTTTATTGCATCTTATGAGACACTCACGAGCCAATAAACGAGGGCAGATAATGTTACAATAGGATCCGCTACTTTTGATCTAAACCAAAGTACCAACCACGTAGTGATCGCACACAAAAGGAAAACTATGCCCTGTCGGTCAAGTCATAAGCAAAAAGAAGTAAGCCGCACAAGTTGCTCTGAAACCAAGTAGCTAGCTCTCCCGCCGTGCATTCCAGGAATGGTTTTAAGAGCAAACTTGAGCATGTATCGAAAGAAGAAGAATATATCTAAACTTTTGCGTCAGGCATTTATTTGTATGGGCCACAAGCTGAGCAGGAGCGTTTCAAATACACCCAAAAAATACGAGGATTTAATCACCCCCAAATCGACTTCTGATCCATGCAAATAAAATGCCCGGGGCAGATGGTTAGACATCTCATTCTTCGTTCGATATATGCTTTTTGGTAATTTTGAATTTTTCTCTAAACGGTAACGAAATTGGCTCATCTCTCATCCCATTTATAATAATAATAATAACAATCTTTCATATTTATACAGGTTAATTTGTTCAGTAAATACGATTACTGTTATCAATCAAAGACCTGTATTTTACAAAATAAAAGTTGATATCTACAAGAATAAAGTTAAAAATTTACAAGAATAAAAGTTCCATATTACAAGATTAAAATTACAACTGATAAATGGCTAAAAGTCTAGGTTTTGTTCTTGCTGGATGCTTATTATTGCTGTAAGATAATACTGTTACATTTATAAGTATTTTTTCGTACCTGTACTCAATATTCATTTGACTAGCGCTGAGCCATATTTCAAACAAAGCATTTTGTCCTCCCAGTGAGCAAACATGAAATACCATCGACTCATCTACATTAAACGAATCATTTGATGATGATGTTGTACTTTGTGATTGCCGCTGCACTTTCCTGATTTCCTGATTCTGCCTCCCAGTCCCCTTTCCGTCTTCTGCCAGCACTTCAATACAATGATTATCATTGATTTTAAACCATAAAGCAATACTGAATCCCATGTCGGGCCATTTGAAAGAATCTTGCAATGGTAACTGAACAGGCGCAATTTCAGTAGAGGATGTTTGCAGTCGATACCCGTACGATTTAGGTCCCGAACCTGCAACTTGGCCGCTAGGGATGGTGCGTTGTCGTAGTATGCTCCTGTTTTTGGCAGATCCGTCCCTCTTAGGGATTAAAAATGTATGTGACTGCTGGACCGATGCTGCTTTGCCTGTTTGTACAGGCTGCTCTGGTTCTACCGGAAACATCAGGCTGTAAGTTGCACCGGCAGATTTGCTCGCAGCTTTTGCCATATCGTTGACTATGCGTGAAAGAAGGTCCTGAAATACGAAAAAGTAAGCACAAAATCTCAAATCCAACCAAAAATCAATTCTCAGGGTGCGTTTGATTGGTACCAATTTTGAAAACAGTAGACTTGGTAGACTCGGAAGTTGTGTTTGATTGACTCAGAAATTCCTAAAACGGTAGGGTTTAGGTATGTTTGGAAGGACTTCTGAACCTTCTGTTCCAAACTGCAGAAGGTTTGGCTGATTTTGGAGCCATCCTCGTTTTCATTTGCAAACCGTGATGGTGAATACGAGACCTACTACTTTTAAGCCATTTGTGTTTTATTTAGTTATGTTGTAGGAGGGGAAATTTACAATCAGGCCAGTGAAGCTTCCTGGCGTCCCCTGCTATTATAAAAACTCTTCTGTTGCAGATACTAATGTCAAAATTATCTAACTTTGCCGATGGATATCGGCAGTTTAACCGTAAGTACAATGTAGCAATTTGGATATGCCTTTTTCCTGGATGGGGAGTACCTGAATTCTCTAAGTACAGGGGTAGGCAAACCAAGAAATAATTTTTTCACCTGGCTCAGGACTTTGTCGCTCCAAAGGCTAGACGGGTTTAGAAAAAATCAGGGAAAAAAGTATACCCCAAAATGCAAAAAATATCCCGAGCAATACTGAAATCATAATACACTGTAAGACAATACCCCTTTTGACAACCGGCTCTAGAAAAATTGCGTTCTTTCAATATGCGATGCCAGAAAAAGGATTGCACATCCCATCAGCAAACATACAAAGTACCCTCCCCCCCCCCCGGGTCTTTTGGTGGCAGCATCCATCAGCTTGACAGGATACCATACATAAACTTATGAAAAAATACTTACTAAGGGTGCATCATCACACTTGAAAAGTTGAATGAGGCTTTTAAATTCATCAGCTGTTATTGCAGATGCAGAAAGGAGAACAGTTATTTTCCCAATCATTTCTTCAATTCCTGTTTCGATAAAAAACATAGCGACCATCAGATCAAGAAATTCCCAATACCAAATTGCAAACTTTCGACTGACAAAATGATTGAGATTGACACACGAAGAATAAACACAGTATAGACAGACAAAGCAGAAACTGCGCACGCATGCGTGAAAATTCGTAACTGTGAGCCCCCGTAGCTTCCTGCAACAGATTCCCAAATTATGCAACATTTGAAATTTTCTTCTTTGGGTCTTAGACTCTTCATTTGTCTTTTCAAAAAGCTTATATATCCAAACAGTTCCTTAAATCAGATTGCTCAATGACGTCATTTTACGCAATTTATACTGTCGTTTAGACAACGATTGTTGTTATTAAATGAATGCTAGAATTAGATGACAAGGAAGCTAGAAAATAATTGTTGCAAAAAATTTAAATTGTCACACTGTATCTTGCACGAATAAAAATTGTCTTTCTTTGTCCCCGGCGCTCCTGGCCGTTTTTGTACGTCAGTCCCCTATGAAATGATCAAGCGAACAGGGGACAAAGAAAGACAAGCGTTCTTTCAAGCAACAATTATTTTTCCCGGTTTCCCTGTAATTAGATTGTAGCAACTGAAATGAACGAGGCTACAAAAGTAACAAAAAAACTCCGATTTTAGGCCCAGTTTAAACATCGTTTCTTTGCCGTGTCGAATTTAATAGATGTTGCTAAAAACTTCTGAATGTCTTAATAATTTATATTGTATTTCGACATAAAAACGATTTTCAAATCACCTGCCGTTTTGAATAGATAAAACGGCATGAGTTCACCAGCTCTGTCGTGCCAAACGGCAGAAAAACGACTTGATTTAAACATCGTATTTCTGCCGCGTTAATTAATCAACTCTAGGTGACATGTGATCAGCCATTGCGCTTGTGCATTTTGAAAAAATGGCTATTTTAACCATTTTAATTTAAATCCCACACGGCGAGAAACGATATTTAAATCATATTTTTAGACACGGCAGATTCTGCCGTTGTTAATACAGTTTGATTCGACACGGCAAAAAAAACGATACTTGAATTAGGTCTTAGATTTCATTGATATGCTAGTTCGGATATGGATATACTTCTCAGAGCAAAAATTCACTTACCCGATGAGTTATTTCTACTTTCTTTATTCCAATGTGCTACAACATCCGAAAACTTGAGAGAACAGCAAAGGAAAAGCATTACACGTCCTTGAATGATAACAGATACTTTTTACTGGTGGACAAGTCAACCTTCTTAAATGTTAGTAATTTTTATCATCATCAACTTGCTCCTAAAGAGCTCTCAAAAAAGCAAAGGCTACCTGTGAAGTCTCCATCTTTGAATGTGACAATGGTTCCAAATATTCCAACGAGCAGTTTTAGCGAACCCTGATGGAATGAATGACATAATCATTAAGCTTCGTGTAATGTTGCATCCATCATTTCTCTGTCTCATTCAAAAACTCACATGAATACAAATGCCAGGCGAGTAAGAAAAGTGCATGGGCTGGAACAGGAAAATCCGTGAAACCAATTTGCAAAATTTCAGTTCCTTTATCTTCTGAAGCATAGGGCTCAAATCTTTCAAATCTTGAAGTCACGCTTATACCGGAGTGAGTATGCTGAGCATAGAAAAATCAACATATACGTAGCAGTGAATGGCCTATTTTGGCTGTTTTGAGAAAATTGAGAAATAGTGCTTTTGACAAAATTCTGATTTCAGAAGTAAATAATCCACGTACAAATTACAGAAACGACCTCAAAAATCAAGTTGAAGCCTCAGAAGATAACATAAATCTCAAATCTTTAATCTTCTATGAAATTTTTCTTTGCATTGAATGGCTTGAAAGGAACTTATGGTATTTAGGTGTAAATCTGCCGTGAAAATTTTTTGATATATTGATTTTTATGAAAAATTTTGGAAAAATTAAAATCATCGTAAATCCTAAACCGATACAGGACAAATAATATAGCTTTCAAGAAAACCATAGTTTACGAAGGTCTACAACATGGTGGCAAGCAGAAATCTGTAGCTTTTCTGGTTTAGGATTTAGAGATTTGATGACATCATAGCCTCAAATTTAATAAATGCCGCCATTTTGAAAATAATCAAGATATCAAAAAATTTCCACGGCAGATTTACAGCAAAGTACCATAAGTTCCTTTCAAGCCATTTAATTCAAAGAAAATCGTAATATAATTTTACACCGACATTTTTAAAGATTTGAGCCGTATGTTATCTTCTGAGTCTTCAATTTAATTTTTGGGATCGTTCCTATAATTTTTACGTGGATAATTTACTTCTGAAATCAGGATTTAGTCAAAAGCACAACTTCTCCATTTTTTCAAAACAGCCAAAATAGGCCTTTCACTGTCATGTAGATGTTGACTTTTTGATGCTCAGCATACTCACTCCAGTATAAGCGTGACTTCAACTGGCATTAGGATTCCAATATTACATACTGACATTTTCTGTTGTTTCGAGTTCAGAGTTGTCCAGTAATGCATTGAAATGATGAAGTCAAGCAGTTAAAATTTCTGGCTCATATTGACAACACTTCTGTCATTAAGCTTTATGCTACTTGTTGCCATTTGAAATATTCAGTAGAACTAAATAAAAAAGATCTTTCAAAAGCTGCATAACTTGCAAAGAGCAACTACTGATATGTATGATGAAACGATATGAAAAACAGTCACCTTCGTTGACAATAGCATGCAGTTGGTAGAAGAACCCTGGACGAAGCTTAATATTTCCACAAGGCAAACCCTCAATGTTTCTTTCAAGCTGGAAAAGATCATGGAAAGGAAACTTAACTTTGTATCAATGTAAAAATTGACTTGAAAATTGTGTTAGGTAATCAAAAACTTCTGAAGTAGTGCTGAATATTCTATTTGGAACACTTGGAGACGGAAAAAGTCCAGAAACAAACTCAACGAGGAGACTTCATGTACATTCACTCTGCTAATGTATCCTCCTAATGGAATGAACGTGTCAAGTCACCGGTAAAATGAGCTATACAATATTTATTACCCTGCTATGGTCAGGGCCTCAAACCTGGTAATAAATCAGATTGGTCGAGAGCGTTTGAAACTGATGAAGGAAAAGGGCATTATTTCTCAGTAGAGACCGCTGTCAGCTTCGAATGGCACCGCATCAAGTGGCTTCATTTTTAATGGCTTCATGCTAAGGCTTCGATCATTTTTATCTTTTGAAACAATCTTTCCATGTTTTTATTTCTTTGGATCTTTTTGCAACAGAAAGTTATCTAGCCCTGCCATGAAACATATAACAATTGATTCCTTCAGGAAATACCGAAAATATCAACCCCTAGCCTCTGTACAAAATCTCGCAAACTCATACTGACAGCTTTGGGTTATTATTTTCAGGTATTGCTTTTGGATACAGTTGTCATAAACTTAATCAAAAGGCACTGAAAACGCATTGACTATCATCAGAAGGTACTGGATTACCTTGAGAGGTTCGCTGATGCCTCTTGCTTCTGCAATACATCACTAATGGACTGTAACACGAAGGCACATACTTCTGGAAACTGAATATCAACTGCATGTACTGCAGGAACATCATGGCCACGACAAGTCGCAGACTGCGGTTTATCAGGAGTGAGTGGGCTCCTAGTAGAATGACTATGCCCACTGGTAGCTTCTGCTCGAGTAGAATGCTCGATTTCTGACTCGGTATCTGCGTCATACCCTTCTTCTTCCATATTGGCATCACTAGCTTCGTCGTCTTTATCAAGTAGACTTTGCGCACGGACCTGAACAAAATTATGATTGTCAATACCAATTTATCTTCTAATGACTTATAATATATAGTAAAAACAAACTGCTAATTAATAGGTAATACCAACGCTCAAAATATGTAAATAGAAATATAACAATAGTGCAAATAGACAACAATATAAACATGAAACATAACAAATACAAAAATATTAGAAACGATAATTCATAAAAAGTACCAATTTGAAATAAGAAGGCAAACGACACAGCTTCGTCTACCAAGTTTCTCCATACCAATTATCATTTTCGCTTCACAAGGGACCCTGAATTTCTAGGCAGTATGCGTCATATTTGCAGCACTTTAAGTCGAATGCTTTCTGGCCCAGTCTTTAACAATTTTCACCTTGGGTTGCAAATATTTACTATTGTTACATAGCCCTAGTCAAAGAAAATCTGTATAAATTAAAGGCTCCAATCATTTTTAGTTTTGCACTTCTCCTTCACGAGTATTCGTTCTTTCTAAGTCATGAGAGCAATACGTCGTTTAACTGTCTGTTTTAGAAATGAAATCTTTTCAAAAATGTGTACTGTGCGGAAAATTTGGCTAAATGACGTTTCAAACCATAACTTCTGCACTCGGCCACCAATTAATGTACTAAGTTAACCACAGAAACCATTGCATCTGTCGGAACATTCTTTTTTGAGAGTGGTGTGCAATAATACATCAGTTCACAGTCCTGGGAATACGATGTACGCCTCATTAATGCATATGTTCTTTTGAACAAAAATGACGTAAGCAATTGGTGCTGCAATAATTGTCTTCCCGAAATGCGCTCACATTGGACTACAATCAATAGAACCCCGCATGCAAGAACCTACATTTTGCAAAAAAAGTTGTTTGAACCTTATGTAATGGATAGCATTCATGAAATCAGGCTGTAGGTCGTTTTCCAGTGATGTTCCCCCTCGTTTTCTGTCTTTGAAATATCTTTGTTTAAAAGCAAAATACTGTGACAGAGAATGGCATGGTAGCATTTTGGTGGAATCAGACTTGTTTAGGCCTAGTTGATGATGAGGAGCAATACCTATTTTTGATTTTACACAATAATCAAGTTAATGCTTTGGATTGGACAGCTAAAAACTTGATCAATGAATTTGTTATTCAAAATAAGAACCACTGAAAACCTGGGTGAAAAGCAGGGATAAATAGTAGGGCTTATTTATCCCCAGTGAAAAGGTTCCGATTTGCCGGGATTTACTATATATAGCGAGAGTATCGAGATAACTGCTTGCAATATATTCTCATTGTCAGTTAGCCTGAACAGATTTTACATGGCTACAATGGAAATTCAAATTACGTCAGCAAACTATCAACGATTCTCTAAATTCAAAAGACAGCATGGTCTAAAATCGAGTAAAGCTCTGAAGCTCAAAATAACATAGCAGTTATTCCAAAATGGATAAAGATAAGAAACGTCAAGATAATCGTGAAATAAGATCATTCATAAAGTTCACAGGAGTGACTTAACAAATTTAAACAAGGGTGTTAGGACACGCATGTTTTGATTACGTATTTATTTACCTTGTTTTGATATTTGTCTTGTTTTCTTGTCTTGTTTTCTTATCTGTTTCCCCTTCAACTGATGTGTGCAACTGAACGGTTCATTAGGCCCAAATGCCTCATGTTATTTGAATATATCTTTCTTGTATTCCTTTCTGCGAAGGCGCGCTGAGACACAGGAATGCAAGAAAGATATATGCAAATAACACGAGGCATTTGGGCCTAATAAACCGTTCAGTTGCACACATCAGTTGAAGAGGAAACAGAGAAGAAAACAAGACAAGAAAATAAGACAAATATCGAAACAAGGTAAATAAATACGTAATCAAAACATTCGTGTCCTAACACCCTTGATTTAAAGAGCTAAAACCATTCTATTTACCATTTTAGAAGCATCTATGGGCTGAACATGCAAATGCATCTTTACTGGCTTTGCAGCACACTCAAGCAAACATGTGCAGACATCTTTACCAAAGTGACTTTCTATTACTCTGGGATGCATCCACGACTTTGCAAACATCGCTAAGGTCTCCTCTAGGCTGCCACATTGCTGAGTAAAAAGTAGTAAACATTAAATAACCATGGTTATTATAGCTCCAACTTTTTTATTCAAGTCCTCAACTATAGTGGATACAATACTCTAGGGTTGGGTACAAAAGTAGGAATATTTACAATTAAAATCGTTACCTATTCTTAAAAAGTGAGTTCTAAGCAGTGATTTGAGACTGTTTATGACGTTGGCAAGATAAGCCTCTAATGGTCAATTATTCCACTGCCAATAGCTGTGCAATAAATATTAATTTCAGAAAATGAGAAAAGTAATCACAGATCAGGAATGTTGATTCTGCATATTTAGCACCTGCATATTTGATAGCTTTCAATATGTGTGATCTATAAACTTTACGGGCAGTTTAATTGAATAGTTTGCTATGTTGAAAGGGTGCGTGAGAACAGTCCAGTAAAAATATGCAAAGTATCCTGAAGCAGGATTCTCAAAATCAGGAAACATTTTCCAAGATTTTCTGAGCATTTTCATTTTAAAAATTACTTCGTCGTGTAATCATTATAGATATATCATGAGGTGAATCAAGGAAAGTTAACGTGTTTGGCGGGCCATGGAATAAAAAGTACGTGGCCGATATTAAAAACTAGAATGTTAATCTTTCAGTCAAAGGTTAACTTTGATGTGAAAAAAGTTAACACGTTTGGCTGGCTGTGGAATATAAAGTACGTGGCCGATATTCAAACTATAATACTAATCTATCAGTCAAAGGCCAAGCTCGATGTGAAAGAAGTCAACACGTTTGGCAGGTTGTGGAATATAAACTACGTAGCCGATATTCAAAACTAAAATGCTAATCTATCAATCAAAGGCTAACTTAGATGCGAAAAATTTGTTTGGAAAAATCATTCATATCTTATTGTTGAATCATATGTGATGATATATTTTCAGGTTTATCATTTAACATTGGTTGCTTTCGGCTTTCGCCTTTTTCAAGCTAGAAGTGAATTGTTTGGGAACGAGAATTCCACTTTCCATTCTAGTCCATGATGTGCTAGCCTACGCGTAGACGGATCTACGCGTAAGCCAATGATGTGCTTGCTATTGACATTTAAGTTCTATGTCTGGAACTGAGAATTGCATTGAATTTAACTTTCAATGGCACGTAAATCAAGGACCAAATGGGACGTAGAATTCCCGTTGCCATACGAACCCCTGGCCACCATTTCCCCTATTTCCTGGTCTAAAGATAAGCGATTTTACCAAACAAAATTTCCGCATATATGTTAGCCTTTGACTGATAGATTAACATTTTAATTTTGAATACCAGCAAAGGATTTTCAATTCCGCTATACGCCAAACGCGTCAACTTATTTACTCACCCGGTACAAGGGTACATATAACAAAATTGGCACGACACTCACCACGTCGTCTGTACGAGCTTCAGCAGCAGATCTCAGACAAATTGGTAAAACAGCCCTGAAGGTCGGAAGACTCGACTTGATGTTTGGTTCAAGTTGAGGTGTTGCAAGATCGGACCTATCAGATGATGAACTCTCCAAAGTACATTCAATACTCTTTAACACATCGTTCATTAGATCCCAGCAAATCTGAGGCCACTCGGTTTTCGAAAATTGGTCTTGGAAGTTCATGGAAGTAACTTGTAATTCAGTGAATATGGCAAGCAGTTTCAGAAAATTATCCCACAGTTTTGAATCAGTAGAATTCTCGTCATGATCTAAACCAGGGTTGTTTACTTTTGATTCCAGAAGTTTCTTTCCACAAGCAAGCAATGAATCAATAGCTTTGAGAGACACAGCATCGGAAGCAAACTCAGGTGGCACTTTTACGGTAGCTTTTGTTTTGGGAGACGGATCCTTGAAGATGCGTACACTTTTGCTGTCAGTACTAGGAATAACCCTTTGCGAATGCCGGCTTACAATCCTCTGCAGTGAGTCAAATGCCAATGGGCCTAATTCGACATTCTTGCCAAGCGTCTCGAGACATAACATACCATTCTTCTGAGCAAATGCTTGAAATGCCTCGTCATTATCAAGAAACAGCGGCAGAAAGTGCAAACACTTCTTGAGCAAGGAAGTACTCTCTGACTTCAATGCAGTTTCGGAACAATTGGCAGGGATATGAAATGCCAAAATAGGTAATACAATTTTCTTGAAGATTTCAAGTTGTAAAATACCCTGGGATCGTGATACTATTTTGGACAAATGATTCTCAAGCAAGGCTAAGCATGTTGGATCCGAAGAACTTATAAGGTGCTTGTATTTATGCAAGAAAATGTACGAATCGCTGTTGCCATCAGTGATATCATCAGATTTCTGTGATGCTTCATTTACATCAAGTCGGGCGAGCGATGAATCTTTTTTTCTGGATGAATTTCTGCTTTTAGATGATCCTTGGCGTACTTTGCATGCTTTATTCATGAGTTCTGGGATGCCTTGTTCTATGAAATTTGCAGCAACGTTGAGTGCCTTGCTGACAACGTCACTGTGTTGTTGGTCAATCCTGTTAAACAGTAATGACAGACGATAATTCATTTTGTTGAATATCAGATAGCAGACAAAATATTTAATTTTTAACAAAGTTGCCTGTTTTCATCTCCTTAATGAGTCGCTAGCATTTAAAATGAACATTAAATATTTGCAGAAAGCTGCAAAATTTTATCGAAGTTTTAACAATTTTTCATGCTTCGGGTACCCCCTCTGTTTTTGAAATTCATACGCAAAGGCCCGATTTGATGGCAAGAACTCTGCATCATCAATTTTGGTGAATTTTGCTTTGGCATCAACTGTTGCAAAACAGTGTAGTTTCTCCAAATAATCTCACAGTTTCTCTAAAAAATCTATCTTATCTCACAGCTATCTTATACCCATGAAGAAATTGTGTCGACAAAGATTTTTCCAATTCAAATAAAAGTCTGTTTCAAACTAAATGTCACGCGAGATTTGTGATGATGTGAAATTATTCATGTAAAACGCTTCAATGGCTTTTAATGACGTGACATGTAACTTGAGACAGAGTTCAAGTCAATCAATGAAATACTGACAACCTCTTGCTCCATCAAGCAATTAACACCTCTGCGATTGATTTGAAAATAGTCTTCCAGGGTGCACTTGGTGATGTCGTTCAGGAAGTGAAGGCATTATTTGCTAGATAAGGCAAGAGCATGAACTATCAAATTAATTAAATTTCAAATTATAACTACCTCTTGAGAATATCACCAAGTAACTGATCATTATCGATGCAATTGCATGTTCCAATGCCAAGAATAACATCTAGCAGTTTCATTGTTAATTTGTCCTCTTGGCTTTCAAGGTAGATCGACTGGAAGAGATTCAGTGTTCTTCCGAAGAAACAATATTCGTCCGCTGGAAAGAAAAGGAAGAGTTTCATTTAGTGATGCAACCCTGTTAATTACATACCATTCAGTCTCCATTCATCAACAAAATCTACAGTTGCTTGTCACTGAAATTTACTGAACAAGGATGAATCTAAATCCTTGTTTTATGAAAGAAATTTTCGTGGAGAGAGAAATACATTACAACTTAAGAGTTACGACCAACATCTATGCACGCAAACCTAGGACTACAGCCTATGGGTTAGAAACTGTGAGTTTTCTGTGGTAGAATCTCTGGCGAGATTTGCTATTGCATGTAAAAGAGTCCCAATCTGTAGAGTATTTTAAAAGGGAAATTAAGTTTTGGAAGTTTTCATGCAACTCTAGATTGTGTAAACATATTATTGTAAATTTAGGTTACATGTTCGTATTAATAATGGTTGGCATTAATTGTCCTGTGCTATACACTACGCCAACCCTAAAGAAAGTAATTATTATTATTTTTATTTTTATATTAACCCATTCATGAATGGAATGTATACATATGCATTTGCGCCATAAAAGAATTACTACCAGGCCCGAATTAATCAAATAAGATAGACTTTCTTACAAGGTAACTAGTGCTTGGATTGCCGTTCAATTTCCCATGATAATACTTCCTTGTGAGCTTGTATGCGTCAATACCAAGTAACACACAGTAAGACCAAATTTATTGACGTGTCATTTGAATACTTGAATACCACAAACTAAAAAAATCTCAAAGATTGATTTGACTGTTGACATGGTTATAGAAAAACATTCCATTGTGGAAGAATTGCCTTTGGTAATTTTACAATGTCACAATCATTTTTAAACCATCCGGTTTTAAAGGAAACGACAACTTAAAGGGTTACCGTAAAAGCTCTATTGAGCACCCATGGTGCTTATTTAATTTCGGACACTCCAGAGGAGGGCTTAAAAGAAAGGGGGCTTATTAGAGAGGGGGCTTATCAGGGAGAGGGCTTATTCACAAAATCAAATGACAAGGATATATATGATAGCTTTTTAGTCCTTTTTACACCATATCTTGCTGATTCAACATAAAATTTTACGAGTGACATACTTAAAATCGACACAGTTTTATCCCAAACCATATCAAAATTAAAATGCAATCTTGTTTAGCTCAATAAAAGGAAAATCTTTGGTAACTTCTGGAATTCGATATAAATGGGGGGGGGGGCTTATTTAAAATTTTGGCTCAGAGGGGAAGGGCTTATTAGATAGGGGGCTTAATAGAGCTTTTGTGGTAAACATGAAAATTGAGTACGCATTAAACTCACGTTCTTTGCTCCTCAATGATGCATTGCTCAGATTTCTACGATGTTTCATCTTCACTGGTCTAGAATCATCTGAATCTGACGCTCTGAACACATAATCAGACATATTTTGCGTACTATCCGATCCATTCGATTCATCTATCCTTTCGAATTTCTCCACCCCAGATTCTTTACCACTATCACTACTACTCTTCTGATCTCTCTTGGGAGTGGATCTTCTAGTGCCACTAGACTGCCTTCGCTTTGATGAATGAGTATGGCTAACGTCGGTTGAGAACATACAGAGATTCTTCCGAGTTAATTTGCGAACAGTTTTGGAAATTTTGGAAAGCAAAATACGAAGCATTTCCATGGAAGATACATGAAAGTTATCTTTGGAGTGCTCAGAAGTTGCGGAACCTGGTTGTTTGTCAAGGCTATTCATGGCCAATAGCATCCTACTGAATTGTTCTGTCGGTTTGAGCAACTCTGACGAAGCGAATCTTTTACACACAAACGTAACATCGTTCAGTGATGACTTACAAGTCGTGATTTCCCAATACAGTAACGAATACCCGGCAACTATAATATCACTGATATGCCTCAAAATGAACTTCTTTTGTGTCATGTCTTTCGTGTCACCAGCAGATTTCATTAGACTCGTTCCAAACGCCATTAAACCTTCCGATGCAGTGTTATCTACTAGTGTATGACGTTTGCTGTTAGACATTACATTGATCAACAAGACGACCGCAAGACTGAGTATTACGCTGAACTGTAGATGTAATTGCGAATTCATTTTGTGTGTGGATGTCAGCAAGTTGATTAACTTGTTGGCCACATCATTCTGCAACGAGAAATCATTCTGCAGCATGTCACTCGATAATATTCCAAGCAGGGATGACGCCACACAGATCAAAAGATCATTCTTCTCCAAACGTTCTCGATGTAGCATTTCACATACAATTTTTACGTCGTTTAAGTTTACAGCATCACTCGCAGTATCAGCAGATGTAATGTTTTCTCCGTCTCCTGACAATGATCCCACGAGAAAATCTTTCAATATAATTCTAAGTTTTTGTAATGGATTCGCTGTTGCTGATACATCACACAGCACAATCTGACGGACGTTGTCCTTGCGTTCTCCATCAGCCTCTAAAGAATAAAAATTTATTGCAGAAGTGATCAATTCAAACAGCATTGAGAGAAGGAGATTTTAATACTTTTCTCTGGCAATGATTTCAGAATGATGATTCAGACTGTTCGACCGGGTGTCCCAAAAAGTACTCCCATTTGAAAAATCACCAAAATTTGATTACACAACCGATCTTCAATTTATTTTTGTCAAGTAGATCAAGGACCAAATTATTTTTCCAGATATAGCAGATTTTGTAACTGCTCTAGAAATTAGCAAATTTAGCTCTTTTTGGGGTTACCTGGTTTTGAATCATACTGCAAAAAATCACTGATGATTGCCAGATCAATTTTTGTGTATGAAAAGCTTCTACTTTGGTCATAAATGACAGAAAGAAATGCACACTATCATTAAATGATGTTATAAAATCTGAAAATTCTGACTCTTAGGCACGATTGAGTATTTTGCTTGAAAACTATAGCTCAAAATAAGGTTTTTCAAACCCGTAATCGTGCTACCTTGCTGCATCAAAAGCAAAATTTTATAATCTAGAAATATTTTTGGGTCCTTGACAAAACAAATGAAAAAGAAAATTTTATCAAAATAGATTTTTGGTGATTTTTTCAACCGGAGTACTTTTTTGGGATACCCGGTACAAATATCCAAAAAATGAATATTCAAAAGGTTACACTTACCTTCAAATGCAAGAGGTAAGATGGTGAATAGCAAGTTACACATCTCAGAGCAGCAACTGGTGACCTTAAGGACAGAAAGAAAATTATGTTATTTTAGGTACGTTGACGACACTTTCGCTATGTTTGAGACTGAAGAGGCATGTCAACATTTCTATGATTTACTGAATTCCTTGCACCTCTCGCTTAAGTTTACAACGGAAAAGGAGACTGGTGGTAAACTTCCGTTTCTTGGTGTACTAGTGGAATGGTCAGGCAGTGGTTTTCTTACCCAGGTGTATCGAAATCCCACATGTTCGATGGGACTCATTTAGTCCTAAGAAATACAAAATCAATCTAATCTTCAACCTTGTGCACAGAGGTTTGGTTATTTGTTCACCATGTTATTTGGACATGGAAATTGGTATGTTGAAAGAACTGTTCAGGCAGAATGGTTACCCTGACCATGTTGTTAACCGGTGAGTTGAAAGGAAACTCTTTACTTGGTCATCGGACAAGGTTTTTGGTCCGAAGAAGTGTCCGGTGTACATTAGACTACCATATATCGGTGATTCATCTTACAGGTTTGAAGGTCAAATTCGTAAAGCTATCAATCGTTGCTACAGCAGCACCGTTAATTCTAGGGTCATTTTCGCATCTCTTCGTATGCTGGCCAAATTCCAAAAGGATGTCATACCTGCCATTAACTTGAGTAATGTTGTGCGTGAATTCATGTGCGAGTGCGCTGCTCGCTACGTAGGTAGGACATCCTAAAGACTTAATTTCTATTTAAATGACCTTGATTCCATAATGGTCCCCTCAGAGGTGATGGAACAACGAAAAAACGTGAGAAAGGAAAAATTGTAGCTGTTTTCCGTGTAAAGCGAGAATTCTACACAATGCCTATTTTGATGCAAATACACATACAAAACTAGTCCATAACTTGTTGCCGAGATCAATGCACATTTTGGGGATTTACAGTAGCTCCACACCATATTGTGGCAAAGAATGTTCCAGGATGTATTTGAACAGAACTGCTGCCATTGTGAAAATGGTCTTGTTGTGTGATATTGTATCATCATCATTTGTGCTGCTACCAATTATTGTATACTTCTTTGGAACTTATTGTTTAACCTGAACAAAGCTTTAAATTCTTCTTACTTTATCAGAATAAAGTTCAAGCAGCAGCAGCATGGTCATTCCTGATCCTTGGGTGACAAAATCAAAGAATTGTTGGCCATCATCATCACAGTCAGAACACTTCTCATATGTAGATGCTATGAATCCTTGTGCAACTATATTTGCAATTTCTTTTGGATCTCTACAAACAAATTAAAGTAGCAAATCATAAATAAACATTTTTGCAAGATTAATCCATATTCTTTCTCTTACCCACTTCACTCAATCTGTATTTTGCTCCTGTAGATGCATCCATCTGTCCAGCTACCTTAAATATGTTTTTGCTGAATCTTTGCATTCAAACTTCAATGATAACTTTATAATGATGTATTAGATTGTTCTTGAGTGCCAGGGAGGGTCCTGTCCTTCAGAAGGGATGTTAAACTAGGGGTCCCATGCCTGGATGCGGCATGCATAGTGGGCCTAAATTAGCTTCTACAAATCCTTTCAGCCCACATGAAATAAATTACTGAAAAAGGAGTACACAAGTTGTAGAATATTCATATTGTTACCTGAATTCTAGTATTTTCAGTTGATCAATTTTGCTTGCAGAAAGGTAACTACTGAGCAACCAAGTAATGGCATCATCAAAATGCACCCTCTTAGCCTGAAAGAAAATAGTAACGGGTACAACAAAACTGTTAGTCACAGTTGCGGTCTCATTTTGCTACATCAAAACAAGCATTGTAAGATTAAAATAGTTCCACAAAGAACAGAACATTTGCAAAAGGAATGAAGGATTAGAATTTACAAATGGAATGAAATGGTAGATGCTTGCATGATATTTCTCACATTTTCAGGCAAAAGACAAAGTGGGGCATTTGACCCTGGTTGGGTTATTCTTCCTTTGCTTTGGCATGTATAAATCTCAAGTGTAGAGTTTATATGATGGTATGCCAGTGGCATACCAGGAGATTTGGTGTATTATGGTTTGCCCAATTTTCTATTCCTGGAATTTAAGTTGTCTGACAGCATTGACAAATACCAGTCATCTAGACTGGAAAGTTTGTATTTTGCACATGCAAGTTGAGATGGCCTAAGAGGAGGGTGCCTCCGGCCATGCTCCAACCTGTTTGATCCAAAATGAGTATAAATGTCCAAAGTCTTAGACATTTTCTACAGCTTTTCATTGATTTTCTAAAAGTACCAGACTTATATAGCTCAAAATCCAATGTAATACTTTGTCATTGAATTTTGAGCTCCGCCCAGTGCTCTGGTCAGTGCTCCTGGGCCAGTCCTTGGGCCACAAACTGGCTCTGGCCAGGCATTGGTCTTTTTTTCACTATGTCTATGAGCACAAAAAAGAAATAAAAAGGGAAAGGAAAGAATTAAAAAAAACACACAAAGCTTGAGCAAATGAAGGCTAAAATTTCATTTTCTATGCACTTCTTTATGTGCAAAAGTTTCAGCTCCAGTCAGTGCTCTAGCCACAACGTAGTTCTAGCCAGCACACTTTTCATATTTTCAATTGGCATTATCCAGGCTCCAGCCCATGTTGGAAAACATGCGTGATTTGGCCTACGCGTAGTAGCGAGTGAAATAAATTTGAAGGTGCGAGCTGCGAGTGGAATTTAAAAAGAGTTTAAAAAGCTGCGAGAGAAGCAAAATTAACAATAGATCTTTTGTTCTCGCATGCGAGGATTGGTTATTGTAGCTGCGAGCAGCGAGTTTGACAGAGTTTCATAGCTGCGAGCGAAAGCAAGTTTTCCAACCTGGGCTCCAGCTAAACTCCAGCCACTGGCCAAAGTATTGGCAACCTCCTGGCCAGAATAAGATTCTCATGGAAATTTTTTTTGAGTTTCTGCAGTTGAGAACAATATGTTAAAACAATGGATTATTCGTTTATTGCCAACTGCGCAGCTAAGATAAAAAAACTGTATAAGTTAGTGCACGTTGCAGGACATGACATTTCACACGCCATACAAACTTTTTAATCTGGGCTCAATCCTGATGAGTCAGTTAAGTACAGTGGCTCTTAATCAGGCCTATAATTATAGACTACTATACTGTAGCCTAGTAGGACGTCCCACTGACGTCTCTCATCATGTCAGGAGGGGAGGCCTCATAAATACCTCTTCTGGCCCTTCACTGCTACTTTGGAGAAATTTGTCCCACTTCGCAGACAGAGTTGTTACTGTTGGTATGTTTCCGTCTTCTTCCATAGTAGTTATAATCTTGGGTATCTTTTCTGTGCTTTCCATTGGGTAACCGTCTTTCCGTTTAGGCTTTCTTTAAGGCGGAAGCATGGTCAGGCTGGGTTAGGCCAAGGCAAATGATTGATCTCATCCGCCGAAAATAAAATGGCCTAAAAAGTAGTAAGTGATGGGTCAAATGATTTCTCTCGATTCACTTGCGTAGATAGTCTTGAATATACATCGTTCACAGATGGTTGTTATAAGCTTCGTTTCAAGGGATGTTTCCTCCGCAATGTTGAAGATACATATCGAAATATGATACAATTTCATGTGACTTTCCTCCAGATGTCCTGCTAAAAACAACGCGTTTTTAGGCCAATTTCTGTTTCGGATCCTGTTGTGCGCCTGCTCAGCTAGGTCAAATGATGCAAATAGATTTCTGCCCGCCTTCGCATCATAGTTCGCACTGGATCAGAAGTAGGACATTGTTGGGGAGACGAGGTCTCGATTCTATTGTGTAGAACAAAAGCGTAAGTGGTTTGTTCACAGAGCTATCTGTTTCTTGCGGTAGATGCGCATGCGTATTACAGTTAGGTTTTGAATTACTACTAGAGTTCTAACAAGGAATAACAAGGAAAATAAAAATTACGGAGAGTTTCTCGCAAAATTAGGACACTCCGACACTTCACGGCAATCTTCACTCGTTGTTATCATGGGTAAGCAGGGAAACAACAGCGCACAACTCGACACAGTTTGCTGTAGAGTGCTTGTGTCGTCGTGAGACAAATACCTGTCGGTCCTTGTGGTGCGATGCCTCTTTGCTCTTATCCAATTAGCCTAAACGTGGGGTTGGTTTTGGTTTAAAGCCCGTTGCTTGCTAAAAATATGATGTTCATACCAGATTGCACTAGCAGAACAAGCAGGGACGTGAAGAAAAAAATTATTAAATAAGAAGCTACTCCCATGCGGATTCGAACTCGGGTTGCCGGCGTGTGAGAAGCTCCAAGTTACCGCTTCGCCAATCTGCCGTTACGACAATACATTTCAGCAGTCGTAATGGTTTGTTGTGGATAATAGACGGGGGCTGCAACGTTTCGATGTTAAAATTACTAATACGCATGCGTATCTACTGTAAGCACGGGGGGACATTTATTTTCCGCGAACAAACCCGATCTCATCTCCCCAACAAGACAATAGACAAAATCGGCCAAGGTTTGTTTGCAGTTGCACCACTTCAAGTCAGGTGATCAATCTCTTGATAAAACAACTGTTGAATACGACATGAATGCAAAAAGCTTGTAGCACAGTACAAATATTCCCAAAATTCGTTACATGACTTGAAATGGGTAGAACAAACCATAGCCGATTTTGTCTATTTTAATCATCCAGCCTTGCCAGATTTTTCAAGACTAATTTCTTCTGGCTTGTGGGACTTGCTACTATTATCTCATCCTTTTATAACTACAGCAAAATATTGGACATGGAGTTTTTTTAGAGGGTGAGTCTCGTCTCTCTCTCAGGATTAGTCAACTATTTAGACCTCCTGATGCAGAGTACCATAGCGGTAGGAACCAGCGGCACATGCTCCCCCAATATTTTGCAATAAACAATGAAGTGCCCTTTTTAATTTCCGGAAGTGCCCCTTTAACTCAATGAAAAAAGTGCCCTGGAAGCATCGTGCCCCTCCCCCCAAGTTTGAGATGCTTCCTACGGCTCTACAGAAAACTGTTCGTCTTGTTTTCTTCATTATGAATTTTAGTCGTACATAATCTTGCTATATAGTGTTATGTTGTCTTTCCTTTATTGAGTAATTGCGAAGGATTGTGTGTAAAATTGATATAGCATCTCTAAGAACGTTCCTGGAATGATCAACAGGTTTTATTTGAACTTCTTTTCGCGTTCCTTTTTAGGTTTATATGAACGAAGTAAAACTAGTTGGTATTAAGCAGTGCGGTAGTGTAACGTACTAACACACTAAGTTAACCAACTAACTAACTATTGCACATTCCAAGTGCTAGCTAAAAATGCCAAGAATGCAATCAGTTGCTATCTACTGAATTGGTGCTGCACCCCACTCTAGTTTGCTGCGTCTCCGATCTATCACCGACGTTATAGAGAGTCTTCTTTGGCACTGGGCCACACAAAACGGGCGCTTCGTCCACTGGCATCACCCTTTCCTTGCCTTTAAAGGGAGTATAAAGACTAGCAGCCTTTGCCATCGTTTGTTTTGTTTTTGTGAATTTCGTACAGTCAGTTATTCTGGAAGCTGTGCAGAGCAAGTCGCTGACCTCACGCAAAGCATGCTGGTCTTTGTACTCCCTTTAATAAAGATGTAATGAGAAGCATGACAAGGAAAAAATATTTAAAGATTAACTAGGTTCCCTTTTCTACAATACTATGATTCCAATTATTTCACAAATATAATGACACTTTTGACACTAACTATAATACATAAATGTATCGAATACGCAATATTTACTACGCTTTCGAAATGTTTTCAGTCACTGTCTGAATCGCTTAGATGCAAGTCCTCATCTACAAACAAGAATATAAAGTATTAGAAAAAGAGTCAATGAAAGGGAAGAAATGGTTGAAAAAATTGATAAAGTCCAAAGCTATTTCTTTTTTATATCATCAATTAAAATTTACAATACACGATGCTTATTACACTACCTTCGAATTCCTCTTCAATACTACGAAGGAGCAAAATAGAATGTCTTTTTTAGAGACATTTGCATATACCGTAGTAAAATATACCGCTACTAAAATCTTTTATTGGGAGACTTAGTATTTGTTACCTTATCAAATGTACTTACCAATTAGATTGATACCACGTTTGTTTTCACTCGGTTCCTGCATCAAAGCCTCCTGGAAAAATAAGAAAGAATAAAATTACCTGACGCAGCAAAATGAACACAGAGGCTTTTATCTAACATTCCAGCAACCGAAATTTCTCTGGAAAATAGTGAATTTCAAATGCAAAGCGCGAAGATCAAAGTATATTTATCAACCTTTCAAGAAAATAACGAGTGGTAAACGTGTTCAAGTCATTACTGTAAGGTAGAAATATTACGAAAATTTTATCTTGATTTTAGGTAATTTTTGAAGGTTTCCTGGAGGGGATACCTCGTGAAAATCCCTCAAAATCTCAGAACAGAGTGACAGATTTCAGTCAGGTAAATTTTACAATATATTTGAACATGTTTTCCATTGCATAATATATTTGCCAAAATCATTGCCTCGATTTCTAGGGCTTTTGATACAATTGTACGCAATTATGAAAAGTTTCAGGTTAGACTAAACCCTGTGGAGGTGAAGGTGAAGTTGCGGTTTTTAGCGCCAACCGCTGGGATCGCAGAAGTAGAATAGGCCTAATCGAGTCCGCGACCCCTTTTCATGACGCTGAAGTGATGGGGCTCTACCTGGGATCGAAGCCGGTCCACCTGACTGTTCTGGTTGCAATGTCAGAGGATTACACCACTGCGCCACAACACCTGTATTTTGGCACTTTCCTACATCTTGCCTCCTCCAGATTTTTTCGGCATCAAAATTTAAAATGGCCCAAAATTGAAGAAATTAGCAAACTTGAAGCAAAACTTACATCAAGTGCTTTAGCTTGTTCTTCGGTTTCAGAATCATCCTGATCTGGATCAGAATCGGAACCGGATGAAGATGAATCAGAATTAGATCCATGTGATGATGAGCTCGTTGAGCTACTTTTACGCGATGGCTGTTGAAAAAAAACAGACAATTATACTTAAAAATTACAACATTCGAATATTATAAACTTCTTCGAAAATCTACAGGGTGTCCCAAAAAAATTGTGCCACGTTTGCCTAAATATTGCAACAAAAAGGCAAAAGCTTAGATCCATAAACTTCTTTGTAAATCTACAGGGTGTCCCAAAAAAATTGTGCCCCGTTTGCCAAAAGATTGCAACAAAAGGGCAAAAGATTAGATCCATGTGATGATAAGCTCGTTGAACTACTTTTACGCGACTTTTACGCGAGAAACTCGATTTGCACAGAAAAGGAACATTACCTTGGAAAATCGAAGTCTATCAAACAATCCTAGAGTTGTCAAATCTATTGCCTTCCGTTCTAACTTAAATCCTCCCATCAAGAAAAAATAAATAAAAGAAGCAATGTCCACATGTAAGTACAGCCGCGTAAATACTCTTGTCAAAATCTGCTGACACGATGCTGACGAAGAGTGCGCAGTGATTGGCAGAATTTAACTGATCACATGCAATCTAAAATTTCAGTTCTGAAAGCAGGTAAGTCATCAGTCTGCTTGATCAGTCCTTGCCTCGTAGTGAGCTACTTTATCAAAATGATCACATGAAATATCAAGTGAAATTAGCATGCCCCCCCCCGCAAACCCGCTGTACTTACATGGGCACATTACCCTTAAAGAAATAACCGATATTTACTTTGTTAGCGACATGTGTCGGACCCATTGGCTTCGAGGCACTTGTTTGTTTGTCTGCTGGTCTTTCCTTTGGTTTGCTATTATCTTCACCTTTACTGGCAATTCTATGTTTATGTACAGCTGGTTTTGATGAGATCTTCGCTACAGGTGGTTGTGATGACTGATTTACTGTCTTCGCTGTAGCCGAGTTCTGTGATCTGCAGTAAAACAGCTTTTTGATTAAATCCAAAACAGGGAAAAGCGGGTGAGAAAAAAGTTACAAAGGCATTTGCAAGCCCGTAGCGTAGTTGGCTAGCTTTTCAGTAGACTCACGATATAGTCCTAGTTATCACAACAACGACAACAACAACAACAACAACAACAACAACATTTTTTGGCGTCCATCAGTCTGTCAATAGCGATAACTACGAACATGTAATAAGTCTAGCAGATTCCTTCACCCTGATTCTTACTATGTAGCTGATATGTCAAAGACAATAAAATTCAATAGACCATTTAGCTAGCTAAGGCCTAGTTTAAACATCGTCTTTTGTCGTGTCGAATTGAACTGTATTAATAACAGCAGAATCTGCCGTGTCTGCAAATCTGATTTAAACATCTTTTTCTAGCCGTGTCGGATTTAAATTTAAAGGGTTAGAATGGCCAGTTTTAAAAAATGCACGAGGCAGTGGCTGATCATACGTAGAAACCGCGGACCATGGCCTAGAAGTGATTAATTAAACGCGGCAGAAATACGATATTTAAAGGTGATTTAAACATCGTTTTTATGTCAAATTTAATTGACACTTAGACGTTTCAACAGCATTTATCAAATTCGACATGGCAAAAAAAGATGTTTAAACTGGGCCTAAAAGGACTATTGGTTAAAATCCGTCATGCTCATACCGTTGTTGCGCTCATGTCTTTTGGTCTTTATAAACGTGCTTCATCTTGGAATCCACCGAAGAAAATAGGCCTAAACTTCATGATCAAATCAGTTAAACTCAATCAGGCTATCTTATTGCCTGGCAAGCTGTTGTGCTGTAAATACAACAACTAATGCAGTATTTTTAAACTTAGCGATTTCAGCCATGTAAAGCTGGTTTTCTGCGAGATCTTTGGGCTGAACAGTTAGCAAATTTGAAGCAAGATCTTACACCTGTTTTGAAGGATTCCGAGATAAAGCATTTCACAAAATCGCTTGTAATAACAGCAACGGAGAATTTTGCAACACAAAAGATTTGGTAGAGTGATTTGGCAACCTCGAGTAAAAATCTGCTATCCGATTGTAAGAGAGATTAGAATAATTTAGACATCTGCTAATGCTATTCTTCATTGGGTTTGACAATTAAGAAGAGTTAATTCACTGTAAAATTTTCAAAATCATAGTAAAATGGTAAGCTCACCTAATTTTCTTCAACTGAATATTGGAAGCGAGTCTTTCTAATTTCACCTCCTGCAAATGTCAAAGAGTTGTATCATTAATGGAAAAGTGTGCTGTATGCCAGTTATTATTGAAGTTAGTTCAACTCAGTATTAAAACATTCAAGTAATGTATTGTTAATGCTGTGTTATTTCAATTTCCTTTCCCTGTGGATCCATTGATACAAATGTTCCATGATGAAAAATCAAGGGAGGCTTATCAACCCATCTTCCAGTCATCATCTGGCTTCTACAAGTGCTTTTAAAAAGGATGTGCATCCTCCTAATCTTCTCTTATGCACTGTTCTCTCAAGACCTTCTTTTATTTTTCCCAGTTTTGTCAACTTTACAAGTTCTTTGCCGATTGGATGTCCAGATCTTATAAATTCCTTGCAGAACATATGCAGAAAATGAAACAACAGCAGAATGAAAGCATTTGACAAAATACTCACCCCAGTTTCTCTGTCGATTATCAATATACATTCTTTTGTACAAGGCCTCTTTGAACCTTTGAATACTGTGCTCTCTGATTCCTGAAAAGTTTGATAAATCATAGGTCAAATCGTATTTCAAAACTGAGCAAGAGCACCTTTTTAAGCTTCAAAAGTCTTACAGTTTCAGTTTCATTTTATTATCAATCCATCCTACTGTACAAATAGTTCTGAAAAATTATGAAATCAACCACATCCAAGAGTTAAAGAACTACAGAGACAAAAACAAAGGAAAGGACATTGCATGTTTGTGTAAATGATAGATTGACGAAGGAGCTCTTTAAATAGGGAAACTAATTGAGAGAGAGAGAGAGAGAGAGAGCCATCTCCCCATAAAGTATAATAATAATTAACTGTTACACTTTGAAAAATCTCAATGTCATATTGCATACTACTTCTTTACAATATTACAACCAAGTGATTAATATTTCATGATCAATGCTTAGAATATAAATATGCTTTCTTCTGAAGCACCACCCCAGAGTTTGGGGATGTGAAGCAAGAATAGACAAATTCAGCAAACATTGTTTACTTCCAAATCAGATCATGTGAATGCCTCTTGCAAAAAGGTTAATTTCATGCAAGTTAAGAAGTGTGCTCCATGAGAAGCATGATGCAGATAACTGTATCAATGGATCAAAAGATGATTTCCCAAGTGTATGGTCACTTGACCTGAAGTTGGTAAACAGTGTTAGCAGAATTTGTCTATCCATTAAAATTAGTTGACAGAGCTAAGTAGAGGAAATCAATAAATAGGACAAAAAAATGCATACGCAAGTAATTGCTCCCCTAGTGAAAACATATGCACGCACGTGTTGAAATCATCAAATACAATAGGCTAATCTTAGACCTGCATATGCAGCCCCTGAGTTAGCTATTTATCTCCGTCAACTAACTTTAAATTTCCTAAGACTTCTACATCTATCAAATTACTGAGCAGGACCGCATAATAGCAGTATAAAGTATGTGCTCAGGTGTAACAAAGAAAAATATAAATTAGTAAACAAAGAATGGCAAGAGAAGTAAATTTAAGATTTGTTGACTTGACAGAGACCTCCCCACAAAGGACAATAGAGCTGGGAGGCCTGGGGTGTTTTACCTTCACACTATTGCATCGCAACTTAGAAAACCCAGCAGATTTCCAGTAATCCTGAAGACAACCCTAGGCCCTACCTAGCCCTATGATATGACAAGAGAGACCTGTGCCATGCCCAAGGGCGGTGACGTTCAAGAACCGATCCCGGCTATGGACTAAATAAGATATTAGAATTGGTAAAAATATGTATCGTAGAGCCTGGTAGAATTTTTCTTAATGAAGATACTGCTCCAGGCAGGTACATCATATCATTACAGTCAAGAATTTAAAAATTGTTTCTTAAGAATTCTCAATACTTTTAGGATAAGAAAAGGTTTCAATGTATACACATAATGTATACACATAATGTATACACATAATGCTCCCACTGTAATCTGAGATGCATTTAAGCTTGATCTAGAAAATAGACTCTTTGTACAATAGCTAGAAATTACAAAATTTTGGAGAATTTCCTTGGATGTGATAAATGGAAGCAACTGCTTGGTACAGGTTTATAATAAGCCAAAATATATATGCAAATCTTACAAAGAAAACATGTGAAATCATAATTACATCTTTTAATGGAATTGTTTTCAAACAATAATCATTTTGATAGAGTTGACTCAAAACTCAAACTTAAACTCAAAACTTGCTATCAAGCACCAGAATAAAAATACCCAAAGGAGGAACTGTGCTAAGTATATGAAGTGTAGAGAGAACTTATGGGTATTTCACCTGCACATTTGGTACTTTGACAGTTATATCATTCTTGGATCCAACAGAAAGTTCAGATGGTTTACTTGAATCCACTGACGCCGGCTTGAAATCATCTGCAAAATAATACGTACATCTATTAACAAGAAAAGTGTGTTCATGTTTTTAAATCATACCATTGTTTGCAATCCTGGAATCAGTGTATCTCAGGCGAAAGATCTGTGGATCACAGACTCACTCTAAACAAAAACAAAACAATAGAACAAAATAAACTGTAATGCATGGCATACAGAGAACCCTTTGGGATTATTTGTTATTGAAGATTATTGATCTGACTCTAATAGTTTTGATATTTCCAATAAAATTAGCAACTGACTCGTACATAAAGTCTAATCTAATGTAAGATCTAATCAAATCCGCAACCCTTTGTCATGGTGCTCCAAGGGTGGGGCTCTACATGGGATTGAGCACTTTCTGCCTGACTGTTCTGGCTGCAAAGTCAGAGGATAATACCATTGCGCCACAACACCTTCAATGAATTGATGACCACAAAACTTTCTGTTTGTTGAATGTGTGGTTGGTGAATGCTTGGTTGGTAAAGTTTTTCCCCAAAAAATTTTCATGATATCTTTAATTAAAGTCTTATTTTATAATGTTATGTTTTTAAAGTTAGTTGACAGAGCTTATAAATAGGACAAAGAAATGCCTACGCGCGTAATTGAAAAGTAGTGAAAGCTATGCACGCACTTGTCGAAATCATTAACTACAATGGGTAATTTTAGACCTGCATATCCAGCTCTTGAGTTACAGTAGCTATATTTATCTCCATCAACTAACTTTAACGTTTCTTTTAGTCTGTTTCATGCTTTGTTCCTGCTCGAAAAACGTTTTTATTTGGGCGACCAACCCAAAAATGTTTCAGTACATAGGTCTATGGCTACCACCAAATCCGAACTTTATGTCATTTTGAATTGAAAGAATCTATATTATCAAATATTAGTTACTGATGCTTGAATGGTGCTAGCCTGAGATCAGGCAAAAAGCAATGAAATAAATGAAATGTAAAAAATGAAATTTTTCCTTCCTTTACTTTCCATTCCTTCCTTTCCAAAGTTTTTTTTTGAAAAAAGAAGGCCCGTTAACAGGCTAGAATGGTGCACTACAGCAATCGTTCATTCGAAATGTTGCTTTTTTTTTCGGTTTTTGTTATCATAACCCTCAAAATTTATTGAAGATTCTGATGGAAAAGTTCATTTTTCGAAATTTTCAATTCTAATCACACAAAACAATGGTTTTATAATGAGCATCCAATGTTTTTATTCCTTAGCAACTGTGTTTTTCGCCGTTGCCATGGGGGTTTTTCCGTAAATGTTCATTCAATCGAAAAAAGGTTTGATTCCCTCACTCTCTGTCCTTTCCTGGTCCGATTTTTATATATTACTTGTAGGATAGACCCACAATGCATCATAAAAGAGCGAAAATAAATAGATGCACTTTTTGCTTTAGGCCCGTTCGAGCTCAGTGTTATTGTAAGCAACGTAGACTTGGTTTTTTGCTGAAATTTACAATATTCATTGCAATGAGGATGAAGAGAGTTAAGAGAACGCCAAGAAGAGCAGGTTTTGATAAAAAAAGTGACTGAAGGTCAGGTGGAGCGAGTCAATTTATGGAGAAGAGAGGATGATAATGTTGCTTGGCTGGCTGTTGGCTCCGGCCATCTTGAGTGAACATCAGCTGTTTGTGTGGACGCTTGAATGAGATTTATTTGTTTGTGGACATGAAGGTTTGCCAAAAGAAGATTGATTGTTAAGTTTTGGCCAGAGTATTCTAGTAGGTAGTGGTAAAAAGGCAAGCAAGACCAAATTGCTGAGAAGAGTTTCAACTGAGTTCAGTTGGGCCTAAAACTGGTCTTTTGCAATCTCATTGTCATTGACATTTCCTGTCAAGAAGAAATATATAACCAAATAATTCCATTTGTGCTTCCAAATGAAAGTGTTGCTACTTGCAATATTGTGTCCAAGTGCATGCTTGAAGATTATATGTTGTGAGATGCACAGACATAACTGTTGAGTTGCACATAACTGTATGATCTATGTGATTGATAGGTACCACAATCTACAACCCACTAGGACACAATGAATGTCATCCACTTCCTTTGTCTTGCATTTAGTGGAAGATTGTATTTGACAGAGATATTTCCAACAAGATAATGTAATCTTCAAAGATGTTATCATGGATTTTCTATATTGAGGAAAGAATTTTGAGAACAAAACCAAAGGAAATAATCACTAGCATGGCCAATAACAATTTCCCTTGTTTGCATAAGCATGCAGTTCAATAGTAGACGTATTGATTTTGCAGCTTTTAGAAGCTCTGACATCATGTTTTTTGAGCTAGAAAGAACAAAATAGACTACCTTATAATGAAAGGAGACAAATAGAGAAGAGTTTAAAGAAAATGACATGGTTTAAATGAAGACAAACAAGTTTGTGTAAATATAGAGTCTTGTACTGAAACGCTCGTTGGCTCTGAGAAGTAAGATCTCATGAAAATGGCAACTTTAACAATTGTATGAGATCACAGAGCACTTCAATGTATTGAATTTATTTGTAAATGACTTCAGAAAATTGTTTTGCCCAGAGTAGTTCCATAAAATTTGAGAATATAAACAAAACCAAAGTAATTTACTTGGTGCAAACTTTAACTTGCGTTTGCCGAAAATGCAATTTTTCGGACAAAAATTGATAAAACTTCAGTATTATTCATCTGATTGTCATGAAATTTGGTACAGTTATAGTAATAACCATTATCTTTATCCCTATGATCCATTTTTTTAATATCACGTCCCTGTCTTGAATTATAACAATTCAAAATTTGAAATTTAGCTGTAGTCTTGCGCATGCCGCCATTTTGAATTTTGATGAAATATTTAAAAAAGCTATCATAAGGCTCTTGGAAATATCTTGAAAATTCTGTAGGCAAAAGCTTTCTTACATATTCAATCAAGTTTGGAAGCCTTTGCAGTTTAAAGTTGAGGTTATGAAAATCGATCATTTTACTTTTACAACTTAACCCCCTGGTCATGACGTATTGTTATGCAAATTTTTTGAAAATTTGAAGTTTTTTGAAACTTCAGACTTTAAGCTTTCTTCTGATACCAATTTCAGAAATGTGAGATATGGGGTTGATGAGGAAACGCCTTTTTAGTTTGCAAGCCCAAATTGGCTATTTAGCCCCTTTGACTCCCTTAATCATAAAATCACCAATCTGAAGGCTAGGCGAATAACACACCACGGGCTATTCGACTACGAAATCAATCATTTATGCGTTTATGACAGAAAGAAGGAAGGGAATTTTAGGCCCATTTCATTTCATCACGATGACGCATGATTGATGAATGAATAAAAAATTGACCAAGCTAGGAAGGCCGCACTTTCGGTGATGTCTCGAAAAACGAATACTTACATCTCACTGAATGATAAAACCCATCGTTCTGCTTTTGACGAAAACTTGAACCAATAATAAGATTGTATTCTTTCCCATCGACAAGTCCGTGACATGCCTCCGCCATTGCAGAATCAAAAGCAACAACACAACAACACTACACAAAGACAGCTGGTTAAACTGGTTATCAACTCATCAACAAATCAACTAGCCAATCAACTAAGATGTGGAACGAAAAGACTGGGAACGAAATAGATTTGGCGCCAAAATGCAAAGAGTCTGGATCGAGCGATATCAAGTGATGCTACGAAGGCAAAGGTGGGGATCTTTGAATGAAGCTTTTTCATAAATCTCTTGAGGCTTTTGCATTGGGTGTGATAAATATTTTTCAATTTGTTTTCAGATTCTTTTCTTCCTATTCCATGTCCAAGAATTGAACTTTCTCATGTCATGTTAGCTTATTTCTATATTCAGTAGCAGACTGTAAAAGCCATAGACAGCCATATGACATATGGAAATCGAGATGGAAACCACGTTTCAATGTTTCATCGCCTTTTTACATCGTTGGTAAGGCTTTTAACACGAGATTAGATCACAACCAATGTTACTTGATTCAATGAAAACGCCAAATAATATACTCATCATTTCAGGGGTCAGGATTCTGTGCTCAATACATGAAATGATTTATTCATCACACTGAATCTTTGAATCATATTGCTTGGATCTCTAGCCTTCTCCAGTTCAGAACAATGATCAAGTTCACATCTTATGTCGTAACAAATAATAACGCTGAAAGTTGAACTTTTTTTAGCTCAAATGTATATATGTATGCAATACTGTAAATCAAATGTAAAATGTAACATAATTTCAGAAAAAAGGATTCTAATATTAATGTATGATATAATACGAATATAAAAAAGTAAAAGTATAATTTGAAAACACCTCCAGTTTAACATGGCAATGGTCCCTCCCGAGGTGTCATTGAAAGGAAAAGTTTCACAAAAGAAAAGAAAAACAATTTTTATGTCTAAGTATTCGAGAGTAATGCCGCATTTTCAAGTTTGTTGATAGACAGTTCTGTTGCAGCTTTTAGAAAAAAGAATTTAAATAATACAGATTGGGTCTATTTTCTTGATTTTGGAGGTCTTTAATGAATTTGCATTATCTAGGCATAGCTATTCAACTAAAAATGCCAAGCGAGGCCATAAAAAGTCTAAAAAATTTTATAGTCTATGGTGTGTGTTTGATTCGTAATTCCAAACCTACCAAATTTCTGCGAACGGTAGGCTTTTGCAGAGATGGAAATATGTTTCCAAATCCAACACACAAATCTTTAGAACAGCCGGCTTCGGATTCAACATGGTGGAAATGAGAATGGACTAATGAAAACAAGAGCCGTTCTGAAGTCTGCCGAAACTTCTGCCTCTTAGAGCAGAATATTCAGAAGGCTTTAAATCTACCAAACTTATCCCGTTTTGAGAATTTCGGAGTAAATCAGACACAGATTCCGAGTCTACCACGTCTTGCATTTTCCGAATCAATCACATACGTCCCTAATGTAGTGGGGCTTATCTCGATCGTCATAACGTCGCCATGTACAATCCCTTTCAGTTTAATTCATTCCAATTCAGAGAAAGCGAATACGAAAGCAGTTACATCATGTTGACCTGATGAAAGTTTTATTTCAACTACCTGAATGTTTCGGTTCTGTGGCATATATATGGCACATAATGAGAAGAAAAATGAAAACCACGAGTGAAATCAAATTAATTAAAACTACCTGGTAAATCTTGCATTAAAAGGTTTGGTAATTTTTAAAGACAAGGTAGCCTTTATCTTTGAGATAAAGGAAGTGAAATTTGTAAAAATTTTCTTTCCGACTTGCCTTAGATTCTTTTGTTATTGTGAAACTAATTGTGAAACTAAAGTTATGTTTGTAATAGATTTCCTTATAGTTTTTGACAAGGAAATTTCATGGAAAAGGAAATTTCCTCTCAAAACACCAAAGGGAAAAGGAAATTCCTTTTCCTACCTCGGAAACCATTGGAAACATGCATTTCCCTCCTAGTTTTCAAGGGAAAAATTAGGAAAAATTTTTACACTTTTTGCTGTGATTGGTCAAGAGTTAGAACGATTTTTCTAAAAAATGGTCTTGTAAGCATATGAAAATGTATAAAGAAGGTTCTTTGACTTCAAATGCCTTATCTTTGACTTTAGATAAGTGTATCAGTGTTGAACTTTGCTCAGATGAAACTTCTCACAAATAGTCAAATCTTATCCAAAAGATCTCCTTACATGACCTTGGTAAATTAACTATAAATCAATTGTGGGAAACCATGAGATTCTAATCCAGATAGTGGCTCACAGGAAGGAGATTTAGGGTACTGTTCGACTAGTGAGACATCAGCTTTTAGGCTTAGAGTAATGGGCTCAGTTACCTAGGGGGGGGGGGGGGGGCTCAGCACATACGCATGCGGGGGAATCAGTCTGAGAAATTTTTGGCAACCCAAAAGTATCAGTGCGGTTTCATTGCAATCTAAAAATATCACCTGATTTTAAACTTAGGCATTTGTTAGTGAACATGAAAATCATGAAACAATGTCACAATTCAGCATAATTGCCTCTAAAGAACCCAGAAATATCAGTTTGACCATATTTGATGCCTAGAAAATACCATGGCCATAATTTCAGTTAGTCTAGACACAACTATCACCTTCGTCAATATTTAGAGCCAGAAAAATCGGACTTACCTCCCTATATGCACATGAGCTGAGTGCCTCCACCCCCTTACCACTCCCGGCTCAGTTAAAAGCACATTATCCAGTGTGGCAGGGTGCTGTATCATTGATTTCGAACGAGGTTCATGCCCGTGATATGAATGAACTATCTTTTTTTTATTTTTTATATCAGAAGTATCAATTTGAATGTGAATTTCACTTTATGGGTGAATCCTAAATAGAAATAGACAATTTCGACTTTAAGAAAAGGATCTGGGGAGAGCAGTATTTGTCTGGTAAATGGAAAACGCAAATCTTGTAAACGGAGCTTTTCAAGGTGATAAATCTAGCTATGCAAATCTGTCGGTTTGAATTGTAAAAATCATTGCAAAAAGCTAAAAGTTATCAAAAGTAAAAAGAAGCAAAAACTAAGGACCAAGAATACCAACCCCTTTCTAATTTAGAATTTACTCTATTTTCTTTTTGGGCACAGGAACATGCGGTAATCATTCATTAACTTACAGCAGCGTTAGCTTTGGAAATGGCATGAGAGCATATAGACAAGCAAACTTTTTTCGATGAAAAGAGTCAACATCACAAAGGAAGCACATTTACAGGACACGAACACGGATAAACATATGTGCAGCTGCGTAGTCGTCACGACATGGCAAATCAAATAGTTCTCAAATTGACGTAGCAAATGTTTATATCGTTTGATAATGTCAAATGTAAATAGATGTTTTGCTGCTGAAAGACATTTCATTCAAGTGAAAGAAAGAAGTGATTTCGAGGGCAAAGTTAATGCTGTTTGACAAGGATAGGTAATACACAGGATTGTCTTGTGGTCATGCGTCAATATGACGCGATTACGGGGACTTGACATCACTGTGAATGAGATTAATTGTACAGAGTTTGACCGTGAAAGCCCATTTGATAACAACAGGCAACTGCATACCATTTTCCTTGTCCGATCCAATAGATGCTTGCAAAGAATTTGAAATAAAAAGTTGAAGTAATGAGGAGGCTGCCTTTTTTAAATTTATGTACCAAAATATAGAATTATTTGGAACAATGCATAGAATAAGATAGAAGATTCGTCCATTTTATGAGGAACTATATGTGGGTTTTTACAGCAACATAAAGAATGAATGATGTGTATAGTAAAATGAAGCAAAGATCATAAATGCTAAAATCGTTATATTTCCAGGCAAAACTTGCTAATGGTTTTGGATGAGGACATGAAAACATAAGGATTGGCTATGATGGGCATCAATGTGATGAGTTTTGGATTGAGATGCAAGAACAATTGAAGTAAACACATAGTGTAAATGTAATAAATGCCGAAAAATGAAAGTTCTCAAAACTAATCACGCTGTAGCTCATCAAAATTAAAGGAGAATTATTAATCTCGGACCTACGAGAGCGAAGAAACAGATTGGCCTCCTCGAAACTTGGAAAGAAAAATTTCAAACTGGAGTTTTGTGATGTTGCTCAATATTTACAGTAGAGACAGAACAATATTTCTGATATTTACATGACTTGATCTGTGATCTATATATATAACTTGATTCTTGCAAATGACGTGCCTATTTGCTTACTTAACAACAAAACAAATCCAGCAGGAACTACAGCAATAGCACGATTCTTAAATCAGGCTGAAGTGACTAACAACTAACGTAAACGTTTATCAGGCAGCAGTGATAATGCTGTATTGCTTCATCATTGAAGTTTCAGTGAGAGAACAGTGTCCTACAACGGTTTTTGAAACTCATGGATATAAAAAAGTATTTCGAAGCCAGTGAAGAGTATAATCGTCTATCGTTGAGTACTGTATTGATCCAGAGTGGAGTGCGTTACTGTATGCCTTCAAAGAAAAAATGTGTGCGTTATGAAGGGAAAGCTTTAATCCTGCAGGTACATGAACGCTTGGCCAATAACGTTGTAATATGATCCGTAAAACAGAAAATAACATGACACTGGACCGGAATCGAGTTTGGAACTGGTAAACCAAAAACTGCTTCGTGACAGTGATAGTTAGGCCACAATGTTGCACCACTGATCTGACGGTTCTCTATGTCGCTGTAATGGTAATCAGCTTATCAGAAAATAGAGTCAAGAACTTAAAATGGAACGTATGTCATGGACCGGGTCACTGACCTCGTTGACAGTTTTCAGCTGCTCAATCTTATAACGAGGAAGTTTTTTGGCTCTGATATTCCGCATTCGGTTTGGAATTTGGATCAAGAATGATATTCAAGGGCGTAATCTATTGGATTTGCTCATTTGCCTCCAAATTTTCAAAGCTGAAACCTTTCGAAAGATAGTGCTGCAGGACTTCTAATTATCTAAGCTTAAAAGTCACGAATTTCACATCTTATTCCTTCACAGCAAATGTGATTTCAAGATCAATGTTTCAGCTAATCCGGAGCAGGGTTTATTACATGGAAATGGAAAGCTTAAACAGTCGCTGGACACACGAAAGACAGATTTAGATGAATTTACGCGACTTTTTTGTTTATTTTATGGCAAGTGGCAACAGTAAGCCGCAGTACGATTGTCTCTGGACATTGAGGGCCAATATTGTGAAAATTAGCACGAATCAGATATTATTGATTCTTAGCTGTACCAAGCTGCACTTAGCAGAGTTAGCAGCAAAGACATCAAGGCCTTGTATTTGGAAAATCATAAATTATGGACAGAAAAAGATATTAATGCAGCTTAATTTCTCCATTATCCACTGCAAAGTGAGATTGCAAAGTGAGGAAATTAAATACAAAAGATTATCGAGCAGATCGCTTGGATTTTATCGTCGAAGAGGCATGACTCGTGTTTGATTAAATATTAGCAGCTAAAAACCACAAGGTAATTCGGACTAAATGGCACGGGAAGAGCATTTCTAGTGGGCAAAATTCAACTGAGCACAAAATAAATTCAAGGATCTTCCAGTGCATTCCAGCTCAAAATAATTTCGTCTGAAAGCAAAGACAAACAACTTTGATTAAAAACATACGTTTGTCATGGACTCAAAGAAGAAAATCAATGAAGCTTTAACTTTCAGAAACTTCTCTCCATATTCCGAAAAGGCAGTAGCGGATGCCAAAAGGGATGAAAATCTTCTGAAGCTAGTCAAACGAGATATCGACAGAAGAAAGCATGTTTCATATTCGCATTTAATGGCTGCACAAAGGATGGTCGAGAAAGATCTTCATGAACTTAGGATGTCGAAGAAACGTTACAGAGACGAGAGAAGCAGAAGAGAGGTGCGCTCTTTTTCTGATCCTGGACTAAATATGAAAGGTTTTGGGAAAGAAAGAGTTGCGAGACTTTTGTCTCCAGGAGATGATCTGTATTCTAAAGAAAAGCTTAAAGATAATAATGACAGACAAGAAGCAGTACTTCCAATGATAAATGAACGAAGAAGTGTTGTCAGTAACCCAGAGTACAAGAGATCACTACATAAAATGACTGATCATTTTTGCAAATGGAGTAGAGTAAGGGGAAGAAAATCATTTTTAAGTACTGATGATGAGTATCAAGGGAAACAGAGATTTACAAAGTCTGCCTCCGAGAGGTTGACAAGCGAAGACTTGAAAGCAGCAACTCAGTCACTTAGAAATTGTTCTACTTCATTTAGTAAATCTGTAAATACATATGATGGTCAGTTTTAACTGAATTAAAAATCCCGTATCTTCATTGAGAGCTTACGGAAACAGATCTGAATACAGCAACTTAATCGTTGGGGAGCTTTTCTTCTTCTTCACTTAATAAGTCTGAAGATACTTACGATGGTCAGTTTTAACCAATTCCAAAGTTTCATTCTCGTCTGTTGGCAATTCTATCAAAGAAATTGAGAGTTTACGGAAACAGATTTGAAAGCAGCAACTTTCTCGCTGAGGAACTTCTCTTCTTCATTTGGTTAAGTCTGAAAATACATATACAAATTCTCTGTATCACAGTTTTGAGAAGTGCTAGACGTGGTTCTTTTTTAATTTGCAAAAAAAGGCATAACCAAAAATTCTTTTGATTGTTTTGAAACTGAAAGAAAACTGCTAAATTGAATGCTCGTGCCCTAACTTTATAGTGGCCTTTCCCAAAAAAATTATTGTGACCCCAAAATCCTCATGGGCTATTCTCTTACTAATCACAGTCATACTGTCTGCAGGGTGACTTTGATCACTTGTTCGTTCAAGGCTGCAGGAGGAAAAGATTTGCTCCAAAAGTCTATTTCTTTTTTCGTCAGTGATTCTTCGTTAGTAATTTATAGAGGAAATGCAAAGGAGAGGGAAAATTATAAACGAGGCCAGACGGGGGTAAGGAAGGAGGGAGAATGTTTTCTCTCACTCCTTCCTTTCATTCCCTTACCCCCGTCTGGCCTCGTTTTCAATTTTCGCTCCCCTTTGCATTTCTTCTATAAACTACTAACGAAGAATCACTGACAAAAAAGAAATACACTTGGAGCAAGTCTACATGAGGAATGGGAAGACAGCACTAAAAATTGCTTCCATTTTGGAATGTTTCCTCTGCAGTACAATGTTCACATGGAAAAGTTGGTATTACATTTCTTTATTTCTGATCGGAATTACGAAGAAAAACGTCAAATAATCGAAGTCACCTTCCCAAAGTTTTTGAACCACGAAAGACCGTTACGCTTCATGACTGTTAATTAAGCGGTTCCTGGTCTGCTAGCGCATAATACTGTTGACGAAACAAAACTTGTTACCAATATTTTATAATCTATTTCGAGCATGTACTCGTTATCGAGTGACTCAAGTTAATTGGTTATTACAGTTTCGTTTAATTTTTATGGTACCACACACGACGAACATATTTACGAAACTTACAGCATGGAGCATTGCGGACACCTTTATTTTGTACGAAATTTTTATTCGATACTACTACCTTAAGTGCGAGCGAAGCGAGTGAATTCTGCGGAGGAGCATTGCTCGACATTGCAGTACTCCTCCACAGAGGTCACTTGCTTCGCTCGCACTTAAGGTAGTAGTATCGAATAAAAATTTCCTAAAAAATTTCCTACAAAATAAAGGTGTCCGCAATGCTCCAGGCTTACAGTCATAAAACGCATTGCGTTTCAAATTGATACACATCCGAATTGGGGGCACAGGGAATGAAAAGAACGTAGGTTTCTCTTGCCTCCTGGATTTGATGTCATTGGAAGTTGAAATCAACCTCTCTTCATTGGTGGTGCAGCTTTGCAGATTGTAGCAAAGCAAAGTGAAAGCAAAAATTGTTTGATACATACCGTAAAATCTTTATGAAGGCCCCCTCTCTATCAGGCCCCCTCTTTAGTAAGCCCCTCCCCTCTGAGCCAAAGTGTTACATAAGCCCTCCTCTTGATTAAGCCCCCTCCCCCACTTATATCAAATTCCAGAGATATTTCAATTTTTTGAGCTAAATAAGTTTACAAGCTAATCTTGATATGGTTTGAGATAAAGCTGTGTCGAATTTATGTATTTGACTCGTAAAATTGTATGTTGAATCCACAAAATATGATGCAAAAGAACTAAAGAGCTATCATATATATATACTTGTTATTGGATCTTGTGAATAAGGCCCCTCTCTAATAAGCCCCCCTGCAGTGTCCGAAATTAAATAAACACCTTGAGGGCTTAATCAGTTTTAATCAACTAACATCATACTAGATGCGTTAATGAATCATACCAAGGTCGCCTACTTTATAGGAACTGTGTTTATTCCCACTACTGTACCGTGACCCAGTACACAGAGTCAATCCTGTCAAGGTCAAGATGATGTATGAATAACTTTGTGATTTCAAATTCCGGTGCTGATGTAAAACGAGATCAACTCTGTTATACGAGTTGGCCACAGAGAACCAGACAGCGTGATTTTTGATTGGTCAACACTAACAGATGCTAGACTTTGAAAACAGGACACCAATTATTCTGTGTATTGGGTCACAGGACACCAATTACCCTGTGTATTGGGTAACTCTGTGTACTGTGTCACGGGTACGGTACTGGGTTCCTACAAGGTGGATCATACAATCAAAGATACAAGATTTAGAATGTAAAACCATAGTACCTATCTAAACAAGATCAAAATGTCCTTCTATGATGTGCAGTTTTGTCAAGCAAGAAACAGCTCATCTGTAAAGTTACAGTTAGATAATGGCAGCAGCAAAAATGAGAAGGATCCAACTGGGAATTGAGAGCTTTGTTGCAGCAGAATCCATTTTTGTGCAAACATCTCTAGGCTTTGATAGTGGCACTGAAATAACAGGTCGATTTGTACGCTGCGACTAAAGAGAAAAAAAGTAGGTTATTCTTGCTTCATCTGAAAGTAAAAAAACTACAAAAATAAATGCACTAGATTCTTTTTTAACAAGAATACTATAAATTTTTTTCAGCCTCGATATTCTTAAAAAATTTTTGTTGTCAGTCTGAATATATTCTTAGAGTATTCTTTTTTTTTCAATGGTACCAAAGGAAATAGCCGCGCTTGAAAAGAACCAAGCTTTTGAAGAAACGAGATGCGATTCTCTGTTATGAGCATTGCAAAACAGGCCCAGGGGGGGGGGGTACTTGACTAGGGAAGTGACGGGGGTGTGCGAAAAACCTCTCCACACCCTGCACCCTGTTGCATAAAAAATAGGCCAAAAGTATACCCTGTCGCATAAAAATTTTGCAACTCAAATATAGTGTAGAGCGCAATTTTGCTTGTGATACACTGTCGCATAAAAATTCTGCATCTCAAATATAGTGTAGAACGCAATTTTTGCTTGTGATACCCTGTCACATAAATTTTTTACCTATTATAATACCCTGTCGCATAATTTTCGTTAGAAAAGGACACCCTGTCGCATAATTTTGACCGTAAAAGGACACCCTGTTGAGCGGCACATCCCGTCAGGTCAAGTATGGGAGTGCCCCCCCCCCCCGGGAAAACAGGCAACTGCTGCAAAATGAGACACAAATATAAAATTTGAGGCTGACCAATATTCTTATCTAAAATTGAATGATTCTGGGCCTTAATATTTTTATTTCCTCATTTGATTACACTGAGGAATGGACGAAGCAAGAACAAGGCCAAATCACCGTTTGAGCCTGGTTAAGAAAAGGTCCTGCGGTCACTGGCGTCGTACGAGTTGCTGAGAACGAAAGGTTCAAAAATTCAAAAGATTGAACGTGAATGGCGATACATACCCTGGGTGCCAGGGCCAAAAACTTAGATTTATAAAAAGAAAAAATGACTCTGGTACCCAGGGTAGGTGATACAATGCCCCCCCCCCAATTACCCAAACAACTGTGTCATTGGGATAAAGACTGTTTCTTTACCGGGTGATCCAAAAATTGAAACTTTTTGAAACATCATCAACATTCGATTATATTACGAATCAAGAAAATTTCTTCATGCACATTTGTATTAAAGACCATATTTACCTTAGACATATTACAAAATCTTAAAGGGTCTGTTTTATCCAGCATTCCTTGCACATGCCGTCTCTTGGTTTTCCTTTGTTGTCGCCATTTTCATGGGCCATGAAAATGGCGGCAACAAAGGCCAACTCAGAGATGGCACGTGCAAGGCATGCTGGATGAAACAGACCCTTTAAAATGGCTTTGAATTGGTGGTAATTGTGCTTTAACAGCCTACCTGGTTTTGAAGCATACTCAGAAATCACAAGAAATTATTACAAAATCAAATGTTTATCTCCCTATTACGACTTAATTCTAAATTCTTACGCTAGCATAGGTTCCAAATCTTTAGCTCGGCGTAAAAAGGTGAGTGTAAAATCCAATGACCTATTTCTTCTTATTTACTGGCTTGAAAGAAACTTTAGATACTTATCTATAATTCTACCGTTGGACTTTCCAGAAATTTTGAATATTTTTCAAAATTACAGCGTATTTCACATTTCAGCTCATTTGAGGATGTGACGTCATCAAATTTCTAAATCGCAAACCAAATGACTGACAGACTTTTGCTTGATACCATATTGTAGGCATTCATAAACTATGGTTTTCTTCGAAATTACTTGATGTTGCGTCAAACTGTTTAGAAATTACGATGGTTTTAAGTTTTTTTGAAAATTTTTCTTTAATGCCTGAAAAAGAAGGAAAACACTCCAACTCTGAAAATATTTAAGATTTCAGAAAAGTCCAACGGTAGAATTATAGATAAATAGCAAAAGTTTCTTTGAAGTCATTCAGTACAAAGAAATAGGTCACTCAATTTTGCACCAGCCTTTTTAAAGATTTGGAACCTATGCTGCTTACGCTCTGGTACCCAGGATGAACTTAAATTAGTTTTGTGACATTGAGAAGGCTCTTATATCATGTAAAATGTCATTGAATTTGGCCTTTCTATTCTTTTATTCTGGGTGGCTAGTTGTGAAATAAGGGTTTATTCGGCATTCTAAAGGGCGTAACCCCCAGAGGTTTTCCTGGGGGCGAAGCCCCGGACCCCCATTTTGCTTGCTTCGCTCGCAATTTGCTCCCCAAAAACGGGACCCTGGCTACGCCATGATACTCAAGATCGCGCAAAGAACGGAGAGACAACGCAAGAAGCAGAAAAGTAAAGAGAAACTCGGAGGTAGTGAGTGGGTGGTAAGTACGAAACCAGGGGGGTCTACTTAATACAATGACCACCCGGGGATGTGCCTGCCAATAGGGAATCATTTTCAGCTGAAAATTCTGGGACAGGATTATAACTTTTGCACCTTTATTCCGGGACCGGTATGTCCATTAGAGCTACTTTTTCCAGGACAGGTCATATTATCATAATCACTTAAAGAAACGCTTCAATTTATGAAATTATTAAATGAAAATTTTACTAGCGAAAGCAATTAGCGAAAAGTATACTCTCATTTTCTTCAGAACTATCAGTCTTCAGAATTTTATTCCGGGACAGGATCATAACATTTTGTTCCGGCAGGCACATCCCCGTTGTTTTTCTCCAAGGTAGACCCCCCGGGGTACGAAACGATTGCATGGTTTTTAATGTTTACTCGATTAGCGTCTGTTAAAATCGAGAAATAGCAAAACTTACGTTGAACGCCCCGGCGTTGTTGGAACACGCTGACATCGTTGCATCCTTGCCTTGGTATTTCTCTAATTTCTTGAGTTCTTCAATCATCGAATTGTTCCATTGAACTCCGATCCAGTTCTTGTATAATTCCCTCCTGTAACACGTTGAGGAGATTTAGTTGCGAGAACAGTATTATGGGGGAGGGGGATCTCAATAAATTTGAGTATAATTGTGCCACCAGCATTTTAAGAATGGCAGCATTGGCGAGACCAATTTGATTGAAATGACACCCATAGCTAGAATTCTCGCACTTTATTCAAATTTGGGATTTTCTAAACTAAGCTCTGCACCAAAATCATTTAACAGACAGGGTGAGCCAGAAATAGTTCCCGCTTTCTAAAATTTCGAAGCACCACAAGTACTGCATGGATTTGAATGATTTAAATTCTAGTTGAAAGCCAAAAGATCGAAGTATTTTTGTGATTTTGCTTGTCTTCTTACTTGCACTGCAAATGGAGGTAAATTCAGCCTTACAAAAACTTCATGGCTGCAAAATGAGTGAAAAAGGGCCTAAAACACTTTGATCAAATCGTTAGGACTCTCCTAACACGGAGCAATACTCACAGACGTTTCACCTCTCTCAAGAGTTATAAGACATACCCTAGATTCTCAAACAGACACTGAAGATTTTGAATTCCATGGCAATACATGTGCAGTCTTTAACCCAGCCTGGTGGAAAGGCAGGCTAAGACATGCTTTCCATTTGTTTCAATTTTTCGCGCTCGTCAAATCTTATCTGTTACCTTTTTCTAGAACATTTCGAATACTTACTCGTCTTTTGTTGTTTGATTTTGATATTTCCTGGAGAAGCTGTCTACTTTTGTTCTACCTGTAGCACAGATACTCATGTTCACATTGGGGTAGTACATGATGAAATTAAGACACATTTCATCGGTTGTTGATTCACCACCCTACAAGTAAAAAGAAATTATTTTGTTAAAAAGAACGCAACGAAAGTAATCCTTGTTAAAGAAGAAAGGGTGAATTTTGTAAGACAAATGATACAGCTATAATTAACAAGGACAGATTTTATAAGACAATAGCATGAGTTGCTTTTGATCGATACCGCAATCCAAACCGATTAGAACTCTCTCAACCAGTAATTCAAAACAAGAATAGCCACAAAAGTTTCTCTGAAACCCAGGTAGCTAGCTCGCTCATTGTGCATTCAGGAAATTTTTTGAAGCAAAATGAGAAAAAAGAAAGAAGAAGGAAGAAGAAGGATATATCTACACATCTACCAAGGGCATTTATATCTATTTGGCTTAAAAGTCGATCGAGAGGCGATTCAATTCTCTTATTTTTTGGGTGTAATTAAAACACTTACTGCTCAGCTTCTGAACTAAATAAATAAAATTCTCGAGGTAGATGTGTATGAATCCTTCTTTTTGGATATATGCTCATGTTTGTTCTTTAAAACAATTTCTGGAATGCACAATGGGCCCGCTAGCTACTTGGGTTTCAGAGAATCTTTTGCGGCTTTGTTTGTTTTGAATTACTTGTTGAGGGAATTTCCTTTGTCTGCGATCGCTAATCGCTTTGAATTCAGGTGTCAACAAAAGCAGCTCATGCTATTGTCTTACAAAATCTGTCCTTGTTGCTCTAATTACAACAAGGCAATTTGGCAGCAACAAAAATAGACTTCAAACCTTAACAATTATGCTTTGCTCTTTCTCTTTATTTGATTCGATCGAGTGTATTCAGAGGTGTGAAATCTATTCTTCAGGAGAAGAAATCGTTTTGTCTTTTCGAAACCTGAATTCGCCCTCCCTCGTTGGAAAAATGGAATTCTGGGTAAAAGAATCTATAAACAAATGATTCGTGGTACAAATTTAAAAATAGCCTTAAATAACGGACTCATCATATTAAGCCCATAAACGCAACAAAAACACCGAAATCAGTAGAAAGAAGACTATCAACTCCTATAAAAGAAACAATAACCAAAATAAGCCTGTGACAAGAGAAAACCTGTTAAATCCTGTAAGACAATAAGACTGTTAAATCTGTTAAAAATTGTTAACTCCTGTAAGAGTTAATTCGGTTTTGTCTTACAGGATTTAACAGTTTTTCTCTTGTCACAGACTTATTTTGGTTATTGTTTCTTTTACAGGAGTTAATAGTCTTCTTTCTACTGATTTCGGTGTTTTCGTTGCGTTTATGGGCTTAACATGATGAGTTCGTTATTTAAGGGTATTGGTAAAAGAATCTCTAAAAAGATCTAAATTTTTTAGAGAATCAGGCACACAGGCTATTAAGATTATGATGTCGTAAAAGGAAACTTCTCTATAGGGTGAGTCTATGATGTATCCATTGTCCTGGCGACTGAGAAGTGAGTGTGCCATGAAATAAGAAAATGTGCCGTGAAAGAAAGAGAGTTTGCCATGAATGATATTGAGTTTGCTATGAAAGAAAATGAGTTTGCCGTGAAAGGAAGTGAGTTTGCCGGGATTTGCCGTGACCCTCGTGAAGGTGAAGTGAAGTTGCATTTTTCAGCGCCAAGCGCTGGGATCGCAGAAATAGAGCAGACCTAATCGAGTCCGCGACCCCTAGTCATGGCGCTCAAATAGTGAGGTCCTACCGGGTATCGAGCCCACTCCGCCTGACTGTTCTGGCTGCAAATTCAGAGGATTACACCACTGCGCAACAACACCTCGTGGGCCATCATACCAGCGTCCATCAACAGAGGTTCACCGGTTTAATTGTCTCAATTAGCCAATCAAGAGCATGTTATTCGAGTATTTCATTGCCATATTTGGCTTTCTATTCAAATGATACTCTCTGATTGGCAAATGGCAACTCATAAAGTTCTCTAAACTAGCCGCCTCGTGGACGATCATATATTGAATTCAGACTTAAAGCGTCGTTCTTGGATTGAGACTACGATGAATGCAGTAAATCTAGAGTATACTTACCACTGTAGCATACGGTCTTTTCATGGTGTTGTATCTGCAAGTAGTTATCAACTCATCTCCCTTCAAATGAAAAAATAGACGCTAAACTTTGATTTTCTCCAACTGCTGGCTTCCAACTGAAACTCTCCAATGTGAAGACAACAGCTGCATGCTGGCAGTGAATAGCGTTAAGAGAGTCAGGCATTCTTTCAAAGTTTCTGGCAGCTATTTTACAGCATTGGTTGGCAAAAATTCGCAAAAACAAAGAACGATTGATTTATCCTTCATGATTGAATGGTAGACTTGTGACGATGAGTCTCTCGTTTCCCTGTGCTCTTTGACTTGATGATGGCGCTTCGGTCAACAGAGAGACTCATTTCCCAACGCTTGTAGAAACGGAATATCTCCGTACTGATTCTACTAATAGACCTTTTCGCTATTCTACACAAGGTTCGATTATGTGGCGTTGAAGCTTCTATCACTATTGTTTACATTCGAACATTCTACGAATGTATCAAGCTATCGTTCGATTCTGATTCTTTTTTCGAATCTTAGCTAAAAGATCTATTGGGCCTAAATCAATCTGCTACTTTTTTCTCAAAACCACTGATCTTAAAACGCCACAAAAACGGTTTTCTAGAACTCCTGTACCATAAAATTGGCTATCAGAACTTCGATAAATGTTCATTCTAGATATCAATGCAAAAACTGCCTTCCTCTAAGCCATATTCTGATCACCACATGACGGCGCGACAAAAAGTTGTCGCAGATTGACATTTTTGTCCGGTTTTACAGCTCTATGGTTATAAGGCCCTCAGTGGAGCGACAACAACAACAACAATTCAACTCAATTAGATGAGCGTAACTAGAGGGTCCTTATGTAGTGAGGCTAATTGAATGGCTTCAAATGAATTCAAGGTACTTCGTTTATAAATTTTTATTTGGAATCTTTGATATCTTGATTGTCTTCAGAAACATCTTCTATGTTTCAAACGGTTTTCATGTTGTGATGTCATCGAAGTTGCTAAATCTTGAACCAAGAAAGCTACGGATTTCTGCTTAAGGCCATTTTTGAGATCTCCATAAATTTTTCATTAAAATCATTATTATTTTCTTTATGGTAGGCGTTTAAAAATATCTATGTTACACCTAATTGATGCCTACCTACTAGCCAAAAATAAATATATTATTAAATACAAAGTAAAATAGTCTTAATTACTGTAGTTAATTTAACAGCAAACGGTATATATATACATCTGCTGATGATGACCTTATGGTCGAAACTAGTTGGGAATTGAGATAAAATTTATACATTTATATTCCTGTTCGTCTTTCTTTTTGTTCATCTTTTCATCTTTATACATATGATACAATATTTACAGGCGAGTTCTCATTGAAAATAAAACGAGATCAATCCAAGAACCCAACCTGCGGTACGAACGCTTTGCATAAACGACAGTTGCATTTATCACCCTTCCACTCTTTTATGCGTTTTTTAAACATGGAAATATTCAATGACTGTTTAGTGTCATTTGAGAGTCCATGCCACAGTTTTTTTTTCTATAATCATTTAAAATGTTACAATACATGTTACATCTACATCCTACCATACTTTCTAATTACTTTACAGACTATACAACACTACAGGGACGTGACCACAAGGAGCAAAAGATAATGACTACCAGGTGGACATTAACATAAAGACATGCAAAAATAGCAACTAAATATACAACTACAAAAAGCTACAAATACGATAAATTACTGATAAATACTAGAATCCGTTTCACATTGGATGTCAGGCCAGCATAGTAGTATGATGCTGAGCAATAGGAACCCCGGACGAGAGAACAACAACGACAGCAGTTGCTACCGCTACTGATCCCCCTCCAGAGTCCCCAACGCTCAACACATTGCACATATGCTGTCAGCTCTGGGTTTCTGATTCGTAATATCAATGGTCCGAAATACTGTCACTTTTGTGTGGATGAATTTTCATTCACCCTTGATGTGCCTAACATAAAATGTGAAACAGACTTACAAAATATACGGGGAAAAGTGTACATAGTGGTTGTGTGGCGTAAAACGATTGTTTGAAGTTATCCAAGCCGACCTGTTTTGTGGATGAAACTTAGAGTCTGTTCGAGTATATTTTTATTCACTTCGTCAGAAAGTTCTTTATTACCATACAATAAGTATTGAACCAGAACATTGTTTGGAAGGGCGTCGATTTGGACAAATGGTCGCAACAATTCTGAAACTCCAGCGAGAAGATCTTGCCGTTGAATGTCGAATGAAGGGCAAAGCAACAAAAAGTGCTCCGTATCCTCAATGCCATCATTCGTTGGGCACATTGGATTCACTGTATCCCTAAAACTGTGTTTGAATTTGTGAAAATTCAATTTGCTGAGACCGACCCTGATTTGTAAAAGATAACCTAAGCCTATTGGGTCATGAATACCGAAAACAGACTTTGCACGGGGACGAATCATTGACAGAAGCTTTGTTTTAAAGACAGCGACAGAAGGTGCAAGTCTGATTGCTGGATCAAGTTTATTCCATTCAGAGATGCAATTGGGATAGAAACTTGATAGAAACTTCTCTGTTCTTGCCCTTATTCGCCCAATAACATCCTGGTTGCGAAGAGAGTAGTTTGGCTGTTGAAGAAGTGGGATTGGCTCCTTTGTATACAATGGAGTGAGGTTATTTATGATCTTATAGAATAAAGTAAGGCGTCTACTCCATCTACGGGAACTTAGTGACTCCCAGCCAAGCTCTGCACACAGTTTTTCTCGTGATGATCCTCTCCATGTTCCTGTTACAGCAAGTGCAGCAGAATATTGGACAGATTCTAATTTTTCCATTAACTTTGGTAAAATTATGTTTTGACTGAATTCACATACTTTAGCTGGAATATGATAAATAACATCCCCGTAGTCCAGGTGGGGTCGTACATAAAGTTTATACAATTCATTTAGGGTATTCCTGGGTAAATATTTGGAGAGATACTTTAGCAAACCAATGCCCTTTCTCGTTTTAGAGATAGCAGCTTTGATATGAGCTGAGAAAGAAAGTTTTGAGTCCAAGATAATACCTAGGTGTTTATGTTCATCCCCCTTTTTTACGGATATGTTGTTGAAGAGGATCACTGGATGATCTATTTCATTTCTTTTCCTTGAAAATAGTACTTCAACAGCTTGCTTTTGCGGATCTGGATTGAAAGACATCCTCCAATCATGGGCCCACTGGCTTATCAGTTGTAGGTCATGGTTCATGTGTTGTGCAGCTTCGTTAGCTTCTCGGGCAACCGTAAACAAGGACGTATCATCGGCAAAAAGTTTAACATGACATTTTAAATCTGCAGTGAGATCATTTATATACACAAGAAAGAATAATGGTCCTAAGATAGAACCCTGGGGCACTCCTGCTAAAATATCCCCCCAATTAGAACACTGCCCATTCAGAACAGTTCGCTGTTTTCAATCCTTAAGGAAACTTTGGATAAGGGAGAGAAGTTGTCCTGAGACACCACATCGTTTCAGTTTATGAATAAGACCATCGTGCCATACTCTGTCAAATGCTTTCGAAATGTCGAGGTACACGGAACGAATATCGAGTGGGGGATTACAGTCAAATGCCTCAAAAATTGTATGCGTTATGGAAATCAATTGGTCGACTGTCGAGTCACCGGGACGAAAGCCTGACTGATTGGGGTTAAGTAAATCACACGAAACAAGATGTGTGTATAAAGAATCGTACACAAGCTTTTCAAGCATCTTCCCAACAATTGGTAGAAGAGAAATAGGACGGTAGTTACTCTTTAAATCTTTTTCGTTTTTCTTATGAACCGGGACTACATTTGCACATTTCCATACTTCAGGAAATACACCATGTTTCAAACAGTTCGTGAATATTATTTTAAGAGGAGTAAATGAAGCATCGCTTAGTTTTATCATTCTTATAGAAATACCATCCCAGCCATGTGCTTTGTTAGGATTAAGTGATCTTATGATTTTCAATATCTTTTCCTCTGAGATGTCAAAATCCCCAATCAGGGTTGAAATTCCTGGGATATCTTGTGGAATCTCACTGACAGTGTCGATGGTCGTGCATTGGAGGATGAAATAGTCATTAAATACCTGTGCCTTTTCAGTAAAATCCGTAATGAATAACCCATTCTCTAAAAGGGGCGGTATTATAGGAATCTTTGCCTTATTTAGAACAGTATTTATTAAAGACCAGTAGGTTTTGCTAGATGTCCCTGGATTTGCTAGGGTTTGCCCTGTCTTACGGAGGTAATTTTGTTTTGCATCATCAATCATTTTTGCACCTTCAGCTACCATATTTAGTATTCCTTCGAGCTTGTCTTCTGGCTGACCGTTCCTCACAAAGGTTTTGTAAGCATGATTCTTTTTCCTTAAAAATCCTTTGACAGCTGGTGTTATCCAGGGCAATTGGCGAGGCTGAATAGTTTTAGTTTGATTTGGAATGAAATTTGAATAAATGTTTAACAGCACTTCGTTTAGCAATTTGACCTGCTCATTGGGGCATTCAATTTTGTAGAGATGCTCGTGCCAATTAAACATCTCTATACTTTTCATAATGGCAACAAAATCAGCCTTATCATAGTACCAAATCCTGCGGGTATAAGGAGGTCGTGCTATGTTCGAGACAGATAACTTTCCATAAACAATTTGATGATGACAATGCTCGTGTAGAGATGGATGGACACCAGATTCTATGACGAGGTTAGGCTGATCAGTTAGAATTAAATCAATGCAGGATTTAGAATCTCCCATCAAGTGCGTTGGTTCTGAAATCAGCTGATGAAGACCAAGGTCAGATGTTAACGGCTCAAACAGCTTTCCTTCGTTATTCTCAATATCATGTTCCCACCATTGGGTCGAGCGGCAGTTGAAGTCACCGGTGATAACAGCGCAAAAAGGATTCTCAGCATGCAGTTTTGACAGCAGCATCTCAAAATTAATCGTGAAATGATCAAATTCATTCTGATTTTGACTTGGACTTCTATAAATTACAACAAAAAAGTACTTTTTCTTGTTTAATTGGATCTCACAATTAAACAATTAAACTATCTAATTGGATGCCACAGTTTACATCCCATGAAAGCAATATTCTCTATCCCAAAGATAACTGCTCGGGCCTTGGGCATTTGCAGAAGATTTTTGTTTCTTAGATGATAAGGGGGATTCTTCTTAATGAAAATGTCAGTCTAAAAGAATAAAGTATGGTTTTCTAAAAGATTGTACAATTTTTCCTCGATTTAGTACTGACAACGATTTAAATTATTTCAAAGCTTTTCGTGAAATTTTTCAATAGAAAAGGCAGACAATAATTTTAGCTTCGATCAATGTCTATTGTCTAATCACTCTAAAAATGTTCCTCGATAGTTAAGTTGAACATACATACCTCTTTTGTTGATATTGGTAGAGCAGACATGTTAATCTTTTCAAAACAATATTAGATCTTGTGTTATTCTGTTTTTCCAGAAGTCACCCCCAGTCATCCATTGGGAAGTTTCTTAATTTTTCATTAATTTCAGTTGTTAATTGCAATGTGCTTCAGGAATTTGCTTAGGCCAAAAGGCCAAAGCTCTGGTTTGTAAGTGGACGCAAATTTGAGCTTTCAAGATTGACATTTCTGCTCTCAAAGCACCAATACCAAAAAACGAGGTATCTGTGTTCAAGTTAACTATCGAGGAACATTTTGAGAGTGATTAGCCATTGATTAAAGGTAAATTCAAATTGCTGGAGTCAACCAAATCTGTACACATTTTTTTGAGACACCCGGTAATTCTTACGATGTAATTCCGGTAATTCCGAGCTCTTTCTTACGATGTAAAAATATTAATCTGAAAACGTCTTGGGTGAAACCCCTCCCCCCCCTAAAACGCTCAATCAAAATGACGTTGCAGGGGAAAATCGAGTCGCGTGAGCCCCTAAACATAGGAAACGATTGAAGTTTGTGTACTATTTTAAATAGGTTCATAACTATCAAGCTATGAATCATTAAAGCTGAAAAGTACAACTAAAAACTAAAAATAAAACAAAACTTCTTACCGCCTTGAAGGGAATTTCTTTTTGTAAGAGGTATGTTTGCTGAAATGGAAAGGAAAATATAAAGACTTAACGAAAATGAACGACAAAACAATTCATCTTCAAAAGAAGATTGACGATAGATAATTATGCGATCAAGAGTCATATTTGGTTTTTCACTGTCGAAAAGCAGAAAAATATAACATTTGATTGCAAGAAATCTCGGCTACAATCCTGGATAAAATTTTTGAGAAAAACAACAGTTTCACGGAGTGCAAATGACGTGTGACAGCACTTATAAATCATGCCTCGCTATCGGCTCCTCTTCCCCCATTCAATGTTGGTTTATTTTTGGAGCAAAGCAGCAAACTGTAGCGGGGGAGGGGGTGCAGTTTTTCTCACCATATTATGTCCAATTTGCAATTGAAATTTGGCAATGTTGTACATGAACAAACTAGCTAAGGACAGAGCGAATGAAAAACCAAAACATTTTCGAGTACAGGGTGTCCCAAAAAAATTGTGCCCCGTTTGCCTGAAGATTGCGACAAAACGGCAAAAGATTTTCGCCAAACTTTTGCATGATGGTGCTCTTCAGATGTTCAATTAAAGTTTGCAACCATCCCCATAAAAATCCGTTGAAAAATAATGGAGCTATGACCTTCAGGAGACCAAATTTGCCCGATCACTGAAACCAGCGGTCGGCCATTTTGTCATACTATTTTGCAGCGATAAATAGCTTTATGGAATGAAAATAAAACAGCAGCCTTCAATGTCATAGCTCTCGTGAAAATTTCGATAATCCTCGGAGAGTTCCAATATTTCTGACCTCACAGAAATTATTTCTTACCTCACGTGAAGATACTTATCACTGCAAAATAGTAAGGCAAAATGGCCGACTGCTGGTTTCAGTCGTCAGGCAAATTGGGTCTTCTGAAGATCGTAGCTCCATCATTTTTCAACGGATTTCTACGGGGGTGGTGGCAAACTTTAATTGAACATCTGAAGAGCAGCATCATGCAAATCTTTGGCGAGAATCTTTTGCCGTTTTGTCGCAATCTTCAGACAAACGGGGCACAATTTTTTTGGGACACCCTTTAGTTTTAGAGATTAACCACTTTCATGGAATCGAAAAAATACTTTGGAAGAGAATTTGTGAACCGAGAAATAGTGCGATTTATAGATCTTTCGATTGCCAAGACTATGCAGAGCAACATCCTTTTTACCGCTTTCGGTAGTCAGAATAGTATTGGAGAAATTAACTGAATTTTTATGAAGGTGCCTTTGCAAAACGGCAACTCGCTGCTGGAGCGGAAAGTATTGTTACCTCAAATGTGGCATAAGTTTATTTGCAAAAAAGTATTCCATACGTGCAGAATTGCATTGCCTTTGGTGGAGCAAGTTTTGATAGACAAACACAAACTAACCTGAAAGTCGAAGTCATAATTGTCATCTTTAATGACTTCGACAACCTCCTTCCCATCTCTTACAAGTTTGGTCCAAATACCATTGGCGACTGTGTGCGCATGTGGAAACGAGGCAAATAATCTGACTTCGTTGCCGTTGAAGGATGCAGAATTTTGCAGTTTCTGAGAATGAATAGAAATATTCATATATTTGATATGAAGTGAAACAAATGCAGATTTCATACCAGTAGCTAAGGACTTTAAATGATAAAATACAAGATAATACTGCTATGAATGATGTATGATACTTTTTTCCACTATTTTTCGCCTTCTATTTGTGAACTTCCATGACCTATTTCTTTAAAAGCCGAATTTTCACATGAGAACACGATAAAGAGGCTAAGCGATTAAGAAAAACAATCTTCAGCTGTTTCGCTATATTCATACCGTAATTTCTGTGGAAAAAGTATCATACATCTGAAATCTTGTATTTTATCATCAATCATTTTTAACAGTGTTTTCAAACCGTTTTCTTCTTTTTTCAACAATTCAAGCATTTTCAGTGTTCTCAATGTTTTCTTCTTTTTTGAACAATTCAAGCAACATTTTTAAAACACTTAAAACCATCGTAATTTCAAACTTTTTGAGAAATCACAGAATATTTTTCAAGAAAACCATAGTTTATGAATGTTTACAATATGGTATCGAGCAAAAGTCTGTCAGTCTTCTGGTTTAGGACTTAGAAATTTGATGATATCACGTCCTCAAATGAGTGGACATGTAAAATACGTCATAATCTCGAAAAATATTCAAGATTTCTGACAAGTCTAACGGTAGAATTATTGAAAAGTAGCTAAAGTTTCTTTCAGGCAATTCAATTCCAAGAAATAGGTCATAGAATTATACGCCAACATATTTACACTAATTTTAAGATTTGAAACCTATGCTGGGTGGAGGTACTTGCCCTCTAGTTATGAAAAAGGGTGTGCTCCAAGTTTTGGATGCATAAGTAATTGATAATCATTTTAATGACTACTTCTGTTGCGGGAATTCTATCTATCTCATTCAGAACCTTTTCATTAAATGTTCAAAGTACGCAAAAGTTTAAGACCTTTGCTCATTACAATAAATTCAAGTGGTAAATATCAAAAGACTCTTGGGTAACCGTCATGCACTGTAGCCTTGTTTGTTAAGGTGAACTAATTTCATGCTGCATGAACATGATATTGTAAAGTCGTTCAAGTCAGCAGCTACAGATGCGACCATATTTGCCTTCCTTGTTGGGGAAATGAGATACGGTTTGACCGAAGAAACTCATGTGTCCCCCCGTGCAGTAGGTTAATGCTCATGTGCCCGTCAGAGTTCGAACCCAAAACGCTACTGCGCATGAGCATTAACCTACTGCACGGATGAACACATACGTTAATTTGTTGTCGAAATGGTGATTTTGCAGTTGTTTGAAAGGCAATGTAATATCATACAGACAATTCATCTTTTCTTTCAAAATGAGAGTTTATTTTAAAGAAAACTTTTTGCACTTCAAAGAAGAACAAACCAAACGGTCATATCTCTTACGAGTGGTCAGATATAAGTGGATTTTTGACCGTTAATTCTTGGTGGCCTGGATGAAGCCACCAACAAACTTTAGAAAACAATGGACACGTGTCTAGAAAAAAATTGTTTTACATATTTGTTAATAATAATAATAATAATAATAATAATAGTAATAATAATAATAATAATAATAATAATAATAATAATAATAATAATGATAATAATAATAATAATAATAATCTAATTTATACAGGAGGTCACGGAGCTGCCCAAGGTCCTTTAATTAAAAGAATGAAAAATTACAAATTCAAATCCACAAAATTCACGGAAAGCAAAACCAATGATCGCAATGCATGGCGGTTGCCCAAGAGCCTTTAAACTAAAGCAACTAACCGAGGAGCAGGCCTTGGAGCAATAACCATTTATGAACCATTTCTCTTGCATTGGTGGAATAATAAAAGAGCCATCATTACCACTAAGGAGTCCCGTTGATATTGTACCAGCATCGTACTTTCGTGGTTTGTCATAATAAAACCTAAGGCCGTTTGTGACGACAAAACCTGAAATGAAATATCAAGTCTTAAAGGTAAAATACACTGATTACATTAGCACCCAAATTTTTTGAACAGAATAACTTCGGACAAGTAGCAAGTAGGCCTTAACCAGCTCTAATTTAACTATTTTATATTTACGCCTACTAGAAATAAATCAATGATGATGATGATGATGATGATGATGATGATGATGATGATGATGATGATGATGATGATGATGATGATGATGATGATGATGATGATGATGATGATGATGATGATGATGATGATGATGATGATGATGATGATGATGATGATGATGATGATGATGATGATGATGATGATGATGATGATGATGATGATGGTGATGATGATGATGATGATGATGATGATGATGATGATGATGATGATGATGATGATGATGATGATGATGATGATGATGATGATGATGATGATGATGATGATGAAGGACAAGAAAATTTCGGATCCTTTCTTTGGAAAAAATCGGAACTATGTCCATGTTTACATTGGATTGTATTCAAAACCTTTTGTATCATTTTATCCTATGGCCACACGATAAACCAATCAAATTAATAGCCTTGACATCACGTGATTGATTTCAATGGAAATACGTCACAATTGGCAGGAATTATGTAAATGGAATATCAGCTCAACTGGACTACTGGGCGCGATATAACAAGCATGGGTTCCACATTTTTAAAAAGGCTGGTGTAAAATTCAGTAACATATTTCTTTAAACTGAATGACTTCAAAGAAACTTTAGCTATTTTTCTATAATTCTACCGTTGGATTTTCTAATCTTCAATATTTTCAGAATTAGAGTGTTTTTCTTCTTTTTCAAGAATTCAAGAAAAATTTTCAAAAATCTTAAAACCATCATAATTTCTAAATTGTTTGACGCAACATGAAATAATTTCGTAGAAAACCATAGTCTATGGATGTCTACACTATGGTATCAAGCAAATGTCTGTCACTTTTCTGGTTTATGATTTAGACATTTGATAACGTCACTGTTTACTGGGAAGTGGAGTTTGATGAAAATAAAACTTACCACCGTTTAATGTTGGGTTATCGAAATGTGTCTCCAAGACTACGTATTTGATGCTATCAGGAGTTCCAATGGGCCATCCCGCGTGAGCTGGGTATTTGAAATTCTGAGAGGGAATTCACAGATAATATCTCATGTTATATCAAAATATGACATCTCATGAAAGCTTATGAAAGTTTGGAGAGGGTAAACCATTGGACAAAACATTGCCTGAATTTCAACTGTCTCAATTCTTCTGTTGCTTGTGCTTGACCTGAAAGTTGGTCCTTCGAACGTAAAACGGAAGAAGAGTACGGTACTTCTTTGCAGTAAAAGAAGCACCAAAAACCATAATTTGAGCAACTGAACAAGGGCAGATTTTGTAATACAATAGCAACAGTTGCGTTTGATTGACACCTCAATTCAAAGCAATTAGCGGATGCAGACAAAGGAAATTCTCTCAACCAGTAATTCAAAACAAACAAAGCCGCAAAAGTTTCCCCGAAACTAGTAGGGCAAACTCTCGCCTTGTGCAAGCGAAAGATGGTTTTTAAGAGAACTTATGTGCTTATAGCGAAAGAAGAAGGGTAAATCTAAAGCTCTGTCGCTTAGATTATGTTTATTTGATTTAGGAGCTGTTTTGTAATCGTTTCATTTTAAGCCCTAAAGACGCGAGAATTACAATGCCTTCTGCTCGGCTCCTGAATCAACTAAACATAATCTAAGCGACAGAACTTTAGATTTACCCTTCTTCTTTCGCTGTGAGCACATAACTTCTCTTAAAAACCATCTTTCGCTTGCACAAGGCGAGAGTTTGCCTTACTAGTTTCGGGGAAACTTTTGCGGCTTTGTTTGCTTTGAATTACTGGTTGAGAGAATTTCCTTTGTCTGCATTCGCTAATCGCTTCGAATTGAGGTGGCGATCAAACGCAACTGTTGCTATTGTATTACAAAATCTGCCCTTGTTGAGCAACTGAATTTACAAAGCATGGCATTTGTCACCCAGAAAACTACGTATAATTTGCGACTTCATTTCAAAGTTAGAGTCCTGCACGTCATAAGAGCTACATTAAGGACATAAGAACCATAAGACGAATTTAAGTGGTAGTGCGGCAACAAGGGCAGATTTTGTAAGACAATAGCATTAGTTGCTTTTGATTGACACCGCAATTCAAAGCGATTAGCGATCGCAGACAAAGGAAACTTTCCTTCACCAGTAGCGATCGCAGACAAAGGAAACTTTCCTTCACCAGTATTCAAAACAAACAAAGCCGCAAAAGTTTCTCCGAAATCCAAGTAGCTAGCTCGCTCATTGTGCATTCCAAAATTGCTTTTAAGAGCAAACTTGAGCATAGATCGAACGAAGAAGGATATATCTACATATCTGCCTCGGGCTTTGTTTGATATAGAAGCCGATTGGGAGGCGATTAAATTCTTTTCTTATCTTTTTGGGTGCAATTAAAACACTTACTGGTCAGCTTCTTTCGATACATGCTGTTAACAACCATTTCTGGAATGCACAACAAGTGAGCTAGCTGCCTGGGTTTCAGAGAAATTTTGTAGTTTTGTTTGTTTTGAATTTCTGGTTGAGAGAATTTTCTTTGTCGGCAATCGCTAATCGCTTTGAATTCAGGTGTCAACAGATCAACCCAAGCTACTTTTTTTTGACAAATCTGTCCTTGTTTAGGGTGGCATGAAACATTCAAGTTAACGATCATTTCTTGTGATCTGTTGGTACTCTTCAAAATCAATCAGCTTCGGAAAGAACGAATTCCCAAAATTCAAAAACCAATTCAAAGTATGCAATATGTTCCAACTTTATTTGGTCGTTCAAAAAATGTTTATAAGTTTATAAGTTTTTGATACTTTTAGAATTATGGTGCAGGTTTGTTTTTTACTCACCTGATATGAGAACGTTTATACAAATTTTGGCAAAGGCTGAAATTCATAATTTCTTATACTTGATGAGTCAGAAAAAAGTATACACTCTTTGAAACATCGTAATCCAAAAACAATAATTTTGATTTGAAAATTACAGCTCCACTGCCTAACTGAGGGTTTAACTTCTTTTCGTAGAATTTCTTTCAATAAATTATTGACTCAATTGATCAATAAATGGTAAAATAATATTTTTCTTAGCTTAGGTATTGGTTTCTGATAGTGATACAGAACCTGTTGAATTGTCATCATTCTTCCCCTTCGATGCTAGGCATCACAAAGTCTAAATCTACTTGATTGTGAACAAGCCATTTTTAGTTGTGCTGGGAATATCAAGTAAGGTGGACTTTTGGCTAATTCCTATGTAAAAGCTGCGAAAGTTTCTCTGAAACCCAGGTAGCTAGCTCGCTCGTTGTGCATTCCAGAAACTGTTTTTAAGAACAAAAAAGAGCATATATCGAAAGAAGAAGGATATATCTACACATCTACCGCGGGCATTTTATTTCTTTGGTTCAGAAGCTGAGCAGTAAGTATTTTAATACCACCCAAAAGAATGAGAGAATTGAGTCGCCTCCCAATCGGCTTCTGAGCCAAAGAAATAAAATGCCCGAGGCAGATGTGTAGACATATCCTTCATTCGATATATGCTCATGTTTGCTCTAAAGAACAATTTCTGGAATGCACAATGAGCGTGCTAGCTACTTGGGTTTCAGAAAGACTTTTTCGGCTTTGTTTGTTTTGAATTTATGGTTGAGAGAATTTCCTTTGTCTGCAGTCGCAAATCGCTTTGAATTGAGGTGTCAATCAAACGCAACTGTTGCTATCGCATTACGAAATCTGCCCTGTTTATGTCAGAAGGACATTATGCTTCTAAAGACGATGAAATTGAATTTCTACTGATTGGTTACATAAGTAATCCAGTACGATTTTTCAAATAGAAGATACATTATTCTGACCATATGGGTGGTTGACGCCACAGTTGTGCTTGATTCCTACAGCTTTATTCTTTGTCGGAGGAAAACATTATTTACTGCTAGGGAGGAGCTAGCATAATCATCTCCTCCGCAGAACTTTGGAAATTATTCCTCCGCATGTATAAAATAGTGCTAGATTCCCACAGCTTTGTTCTTTATCAGAGGAAAACATTATTTACTGCTAGGGAGGAGCTAGCATAATCATCTCCTCCGCAGAACTATAGAAATTATTCCTCCGCATGTATAAAATAGTTGTAAAATTCATCCTTGCTCGAGGCATATCTTTAGATCGATCCTTCTTTTGATATTTGTTGGGGAGACGATATGCTGTTTGTCCGAGGAAACGTATGTGTCCCCCCGTGCAGTGGGTTAAATCTCATGCGCAGTAGCGTTTTGGGTTGGAACTCTGCCGAGTGCATGAGCATTAACCTACTGCACGGGGGGACACATAAGTTTCCTCACACAAACCCTTTCTTGTCTCCTCAACAAATATATACCCATGGGTAGTTAGACGTCGCAGTTGTGCTGGATTCCCACAGCTTTGCTCGGCCTTGTTCTTTTGTGGAGAAAACATTATTAACTACTACGGAGGAGGAAGCGTAGCAGAACTATATAGATTATTCCTCCGCATTTATAAAATAGTTGCAGATCTTCTCCATAGAAGCATACCAGCAGTGTCTAACTACCCATGTTGCGACTAACCCAATAAAAAAATGTGTGTACTTACCGTTCCTCCAACAGCCCATGCAAACATGGGGCTGACAGGAACACATTCTTTGATCGAGGGTGGCATATTATGGTTATAACAAGGACCAGTTATGTTCACATGAGTATCATTAAAATCCTCCTTGCAAACATAGACAACCATATGATGGACAATTCCAGCATCCTTCTTTTCGACTATCGGCTCAATCTGTAAAAGTAATTAAAAGTTAAAGAAACTAAGCTGAAACTATCAGCTGAGTTGCAAATAATGGGAAACATTAGTAAAAAGTTGCAAGTACTGGGAAAAAATGGTTTTTATAAAAGTAACAAATACCTCTCTTTTTATTTTAGTGTTTGCACAATTTTCCAAGTCAGTCTAGATTAGACTAGGCAAACCACAAAAACATCGTCGTAGTTGGGCTGCGAGGTTGGCCCAGTGGTTAAGGCGCCGGACTCACAACCGCAAGGTCGTGGGTTCGAATCCCACCAGGGTCATACTTGCTGCGAAAGTGTGAGGAGAGCTGCTAACTCTCTGTAATTCCAGGCAAAGGCAAAAGGAATCACGAGGTGTGGTCACATCGAGAGGAAGGACCGGGGTCGCCCTGATGGGCCCCCCCTGCGCCAAGCGCAGAAACCCATACCTTGCGAGAATAGCAAGTGTATGTGCCTAAAAAGTGAAAGGTTATGTATAACCCGTGTCCCCTGCTGGAAACAAGTCATCTCGAGACTTTCGCAGGCTAGGCACGTTAAATACAATTACTCACTCACTCACTTGGCCTAATCTAAGCTAGACAAGCTTGGAAAATTTGGCAAACACCAAAGTAAAAAGAGAGGTACTTGTTACTTTTATACTAACTTTCCCCATTAGCTCCCATGCTTTGTCCATTTCTTGTTTATGTATCACTGTGGGTGCCTGCAAAGTATCAAATCTGAAGGGAACATTTTAGCCAGGGCTTCAATAATGCATAAGGTTGCTAGTGTTATGCAATATCGGGTCCAAAAACATTTCGCAAGAGATGAGCCTCCAACACGGAAAGGTATTGAGAACGATGGTAACAGCTTTATACAATCTAATTGTCATTAGTCATTTTGGCGGAATGTGTATAATCTGACAGCCAGCCAACCTTCTGTGCCTATGCAGAATCTGGAGAAGCTTCGACCCATGCTTCAGCACATGATTCAAGTGATTTGCTCCTGTTGAGCCATGTTTGTTTAACCCTTACCTCAATGATATGCTTTTTCTCATTCAGTTTGATGATATCTGAAACTTTGATTGCCTTGCACCAATACGTGGTCTTTTGTTTTGGAACTGTAACCTAAAAAACAGTTGTGCTTTGTTATAACATAGGTTACATAACTTTATAGTTTTGAAAGAGTAGGCCTATATTTGTGACCCGTTTAAGCATGGTTTAGGCAAGCGATCAAAAAGTTGTTAGTTTTACTATGTATGACATAGATATTTGAAATTTGCCTACATTTCTCTTGAATGGAAAGCGAAACGTATCGGGTGTAACACACGTGCTTACCTATTTTCAATATAACGCAAAAAGCTACTTTTGTAAATTGCAACATGAAAAGGTTACTACAATCTCAGAGGACGAAACCACTCTCTCCGAACTCAACACTGAAGATTTCCTTGTTTTGTAGCTAACTTTGTGTCAAGAAATAATCTGCATCGAGTTTCTTCAATGCCAACAACTTTAAATGAAAGATAGAACAGGGAGCTGCTTTCAAACTCAAATTGATATTTCTTCTTCATAAAAATGACTTCGAGACTGAATTGAAGGTAAGGTTCGAAGCAAGATGGGCAATTCAAGACAATGGGTTTCTAAGATTACTGAAGTCCCTGGTATTCCTACGCTAAATCTTGCTCAATAGGGACTCATGATGAAACAATGCCATAGATGACCGTGCCCTGACTTCGAGACTGAATTGAAGGCAAGATTCGAAGCAAGATGGGCAATTCAAGACAATGGGTTTCTAAGATTACTGAAGTCCCTGGTATTCCTACGCTAAATCTTGCTCAATAGGGACTCATGATGAAACAATGCCATAGATGACCGTGCCCTGACTTCGAGACTGATTTTGAAGCAAGAGATGAAGATTACTGAAGTCCCTGGTATTCCTACGCTAAATCTTGCTGTCCTGACTTCAAGAGTGAATTGAAGGCAAGTTTCGAAGCAAGATGGGCAATTCAAGACAATAGGTTTCTATGATTACTGAAGTCCTGACCGTGCCCTGACTCGAGACTGAATTGAAGGCAAGATTCGAAGCAAGATGGGCAATTCAAGACAATGGGTTTCTAAGATTACTGAAGTTCGAAGCAAGATGGGCAATTCAAGACAATGGGTTTCTAAGATTACTGAAGTCCCTGGTATTCCTACGCTAAATCTTGCTGCAATAGGGACTTCATGAATTGAAGGCAAGTTTTGAAGCAAGATGGGCAATTCAAGACAATAGATTACTGAAGTCCCTGGTATTGCTACGCTAAATCTTGACTTCGAGACTGAATTGAAGGCAAGATTCGAAGCAAGATGGGCAATTCAAGACAATGGGTTTCTATGATTACTGAAGTCCCTGGTATTCCTACGCTAAATCTTGCTGCCCTGACTTCGAGACTGAATTGAAGGCAAGTTTCGAAGCAAGATGGGCAATTCAAGACAATAGGTTTCTATGATTACTGAAGTCCCTGGTATTCCTACGCTAAATCTTGCTGTCCTGACTTCAAGAGTGAATTGAAGGCAAGTTTCGAAGCAAGATGGGCAATTCAAGACAATAGGTTTCTATGATTACTGAAGTCCCTGGTATTCCTACGCTAAATCTTGCTCAATAGGGACTCATGATGAAACAATGCCATAGATGACCGTGCCCTGACTTCGAGACTGAATTGAAGGCAAGTTTCGAAGCAAGATGGGCAATTCAAGACAATGGGTTTCTAAGATTACTGAAGTCCCTGGTATTGCTAAATCTTGCTGTCCTGACTTCAAGAGTGAATTGAAGGCAAGTTTCGCTGGGCAATTCAAGGGATGATTACTCCCTGGTATTCCTACGATGAAACAATGACATAGATGACCTTGCCCTGACTTCGAGACTGAATTGAAGGCAAGTTTCGAAGCAAGATGGGCAATTCAAGACAATAGGTTTCTATGATTACTGAAGTCCCTGGCATTCCTACGCTAAATCTTGCTCAATAGGGACTCATGATGAAACAATGCCATAGATGACCGTGCCCTGACTTCGAGACTGAATTGAAGGCAAGATTCGAAGCAAGATGGGCAATTCAAGACAATGGGTTTCTAAGATTACTGAAGTCCCTGGTATTCCTACGCTAAATCTTGCTCAATAGGGACTCATGATGAAACAATGACATAGATGACCTTGCCCTGACTTCGAGACTGAATTGAAGGCAAGTTTCGAAGCAAGATGGGCAATTCAAGACAATGGGTTTCTATGATTACTGAAGTCCCTGGTATTCCTACGCTAAATCTTGCTCAATAGGGACTCATGATGAAACAATGACATAGATGACCCTGCCAAGGCCTAGACCCTGCCAAGGCCTATTCTCAGCAGCTATCACATTGCAGAAAAGTCCCATTCGGCACAAAGTTAATGATAAAAGCTTAGAATATGAAAGCAATGTAAAGTTTACACTGTCAATTGTAGGTTGAATTACCAAGAATCTATCTCGATCCATCGTATGTCGAGAGAGCCTGAATAGGGTCACGTTTTTCAGAGTAATATTACGAATCTCAGTGAACCCGTGGGTAGCTAGACATCGAAGATATGTTTCAGCTTTGTTGGGGAGACAAGATACGGTTTGTTCGAAGAAACATATGTGTCCCCCCGTGCAGTGGCTTAAAGCTCACGCACAGTAGCATTTTGGGTTGGAAATCTGCCGGGTGCATGAGCATTAACATACTGCATGGGGGGACATATAAGTTTCCTCGGACAAACCGCACCTCGTCTCCCGAGCAAAGCTTGCATGCTTCTGCGGTTGAAAATTCATATCATTCTGCAGAGGAGGCATCGAAGTCCAATCTCTTTAACTACCTCCTCTGTACCAGTATGCAAATTTTCCCTCCACACGAGCATGAAGTTATGGCAGTTGAGCAAGGCTATCTTTAAACACGGAATCGGGAATTTCCAGCCGGAATCCGGAATTTCCACATTTTTGATAAAATCCGGAATTTTTACATGATATACATAATTAATTGACGGAGAGACCCTTGTAATAACAATTTATTTTAATGTTTGCTGCTGATATTTTTGTGTTTAGATTGTTCAATTAGAAGAACCATATCCATCATGCTTTTGCTTCTTGTCTAACTGTCTATCTCCATTGACTTGGGGTACAATTTTCTGAGTACGGGATGACTGCTCGTAGTTGTAGTTGTCATGAAATATGTCCTAAAAATTGATCATTGTAGGAAAATCCTTGATACATTTTGGCTTGTTAAAAGTGTGGTTTAGGAACGTTTTTCTTATTGGTGGGTTGATGTAAGATTTCAGCCAGGGAGCGCCTTATTTCAGCTGTCAAAATTAGGTCGCTCTTTGGAGAATTTTGTGACACATTTGTACCTTCACCGTTCCATCAATTTGTCTTTTACTCGTTTTGCATTCCACTACTCTGTTACAAATTGGAACAAAAGAAGAACTGAAGATTCCCTCAATTGACACAGTTGATTGAACCTGAAGAAACAAGACGCTAAAAATACTTACATTAACGCTGATAAAATCAAAGTATTTGGCAGTCTTTGGTGGTGGTATGTTCTTCACATAACTCTTGAGGTTGAGACTTTTTGCACCTCTCTTTGAATGGTAACCAAAGGCATCCTTGTCACTATAAGCGTAAATAACTTTGGAGGTGCCATCCTATTATAAAAACAGATACAGTTAAGCCCAAAATTATTCATACCTATGCCAAATTCTGAGTATTTTGCATCGTTCTATTTGAGGACCAATTTTGCTGTGGCTGAAATTTCGTAAGAATGTGATAAAAGGCTGGAACAAGTGCTGCAAGGGACATTTCAAGGAATGAAATATCTTGTGAATTGGCTAGCAAATATAACGATTGAAAATACTCCAAATTTGGCATAGGTATGACAAAATGCGGAGACGTAGGAACCAAGGGAGCACTGCTGGGAAGAAAAACGCTCTGTTTGTTTCTGGTAGCAAAACAAAAAATATCAAAATTTCCCCACAGTCTTTGCATACATAATTTATGCGAAACTGAAGTTTTTTTGGGAAATTGAAGGAAAACTGACATTTCCTTTTCCTTCTGGGAAAATTATGGGGAAAATGTCCGTTTCCCCAAAAATTTCCCCATGAAGAAACAGTGCCCCATGCAGAGTGTAGAGATTTTTGCGGGCACGCTGAAAATTCAATCTGCCCGGAAAATCAAATTTGGCCTCAGCAGAAACCACTGCAGTAGTTGAACTGCACTGTTATTCAATTAACCTTCCGTTAGATTTGTTATCATTCTCGATATCGAACTTGTTGTCCCAAACAGAGATTCGCGACTCCTTAGAGAAATATTTGAGAGCCCAAGTTTGAACAAGTAATGCGAGCTTTCCTGAGGTTGTTTGTAGCTGAAATAGAAAAAGAAAAGCCCTCTCCATCTTCTAAATTGGTAATCTATCACTCAAAATGGAACGGTAAACTTTGAAATCTTTGCGCAATTCGACGTGCGAACCGACAGATCTGTTTACCTGTCAATCATACCCTAATTTTATTTTTACTTCAAATGCCTTTCTTCATCAGTAAATAGAAGAAAACAAACATTTTCTCTCATTGGCCCCAATCCTCTGAATTAATCTTGACATAGTTTTACTTGTTGAAGCCGAGTACATATTTATATTTGCTAATTTGTATGTTGCAAACATTTCAAGTTCTGTTTTAAGCAATCCTCCCAAATTATCCACTCTTTGTTGTTTCAAACTGTTCTGAAACGATCAACCGTTCTTTGCAGATGCTTTGTAAATTCAAGTTGCATCATGCCGCAGTTGTGCCTAAACATTTCTGCGGAGCAAAACTCTCTGCAAGGGTCTTCTCCGCAGAGGAACATACAGGGTGTCCCAAAAAAATTGTGCCCCGTTTGTCTGAAGATTGCGACAAGACGGCAAAAGATTCTCACCAAACTTGTGCATGATGGTGCTCTTCAGATGTTCAAATAAAGTTTGCTACCATCTCCGTGAAAATCCGTTGAAAGATGATGGAACTATGACCTTCAGGAGACCAAATTTGTCTGCTGACTGAAACCGGCGGTCGGCCAATTTTCTTACTATTTTCAGTGATAAATAACTTCACGCGAGGTAAGAAATAATTTCTGTGAGGTCAGAAATAGTGAAACTCTCTAAGGATTATCGGAAGTTTCACGAGAGCTATGACATTGGAGGCTGCTGTTTCATTTTGAATCCATGAAGCTATTTATCGCTGCAATATAGTAAGACAAAATGGCCGACCGCTGGTTTCAGTCATCAGACAAATTTGGTCTTCTGAAGGTCATAGCTCCATCATTTTTCAACGGATTTTCACGGGGATGGTAGCAAATTTTAATTGAATATCTGAAGAGCAACATCATGCAAAATTTTGACGAGAATCTTTTGCCGTTTTGTCACAATCTTCAGGCAAACAGGGCACAATTTTCTTGCGACACCCTGTACAGTAAAGTTCTCTCGTATTTCAACATAAGAAATTGGGAAGAATTAGCTTCAGAATTCATAAGAATTCATGAAAGTTTGCAAGGGTTTTTATGAATTCGTAAACTTTCATCGCACGGATTTGCAAAGGCTCGTAGCCATTGGTAACAGTTCTTAAGCCAAGTTTAAACCGTTTAAACATTTTATTTTTGCCATGTCGAATCAAACTGTATTGAAACCGGCAATGTCTGCAGTGTTTACAAAAAAATCTGATTTAAACATTGTATTTTTGCCGTGTCGGATTGAAACAAAAATGCTTAAAATGACCATCTTCTCAAAATGTGCAAGCGCAGTGGCTCATCACACGTAGAAACCGAGAACCATGGCCTAAAATGGATCAACTAAATGCGACAGAAATACGTCGTTTGGCTCAAGTCGTGTTTCTGCCGCTTGAAGGGTTTGTGCAAAGTTATTGCAAAACTATGCTTGCTTGCATTTGCAAAGATCAAAAACAATTTAAAAAAAGTCTATTCAAATATATGTACCAAACGTGGTTTCTTATAAAAAACACGTAGCTAGTTTTAAAGATTGAATGACTGTACCAATCTAAAATGTAGCATTTCTGCAAGCTTTAGAAAATCCAAAATCCGTTGAATATAAAATAATATTCCTTCTCAATCTCATTCATCCGTGATGGCCTGAAAAAGTCGATTGGAGCTTTTGAGTGAGTTCCTTAAAATCTGTCTTACTCTGATGGAAGGATTGAATGACCCCTGTCGTTTGATATTGAGCCTAAGTGTATGAAGAAAAGGTGATTGTGAAACGCATGGTGCTTGACAGTGAGCAATGGTGCACTTTAGCGTATTGACAATCGTTACGCACATTGGTGCATCAGATCAGTGACGCAGTAGATAATTGATAACGTCAGCGAGCAGCTGTGTTACGAAACGCATACACGTATTTTTTTATAAGAAACTAAGAAATTGGGCTAGTACTGAAAGATTCTTAAAATGATCAGATTTTGAGTACTCAGAGTTTCAAACGAGTTTCTTATAAAGGGAATGTAAGCATATAAAAGTGGCTCAAGCCACTTGCAATCAAATTCTGGCCTATCAGATATCAGTATTTCCTGTTAGATCAGTTACCCATATATGGTGCGGCACGTGTGATAGCCTACTGTCTTCGCGTAGCTATTTTTATCAAGGGCTTATATATGCTTACATTCCCTTTAAGCCTTTCCAATGTTTAGACATTACTCAAGTACCCTACGAGTAACATGGTACAGGAAACAAATGAAAACAAATGAAAAATAGGTCAAGGATTTCCTTTATTAACACAAATAGTTTCTTAACTTTCTTTTCCAAGTACTGGAGTTTCTTAATTTTTTGGCGATGTGAGAGTTGAGTTTCTTATAGGCAGTTTCTTATAAAAAAAATACATGTATGTGCATTTAATACTCAGTTGACCTCGGGACAAAAATTGCATACTTACTATTATATCTCTGTCTTCTTTATCACATGTGTTGATTTTGCGCTTGAACTTGAGGACAGTAACGCCGTTTGCTTCAGAAGCGTTTACGTATTCATAATCTTGACTTTTATCTTGGGTTGGTGGGCCATTGCTCTCTGCATGGTAATCCTACAGGGTATTCCAAAAAAATTGTTCGACATTCGATTAAACATTAAAAAATTACGAAATATTAATTGAACGGGCTTTATGGTAGGATAACCATAGTGCTGAGATTTTAGATTAATTCTAGACACCAGAAGTTAGCAAAACAGCTAAAAATTGACGGTGTTACGAGCTTTTGAAGTTCAAGTTTGCGCGAAAGCTGAAACCAGACGCCCCTAAATTGCATATTTTGCGAAAGTAGAATCTCGTTTATTCAAAGCAAATCAAATGGAATTCCAAAAGCGCTTTCGGTGGACTAGCTTTCTCTAACATTGAATCAAGGTTGTGGATGCTAGGAGGAATTCTGCTAAGCACAATTTGGAATAGTAAGTCCAATCTCTCATCGATTAAGTTTTCATTCCATGTTTGTGGATACTTGCATTTTCAAGTAAATTTTGGCAACAGTTATAAGCATTAAATTGCTTATGAAGTCCTTTTTGGTTTGCTCTGATATATCAATGAGAGGTAAAATACTGGACAGTCTTCTTTTCCCTCGATTTTGAAACGTCTTTTTGAAAAACAAGTCAGTTAGGGGCGTCTGGTTTCAGCTTTCGAACAAACTCGAACTTCAAAAGCTTGTAACTGCGTGAATTCTTAGCGGCTTCGAAAGATTCTAGTGTCAAAATTAATTTAAAATCTTAGGAGCACGGTTATTTAACTAGGAGCCTGTATATTGTATCATTAATTTTTAATATTTAATTAAACGTAGAACAAGTTTTCTGTGACACTCTGTAGATGAAAATAAAAAATATTAAATTTTCAATCTCATGGTATATTTCAAATGCACTAGCTCTTTAGGCACAACATTGGACACAACAATTTTGTTAGGATATTTTGACATCTGTTTTATTTATGATAAAAAATATTTTGGTATTGCTTTATCACTAAAGAAATTTTCAACCCTAACTTACCTTCAAATAGCCTTTTCTTGAATCATCAACCCCTCCAATAACAAGATCTGCTCCTACCATATTTCCGGCGAGTCCTTTTGAAATTCCAAAACCTACCCATCCTGTTGTGTTTACTTGTGCCGCAAAATGGATTGATTGGTCAGCATGTTTTACGCTCCAAAACAGCTTGTACTTCTCTTCTACGTCCAGATAAGCAAAATGGTCATAGTCATCTTTCAGCTCTGCATTTATTGATGAAAATGTCGATAAAAGGATCGAAAAAGATATCAAGAATAAAAAAGACATCTTGCTTGTTTTGCAATGGGTGGATTGCAGATGATGTAAAGTCTCTTGAATCGCAGCTTCCAGCTTCATCGAATTCGGCTTATTTATATTACATATTACACTTTGCCATGTTTGATTACCAGGGGGTGAGACTTGAACAGTCATTTTTGCTTATTCTGCAACTCTGTGGATACTGATGATAAGTTCCTCTCGCCTTATTGCACTTTGCTGTTTTGTTGCCAGGGGGTAAGTACCTGAGTGTCACTCAACGCCTTGTTTGATTACATACAGCCCTGCGTCAAATCAGTCACAAATATGAAAAGAAATTGCAGCCTCATCACTCTTCTTGGGTGCTTATTACATCGTTTTAGTTTCGTTCCTCGTCGAGACAAAGAATCCCCCAAAAAGGCTCCAGATCGCATGCGCATCAACATACTTTGATGACGTAATAACCGTAAGCTCCAACGTTGAACGAAGCTGAAACACAATGTGGGTCAGCACTTCGTCTAACTAATATACAGTAAGCCCTGCATTTAAGAAACTACTTTTCACACCTTAGCCTAAAAGGTTTCTTATATCTATGATACTTTTCAATTCTTTATGCTGAAAGTTTCTTAAGTTTCAAATTTCTTTTCTGGAAAGTCCTGCAGACAGGTTACAGTCAACAACCGTCGTATAAGAACCTAGAATTTTGCAAGTCAGCCTGACTAGGTTTTGATGTGTTGGGTATTTAGTGGAAAATGAGGCTGTGTGGTTCTTATTTCATTCAGGACTTTGAGAAAAATACTATACTTTACTATGGAGAACTCTGGACTCACTCGTGTCTCTCTTTTGTCCTCTTGAAGGAGAGAAGAAAGAGCGAAGAGGAAAAATAAACGAAAGAAGATCAAAAGAAGAGATAGAGAGAGAGAGGGGAGCTCCCATTTTCTTCTTTTATTCTTCCTCCTTGTCCTTTACTTTTCTCTCCTTCAAGGGGACCAAGGAGAGACTGTAAGCTCACGTGTGAACAAAAATATTTAAAATGTGAACACCTTGGTCGATGGAGACTTGTATGTAATTAGACATCTCTTTTTTTCTTCTTAATATTTTATAGTACAATTAATTTTAATTTTGATGGCAAATACTACATGAGACCCCCGTGAAGCTGTGATGCAATTTATTTGAGTCCTGTTGTGTTGCAACTTGATAAAAGGACTAAACAGGTCAAAAGAAACATCGAATTACCTTGACTACTGCAAAGCTTAGATCAAATAACCTTTACTTCGGACCTATCAAATATTGTTACTTAGGGTCGCTGATAGGATTTAATTTTCTTTCACACCGGCAAATATCAATCTACAAAGTTCCTACTTCATGTTGTGTGAATTCAATTTAAAGCCAAGAATATTGCAAAAACCGCAAAGAGCTCACAAAGGTTCAACCGAACTGATAATCTTTCGTGATACAAGCCCGATAATTTGCCTTGCAAAACAAATAACACTGAAATCTTTTGCCAGGATATTCTGACACTGCTGGATAAGCTTGCTAGGAAAAATGTTTCAGCATGTGCATCACATCACACTGTTTACACAATCTCTGTATGCTCCTAGTTGGCCATCAGCAACAGCAACAACAATGATGACAAGAACAAAAACATCGAAACTGAGGCTAGGGCTAGTACATGTGATACGTTCAAAACATGAAATGTATAAAATGTGGAATTTTTGGTCTTGGAGTGTTGGAATTTTGGAACGTTTGAATACTGGAATTTTGTTAAACTGGACTATTTGAAAGTGGGAACATCACAGAGAGACCTGTTATTTTGCTTTCAATTTTCTTTTGCTTTAATCTTCTGGATGCTGCATATCTTCTGCGGTGATGCGGTGAGAAAGGACACTTGAATATTTGGAATGCTGGAATACTGAAATGTTGGAACATTCGATAGAAAGGACACGATCAACAAAATTAGTACCAGTATCTTTACTTTTGAATTCTTTAAGATCGAAATCACAAATTCTACAATAATAGCACTATTTTCAGTGTTCTTTCTCCAAATAATTTTTGGAACTTGCAGATCAAAATTCTACAAAGTTTACAAAGAAAATCTAAACAGCCACACACAACATTGTTACGATGCTACACTAACTGACGAGAGAAGTGTGTCCTTCATGAATATGGGACAATAGCTGAAATAGCAGTAACGAACAAAGTTACCCACAATGCAGCAGCAATAAATCTGGCAGCATCACTTCCAATATTCTGTGTGCAAACGTCTTTCGAAGGAGGCAATGTGTTGATTATGGCAGGCTTCTTGGAAGATTTCAAGTTCTGAAAAAGAGAGACTAAATGTCAAGGTTTTAGCCAGACTCATAAGATCGTCCCAGTTTTTGCAACAACAAGAACAAGAACAACAACAACAACATTTTTTGTGGTTTTAGTGCCTAAAGCCGGTATCGAAGAAGTAGCTCAGTAGAAATGGTATTAACAACAGGTCGAATAAGGGAATACGACGCTTATAGCCTTTAAAACCCTATAAAGTTTAATTTGCGTTCGTATTGCATCAACAATCATAAAGCGCTTTCCAAATTGCACTACTGTCATTTGACAATTTCTTCTGGTAACTAAAAAGGATCTATTTTCGTAAGGTTTTTGCCAGGGGGGGGGGGGGAGGCGGTTCTTGAATTAAATTTATACCGGGGTGTGCCCGCAAAAATGTTCTTTACCTTGCTCCAGAATTTTTTGCTTTAAATGATAACCGATTCTACAAAAAATTCGGGAAAGGTATACTCCAAAAAATAAAAACAAAATATCCTCCGTCGATATGCTTTCACAACTCTAGAAATGCTCTAAAAATTGCCTTCTTTTGATAATCTGCACTAGAAAGAATAGGTGAAAACGATACTCTGAAAAATGGCACATCTCCATCGGAAAAATACCGGGTGTCCCAAAATGATGTATTATCGTTTAATTGCCTATATGTCCATAACCGATGAACCGATTTTCAAAAACTGGTAAAACCACAACCAACATCTTAAAATAAACTTTAGCCTTTAGGCAATCAAATAAAACAAAGTGTTTGAAAATCGGTTCATTGGTTATGGACATGTAAGCAATCAAACAATAATACATCATTTTGGGACACCCGGTATACTAAGTACCGACCCAGGGGTTTTTGCTACTTTCGGTAACAATTTCTGTTTGGCTATCTTACAATAGAAATATAAAGTAATTATGATTCAAATATTGAATATTTATTCCCATCCTCAAATTCGACTATATTTGAGCAAAGTCTCCACATCAAACTTTTTACCAATGAGTAAAATTATGGGATAGAGCTAATTTTCATCCGAGCTGCTTCAGTAAAAAGAAGCAATGGTAGCTTGCAGCAAATATTTGGAAAAATGAATATCTTCATGGGGCTAATCTGAGGGGGCTCCATTGGGGGGGAGGGCTACGGTAGCTGTGTGATGACATAATGCTAGCAATGCTATCTTATACGATAAAGGTATAGAGAAAAGTAAAAACATCGTAATTTAGAACAAGAACTCACAGGAAGTGATATATGAAAATGTAACATTGAAACATAACAATGATAAACACGATGCATAGACAAAGAATGTGTCTATTTGCGTATTCACACACCCATCATGGAGACTTATTCGAGGGGAAGCCTATTTGTTAGAATTTTTCACGAGATGAGGCTTATGAAAGGGGGGGGGCAGGGGCCTATTCGATAGGCCTTATTTGAAGCTGAGGGCCTGATAGAGACTTAGTGCTTTCTGAGAATAAAAAATGAACTTACATATGCATGTGCTTTACTACCAACACATATAGGATAAAGAGCATGTTCTCCTTGATATTCAGAGAAATGTTTCAATTCATTCACCATCGAATTATTCCATTTTACATCAGTCCAATTTCGGTACGAAGTAAAGCTGGAAGAAAAAATGACGCTCATAAAACGCTTTAAGTGCAAGTTTGGCAAAAAGCTACTCATCATAATAATGATCAGATAATCAGCATTTCTTATTGTTTCCTTGTCCTACCAAAACATGTAAATCTTATCATCCTTAATCTCCTAAATTCGCATTCTTAACCCTATTTTACCCTGGAGGGCAAAAAATGCCCCCCCCCCCCAACCATACTTTTGATTATAAAACAGAGAGGAAATAGAAAAATGAACTGAAACATCCATGACTTTTCCTTATTTTTAATTGGCAATTAAATTTTAGACTTTCAATTGTCATAATTTAAGTCACGTGACCAGCAGATACCCATATTTGGAAAGTAGTCACAAAGAAAATCACGAAACTGTCATAATTTCTTTGTGTTAACCTTGATTAAGTTGTGTTTGGTACCAAACGATTCCCCTTGCAAAGTACTTTCGTTTGATATATACATAATTCATATTTGCTGACATCAGCAAATAATAGATTCCATGACGTCATGCAAATTGATGACGTCATATCTCTAACAAAGAAAGACAAATTTTTAAATTTTGATGTAAATCAATGGATAACCATATTTTCTTCATTTTTAAGTAGTTTATTGAATTTTTGATACATTTTCTGTGAAGTAATTAGCACTTTTTGTGATTTCAGTACTGAAGCTTATACCGGACATGGTCCTATTGTTTGGTCGCTTGGCAACAAACCACGTGACCAATTAGCATCAAATTAAAATCGGAGTTTGCTTGAGTAAGGCCGTTCCAGAAACATTCAAATATGACATAGCGTTACGATCAAATTGGTATAGCAACATTTTTCTACCATGCAACGATGACTTGAAGATGTTCCAGCATGTGTTACCCCAATGAAAGGGATTCGTTCTGATGATTCGTTTTGGGGGAAACTTTGAAAAATTCCATGATACTTACTTAAATCGCCGAATTGGTCTGGCATACTTTTTGGAGAACTTCATCGCCACTTGTAGGTCAAGGGTCACGCAATTTGATAAGTTGCCCTTTGGGTAATATGTGATAAAATTGACACACATTTCATTAGTTGTTGACTCTCCTCCCTGCAAAATTAATAGCATAAATAAGGTATAATGCCTTTTAAAGAGGAATTAAATCAAGTATGCATACTTTTGCTGGACAAAAGGACCGTGCAAAGTGTTTTTGGCCAGTGCAAAACGCGATCATGTAAAATTTCCATGTCAATTCACCTGCAGTACTATTATATATAACATCAACTGTTATTGGAGGCAGATACATTTTTTAAGGGAAGAGTGACAGGGCAGTTGGTTTTTGCAATAACTTCATGCAGGGTTAGAAGACTTTTGCAAGAATTATACTTAAGTAAAATGATAACTCTTGCACTGTCCCTCCGACACGACTCCATGTATTCATTCAATCCTTGCATTCCTTCGATGTCTTTAACTTGATCTTTATTTGTTCCCTTGTACACAAGCTCAATTTCTTTATATATTTCAGTTTGAAGTTTATTCAATGATTCAATTTAATGCCGAAACTGATACTCATGTTTGGTAGCATAGGTTTCAAATCTTTAAATCAGCGTAAAAAGGTGGGTGTAATATTCGATGAGCTATTTCTTCCAACTGAATGGCTTAAAGGCAACTTTAGCTACCCATCTATAATTCTACCGTTGGACTTTCTCAAAATTTTGAATTTTTTTTGAAATTACAACATATTTTATATTTCGGCTCATTTGAGGATGTGACGTCATCAAATTGCGAAATCGTAAACCACAAAAGTGACAGACTTTTACTTGATACTACATTGTAGACATTCATAAACTAAGCCTTTCTTTGAAATTGTTTCATGTTACATCAAGCAATTTAGAAATTACGATGGTTTTCAGTTTTTTTGAAAATGTTTCTTGAATTCTCGAAAAAGAAGAAAAACACTCTAATTTTGAAAATATTGAAGATTTCAGAGAAGTCCAACGGCAGAAGCATAGCAAAATAGCAAAAGTTTCTTTGAGGCCATTCAGCTCGAAGAAGTACACGTTTTTTTTTTATAAGAAACTTGGATCAGCACTTAGTACTAAAAGTTTCTTAATTTCGCATGAAAATTTCGGTGTTTTAGTAGTAAAAGTTTCTTAATTAGTTTCTTATTTTTTGGGCCTAAAATTGCGGTATTGTTCGAAGTTGAGCCTTCTTCTCGAGAAAGGGCTTCCATTTTGCATTGACATTGTCATCAAGAAGAAGCCATGCACATCAAGGCAAAAATTTACAAATTTTGCAGTTAAAAGTCAAGAAAAGATGAATGTACCTTTGTTAGAGAGACATAGAATAAGAGAGACATACAGAAATAAAGTTTTAGAGTTTCTTAACTGTTCCTGAGCGTAGTACTAGAGTTTCTTAAATTTTTGGTCATCGTAGTACTAGTTTCTTATAAACCAGTTTCTTATAAAAAAAAAAACGTGTAGGTCATTGAATTTACACCAACTGTTTTAAAGATTTGGAACCTATGCTATGTTTGGTGAGTCTACAATCCTGCTACAAAGTTTTGAAAATGGTTTCAGGCTGCATTGAAATTTGTTCTTTTATAGACTACCTGGTTTTGAAACATAGTTCGAAATCACAAGAAATGATGATCAACGTGAATTTTTATCCTGCAACATCACTGAAATCGGTTGCTTATGCCATCCATATCGCAGTCACCTCATTTATCAATTGATTTGTCATACGAAATCACACAAAATAGCTCTTTGGCTAAAAGACAAAAGATTTTGCAAACACTTTTGCTCATCATATGGTTGCTCACGCCATAACTTCGTCATCTCTGTCCCAAAGGAATAAAATCATAATACAAAAATTTATTTTAAAAATTAATAACACAGTAAAACTTAATGAACTTTCAAAACGTTTCACTTTCTATTTGGTCAGCCAATCAGCCAGTACAAACGAAGGATCTGTTTTATCGAATTCGATAATTGGAATGATACGTTGAAACACAAATCAAGATACTAACAACTGTTGCCTCTTTTCGGTTCATTGTATTATATCTGCAATAAGTAACCAGTTCATCTCCCTAAAAAAGAAAGAAAAAAAACATATCATTACGAAAACGAATTTACTGTCCGTAATCCTGAAGATTGTGCACTCAATATGTACCAATTGCAGGGTATATCACATAGAAATATTGTATTTTCAAGGTAGTTTATGAACACTTTATAATAAGTTGTATTTATTGGTGAAGGTGAAGTTGCGGTTTTAGCGCCAAGCGTTGGGATCGCAGAGGTAGAATAGTGGTGGGGCTCTACCTGGGATCGAACACTGTCCGCCTTACTGTTCTGGCTGCAATGTCAGAGGATCACACCACTGCGACACAACACCTTCAATTTATTCTGTTAGTTGGTATTAATTAACTGATTATACCCGGTGTCTCAAAAAAGTATCCCTTTTAACCAAACAAAGGAATGAAGCGATCGGGACTTTCTGATTACATAGCTATATTTATCAATCTTTAACTTGAATGCATATACCTTGCATTTGATAATCGTCTACCAAACACCGGAGATACGAGTTCACAAATTCAAAAGCTAGAGTGCACCTGAAACCAGAGGTTAAGAAAAGGGCCTAGCCATGATGATTTGATGTCACAATATCACAGGTGTTTCCATAGGAATTTTCAACTTGTTTGGCTTTGTGAGGTCGTATCTCCTGTGTTTGTTGGACAATTTTCAAATGCAAGGTGCGTGCATATAAGCTGAAGATCAACAAATCTAGATGTGGACTCAAGAAGTACTAATATCTTATCACGTTGTTTCTTCCTCCAGTGAAAAGGGGGTACTTTTTCTGAGACATCCGGTATGTCCTAATAATTGAGCTACATTTTGTGTGTAGAGATGAAGGTGAAGGGGAGGTGAAGCTGCGAGCGCTGAGATCGCAGGAGTAGAGAAGATCTAATTGAGACCCAATCGATAGCGCTCAAGTGATGGAGCTCTACCTGAGATTTAACCAGGTCCACCTGACGGTTCTAGCTTGTATTGCAAGTTTTCAGTGGAATGTAGAAAAATATAAAGTGATAAAAGGTTTAGACCACAAGCAATCTTTTTTGATGCCTTGTGCCTGAATGAAGTAACGAGAGAATTCATGATTATGATTTTAAAACAAAAAAAAAAGCTATATACTCACAGCCTTGAATGGTATTTCTTCGCGAAGAAGATGCAATTGCTGCGAAAGAAGGTGCAGATAAATTGTTTTAATGGTGCATTTTCAGCAGATAACACAATTATGCAGAGTGACTCAAAGAGGAAAAAATTGCAGTGTGAGGTACGACGACACCAAATGCTCCAAATCTTTGAAAAGGTTTGGGTAAAATTCAAAAGTCCTATTTCTTTGAACAGAATGTCTTGAAAAAACGTTAGCACCTTTGCTATTATTGCACCATTGGAATTATCAGATCTTCAATATTTTCAGAATAAGAGTACCGTAGAAGCTCTAATATGCCCCCGAGGAGCTTATTTAATTTCGGACATTCCAGAAGGGGGCTTAAAAGAGAGGGGTCATATTAGAGAGGAGGGGAGCTTATTCACAAAATCAAATTTACTTACTAGTAATCAAATTACAAGGGTGATTACAAGGCTTTTTAGTTATTTCGCACAATATTTTGGCCGTTCAACATACAATGCTACGAGTCAAATACATCAATTCGACACAGTTATATCTCAAACCTTATGAAAGTTAACATGCAAACTTTCTTAGCTCAATACATGGAAAATCTTTGGTAATCTCTAGAATTTGATATAAGTGAGGGGGGGGGGGCTTAATACAGAGGGGAAGCCTAATATAGATTTTCCGGTATGTTTCTTCGGGCTTCTTCTTTTTAAGACTTCATGAAAATTATGCAAAGAACTTGAAACCATCTAAATTTCGGAAGTTTTTGAGAAGACAAGGAAGAGTTTCAAGAAAACCATAGTTTATGGATATCTACAATATATATGATATAAGGCCATATAAAATCTATTAGTTAATTCTCATAAGCACCCGTATCATATTTTGATCCCGCCTTGATTTTTTTGTATTCTATATTTTTAGATGAAACCTCGCGTCTTAGATTTATAGAAGGCTAAGCAAATCTATAATTTTAAGAAAATTAAGTAATTGACCCTTCCCTAGTGTGCTATTTACGACATACAACAACACGTAAGGCAATATTCACCTCTCATGGAGGTGAAGAACGTTTCTTGTTCTTTGGTCTTACGCAAAAGGCTAACCAAAGGCTGAAAATAGTATAGGCGACAGCAACGCCAAAGTTTAAATTTGACGTTCTCTCAGGTTTTTTAAAGCTACGGCGGAAAGCGGGAAGACCGAACAGCTACTTAAGGCCATCAACAGAGCTTAAAAGATTTAGGCCCATTTATGAAATATAGAATATAAAGCCGCCGCCCGTCCGATTTTTTTTGCCCAGTTCTGATGAAAATCAACCAATTAATTTCATATGGCCTAAAGCACGAGTCTGTCACTTTTCTCGTTTAAGATTTAGAAATTTGATGACATAATATCCTCAAATGAGTTGAGATATGAAATGTTCTGCCATTTTTAAAAGTAGTGATGCAGGATTATAGCAAAACAGCTAAAGTTTCTTTAAAGCCATTCAGTTCTAAGAAATGTAGATGATAGCATTGTATGAGAAAATTTGCTTTCATAAGTAAAAATTACCTGATAATTGAAATCATAATTCTGATCTCGAATCACTTCCTTAATCTCTTTTCCATTTCGCAAAATGTTTGTCCATATTCCATTACCAGTCAAGTGGGCATGTGGAAACGAGGCAAAGAATTTTACTTCCCCACCAGGAACTGTTGGACCATTCAGTTTCTAGGAGGAAATAATTTGACTAAATTCTTATTTACATCTACCCTGGGTACCAGACTCTCTAACATAAAAACAGAGGTCTCTGTTTTTATGTTAGAGAAGCTGGTACCCAGGGTAATTTACATGGAGAATCAAGGAACATTATGATTTACCAGGTGTCCCAAAAAAGTATGGGACAGATTTGGACTGATCCGACGATATGAATTTAGCCTTAAACAATCACTGGAACATAGAAACCCCATTCGTTGCTATTGGTGCTTTGAGAGCAGAAATTTCAATCTCGAAAGCTCAAATCTGCGTCCACCTCCAAGGTCTTTTGACCTAAAATCTTGAAGCACAAAAACAAGCACAACAACAACCATAAGAAATAAATCAACGATAGCCTTGATAACATTTGAACAATATTAGATCATGTTGTATTCTGTTTCTTAGAAGTCACCCATTGTGCAGTTTCTAAATTTTTCTTTAATTTCAGTTTCGATTTTGATTTGCTTTAAGAAGCTGCTTATGCCAAAACGCCAATGCTCTGGTTTGCAGGTGGACGCAAATTTGAGCTTTCAATATTGATATTTCGGCTCTCAAAGCACGAATACCAACAAATGAGGTATCTATGTTCAAGTTAACTATTGAGAACCATTTTGACAGTGATTAGCCATTGGTTTGAGCTAAATTCACATTGTTCGATCCAGCCAAATCTGCAGACTTTCTCTGGACACTCAGCATATCTATGACAACAGCCTTGTTTACGCTGTATTACTACTTGATGAGTAAAAAAAAACCCGTCCACTTGTATTGGAATGGCCACTGCTCCCCTGTCTATCAGGACGATAACATTGGTAACTAATTTCTTCAATAGTGGACATGTTCAAATAATCTTTAAGATTCACCTGAGTGAAATCAGCGACTCCGATCTGCAATTATGAGAGATTTTCGCAAGAAACCCATGCAAGAAATCTTCGAAACAGGCCAAATGCTATGCCTTACAGCAATGACTTTTACATGCCTTAGCACTAGTTATCCCTTTGAGAGGAGGAAATCGTAATCCCAAGGAGTTTAACAACGTTATTCCGGGCGATTTTTCGTCCTCCCAATAGGCCCAATAGGATAACGCGTGTTAACATGTGCCAAAGCCATAGACTTATGACGATGAGTCTCTTGTTTCCCTGTTCTCTTTGACTTCAAGAGGGCGCTTAGGTACCGCAGGGATACAAGGGACTCATCGTCATAAGTCTACCAAAGCCATTGATGTAGGGCAGAAGTATTATCAAAATATGGTCGTGGTTTTAGGCCTGTTTTGAAGACTTCTTGCAAGGGCTTTCTAGAGAAAATCCCTCGAAAGTTTAGGTTTGGTGAATCGAAAATGAAATCAAACTTACATCACTGCACTCTTTGGTACAATATCCTTTTATTATCCATTCTTTTTGCCTTGGGGGTATCACCAGACCTGAACTGCCCACTGCTCCAGTCGTCAACATTCCTGCATCATGTCGACGGGGCTTGTCATAGTAAAACCTCAAGCCACTTGTCACAACGAACTCTAGAATAAGATTTAAAAACCTGAGAATAGCATAAATGCACTTTGCAAGTCAGTGGAGAAGTTTTCTTTACCAAGAACTCTTGTCAATGCTTTAAACAAGACCATAAAAAGCGTAAGTAGTGGAGAAATAGCGTGAGACATTTGGAAAAATCATCTTCGAGAATCAAAATAATTCAAAGATGATCCAGTGTTGGTAAATATTTACGTTCCTGTGAAGTTACCTCAATCAAAAATTCTTCCTTTTATTGTTTTATTCGCTTTCAAAGTATTATTGAAGTGCTGCACAACGCATGAGTAGTGAAAGAACATTGCTTTTCTCTGTTGTTCTGTCCTTCCCACGGGGGGGGGGGGGGGGGTTCTTTGCCAAGTTTTAGGTAGGGGTCTGCCGCGAGCATATTCAAAATGGTACCGTTGGCTAGACTAAATTTTACGAAAATGGTACCCTTGGCTAGACCAATTTTGACCATTTGGACCAATATTATCAAATTTCTACCAAATATGATATTATGACCGTTCGCTTGATCAATATTGTCAAAAATGATACCCTTGGCTAGACCGTTGCTCTAGGCCAAAATTAAAAAAGGCATATCCTTGGCTAGACTAGAAGTACGAAAAGGTATACCCTTGCTCGCGGCACATCCCCAGGTACCTTCACTATGGAAGAACCCCCCCCCCCGTGATCCTTCCTTCCTTCCCATTTTCCTGCTTTCCCTGATTGCCAACCAAGAGATGGCACGTGCAAAGCATCCTGCTTGATATAGACCTTGAAATAGAGCTTTTACTGTATTTATACGTGGTTAAAGGTCGACTTACTGTCACTTTGCGTAGGATTATCATAATGAGTTTCAAGGATAACATATTTCATGCTGTCTGCTTCCCCAATTGGCCATCCAACATGGTCAGGATATTTGAAGTTCTTAATAAGATACAAGAAAAATATTAAACGTTAGAAAATCATGACTAGCTCAAGCTATATGAATTGTGGTAATTCTTGTGTGTTTATATGTTCTCGTGTCCAACCTGTCGCAGTACAGCTAGTCAGCTCCCAACTGCCATTACTCTTGAAGCTGACTTAGCTGTGCTGCAACAGTTTGGATACGAGAGGAGGTTAACACACGAGAGTGATCACAACTCAGGCTCGACACCAGCCTTGAATTCTTAGTGGGGCAAAGAACCAAAAATTTCCGACGCCAAAATCAACAAAAAATAACAGCAACAACCCCAATTTTAGGAACACACGTTACAATCATGCACTACAGGACTGATGTGCTCCTTTAATGACTAGATTTTTGAATTATTTTGCAGTTTCAACGTTGGAGCCTTCAAAACTAGTGAATATGAAGTCAAAATTAACTGTAGATTCAAAATTCATGTCAGAATTTATCATCGAAAGTCAATAAATTCATGTTCTATGCATCATTTTCCCAATAAGATCTTCTAAATGTGGGCCCGTAACTGCGAACAAATCCAACAAGTAGAGTAAAATTTGCGACAAATGCCACCACCCCTAGCCCCCATTGGATTCGGCAATACCACAATTGCAATAGTTACGGCATCAAATTGGTAAAAAAAAAATGCTGCGAAGCAAACAAAGAACTGAAGATATGTTGATTAGCGGGTTTTAAGGCAAACGTTTTGCTGCTCATGCCTTGATTAAATTCACTACGGTTGTATCATGTAAAGTAAAATGGAACCCTGAGTCCTGACTACAAACCATAGGTTACAGCGAATGATTGCAGTAGAATTATGCAAATAATTGTGTAATTGTGATATGCAAGCTCCATTCTCTTTCTCGTTCTTGTTCTCTATATCACGATGTTCGTCGTGTTCTTTAATCCCTCCAGCAAAAAACCGGGCCGATCTGTCAAATAGGCCCAGTTAAAAAAAAAAACGGTATGAAAGAGAACGAGGGTTGCATATAGCAATGATCTGTATCGAAGGTTGTAAATAACAATTAATTGAATATGCTGCACTCATTTGCTGCAGCCTGTGCACAAACAGAAATGAAATCATTACGGCTAAACCTGATTTCACTACTGCTAAACTCACTGCAGGTTTCATGCAAATGCTTCCTTAGAAGAGAATGTAGGAGAGGGCACGAAGGGAGCTGTAACTCTCCTCAAAATTTATGACGGAAGCTACGTAGGAAGGGTGCAGGGTAAATTTGCTTGCATCAGGAAACCTTGAGCTACAGTCGAAGCAAAGAGTAGTACCAGGGCCGTAGGAAGCAGCTTCGGATTGGGGGGGGGGGGCAATTGTTCTCAAAACAATAGAGAACAATACATTTTTAATGCGTGTGACGTAGCACCATTGTTTAAAGAAATTATTCGGAGGGCTTGAGTCCCCCTGCCCCCCCCGCTTCCTACTGGCCTGGTAGTACGCAAAAACAGGGCAGATGGTAGGAGAGCTATACAGTTAAGCCCGAAACTATTCATACCTATGCCAAATTTGGAGTATTTTCAATCATTATATTTGCTAACCAATTCACAAGATATTTCATTCCTTGAAATGTCTCTTGTAGCACTTGTTTCAGCCTTTCATCACATTCTTACGAAACTTCAGCCACAGTAAAATTGGTCCTCAAATAGAACGATACAAAATACTCAGAATTTGGCATAGGTATGAATAATTTCGGGCTTAACTGTAGGTGTAGAAGAAAATGTTGCACTATTGTGAACCCCTGCATGCTAATAATACCCTGTAAGAAAATGTAAGAAAAACGAAACTTACGACTCCACCAACAGCCCAAGCAAACATTGGGCTGACCCCACTACATGCTTTGAATGATGGTGGCATATTTGGATGGTAGCAGATACCAGTTGTGTTGAGATGAGCTTCGTCAAAAGTATCTTTGCAAACATATAACACCATATGATGGACCAAACCTCTGTCCTTCTTTGCCACTATTGGTGCGATCTACAAAGAGACAGGTTGTGTTTTAATTGATGATTTCATGCAGTGGTGGAGCCACGGGGGAAAATGGGGGGTTGTCCCCCCACCACTTTTCTCTGAGGGAGCGCTTTCTATTCATCTAAATCCGTTGAGAAAATGTCAAAGGAGGGGTTAGGTAGGTATCTTTAGAGTTTGATAAACAAATAAGGGTGTTTCCTGAGGGTAAAAAGGGCGTTTCCTGAATTCCTCTTGGCCAAATTTTGGGTAGGGGTCTGCCGCGAGCATCTTCAAAAGGGTACCGTTGGCTGGACTAATTTTTACGAAAATGGTACCCTTGGCTAGACCAATTTGACCATTTTCTGAACCAATTTTTACGAAAATGGTACCCTTGGCTAGACCAATTTTGACGATTTCCTCGACTAATATTGTCAAATGTATGCTAAATATGATATCATGACCGTTCGCTAGACCAATATTGTCAAAAATGATACCCTTGGCTAGACCGTTGCTGGCCAAAATTGCAAAAAAGTATACCCTTGGCTAGACTAGAAGTCCGAAAAAGTATACCCTTGCTCGCGGCACATCCCCAGGTACCTTTACTGTGGAAGAACCCCCCCCCCCCCCGTGGGTTGATGATCCCTTTCAGACCAAACCAAACGGAATTTGGAAAGGATTTCAATGGCCTCGCTTTACCAAACACTCATTCAAGCGCATGGATACTTCCAGGGGCTTCGTTTACTTATCAATTTCAATTTCAAATTGACAGTAAGACATAATCATGCATGGGAGCCACTTTAGATAGCAGCTTCGGTTGAAAATATTAGGATTGGACTGGATATGCTTTGTTTACTGCTTATGATAGGTATAATCAAGTCAATCTGAAACTTTCTCCATTTTTCTACAAATTTAAGGAGGTTAAGAAATTCCCCAGAGAGAATAGTTAGCATTCAAATATTTGTTACTATCAGCATTCTAGTGGCTATGGTATAATTAGCATCTCACCTCGATAATATGCTTTTTTTCTGACAGTTTCAGAATATTTGGGATCTTCATTGCCTGGCACCAGTATGTTGTCTTTACTGAAGGAACCGAAACCTACAATGCAAAAAAGACTTTGCATTCAAATTATGAAATCTGTATTCAAGATATTCAAAGACATCAAATCTCTGCAAAAGATTGCGCGTATGGATTAATGCATCCTTCGTTTGATAGAATGATTTGCACGTGCTAGCTCTTGGTTGGCCTTTGTCGTTACACTTTTCATGGGTCATGAAAATGGGTACAACAAAACAAAGGCAAGCTAAGACTAAGAGATTAAGAGATGGCACGTGCAAAGCATGCTGGTTGAAACAAACCCTTTAAAAGGAACGTCGTCGGGTACTTCGTACTTTGCTATAAATTCTCATTGGCAATCTTTGCTTTGATATCTTAATAACAAGGGCAGATTTTGTAATACAAGAGCATCAGTTGCTTTTGATTGACACCTCAACTCAAAGCAATTAGCAACTGCAGAAAAAATAACAGTAATTCAAAACGAACAAAGCACGAATAAGATTTTCAAAGTCGATTTCGTCAGATTGGGAAAGCAAAGGCATGCAAAACCTCTCCAAAAGGTTCGGCCTTCGTTGATTTCAGCCAATCGCAGCTGTGTATATTTCTTTCTGGAAACATCAGAAAACGGGAAACAAAACGGTAAAAGAATTATTTTACTTACATTTTCGCTCAAGACATCGAAATATTTAGCTGATGCAGGAAGTGGGGCATTCTTTACATAATTCAATAGATTCAAACTTCTTGCCCCTCTCAGTCCATGATGATAATTGATATTGTCTGTTTGGCCGTAAGCATAAATTACTTTCGTTGTTCCAACCTTGATGAAAGGAGAGAAAAAATGCGTACTGTATTGACATGGTTAACAGCTGGCCGGGGTCAAGTTATACCATATTCACACTGACACAGTTAAACCAGCTTTATCTACTCCAGGTTACATTTCAGCCAATCAAATGAATTAGATTTGTTAGACTGACCAATCACAAGGTCCCTTTTTATAACATATGTCACATTAGCAATTGGTTAATGGAACAAACAAGTTTGGAGTGGAATTCCATTGTTTCGTGACTTTTTATTTCTGTTTCATGAATTTTTATTGCAATGAAAATTCAGCCGCGATCCTGTGCTATTTGTAATAAACAATAGAGAGAATTGTATTGCATGAACCAGTCAGCCTCATGACATATGCCCTTTAAGCTGGTTTAACTTGCAGTGTGAATGGAGTATCAAAAATGTACCCTATTGTACTTGATAACTTTGACACGTGCTCTTTCATTGTGTAACTAAAGGAACAATAGGTGCGAGGTGTTTATTTAGCCTTTTTACAGCGGCCACTCGATATAGTTATTTGGGATACTAACTCCAAGATCGCGATCGATCGTTCATAGGCACAAGTTTTAACGCCTTTCTTCCTCGTCCAAATGCGTTGAAATTTCTAGGTATAACACAAGAAACAATAGAAATCTCGACATCCCAAAGTTTAAACTTGAGTGTACAAAAAAAAGTTTCCACCTTTCCGGGCTTAAAGCTTGGAATGAAATACCAATCGAAATAAGGGAAATCCCCTCGCTCTATCAGTTTAAAAGAAAATTGAAAACGCATTTAAAGAGCTCAGTAAACCCTAACTAAAACACGACTCCCAGGAAGATCAGATCTCAGCCTGGATCCAATCCTAGCTAATACCAAATTTTAAAATTTTGTTTTTCATTTTTCATTTAAAACAAACTTGTAGCTTTTGTAGTTTAATTTTGTACTGATGGGATATCGTGTAAAAATATGAATTAATAAAAAAAAAATAAATAAAAAAAAGTACTGACATTATCAAAGACGCCGAATAAGTATGCTTTTTCTATCGCATTTGGAGTTTAGTTACAACGTGGATAGCAAAGAAATGCCTGATACTTGAGTAAAAATGTGACTTTTGAAACTTTCTTGGGATGACCCCCTCCCATTGTGCGTGCGTGTGTGTGTAAGTGTATGAGTTGTGTGCGAAAACTCATAAGCGCCACCCCTGGGAAAGATCTAGTAACGTCATAACATGTTATTGATACATACTGGTATTTCTCGATCATTCTTGTCACAAGTAACCAATTTGCGTTTGAATTTCAAGACTGTGATGCCATTGGTTTCTGAAGATCCAACATAATCATAATCTTGTTTCTTGTCTAAAATTGGTGGTCCATTCTTCGTTGCGTAATAATCCTGCAATGAATTTACAGAAAATGCATAGATTCACAACAAAGTTCCAGCTATCACAAAAACAACGACAACAACACCGACAACAACATTTCTTACATTTCTTGACTTGTTTATTTTGAATGTTCATCAGTCCATCAATACAGTACGAAATATGTAATCAGTCTAGACAATGCACGATAAAGTTTTCCACTCGTTATCTGTCTCCCTGAAATACCTATCAAAGATACGACGAGTCCCCAGGGATATACTGAGGTAAAAATGTTATTGAGGAATGGGTTGTGCTATCTTTATTCCATCATTGTTGTTAAAGAGACACTGTTACCCAGGTTCCTTTGCGAGCACGCTGGAATTTCAGACTGTCTGAAAATCAAATTTGGAACAAATGTAACTTCGTTTATATTCTGCACTGTGGGTCAATAGCTTCCGTTGATTTAAAACAGAAATTGTAGCGTGCTCGCCAAGGAGCCTGTATGACAATGCCTCTAACAATAACCACTCTTCTCCACAATTTCGTCAAAAGTTTTCCGTGAATAAACTATATTTCACCCAAATTTCGGCGTTATTGAATATCATAGGGGGAGTTCACACACCGATTAGCTATGCTCCCGAAACCTAAAATTCACTATATCCCGTTTTCCCTTTGCACACCTTAGCAATATGATACATTAAAGGGAATAAAAGCAGATATCAGCCTTTGATAAAAATAGCCGAGCAAAGATAATAAATAGGCTGTGACACGTGGCGCACCATATTTGGGTAACTTATCGAAGTCAACAGGAAATACTGATATGTGATTGGCTAGAGTTTAATCGCAAATGGCTTGAGCCACTTTTATATGCTTACATTCTCTTTAAAGGGAGTACAAAGACCAGCAGCCTTTGCCATCGTTTGCTTTTGTTTTTTATGAATTTCTCAGTGAGTTATTCTGGAAGCTGTGCAGAGCAAGTGGCTGATTTCGCGCAAGGCATGCTGGTCTTTGTACTCCCTTTAAGATACCAAATTGCAATTGCAACATTATCTCTCATTTTTTCTTTTTTTCTTTCTTTTAAATTTTTAGGCTCTGGTACCCAGGGTATCTAAGATACTGAAGGAGACATATTGAACGAAAATTTCGGTCAGACCTCCTACCATTGCACCCTGGCAAACACAGAAGTTGCAAAGTTCATGTTTGATATTAATTCCTCACATGGTAATCTCCAAAATTCCTTTCAAAAAGCAAGCTCAATACACAGTTATCGAACTAGATTCTCTTCCACGGGAAACTTTGTAATTCCCCGTAGCACCACGAGCTACAAACAAAGATCAATACTTTGTACTGGTGTCAAAATCTGGAATGAAATCCCCCCTGACATACGAAATATAAAATCAAAGAAAAATTTTCTACAAAAACTAAAAAAATACACTAACAATAACTACGATTAAAACTCTGACAATCCAAACTACCCCCAGCTCATTTACAATCCATCCTGTTAGTATTTGAATTTTTATTCCACTTATTTTTTCTTAAATTCTTTTAATTTTTATTTATTTATTTTATTTTATTTTTTTTCAACCCCTTCATTAAGATTAAAGGAGATTGATAGATTATTATTCTCCTAGTTTTTTCTATAACCTGTAGCAATGCATTACTTTCAAAGTATATTCAAACTGCTGTTCTTAAAATTGTAATTCACAAGAGGGGCATATGGCTCGAAAGCTCATTTGAGTTCTTTTCATATGTCCTTCAGCAATATTTTGTTGTTAATTGTATGCATATTAATGTCATTATTTGTTTTATATAATTTAGCTTTCTATTATACACTACACCAGTTGAAATGTATTAGTTTTAAATTTGCTGAGAATATACATTGAATACTTGAAGAAACAAATGCACCACGTGATGTCACGTGATGCGATGAGGTAATGATTAATTAAATAGAAGCACTGAGCTAAGCATTGAGTGCCGTCATGAGTTTTAATTGTGCTTTGATCGTATCAAAGAAATGCTGACGTTGGGGGGAGGGGAAGCTCGAACGCTTTTGCTTCCATCCGACATCATAGGGATCTTTCAGCTTTCTTTCAGCAATACTTATGAAGAAAATTATGAATTTCCTTCCCTTTGCTTCCGGCTGTCATCAAAAATTTGCCATAAAAAACAGAAACTTGGCCCCAACTTCACAAATGCACAGACCATGCAAAGACGTTTATGATGTAGATATTTGTGATTCATGAAAACTTTCAAAATTTCAGTTCGTTTGGTAATCACTGCACTTACCTTTAAATGGCCTTTTCCCGAAGAATCAACCCATCCTATCGCAATATCTGCTCCTTTCATGTTTCCAGAAAGCCCAGCTGAAATTCCAAAACCAACCCATCCTGTTGTATTTACTTCAACCGCAAAATGAACTGATTTATCTGCATCCTTCACACTCCAATAAAGTTTATAATTTTCGGCAACATCAAGATAGGCAGAATGATCGTAGCCATCTTTCAAAGCAGCATTTGTTGATGGGACCAAAAGTACCAGAAGTGCAGGAACACAGATCAGGGACCACATCTTCAAAAAGTGGTATACTGCAGCAATAATAATAACAACCTCTACAGAAACCCGTGAGCCTAACTAGAAAATTGTTTTGAGCATGTCGCTATAAATAGACTTGTCGAGGCATATTGACGTGCATATGTCAATGACAAATGATTGTGTGCGTACCGCAAACCAAAATGACGAAATATTGCTCGAAATGACAACACTGTAATACGGCTAATTTTGGCATAAGGATTTGTCTCGTAAGAAACTCTGGTTTTAGAACTTACACCCCCGTCTTATGCCCCGGTGAGAGGTCAGATGTAGTGCTAGAGGGGATCTGGGTGATTGAAAAACACATTCAATTATTTGCCGGGGAGCTCCTATTTAATATTTTGTACCAAGGACAGCATAATTATCGACATCTTTCTGACTGAAAAAAAGTTTTTCAAATTTCTCTCCGCGGTTTGCAAATTCGCTGCCGAGGTTTCACTTGTGAGGCATTTTGTACCGGGGGGATTAAAATTTCATCCTGGAACAGATTTTGCTTCATATTTTTCACCTGGGAAATCACAGGAGTAGAATGTGCCGGGGTGTTTAGATGGGGCGTTTTAGATTTAGGCCCTTTTTGGAAGAATTTAATTTGGCCCATTTGCGTCACTTTTCATAATCAGCTGTAAAGTCGTATATATGTTTTATATAGTAAATTCCCATCATTGTACCTCCATGCAGAATCGACGCTTTGAACAAATTGAAAATGTAAAAATGATGAAGAATTCAGGAACCGAGAGTGTCTATGAAAATAACAATAACAATAACAATTACAATAATGAAACAAAAGGTCAGCTAAAGCGAAGATACTCAAGTAAATCAAGATAACCACAGGTAAACCTATCAGCAGATATAGATGGATAGATAGCTAGATAGATAGATAAACTTTATTTACAGAGGATAAACCGGGTTAGCCTAACAGCTAAGCTTCCCAACAACTAAGCTTCCCCTGGTTCCTCTCTACTAACTACGATATAAGAATATACTGCAGTTGTTAAAAAAGTGTTCTTTAAGTTTTTAAGAAACTTGGTAATTTTTTTCCTTTAAAGGAAAGTTTTAATATTTAACTCTGAAAGTCAAGATAGTGCTGACACATTTTTTTCTTGAAAATGTCTAGTGATGTTGACTGTCTAATGTTAAGTGGAAGTTCATTCCATATTTTACTTCCTTTTATCGATGCTGCGACTGATCAGCCTTTTTCAGTTTTGATCTGGGCACATACGAGTTGTTGTGTGATGAACTTCTCGTCAATCGTTGATTAATCTGATTTTGGTGAGTGAACAAATGAGTTATATACCTGAAGCTAGTCCATTTAGAGCCTTGTAGACTACTATGGCTGTTTTAAAGTTTATTCTATGTTAAACGGGCAGCCACTTTAAGCTTCTTAACCCTAATCCATATGGGCTTTTTTCGAGCTACCATTTATCGGGGGGGGGGTGCCTTCCACCCCCCCTCTGAAAACTGCCTTAGACGCATCCGAATTCAATACAACTTGGCACAGTTATAGAACAGGTAATTTGCAGCTTATAGCTTAATTTGGGTGTGACTGCCACGCCTTGTGACGTCACAGTGACGTCACAAAGCTGAAAATCTGTGAAAATAAGGCTTCCAAGTTGAATTCAAGTTTAATGAAGATTTTGCATGAACTTTATGCAGTTTTGTTAAGTTTAAGTTTAAGTTTAAGTTTAAGTTTAAGTTTAAGGTTCAGTTTGTCAACAAAAATGGTGATAAAATATTATTTTATTGAAAATAACGATTTTGGAGTTATATTTTGGCAGAAATTAGCCGATTCTTGTGACGTCATTTGTGTGATTAATTTAGTCTATGTAAAAAGAGACCAAAAGAACCTGCAAAATGATGATTATCTATGAAAAATGTATCATTAGAGTGTTTTCATTGAAAAAGTTCGAAAAAACTTGAAAAAATTGCTAATTAGTCCAAAATGGCGGCCAAAATGACGTCATTATCAAAAAATGCTGACATCATCAAATTCCAGAAATTCCAATATCAAATTGAAGCCCTTTGTTTGCTGATTCATTTGCTGTATAATACTTCATAATTCAATCAAATAATTCCATTGAAATCATTGAAAACAATGATTTTGCTGCTACCTCCTTCCAAATATGGGCATGGCACGTGACCTGTTAGTACTATTGTTCAAAAATTTTTCCACCAAAATGTGGCTAATAGATAATTAGTAAAAGTCAGGGAGGCTGGGGGACATAGCAAATGTCGTTTAAAAACGTGGCAAATAAAACCTTGAGGGGGGGGGGTGGAATCCACCCCCCCATGTGGATTAGGGTTAAACAGTGGTCCTGAATGCTCATGGCCTGGAAGGTTACAGATGCTGTTCGGTTTTTGCATCAAGACAAATCTACAGCAGCAGCGTTTACAAATAAGAACAGAAAAAAATCAGCTACAAACAAAAACTATAAAAATTCTGAATACACATTTTCGATAATTAAGAACAGGGGCGGGGGAAAGTGGTGTGGTTTGGTAAAAGGCAGATGCAGATATGGTAAATGGCAAAGTTGAATTTATCTGTATTTTCTTTGCTCATAAAAATGCTAGAAAAATCACCAAAATACGTCAGTCTTTCTGCTATCAAGGAAAATTCGAAAATTAATATCATTAATAGAAAATTATTATTACTTGCTCTTTATTGCAGCTATTAACTTATTTTCTCTCCTTTGGATCTTTCTGGTGAGGTGTGCGTATGTGTGTTTGAAAAATTTTTTTATGAAACGACTAAATAGTTACAACGTTATTGCAAACAACGACAAATACACTGGAATGCCTTGGAATTGTACTGTATTTCTCGGGGCATTCTAACATGAAGACGCATTATGTTTGGGGTAAATACTGTATATCATGGCTAAGCTAATGATTTAAGAGGTACGATTTCAACTTTCAAAATTGCATACCCATCTCCCAGCAATCTCCCTATTGACGTAGACCGCAGAATGGTTAACGCGGGCCGTAGGAGACTCTGAATCAAAAATACGATTTACAAATGACAAATCGAATCTTCCATAAGTTCAGCATATCACTCGTCATATATCGAGCCTGTTTTCTTTCTCTCTATTCCCATTTTGCAAAGGCGCTACTTTGATCCAAGCACGTGGCTGGCATCATGGCTCTTGGGTATTGGTCCTGCTACCCATGCGTCTTCGCAGGAGGAGTAGAGGCAGAAAGAAAACAGCTTGATATATCACACACGAAATAATGAAATAAACTAGTGAGGTAAATCTACTAACAAACGTAAAAGTATTTTCAATTCAGTTTCCTGGAGCACGTAACATTAACTGCGAGAAAAATTTCCATTACAAACATGAGATAGTCACTGCGGAGGCAATAAGAAACAAAGTAACCCACAGTACAGCAGCGAATCGTGAAGCATCACTTCCAATATTTTTCGTGCAAACATCTTTTGGAGGAGGCAATGTTTTCTCTACAATAGGCTTGTATGAATGGTTGGTGATCTAAAAAAGGAAAAAAGTGGTAAAAGGCTAGGAAAATCGACCAACAAAGTAGAGTTCTCTCTTTTTCTTTACATTTCTACCTAGCATTCGAAGGCAGTTTGAGGACGACGAGAAGGTAAGACAATTATCTCTTCGTGATCAAATCTTCGTAGTTAGTTTATGCAGGCCAAAATGGACAGGGATATGACCGATATAGGGCTCAAATCTTTAAAAAGGTTGATGCGAAATTCTACTGCAGTATTATTTTAATTGAATTGCTTGGAAGGAATGTAGGGTATTTTTGCTGTAAATCTGCCGCGGAAATTTATTGATATCTTGATTAGTTTCAAAATGGTGGCATTTATTAAATTTGAGGTTATGGCGTCATCAAATTTCTAAATCCTAAACCAGACAAGCAACAGATTTATGCTTGCCTACATGTTGTAGACCTTCATAAACTATGGTTCTTCTGAAGGTTATGTCAGTCTTCCTCTATTGGTTTAGGATTTACGATGCTTTAAATTTCTCAGAAATTTTCCATGAATTTTTTCAAAAATAAGTAAATTCCCGCTATTTTGAAAACATCAAGATATCAAAAAATTTCTATGGTAGATTTACAGCAAAGTACCATAAGTTCCTTTCAAGCCATTCAATTGAAAGAAAAATGTCATAGAATTTCAAACCCACCTTTTTAAAGATTTGAGCCCTATGCTTGACTTCCAAATTTTGAAAATGAATGGTGAACAAGTACACGTATTTTGCATAAGGGACTAAAAATTTGACATGATACTCAATCGTTCTTAAAGGGTTTGCTTTTAAGCTTAAAAGAAGCTCACATTTGCAAAGAACAACAAATCTAAAAACCTTTATAATTACAATCGAGCTTGCAAACAAGCCGTGAAAAATAGGGTAGATCGCCGAAGAATGATGCTGTGTGTGAGTGTCCCCTTTGTTATACTAAAAGATTTCTTAAATGATTGAATCCCAATATGAAGTTTCTTGATTATTTAGCGATTATCAGTGCTTACATGGAATTGTGCCTTGTTGCCAACGCATAGGGGATAAATAGCATCAGGTCCTTGATAATCATAAAGATTTTTCAGTTCGTCAACCATTGTTTTATTCCATTTTACATCAGTCCAATTTGTATAATGTGTAGTGCTTGAAGAAAATGAAAAAACATCAATAAAGTGATGTAACGAGAATAGCTTGGCAAAAGATGAAAATCGAAGTCTATTCTGAAGCCCTTTGTCGGCGGTGGTAATCGGACGGCGGTGGTAATCGGACACTTGCTAAAACCGACAGAAAAAGTATGTTACAAATGAAATCCATCAAAGTGGATATTTCTTTGGTATTGAAAGCTTACATTATAGATACTAAACAACTGTACGAAAAACAACTGCACGAAAGCCTTCATGAATGTAAACACACTAAAGAAGTTGCTTTCGTTGTGCTTGGCAGTGTAGAAGTTGTCGTTGCAAATATCACATCCCTGATTCAAAACTCTGAATTCATTCCAGAAAGAAGTAAAAATCTTAAACAATTACTTAAAGTGGATATCTAGCATGTAAATAACGCATAGCATTATGCCAAAGACTTAAAACAGTTTCACTGAAGGGAGGACAGCGGATGTCACATCGAATGGTCTTAAAAGTTCATGGCGGAAAAGACAATCACACAGCCTCGCTTTCGTTTGCGCGATATGACATCAGTTCGCTCAAATTGCTTATTTGAATACAAACTTTCACAAGGAGAAGGCAAAAAATAGTGGAAAAAAGTATCATACATCATTCATAGCAGCATTATCTTGTATTTTATCATCAATCATACCAACCCCGGACTTGTCCTTTAAGATACTTACTTAGCTTCCAATAATGGCTTTGCATACTTTTTCGCGAATTTTTCTGTCACTGTAGGTTCATCGCTAATGCACCCTGCTAGGTCGCTTCTTGGGTAATATAAAATGAAATCCAAGCACATTTCGTTATTTGTTGCCAGTCCTCCCTGCCAAATGAAGAGCAGAAATATTGATATATAAGTACGTAGTATAGAACAGTGGGCTGAAAACCTGGGCGCCTACCTTGGAAAAACAGCAAGAATAGCGCGGTGGGATGAGCATTGAATATTGAAAATACATCCGAGTTATATGAGAATGGCTTCATAATCAGTTTCTAAATTAGATAAATAAAATTAGCGATGCAGAAACAAAGGTGAATTTCGTAAAACAAAGGGTTCAGCTATCCAAAAAGACAAGGCGATTTATGGCTCTGAAGAATGACTTGCACACCTTTGCGTGCATCAAATCTAATCAAAATAAACGGAGAAAGCAAAATACCATGGTCGGCTGCACTGAAGGTATAAACGCTTCTTTAGGCGCTGCCATCGCTTTGTTTTCATGAGGCCTGTGTCCTTCGTTTTGCAAAATTCATCCTTGCTCGAGGCAGATCTTTAGATCGATCCTTCTTTCGATATTTGTTGGGGAGACGACATACTGTTTGTCCGAGGAAACGTATGTGTCCCCCCGTGCAGTGGGTGCCCCGTGCTCATGCGCAGTAGCGTTTTGGGTTGGAACTTTGCCGGGCGCATGAGCATTAACCTACTGCACGGGGGGACACATAAGTTTCCTCATACAAACCCTTTCTCGTCTCCTCAACAAATATATACCCATGGGTAGTTTGACGCCGCAGTTGTGCTGGATTCCCACAGCTTTGTTCGGCCTTGTTCTTTTGTCGATCAAAATCTGCCAAGATTTGGCAATCGGTCCCAGGGGTTTCTGTTGAGGTCTAGCCTCCTATTGACAACAATAGATACCCGGAACGAGGTTGAAAGTGAACTGAATTTTAATCATGCAAAAAATTCAAAGAGTCTGGGCTCTAGCTACCTTCCTTTGTCTAAGCTTTGTTCTCTAAACCAATCACGTGCGTGACAGAGCTCCTTTAAACGCAAAAAAGTAGATACATACAACAGTAGCATCCTTCCTGTGCAGTGTTTTGTACCTGCAATAAGTGATAAGTTCATCTCCCTGAAAAAAACGATCAAAAAAATTGTTGAATCAAGGCTTGCCTAAACTGATTACAGTTTTGATCTGAACCTTTTTGCTCAACCTGTTTTGAGCGTATAATTCAATTTAATAGAGAAGTTGGTAATGCAATTCAGTTCAATAGAAAAGTAGGTAAAAATGTTTTCGCGATTGCGAGTGAAAAACTGGGACGAATTGTAAGAAGTCTAAGGCATGCCCTCATTTTTTCACCAAAGGAAGGCAGAATGGAAGCACTGACTATAGCTTGAAATGTGAGCTATCTTAATAAAATTAATAAAATAAAAAGAAATAAATGAATAGAAAAGTAAATGAAACTGATAAAATAGTTCAAGTTCAAGTACAATAATAGAAGCTGATGCAACAAAATAATCTGCAAATTTAAAGATCCTGAATTTCCAAACAGTTTTTCTTATATTGTATCATGGAACATTGCAGACACTTATTTTGAACGAAAGCTTATTCGATAGTTAGCTGCATTTCTTCACTCCTCCAGACAGGCAGCTGCAGTTAAGGTAGTAGCCTCAAATTATAATTAAGGTGGCAGTATCGAAGGCACATTTCGTTCAAAATGAAGGTGTCCGGCAATGCTATATGTTCCTGTAGCAATTTTGTCTCTCCTTGTGCCCCTGTGCATGGTATCCCTTGAATCCTTGTGTGCTGCAAACGTGAATAAAAATAGAAACGAACAGGAAAAGCTGCAAACTTACCGCCTTGAATGATATTTCTTTCCGCAAAAGCTGAAATTGCTGAAAATAAGAAGATATAGCATAGCTACAATATCAAACGGAAATCTTTTCTAAACATCTAAAATTGACTTGCAAAGGATACATGCATTTTTACTTTATCACTGCTAATGCAAAAGAGCAAATATACCTATACTGTCATACATTAGTACACGTATTATTTTTGATGAGAAACTGTTTATAATAAACTCAATTCTCAGATTGCCAAGAAATTAAGAAGTTCGAAACTATTAAAAATAAACTCAATTCTCAGATTGCCAAGAAATTAAGAAGTTCCAGTACTGCAAAAAAAATTATTTAAGCATCAATCCATTTTGGACAAGGAAATCTTCAACAACCATTTTTACCCTGGCCTAGGTCCTTTGTATCAGAACAGCAAGTTTTGGCCTAAGCCCTAAACAGAAACCAAATGTCCACAAAGCAACATCTGAACTGATAGAGCAGTTCAATTAAAGTAAAACTGTTCTATTAGATCAACCACTGCAGTGTGGATCCGTGGTTTCGCGCAGGCCAAATTTGATTATCGGACAGTTTGAAATGTTAGCATGCCTGCAAAGGACCCTGGGTTACAGTTGCTCTTTAACACATGTTTTCTTTATTTTCACATGTTTTCTTTATTTTCACTTGTTTTCTGTACAATGGAACCATGGGCAATAATGCACTGTTGATGTGGACTATCTCATGATCAAAAATTTTATTCTTACTCACTGTTTGTTGTTTCTCATCCACGAGATTGCGAGTAAGGCTTGATAATGTTGCTATTCCTTCGTTCTTCTCTCGTCACAACAGGGATTGAATGCCACCATTATTAAAGTATAGTTGAACCATTGGAGTGCATGCGCAGAGATACATCGTTGAAATGAGACGTATCCCTGCGCAGGAGCTTGAACGGTTTCAACTGTATTTGAATGCGGCATTCGATCTTTGCTGTGACGAGGGAAGGACGAAGCCAATAGCAACATTATCAAGCTTTGTTCGCAATCCCGTGGAAGAGAAACAACGCACGGTTAGTAAGAATACAATTTTGATCATAATATAGACCACATCAACGTTGCATTATTGCCCATGATGTAACTCGTAAGAAAGTTGTACATATCTGGGTGTACACGTTTTTTTTAATAAGAAACTGGTTTATAAGAAACTAGTACTACGATGACCAAAATTTTAAGAAACTCTAGTACTACGCTCAAGAACAGTTAAGAAACTTTAAAACTTTATTTCTGTATATCTCTCTTATTCTATGTCTCTCTAACAAAGTTACCTTCGTCTTTTCTTGACTTTTAACTGCAAAATTGGTAAATTTTTGCCTCGATGTGCATGGCTTTCTTCTTGATGACAATGTCAATGCAAAATGGAAGCCCTTTGTCGAGAAGAAGGCTCAAGTTCGAACAATACTGCAATTTTAGGCCCAAAAAAATAAGAAACTAATTAAGAAACTTTTACTACTAAAACACCGAAATTTTCATGCGAAATTAAGAAACTTTTGGTACTAAGTGCTGATCCAGTTTCTTATAAAAAAAACGTGTATTTGGTCAACGCACCTGGTAATTGAAATCATAATTGTCGTCTCGCAAAACCTCCTTGACCTCACTTCTTTTCCGTACGATATTTGTCCGGATTCCACTACCGGCTGTATGGGCATGTAGCAATGAGGCAAAGAATCTTATTTCACCACCAGGTAATGTTTTTGGCTCATTCAATTTCTACAATGAAAGAATCAAGTTATATCTGTCTGGTAAGAGCAGCAAGGGCGTATTTTGTTAAGCAAAAAATGTCAGGACTCCGATAATTTAACATGGTTTGCTTACCTGAATACCAGGGAGGGGGGTACTTCCATTATGGTCTTACGAAATGGCTACGAAATGGCCCTATTTGTCAAACATATACTACCAAATGGGGGTATATTCCAAGATTCCTGGTCAGTTATAAGATTTCAACTCAGTAGGCTCCTCTGCACGGCAATATGGTCGTTGCAGCAGTGATTATCATTGAATTTTAAAGTTTTTTTGCTTTGTTCAATCAGTTTTTACAATAGAAAATTTTGAAATACTGCAGAAAATTTTTGCTACCAGACGCTACCAAATGGCCCAATTTTAGGTCCACAAACTACCATTTCGGGGTTTTTATAAAAAGATACTACCATTTGAGGGAATTTTTCAAAATTTTTGCTTTGGCCCTCTTTAACCCTGACTGGACCCCCCTGTCAGGCCACAATTTGAGTACCCCCCCCGGGTCTGAATATTAAATAGAGAGCAACACATTATGGTTCGCTGCGAAGGTGTGAAATCTATTCTTTATGTGCCAAATCGCTATGTCTTAACCCTATCTCACCTGGGGAGGGTGGATTCCACCCCCCCCCCCAACCAAACTTTTATTCGCCAATGCTAGAATATGCAATGCAGGATGCCAAGACTCGGCTACTTTGACTTTATATCTACACTGTATCGAATGATGAAAATTTCAAGATGCTAAATATAGCCTCGTAGCCATGGCAACCAATGTTTTACTGTGTAGTAAACAAAATTTGTATTCTTTTTTTTAATTGTTGCAAATTCTAATCTCAAATACATGCCAAATTATACTTACACATGTATTTGATGATATCCAACTCAATTTGAAACAAAAGATTTCAATTTAGTGCCTCATTTCATTGTTTCAATCATGTTGGTAACAATCATGATAATCATAACTTAAAATCTTCTTATTGTCACAGCAACGAGAACAATAGAGATAATTTGATTTAATCATGTGATTTTGATTCTTTGCATGAAAGTAAATATATTTACCAAATTTAAAGATTGTAGCTACTATAACAGCGAAGAAAAAGAGGGGGGGGGGGGGTGGAATCCACCCCCTCAGGTATTGACCGCTTCAAAAGTCGCAGGTGAGATAGGGTTAATAAACCCTGCATTCTTTGCACTTGGTACATGATGTGTTATCATGTTTGTACAAAAAATTGGACTTGTACATGCATTTGACAAGTTGGAACTCTTCTGCAATGATATTTTAATCAAAATTTCTGAAATAGAATTTGTAACGAGTCAAAGAACATAGCAGATCAGCACAAGATCGGGTAGAAATTCAGGAGCAGTTTTTTCCACTTCAAATCACACCGGCAATATTGGCAATTTTAGTAACAAACTTGAGAAGTTCTTTCTGACGCGGGAGTGGGTAAGCTCTCAATAACATTTTCCGCGATTAGTGTATGTATTTCAGGCCCGTAAGAAGCGTGGGGGGGGGGGGCAGGGGGGCTCAAGCCCCCCAATAATTTTGAAAACAATGGTGCTACGTCACACGAATTAATTAGATGTATTGTTCTCTATTGTTTTAAGAACAACTGCCCCCCCCCAATCCGAAGATTCTTCCTACGGCCCTGATGTATTTTCTGCAACAGGTCAGCGTTTAGGGTGCATATGCAAAACCTTTGTACGAGCATGATACCAAAGGAAAGTATAGGAGTGCCCCCCCCCCCTGAGAAGTTGATAAAGGAAATTGGTACAATTTGGAACAAATATTCATCGACGTCTACAAGAAATTAAGGATAAATCTATAGCTTTTTTGGTTTATGATTTAGCAATTTGATGACGCCAAAACTTCTAAACTGGTGCCAACACAAAAAACGCTGTAAAACAAATTACCAACATTCCTTTTAAGCCATTTACATTTACATTGATTTAATCAAAGGGCTGTTGCAATGGTTTGCTGCCTATGCAAGATGATGCAAAATAGGAACATAGGTACAAACTCACATTCGTGCAATCCTTTGGACAATACCCCTTGATGGTCCAATTTTCTTGCTTTGGGGGTATGATGATAGATGATCCACTCGACACTCCAGTAGCCAATATTCCTGCATCATATCGACGGGGCTGGTCATAGTAGAACCTCATTCCACTCGTCACAACAAATTCTAGAATAAGACACTTGAGATTGAATTTACCAAGAATACTTGGTAATGTTTTAAACAAAGCTACAAAAGGCGTAAAATGAAATTTAATGTGAATATAATGTCAATGCTGAAACTATGGTATTTGCATACTTTAGCCATGGGCGTTCAGAAACACAGTTGCTGTTGTTGCTGTTGTTGCTGTCCTGCAGTAGATTTGTTGCTCCTTGTTCCCTGTGTCCTGCAAGCTAGAGCGACAGTGAAATGGAAGGAAAGGAATTTCTCTGCTGTCAAACTGAGGCAGCAACAGCAACCTTCACAGGCACAAGGACACATGGAGGAATAATTAATGGAATCAAATCAATGGAAAGAATATATGTCCCTCCTAGGAACAATCAACGCTTTTCATAAAGCCCATGCCCTAGCTCTAAGAGTCGCATGAACTTTAGAAAATCCTTAAAAATTCTGCTATTTCTATCATTGATAATGATTAAGATTAAAGACCTTCTATGTCCTAAACTTGCCCCCCCCCCAAGTCTATTTCGTCAACTGTAATAATTCTGTCTGAAATTGGGGCGAGTCTTATCTGCCATATATTGAAAACAATGACTTGCAATTGATATTTTGAGTTCCAACACCTGATCAAATCGCACTAAAGGAGGAAGACACATGATTTTTACATTTAAGCTTTGAAAATTTTGAAGAAGAAACCTAGAAATACATTTAAGGTTACTGTAACGGTTCAAACGAGAATTTTTCGATTTTTCGTTTTCGTCATATTCTGATGCTCCAAGTACTCGAGTACGGTTTTAGCCACCTCACTTCACAAAACGAACCCAAATACTTGCAAACTTGAGCATTTTAAAAGAAGCACTCTTGTTTCTCAAAAATTGCGCGAACAGCATTAGGTGATTAAGGTAAACTCACTTGAACTTGCGAATGATTTGCATACTCCTGTGGTTTAGAAGGCAATAATTTTAATCCGCACGGATATAATATTTGCTCTTTGTTTAACAAAAACTCCTTTGCTTTCGCAACTGATTCATTCGCAATGGGGCGTTTTCGAAAAGCTGACTGGGTGCAGAAAAAACGACCAAAGTTTAGAAAAAGAATTGAAAAATCCTTTGAAAGAGAAGAGAAAACGAATCTTGCGTCATCAGATAAGGGGTCGTGGTTTGACCAGGAAAGTTTATATGCTGAGGAGGGATCAGAATCTGAGTTAGATGAGTTGGACGAAGAGGACACAAACGAAGAAAGCGCATCTGAATCATCAGCGAACCTTTTCTTGATAAGTTTATCCTTACTAGAAACCCAACTGAATGCGACCTCGGTTTGCAAGGAATGCCACAGCGATTTAAAAATTATCGATGAAAAAAAGAAGCGTCAGGGCCTCGGTGCCAGCTGGGAAATTTACTGCACTAATAATGACTGTCCATCAAAAAGCCCAAAGAAGTCATTCCCAATAAGTCGATCGTTTGCTGTAAATAAAAAGTTTGCTTTCCATTTCCTTCAGCATGACCTGCAACATCCCTTGCTCCATTTCACATCAAGCGGAATTTCGTGACAGCCACATTCGTAAATCCCTCGTTGCTGTTTTATGGTTTTATTGACAAAAACTTTACCTACACCGCACTTAAGCCTTATTGCTTGACCTGTGGTTTCATGTTTGCACTTACAAGCATAATCGTTTTTCCCGCACTTTTTTCCTGAATTTGATAAAAGCCTGATTTCTCGAAACTGGATTCTGGAGTACTGGTAGGTACTAAAAAATCTTTGTGTACCCAACGGACCAATCAAATGGCTTGAAACTTGGCCCACATGGTCACAAAGCATGTAACTACGAAACCGTGTCAGCGATTTTCTACAAATCCACGGGTCCGATTTTTACAGAGGTTTCAAAGTTGAAAACGGCATTTCAGAAATTTACACAAATTTAAAATGGCATTATTTTTAGACAGTACATTTTATCAAAAATCCGTGACACGGTTTTGGAGTTCAAGACCTTAAGTCTTTGGTAAATAGATAGTCGCAGTCCAACGATGGTCGCTGGGGTACACAAAGATTTTTTCGCTAGGGTGGTCGATTTTGCCGAAAATCTGGAATAAATCATTTGTGCTTTCTTTAAGTCGACTGCGCATATTTTCATGATATTCTGCGTTTAATTCTACATCGAATGATCTATAGGTTTATTTGGTATATTTTGAGTAACGGCCATGGTAAGCAAAGTTTCTTAATCACCGTCTGAACGGTTACAGTAACCTTAAATCCTTGTTTCATGTTTTATGATAACTATTTAAAAATTTCAAAGAGATGCAAAATATGGTCAAAGCAAGATAAATCTTCAAAAGTGCACATGGGTGGGGCATACGCAATGCCCAACTTTAAATGTTGTGTGGAAATTCAGGTACAGGAAACCGAAGCAAAGCTTTGGGGAAGCGAAGTGGTGATCAAGATGGCAGTGACCCGGGGGGGGGGGGGGGTACTTCCATTGTGGCCTAACAGGGGGGGTCCAGTCGGTTTGAGGGCCTTACGAAATGGCTACCAAATGGCCCTATCTGTCAAACATATACTACCAATTGGGGGTATTCCAAGATTCCTGGTCAGTCATAAGATTTCAACTCAGTAGGCTCCTCCGCACGGCAATATGGTCGTTGCAGCAGTAATTATCATTGAATTCTGAAGTTTTTTGCTTTGTTCAATCAATTTTTACACTAGAAAATTTTGAAAAACTGCAGAAAATGTTTGCTACCAGACGCTACCAAATGGCCCAATTTTTGGTCCACGAACTACCATTTGGGGGTTTCTATAACAAGATACTACCATTTGAGGGTATTTTTCAAAATGCTTGCTTTGGCCCTCTTTAACCCTGACTGGACCCCCCTGTCAGGCCACAATTGGAGTACCCCCCCCCGGGGGGCAGTGAACAAGATGCAAGAGAGGCAAACAACCAAGAATCATCAACATTCAAATGCTCTTCGTCAATCATCCAGCTGAGCTACAGACCAATTGCCTTTTGGCAGATAGATAACAGTGAACGACATGCAATGCAACAGAGATGCAAAACCAAACGCTATTACATACGAAGTCCCTTTAGTGAGTTTTCTCTACTTTTTACAGCTTTGGCTACATGGCTAGGCCCGTTACGAATGAGTGAAAAGAGCGGGGAAATGCGTAGAAATATAATCACGTGACCCATTGCTGTGCGCCTTCAACTTACTGTCACCAAGTGATGGATTGTCATAATGAGTTTCAATGACAATATATTTTGCACTGTAATTTGCGCCAACTGGCCATCCAACATGATCAGGAAATTTAAAATCCTTAAGGAAAGACGGAAAAATACTGGATTACCTCAAAATGAATCATCTAAGCACGCGCAATAAGAAACGTATAGTGTACTCACCGACCGAGAAGGTGTGTTTTTTGTGTCAATTCTCCTGTGTTCTGTTGTTTTCGCCATTTTTGCTTGTGTAAATTCTTCTCCGTTGCGCGTGCATGGCGCCTCGCAGTGGTGCTCGCAGTGGACTGTTTATCACAGGGGAGCAAGGGGGAAAGCGGAGGAAACCACTGCGAGGCGCCATGCGCGCGTAACGGAGAAGAATTTACACAAACAAAATGGCGAAAACAACAGAACACAGGAGAATTGACACAAAAAACACATTCTCGGTCTGTGAGTACACTATACGTTTCTTATTGCGCGTGATCTAAGCAGGGTCATAGCATTCACATTTAAAAACCTATTGTAAACCATGATCCTTCGCAATTCCAAAGTCAACTTATTGATGACATGAAAGATACTTTTTGCCAAACATCTCTTTTTATTCAAGGAAAACATGAAAACTCGATGCGTAAAATCCAACACCACTTATTTTTTTGTAAAGAACTAAGAATTTAGGCCAGTACCAAAGTGTCTTAAAACTATCAGATTTAAGTACTCAGAGTGTCTTACTATCTTCATGTTTACTTCCTATGCTATCCAGAAAATTTTGAAACAAAGTTTCTTGTGTTTAGAGTCAAGTACCTCCCAAGTATCGTATCATGATACGGGAAACAAGTGAAAAAATAAAGTAAAAGATGCCAAGGATTTCTTGCAGTAAAATAGATAGTCTCTTAAAAGGTTACACTCATTTTTTTATAAGAAACTAAGGTCCGGAGCTCGTAAGTAGTTTCTTCAATATTTTGGCCATTTTGTTACCAAAAGTTTCTTACGTGTTTCTTATATTTTTAATGGTCTCTCTCTCCAGAGCATCTCATTAAATGGAATACAATAGGCTATATTTAGATTCTCCAGGCCCCTAACTTAAATCACTTTATATCTCCGTCATTTGTCTTTAAGTTACATTTTCCGAGTAGAAGAGGTTCTTAGCCCTTTCACGCGATCTGATCTGAGATTTGATTTTCTTATAAGCAGTTTCTTACACAAAAGATGGAAGATTGGAGGCTGACACTTAGGGGCAAATTGGTAAAAGTTTCGAACTAGATTTTCCTATGTATTCTAAACGTAAAAATTATCCGCCACCTCCATAGTATATTTGATTTTAGTAAGCACATTTAGTGTCAGGTAGTCTAAACATATGTGTACAAAAAGACGTACGTTCCCACCAACTGCCCAACCGAAAATCGGACTGATTCCAACACATCCTTTGATTGACGGGGGCATGTTTGGTTCATAGCAGGGGCCAGTTACGTTCAGATGGGCTTCGTCAAAATCGTCTTTGCAACCATACACCAGAATATGATGGACTAAACCTCTGTCTTTTTTCTCTATTAATGGTGCAGCCTGCAAGAAATGATATCAAGAATTACTGAAGTCGATAAAAAGGCAAAACGTTTGTCGTCTTTCTCCTGCACTTAACATTTATATCAAGAAGTTGCGCTTTCCACAGAACAAGTTGATGTAAAAAATCAGGCTGTAGGAAGCGGGGGGAGGGGGGGCAGGGGGCCTAAGCCCTCGCAATAATATTGACAACAATGGTGCTATGTCACAAGCATTAATTAGATATATTGTTCTCTATTGTTTTAAAAACAATCCCCCCCCCCAATCAGAAGCTGCTTCCTACGGCCCTGCAACAAATGCATTTTACCACGTAAGTTGAATATAATTTTGACGTTTTCTAAAATGTATATGTTTCAGCTTGTATGCTTCTGCGGAGGAAAACCCATGGCATTCTGTGGAAGAGGTTTCAGATACCTCTCCATAGCAGTATACAGATGTTTGCTCCACAGAAGCATTGAATTGCTTTTCCACAGAAGAATTGGTCTGTTTTGTAAAATAGATCGTGGCGAAAAAGGTATCATTTTTATGAGAACTTATGCTTCGTAGCAAGATAAAATAAGGAACTTGTTCGTAGTAATGAAAACTTAAAGAATTGTCCATTGTGGATTTAAAAATGAATACGAATAAATTTTTCCATTTGTGCTCTTACAAAATGCATGCCTTGTTCCAATTTTCTAGAAAACATTATGTTTGTCACTGTTTAGAAGTTCACACGTGCATGAACCTGAATCTGATTGAAGGCCTATTTGAAATCTTGGGAAAAAGATTTTACCAAAATTGCTCGTAGCTATAGAACGGAAAGACCGATTTTTGCTTCAAAAGAGATTTAGATAATAGATATAAATCTCACCTCGATTATGTGTCTCTTTGCTGTGAGTTTTACGATGTTTGAGAGTTTAAAAGCCGAACACCAGTATGTTGTCCTTCTTGCAGGAATTGAAACCTACAAATCAAGAAGAAGGATTGCTAAATTCAGGGGAAGTCAAATGGGAGTGATTCACGGGGGGGGGGGGGCTTCTTCCATAGTAAAGGTACCTGGGGATGTGCCGCGAGCAAGCGGGGGGGGGCTTCTTCCATAGTAAAGGTACCTGGGGATGTGCCGCGAGCAAGGGTATACCTTTTCGGAATTCTAGTCTAGCCAAGGGTATACTTTTTTGCAATTTTGGCCAGCAACGGTCTAGCCAAGGGTATCATTTTTGACAATATTGGTCTAGCGAACGGTCATGACATCATATTTGGCACAATATTGGTCAAGAAAATGGTCAAAATTGGGCTAGCCAAGGGTACCATTTTCGTAAAAATTAGTCTAGCCAACGGCACTCTTTTGAAGATGCTCGCGGCAGACCCCTACCCAAAACTTGGCCAAAAACTCCCCTCCCCCCCCCCCGTGGACTGATTACAGTATTCTCTATTAATTTCAAAATCAAATAGAAACAATTTGATGTGCTTTGAAACGGAGCTCTAGAAAGTGTTTAAAGGGTCTGTTTTAACCAGGATGCCTTGCCCGTGCTATCTCGTGGTTGGCATTTGTTTTCACCATTAGGGGGTCGATTATACGAGAATTTTCAGTCCGGGATGGAAATTCACCCCTGTTAGCCGAGGTGACATTGGCATGCGATTATATTGTCAGCCTTGGCTGAAATTTACTGCTAGAATATGCGCTGAAGTTGTTCGAGGTTTAAAAAACTTTAGAATTTAGAATTACTAGTTTTCCATTCAGTCAGAACGTTCTTTGCCTTCACCTATTCCCCGTCTTTGAGAATCTTCGTATGTATTTTGTTTTTGTGCGAAACGCTTTATAAACTGCGCTTGCGCAAGGAAATTTTCAGTCTGGGCTGGAAAATATTGCGATTACATGAGAAATCTCAGCCCGTCTACCCGGGCTGAAAATCCCAGCTCGCCTAGCTCAAGGAGGCCTGAAAATTCTCATATAATCGGCAATACGACTTGGTTTTGATGGCCTGGTTATTAAAGCTGTGACGGGTCGGGTCAAAAGTGATTACCTTCTAATGCTCTAACACAGGATTATTGCAATAGAGACAGAATGAACAAAACTGCTGCGAATAAGCAAGGACCACAGGGGGTTCAGAAATGTCAGTAAAGACTGTAGTTTTGGCTTCTTTGGTTCTCTGTGATTCTGATTATGAAAAGATCCTTTTGGATGATTACAAAGTCTGTCCTGAGCTAAACAAGCATAAGAATATCTGAATATTGATTTCTTCATAACCCCAAATGATCGTAGATGCTGTTTTTAGCTACAGTCAGAGAGATGAGTGTTGCTCCTAAAGTCGCCTTCAATGGAAAATCGAGCGCCTCAAATTATATTACATTATAATTACTTCGTACATAAAAAGTATAAGGACAAGAATCGCCCCAAAGGCAATATTTTGGTCTCTATGTCAAACGAGAATGATACGCAAAAATCAAAAGTCATTACCCCTAGTTTGCTTAGTTCGTGCACGATGGTGCATCTGTGTCAAATGAGATGTCATGTGAGATTTACGATAACGCAAAATTACTTATGCAGAACCCTATACAGAACGTTTCAATTGTTGCTATTCGCGGGCATCTAATTTGAGACAAGCAGCCACGAAGATAACCTCTGTGCAGAATGATATGCATGAAGATGTTTTGGTTCAGTGTGATCTCGTGCCTTCCCCCAGTCAATGGCGCTATTGTTTGCTGGGATTCTGCACCTTTCTGTAGCTGTGTAGGAGGGGGATCCTTCTACCTTCGGTGATGCTGCGAATGCTAGCCTCTGTGCAGGCCGCCGGTTACATCATCCTCTAAAGTTGACTTATTTGCATAATGAGTACTATCAATAAGTGGCTAATGATTCGTTAGTTCTAGAAAACGATTTTTTGACATAATTAAGCTGCTAATGAAGTCAAGAAGGTGCCAATTCTGGGTAAATTTGTTTTTGTGCCAGGGTAAACATCATGGTACTTTATCCATCTTATGGTGTCAAATCTGTCTAACATGAAATAAGCCGACGTCAAATGTTGCTATAGGATCGCGGGAAACTTCTGTCTTGTATGCGCTTTATGTGCGCTTTCTTTATTTCAGTGCCAATTAGCAGAGATAAATCGTTAATCAATCGTTTTAACGAGCGTGACGGAAGTGGGTTACTTACTTTCTTTCTTTCTTTCCTTCTTTCTGATTGACTGACTGACTGACATCGAAGCCCCTTCTTAGATTACAAAGTGGACTTTGTAATCAAACAACAGCTGTATGTGTAATTTGATAAAGATTACATCATCGTTGCAGTCAGCCTGCTATGTGCAGGATTTGAAAAAAACCGCGAGTTCAAACCGCACGCAGGTAATGAGATAACAGTTCGCACAAAACTAAAGTTTTTCTAGGAAACAAGCATCGAATGAGCGAAGACGGCAGAAAATCAAATTCGATTTTAATTGTTTGGACTAAAAACGAAGAAGATTTGGAAGATTGAGCCACTCGATTCAAACCTCAAAATGTGGTCAGTGTACTAAAGCTTAGCCCGTTGCACAAAATCTACTTTTGTCTGAATCATCCGACAAGAATAGCAGTAGACTCACTACATAGTCCCAATTATTGCAGCGTCAAAAACAACAACAACAACAACAACGAAAAAACTTTAATATTTCATAACTGAATAGAATTGAATTGTTTGTTCAAACTGGTTTCAAACGTTGGGTCTATGTCCATGTGTCCATCAGTCTATCAATAGCAATAGCTATGACTTCAGTCTAGGAAGCAGAATAAAACGCAAGAAAATACCGGGTGCGCCAAAATAAACTATGCACGTTTGGCAGGCCACAATATATCGTACACTGGACCGATTTTGAAGATTTATGACTTAATGTTTAGCAGAAGCCTGAATTAGATTCTAGGACTTTTTGCAAATATTTCCATTTGCTGACTTTAGAGCTAGAAGCGAGTTTCTTCAAATGTTCATTTTCGAAAACCTTGAAAACGATAAAAAAACGTCGATCAAATTTTAAAAGATTCAACATGAATGAACAAGGAGAAAAAGTTTCAGGGGGATTTGGGGGCTTAGTACGAACTCTCGTATAGCAGAATATAATTGGTCGATTTCTGAATCGCAAATCGCCACGAACAAGTTCTTTCTTTGTCCATTCATGTCGATCATTTAGAAACTTGATCGATGTTTTTTGATCGTTTTCAGTGTTTTCGAAAACTAAAATTTTAGGAAACTCGCTTCTAGCTCTAAAAATTGAAAATGAAAAAATTTGCAAAAAATCCCAGTATCTAATTCAGGCTTTCTGCTAAAGATTAAGTCATAAATCATCAAAATCGATCTAGTGTACGATTTATTGTGGCCTGCCAAACGTGCATAGTATATTTTGGCGCACCGGGTATAAGAATTTTACTTACATTTTTGCTCACGACATCAAAATATTTAGCTGATGCAGGAAGTGGGGCATTCTTTACATAATTCAACAGATTCAGACTTTTTGCACCCCTCAGTCCATGATGGTAATTGATATTGTCTGTTTGGCCATAAGCATAAATTACTTTCGTTGTTCCAACCTTGAACAAAAGAAAATATCCATTACAACACCAGTCGACAAATGCATCAAGCTGCAAATGTATTTCTGCAGATCCGAGGGGGGGGGGGGGGGGGTAACTACCATATATACCAGTATGGAATGTGCCATTTTTTCAGGCTGAAATAAATTTAGGGTGTCATTTTTGATTAGATCGCAAATATACATACATTTTTTGTGTGTCATTTTGAAAGAATAACACTTCAGGCAGGGTATTACATTTGAGGTTTCGGTCATGGGCCAGGAGCACGCAGCCCAAGACGACATATTGATTCCTATGCTGGTGACCCGGGGGGGGGCGGGGGGGGGGTACTTAATTGTGAAGGTGGCTCGACCTTCGTATGACAGAATATTCAAGAATTCCGAACCCATTTGCATGAATATCAGGAAATTTCTGACCCATGAGTATGAATTTGTCGATTTGAACAAAAAGAAAATTTCAGTTGTTTGGTGCGGATTATTATTATGGGACTCATTGACAAGAAAATTCTCAAAAAGCTACCCATCTACCAGAATTTTCGTTAAAACAGACCCATATGTGGGGAATTTCAGATAAAAAACCCACACATATGAGCGGTACGTCCAGTATCATTTAACAATGAAGCCCCCTCCCCCGGTGGGGCTGGTGATAAGGGTCAGAAAGCGGTGTATTCAATCTTTAGCTTCTAAACAAACTTGAGAAATCTTCTTGGTTGTAAACATGCAGCTTTTTAGTGGAGACGGCAGAGTTCTCTCATATCATAATAATGCCTATAACAGAGATCGAGGTTCTTCAAGTTACAGTCTCATTGCTAATGTTCTTTCATGGTGCCAGAGTCAACTTCCGAACAAACTGCAACTCATTTTGGCCTAAATTGCTTTGCTTTGCTTTTCACTAGGTGCACAAAGGAATATGGGTCTTTAAGTACCATCGTGAATTCTTCAACAATCCACTTTGCCCCGCTTTGCCCCACTATGCCTGTCAGTATAGTGAACAATACGAGTACCTACCGGTATTTCTCGATCATTCTTATCACAAGTAACCAATTTTCGTTTGAATTTCAAAACTGTGATGCCATTGGTTTCTGAAGATCCAACATAATCATAATCTTGCTTCTTGTCTAAGATTGGCCATCCATTCTTCGTTGAATGGTAGTCCTGGAATCAATCAACAGAAAGGCAAGATAAAACAATGGGTGGTTAGACGGTGCAGTGGTTGATTGCCCGCACCTTTATGCTTTCTGCGGGGGAAAACTTAAGCTTGTGCGAGAATGCAAGAAAACGAAGAAAGCTCCTCCGCAGAACGATATAGATTCTCCTCCGCAAAAGCATGAAAGCTGAAGCATTACTGCAGTGTCTAGCTACCCACGATAAACCAACAGAGGCGTTTAATATATTAAAGGCATTGAGTCATAATAAATAGACCTGCTTTGCCGTGTATCATGTGACCCACGTGAAAAAGATCAATTATCACTCCCAACAAACTAAAAGGACCTGCTGTAGCACAATGCGTTTCATGTGATCAGTTTCATTTCACATGGGCGTTAGCCAATGAGATGCACCCATCCAAAACCATGAGTCAGCAAATTCTGACAGATGGGGTATAGTCTTATGTTGATTCAATTCCTTTAACGAGTTTCCCCATGCCTACACACGGGCAGAGAAAACAATTTCCGAAGGCAACATTATCAAAAATGACAGCAACAACAACAGCTGCAATAACAGGAATTACAATATTGCACAATATGACAGCTGAGATAAATCATCAGAAACTAAAATTCAGCTTTCAGTTGCAGCTTACAAAATAACAAAAGTGGTTGATATGTGGAAAATCCGCAGTTCCCAAGTCCCCATGTCTCATGTGTGATTAACTTTAGTATCTTCGCTTTAGCTGACATTTTTTTTTTGGTTATTGTTATTATCATAGACTTAGTTGTAGGTATTAAAGAGATGTAAAACTTGTATGTTAAAGACAAATGACCGAGATATAAGGTGACTTAAATCAGGGGCCTGGGCAATCTAAATATAACCTATTGAATTCCTTTGTATTTGATGATATCGAGAGATTAGCAAATCAATTAGACAAATGAAAGCACTAAGCCATCTTTTGTTCTATTTTTAAACTAGGCGCTACATATCCGTCATTTGTCTTTAATGGTTGTTATAAAAAAAAATAAAAAAAAAATATTCGCTGGTGTCTGTTGGCATCACGGGTCCAGGAACGATAGGAAGCCTCAACATTTCCTACCAATGCTGGAAGGGGGGGGGGGGTGTTCTGCGTAATAATTAAGCACAACAGGTCATACCATTCTATTTCCTTCTTTTCAAAACGCATCATAACACAGGGCTTCTTGAACAGCAATGCTTCAAATAAAATGGTCCGTCCTAAATGTAATTTAATGATTCGCCTCTTTGTTACCACTTTGAATAGCTCTTTTGAAATTGCATTGCATTGCGTTGCAGAATTACATCATGTCACGCAAGGAATCATCGAAGTCAGCATATGAGTCAAATCTTTCAATAGGGCACAGGGAAACCCGCAAATCTTCCAATTTCACGCTTATAAGCCAATGATATCGTCGTATCCCGATCACATGACTGAAAATAAGGCTTTCGAGATAAATTTTCGAGTACCTTCACGAATATAAAAATGGATATTCGAGTAATAAAGATACAGAGCTGGTTTTACCACGAATCGATTAGAGAGGCCCCACTCCACATTTGTTTTTCTGCATTTGGTTAAAATCTCGTCAGGGATCGGCGTTACATCGAGTTTCATTCCTTCGAAAATTGGCCTATGTTCAAGAATTCTTCAGGAACGCTACAAATAAGATATAGCTTTCAAAATTTCACATGTTACGTGAATTATGTCCAGGAATAACATGAAAATATTTGTTTTTGTGACTTTCGAAAATCCTAGACGAATTAAAGCTATTTGCTGCGAAGAAAGCTAATGGGCCTACCTTCACCCGCCGCAGAATCCCAGTAATCGGCATTAAATCACTCTTTTTCGCAATAATAACCAGCGGATACATTAACGAATAACTTCACCACAAATCCAATTTCTTTCCGCCATTTAATAATCGATAATTTCGATAAAATGTGACAAGACTTTACAGCTTCTGCAGCAAACCGTCCAACTACCCTCGATTCAAAGTTTTCTTGTTGCAAACACGTTGGAAGTCTTGCAAGACTTGCATAAAACAAAAGGTTTTGCAAGACTTAGGTCTCCCATATGACACAGCAAAATGATACCTTTGAGAATAGATTGCACACTCCTAAAGTCTTTCTATCGTTGCAAAATAAAGAGAAAATAAAACATTTCTCAAAGATTGCAAATTTCTTTGTCACATCGGAAAAGTACATAATTTGTGAAAAGAAATTTCCCCTGCAATCTATTCTCAAAGGTGTACAATCTATTATCAATGGTAACATTTTGCTGTGTCATATGGGAGATCTGAGCCTTGCACAACCTTTTGTTTTATGCAAGCTTTCCTGTTGCAACAAGAAACTTTGAATCGACGATAGTTGGACGGTTTGCTGCAGAGGCTGTAAAGTCTTGTCACATTTTATCGAAATTATCGATGATAAAATGGCGGAAAGAAATTGGATTTGTGGTGAAGTTATTCGTTAATATATCCGCTGGTTATTATAGCGAAAAAGAGTGATTTAATGCCGATTACTGGGATTCTGCTGCGGGTAAAGGTAGGCCCATTAGCTTTCTTCGCAGCAAATAGCTTTAATTCGTCTAGGATTTTCGAAAATCACACAAACAAATACTTTCATGTTATTCCTGGACATAATTCACGTAACATGTGAAATTTTGAAAGCTATATCTTATTTGTAGCGTTCCTGAAGAATTCTTGAACATAGGCCAATTTTCGAAGGAATGAAATTCGATGTAACGCCGATCCCTGATAAGATTTTAACCAAATGCAGAAAAATAAATTTGGAGTGGGGCCTCTCGAATCGATTCGTGGTAAAACCAGCTCTGTATCTTTATTACTCGAACATCCATTTTTATTTTCGTGAAGGTTCTCGAAAATTTATCTCGGAAGCCTTATTTTCAGTCATGTGATCGGAATACGACGATATCATTGGCTTATAAGCGTGAAATTGGAAGATTTGCGGGTTTCCCTGTGCCCTATTGAAAGATTTGACTCATATGCTATCGAAGTCACAAGTGCTGACCCTATTGTTTTGACATATTGTGTTTCAGCCTTGTTTTGAGCGAATCAACGTTGGGGCTCATGATAGCTCACGACAGGGGGGGTTCCGCTAGTATCCCAGAGTGCATTTGTTCTAGAAAAATTCAGAGCCGTGGAAGCATCGCGAAAATTGACATATCAGAATATAATCAGAATAATTGGCATATCACGTTATTGAAGTATAAGTATCACGTCATTGCACATGCGATCTAGAGCCTGGAGCTTTATTGGGGGATTCCTTGAGGCTCACAAATTTGCCTGTTCGTACAAAGACCTGATCTAGCTGGACTTGCTACAAGTCTCTCTCTCTTTTTGTCCGAATTGTTCAGAAAATGCGAAACGCTCTCTCCCACGGGGGGGGGGGGGGGGGGTTCTTCCATAGTAAAGGTACCTGGGGATATGCCGCGAGCAAGGGTATACTTTTTCGGATTTCTAGTCTTGCCAAGGGTATACCTTTTTGCAATTGTGGCGTAGCAACGGTCTAGCCAAGGATATCATTTTTGACAGACAGTATTGGTCTAGCGAACGGTCATGATATCATATTTGGTACAAATTTGACAATATTAGTCCAGAAAATGGCCAAAATTTGTCTAGCCAAATGTACCATTTTCGTAAAAATTGGTCCAAAGACTTCCAGAGAATGGTCAAATTGGCCCTAACCAACAAGGGTACCATTTTCGTAAAAATGGGTCTAGCCAACGGTACCATTTTCAATATGCTCGCGGCAGACCCCTACCCAAAATTTGCCCAAGAACCCCCCCCCCCCCCCCCGTGCTCTCTCCAACAGAAGAGTGCAAATTCTCTAAACAAGGGTCCACTTTCAGCAGATTTTCCATAAACATGGTTGAGGTTTCACTGAAATTCGCAAAAATTGTTAAAATGGGCAGTTTCCACCAAAATTCTCCAGTGCAATCAGATGTTTTATGCCATAGAGATCAGATACAGCTGGATTCTGAGCGACGAGTTTCAAATGTGTTTAGCCTAAACACACGGAAGGACGGCATGGCATCAGGCAGGTTAAAGAAATTGTATACCAGGATCCAATTAGAGAGGAATTTCTCATTGAATTTGATTATCTTGGCCAGCTGATCTTTATCTTTGCTTACAGATATCTTGTACCGCCCCATACCACGGCAAGTATTGGTAATTATAAGAAAAACGGGGCGGCAGACCCCCGTCCATCCACAGGTCATGTACCCCTCGTGCGTGTTGTACCTTTATAATAATATAATAATATGATAAAATGAGGGATAAGGAGGCCATTGGCCTATTAAACCCTTTAGCGTTCGTTTAAGCGTATTCATAGTTGTACTTCTTGTTACCGCAAAAATCGTCATATAATTTCTCAAACTCTATAACTGACTTCGCATTGACTATGGTTGCTGGTAAATTGTTCCATTCGTTTATGACTCTGTTTGAGAAATAGTTCTTCCTCAGGCTCGACGATGAAGCAAACTTGAAAAGCTTGAGATTGTGTCCTCTCGTAACTGAAGTACTTCGTTCAAAAAATACTTTGCTATCAGTATCGATCATGCCGTGTAGTATTTTGAAAGTTGTAATCATATCTCCACGTCTTCTTCTATAGCTTAATGTTAGGAGATCGAGGAAAAGTAAGCGTTCCGTGTACGATTTGTTTTTGAGTACCCCATTCATTCATTCTGGATTACCATTCATTTTGTTTCATTCAGTCATTTCATAGACTTACAACTTCGTTTACCATCTTACGCCTTCCACAAGAAGAGCAGAGCAGCCCAGTAAAACCCCGGTATAAGATGCTAGTGGATTAACAACTTACAGGCTGAAATTGTCCAGTTAGGCCACCATCGCACAAGAACCTATCCATTGTTTTAATTGCTTAAGAACCCACATTGACTTGCAAATTTGTAGTTCTTATACGCGGGTTTTACCGTACTTAAAAGATACTAAAAGAGTGAAGTACAGTGCGGAAAAGATTTTACCTTTAAATGGCCTTTTCCCGCAGAATCAACCCATCCTATGGCAATATCTGCTCCTTTCATGTTTCCAGAAAGCCCAGCTGAAATTCCAAAACCAACCCATCCTGTTGTATTTACTTCAACTGCAAAATGAACTGATTTGTCAGCATCTTTCACACTCCAATAAAGTTTGTAATTTTCGGCAACATCAAGATAGGCAGAATGATCGTAGTCATCTTTCAAAGCAGCAACTGTTGATGAAATCAAAACAAACAGAATAGCAGGCAAAAATACCAGATGCGACATCTTTGCGAATCGACCTACTTCACGCGAATTTTTTGGAATGGCTGCCTTCCCCGATAATTTTGAAGTTTTATGATTGAAAGCTTACGTGGCTAATGGAATTAATTAAGCCACATTGTTCTGTAAATGCTAATGGGATTCTAAATACGACATCTTTTGTTCCTTGTATAGAAAATTACAAAATGGAGCTACAAATCATATTAATAAGATAATACTTTGCTGACGCCTGAGCACACAAAAATTAAAGCTTATGTAATAAAACTGACTGTTGCGCGGCATTGCGAAATGGTAAATGGACGGCATAAACTCAATTTGCAAAAATTGCTGAGTCATGATGATAGCTTACACCAATCTGATTGGCTGTTATTCAAACTGCACACACCAGGCGTATTTGTGAAGTTGAAAAATGAAAATGAAAATGAAGTTGAATTTTCATCGCCGTATAGCGAAAGCTGAGTGAGGACCTTATTTGAAAAATTACTATGTCCAAGTGGCCGTAATACATCAAAGACTCCAGCGAGAAGATCTCTCTCCATTTAGTTCCATTTAGTTGGAATATGCGAATCTGGAAAGCTGCTTGGAAAAATAAACAATAGGTTTTGGAAGATTCCCGACCCTTGGGAATCGGCCTATTGTCTTCAGTGCTTGGCCAAATGCACAGGTTGGAAATTGAAGATTATGTACTTGGACGAAAGCTGAAGTTAAATATGTTTTTCACCCGGCTTTAGAATGTTTCCTTCGATATGACGGCCGGCTTTAAAAAATCTGCGGAAGCCGGAAAGTATACTCCAGAAAGTAAAAGAAAAACAATGAAACACTTTAGACAACCGGCTTTAGAAAAATTGCCTTCTTCTTCTGATACCAGGCGCCGCGTTAAAAAAAAAAGAGGCAAACACGATACCCAGAAGGGAGTGCACATCTTGTCAGCAAAATATATTAAGTACCCCCCCCCCTCCGCCCCCGGAGTTGGTACCACCAACATTAGCTGTCAATGTAAGCCCCTTCTACCTCTCGGTAAACCTTGCTCGGAAGGGCAACGGCGTCATCATCTTTCAAGGGCGCATTTCCGATAACTAAAATCACACATATTCTACCACAAAGTTTTTGCGGCTTGAAACATGGGTATTGTGGACACGATGCGTCGATCGTGTCCACGATACGTGGCCTAAATGTTACTAAAAGAATAAATGTAGTTCGTTACCTTGCTTTTCTTCATTTGATAAGTATAAGTATCTATGCTCTTTGCTTCAGCAGCCATTCTTGCTTACTTTAAACGGCCTAAGGTTTGAACAGTGCCGCGCTCTCAAAGTTATCGCCTGAGAAAACTAGATTACAATGATTCAACTAATCTTCCCACCTTTCAAATAAATGACGAAAAGATTGAATCCACGGGAAAAATTAAATATCTTGGGGTACAAATTGATCCATTACTAAATTGGAAAGAGCAAATCAACGTTGCTATCGGTAAGATTTCACGAGGAATATGAATGCTGAAGTATTCCAAGAAATATCTCTCGTTGGAAACCATCCAAAGGATGTATTTTAGCATAGTAGACTCGCATTTTAGATATTGTTGCTCTGTTTGGGGATGTGCAGGTGATACCACACTAAGAAAATTGCAAATGCTGCAAAATCGAGCAGCGCGTGTCGTTACAAACAGTCCCTTCGATCAATCATCGCTGCCATTAATATCACAACTAGGGTGGTTAACAGTCAAAGAAATGATCGACTTCGAGACAGCTTGTATAGTATATAAAGCCTTGAATGGGCTTGCACCCCCTTACATGCAGTCAATGTTTCACAAATTGTCCGATTCTTGCAATCGGACCTTACGTAATACCAGTACTGACCTCAGGATTCCACTCTGTAAGACCTCAAATGGGCAGCGGAGCTTTTCGTATCGAGGAGTTACTGTTTGGAACCAGCTGAGCAATGAAATAAAAACTGCTCCTTCGCTAGCCACTTTCAAAACGAGGCTAAAAGCATTTTTGAAAGATCAAAGAGGCTGATAATCTAATTCAACATTCAGCACATACGTTTGACTTCCGAGTCCCTTTATTTTTACATATATTTCTTTCTTTTATGTAGGATCTTCAAGTTTATTTGTAATATCATGTATTTAGGTTAGTTATGTTTTTAAGCAGGGCACATTGTAAATCAGTTAATTTATATTTACTGAATGTATTTAACCCTGTTAAAATAAATCAAAATGAAATGAAATGAAATGAAATGAGTCGTTCGAGGGCTGCGACGATCTGGGAACTAGTTCTCAGGCGATAACCTTCAGAGCGCGGCACTGTTCAAGCCTTGGCCGTTGAAAGTAAGCAAGAATGGCTGCCGAAGCAAAAGAGCAGAGATACTCATGAAATGAAGACAAGCAAGGTAACGAACTACATTTATTCATTTAGTAACATTTAGGCCAGGTATTGTGGCCACGATCGACACAATCGTGTCCGCAATACCCATGCTTGAAATCGATTCTGTCACACCTGCATCACTGCAATATTACTACCAGCAAATTTATTGTTGTCATTAAGGTACAGGTTAGCTCTTAGCTCCAGCATGGACTTGATCCAAGTATCTCTAAAATTCACACGAATGTAGGCATTGAACGGCTAAAACTCGTAAGAGTCTGAACAGAGTTGTAACGAGCCCAGCTCTCGCGTTGAAATTCAGGCATTAATTTTGGCACATTAATGTTGACTCTTCAGAAGAGCAACGCTTGATCCAAGCATACTTGAATAAGGTCTACAAATTAATCACAATAATCGAACTGCATCAAGAATTTTGACACACGAGGAGAGCAACGTTTGGTCAAAGCCTAATAAGAATCAGTATATTTACAAACAATCAACAAAATAATCACTAGTTCTGCTATAATGTGGATATCATGAGAAGCAAACAGAAAAATCGGGTAAAATTGTCAAAATGGATCATGAAATTGGATACTGTATGATGTGATGGCGCAACCACAGCTAGACTTATTACAATGGACGTTACCATAATTGATTGAACTGATACAAGCTCAAACTGTGACTTGTCATCAGAAACATACTTCCGTGGCACCCCTGGGGGGGGTACTTGATTAGGGAAGTGACGGAGGTGTGTGGAAAACCTCTTGACACCCTGCACCCTGTCGCATGAAAAATGGGCGAAAAGTATACCATGTCGCATAAAAAATGGGCCAAAATTATAGACTGGCTACACAATCTTTGCATGCTCCTTAGAACTGATTCGTCGCTAACAACAACAACAGCGAAATTGAGGAACAAGTGTAGCTAGTCTACCAAAAGTATACCATGTCGCATAAAATTTTGCCTCTCAAATACAGAGAAGAACGCGATTTTTGCGTGTGATACAATGTCGCATAATTTTCTTACCTATTATAATACCCTGACGCATAATTTTCGTTAGAATAAGGACACCCTGTCGCATAATTTTTACCGCAAAAGGACAGCCTGTTGAGCGGCACATCCCGTCAGGTCAAGTATGGGAGTACCCCCCCCCCCGGGAGTGGCACACTGTACCACACTGTCGTGGCTGTGATTGGCTAGTAGTGATGTTGAAATAAGTGACAAAAGCCCTGGCCGTTGAATAATTACCAAGCCTTAATGCTGTTGGATCATACTTTGATTCAAGAATAAAGGGAGACAGATCGTTATCAACTTGACGAATTTCAGTGCACAGTGACATTTCCAGTATGGCTTTCGTTCACGTTGTCCCATGGGTAGTTAGACACTGCTGGTGTGCTTCTATGGTGGAGCGCTGGATAATATGTATCTGCGGCGGAAATTTTTTATAGTACTGCGGAGGAGATATCGAAAGAACCTTCGCTTTCGATATCTCCTCCGCAGAACTATAAACAATTTCCCCCGCAGATGCATATTATCTAGCGCTCCTCCATAGAAGCACACCAACAGTGTCTAACTACCCATGGTTGTCCACGCGAAAAAAAGATTGCTGAGAAAAATCAGTAGGCCTCTATGTTTATTGAAATAAAAACAGAACTCTAAAGAAGAAGGATCTGCCACGAGAATTTTATTAATTTGCTTCAGAAGATTAGTATCAAGTTTTTGAATCACGCCTAAAATATGCAAAAATCTGTGATCTGTAAGCTCAGATTTTGAAAAGTCTTTGTCAAAACGATGATTTTGCAGTTATGAAAGGCAATATCACCCAGATTTTTCATCATTGTTTCAAAATGAAAGCATTACTTCAAAGTAGGACCTTTGTACGTTGCAGAGAAAAAAAACCAAACATTCAGATCTTCTAAGATTGCTTGAATGTAAGTGGATTCTTGATGTTTACTTTTTGGTCGTTTGGGTGAAGCCATGAAAGAAACTGCAGGACTGCAGAAAACAATGGAAAGATACCTGAAGGAATAGTTTTTGCAGATTTGTTTATAATCTGGTGACGGAGCCCTTGGCAACCAAATAAATATTCGGGGCAGAAGTTTAGACGTATCCTTCTTCTTTCGATACATCTTCTGTCTTCTGCTAACAACCCGTTTTTGCGCGTACTACGCGACAGTTCGCCACACCGGTTTCGGGGCATCGTTTGCGGCTTCGTTCGTATTGATTTGCTGCTTGAGAGAATTCCTGTTTACACGCGAAATTATTTTCATTTACTTCCAATATATTGATTGGTTTAGATCTGCTCCGAGGGGGGGGGGCAACTCTTATAGGGGGTTTGGTATATATGTGTCTTAGAGAATTCAGAGTTAGGACCCATAACCAGGTCAACATTTTGAAATATGACCCCATAAACAGTGCCACATTTTTAACAAGAATCGTGACGAGTCTATCCTGCACATCATTTGTACAGAGTCATTGAAAATTTGTAGTGCTAAATTTCTTTTTATGAAAGATTTTTGTCATAATAGGCAATAAGAGAAATGAACTGCTAAAATTTACCCATAACTACGGCAAATCTCCGTAAAGCAGACCCATTCATAACCTGGGCAAAATTCATGAAATATGACCCATAACCAGGGCAAAGTATCGCAAATTAACCCATAACTCGTGAAGGCACATGTATACCAGGTCCCCAATAGGAGTTACCTCCCCCCCATTCGATCTGCTCCAAGCCCCTTTCAGCTGGCTCCCCAAACGGCAAACAGTCACTACTAGGAAGGAGTGAGCAACTGAAGCGAGGGTTCTCCTTAGTGGTAGCTCTTTTGTCTGAATAAGCGAACGAGGTTTCGTGGTGTAAGTCTAATCAAAGAGTACTTACACATGACTGAAAGCAAGTTGATTTATAAAGGATGATGATTATTTAAAGCAAGTTGATTGATAAAGATTGATGTATAAATGTCGTTCTTCTCATATTGTACAGTTATACTGCTTTACCCTCGCTGCAAAAAGAGAATGCAAGATCCAAACAACCATACAGCGAATGTACTAAGTAAGCTTGGAAGCTGCATGGTACCTCCGCCTGGAACCTTTGTGCAGTCAGCATTCCTTGGTTTTACAGGTAAAGGAGTGAAGGATAAACGTTTGACAAGAGACATTCTCTAGGAAATAAAGAGAAACCATTAGCTTACCTTGCTTTAGCTAGTTAGCTGGATTTCAAGAAAATCATAAATCTAGAAGAGCCATAGTCACACCGGTTCCTTTGCGGGCTCGCTGCAATTTTAGAATGTCTGAAAATCAGATTGGGTCCTAGCGGAAACCATCTGGCTGCCATGCTCGTTCGAATACAAACGATTATTTGGAATGTTGATCATACTAACATAGGGCTCAAATCTTTAAAAATCTCGGTGTAAAATTCGATCACAATTTGCTTTGAAATGAATAGCTTGGAAGGAACTAAGGGTTTTTTGCTGTGAATCTGCCGTGGAAATTTATTGATATCTTGATTGGTTTCAAAATGGCGCCATTTATCAAATTTGAGGCTATGACGTCATCAAATTTCTAAATCATAAACCAGAAAAGATACAGATTTCTGCTTGCCACCATATTGTAGACCTTTATAAACTATGGTTTCCTTGAAGGTTATATCATTTTTCCTCTATTGGTTTGGATTTACGACGCTTTAAAGTTTTTCGAAATTTTCCATGAATTTTTTCAAAAATGATTAAATCGCCGCCATTTTGAAACCAATCAAGATATCATTAAATTTCCACGGCAGATTTACAGCAAAGTTTCATTAGTTCCTTTCAAGCCATTCAATTCCAAGAAAACTGTCATAGAATTTTACACCCAACTTTTTAAAGATTTGAAAGATTTGAACCCTATGCTGATCATACTCGTATATTATATGGTCAACCTGTGAAATCGGCCTTGTTCATCAAAGCCTGTTAAAAGTGCGAACTTTCTTGCCAACTGTATTTTTCCTAGTTCTGAGTTCACTCGGGTGGACAACAACGAGTCTTAATTTAATCTCAGAGAGCGTGGTAATAGTGTCTCAGAGAGCGTAGTCAATGTGCGCCTTCGGCTACAAAATACACACCATGACAATACGAACTTTGATTGTATTGATAAATAAGTAATATACGATATCTGGGCTTGGGTGAGTAAAAAAAAACAAGCCCCATTTCAAAGACCATTGCTTCCTGGATAAAATAAAGGATGTTCCTCCAAAACTTTTCTTCATGCTCTGATTTATATGATAACTGTCACAAGACTATTAAGGTTTCCTTTCGCTAATGGCAAGCATGATACTGGGAGATGCATTCTACGCCAAAGTAAAGGGCCTGGCCCCATTCTACGCCAAACTAAAGTTGCATTCTATGAGAAGGTAAAGGACGTGGCCGCAGATTCCCTCAATTCCATCCCCCCCCCACTTAAGTTACCCTGACCACACCGCTGACTGTAAGGCAGAAATATTTCAAAGCTTTGGTCGTGATTTTGGGCCTGTTGTGAAGGCTTCTTGACGAGGCTGTCTCGAGAAGTTCCCTCATGATTTCGAAAAGGAGTGGACGATTTCAATAAGGTAGATTTTAAAGTGGATTTGAGCATGTCTATCATCGACTAATAAATTTGCCAATATCATCATCTTGATATCCTGGGGGCAGTTGCCTTTCAAAGGGGTCTTGTTTTTTTCCTCCACCTGTAGAACTGTTTCAGCTCCTTCTTGCTTCAGTATCGCACAAGACATCATCAAATGGGGAGGGGGGATCTGTTGGAATGCCCTGAATGATATTATAGCCTTGATAGCAGCACACGAATACTTACATAATTGTATGAAGATATCCCAGTACATATCGGAAGGATACTTGCGTTTGCATTAAAGTGATATGAGTCATTGAGATTATTGATCATTTGTTTATTCCAAGATATACCAGTCCAATTGCTGTACTGCAAAATGCCCGGAGTAGCGCTTTTATTCCTGCCAAAATTACAAAAAAGAAATGCAAAATCATTCTCATATCTCTATAAAAATGCTACATGACCAAAATATGTTCCACTGTTCCAGAAAGACGTATGCTTTGAACAAAAACCAAAGCCTTGGGGCTAAAATAGCGATACCTGCAATCCATGAAAAAGTCAAAGCCCCCCCCCCCTATTGCTATGGGTTCCAGAATCAATAATTATGATAAAAATGAACGATACCTATGGAGGTGCCAAGGGGAAGCTTTGTCGATTCTGAACTTCTTCGCTATAAATGCATTAACCATGAGCACCAGGAGACAAAATGAGTGATTTCAATGGCCTAAGCTATGATGAATGGCTCAAGCTACTCTCATCGTGATTTGACTGCGTAGTTAACTCGTTCTGCTGTTAAGATACAATGACAATTACTCAAGCTCTTCTTTGTCGTTTCCTAATCTCGCAATTACTGTCTGAATCGCATTCTCCACTTCTCCATGTGGCGCAGTGGTGTAATCATCTGGCTTTGCAGCCAGAACAATCAAGCGGAGTGGGTTCGATACCCGGTAGGACCCCATCACTTGAGCGTCATGACAGGGGTCGCGGACTCGATTAGGTCTGCTCTATTTCTGCGATCCCAGCGCTTGGCGCTGAAAAACGCAACTTCACCTTCACCTTCACCTCCAACCCAACACAATCAGCATCACAGCTCGAGTCCTTTTAAACCGCCATTATTCTGTATCAGCGGTTTCTGAATGAAACTTCGCAGCAAAAATTTATTCAAGAAGGCGGTCGGTCTCGGTTGTATGGGCTTGCAAAATAAAAGATTCAGACAGCAATTGCAATATCAGAAAACGACGAAAAAGAACTCCAGTAGGTTCCCATTATACCGGGTGCGCCAAAATAAACTATGCACGTTTGGCAGGCCACAATAAATCGTACACTCGACGGATTTCGAAGACTTATGACTTAATCGTTAGCAGAAAGCCTGAATTAGATACTGGGAGTTTTTGCAATTTTTTTCATTTTCAGTTTTTAGAGCTAGAAGCGAGTTTCCTAAAATTTTAGTTTTCGAAAACAGTGAAAACGATAAAAAAAACATCGATCAAGTTTTCTAAAGAATCCACATGAATGGACAAAGAGAGAACTTGTTCGTGGTGATTTGCGTTTTAGAAATCGACGAATTGTAATCTGCTGTACGAGAGTTCGTATTAAACCCCCAAATTCCCCTGAAAACGTTTTCTCTTTGTTCATTCATGTTGAATCTTTTAAAATTTGATCGACATTCTTTGATCGTTTTCAATATTTTCGAAAAACGGCATTTTAAGAACCTCGCATCTAGCTCTACAAAATGAAAAAGGAAAAATTTGCAAAAAGTCCTAGAATCTAATTCAGGTTTTCTGCTAAAGATTAAGTCATACATCTTCAAAATCGGTCCAGCGTAGATTTATTGTGGCCTGCCAAACGTGCATAGTTTATTTTGGCGAACCCGGTATATCAATTGCAAATTCAAATCATTATGTCTCCTTTTGCTCCGCTTTTGCTCATGCTTTAACTTGGTCATCAGTGTGATTTTCATCGACATATCAATAACAACATCTTTGAACTATCTAATGAGTCAAAACAGTTAACACGTTTGATTGGCTGTGGAATAAAAAATGCGTTGCCGACACTGAAAACTAAAACGTTAATATATCAGTCAAGGGTTAGCCTTAGTGTAAAAAAATTGTTTGGTAGAAACAAATATCTTGTTTAGTTCCCAGAATTAGAAAAATGCTGGTAAAGGGTTTGTATGGGAGAGAAAATTCCATGTTCCGTTATGGTTCAAAGCATCTAAAGTTACTTACTTGTAATTGTAATTGAAATTTAAAATGCAATACAATTGTCTGTTCAGAAGCAGAATTTTACTGTCAATCTCAAGTAACCAGAAAGGAACGTAGAATTCTCCATGCAAACCCCTGGCCAGCATTTTTCTTATTTCTGGGTCAAAAATGATGAATGCTTTTATCAAACAAAATTTCAACATCAAATTTATCTCTGAAAGATAGACGAAAATTTTTGCTGCCGAAGGCAGCCTTACTATTCTTCTTCAATCAGCGAGCGAAATTAGGTTGCCTGCCTGCCTGCCTGCCGTCTTCCTGCCTGCCGTTTGGCTATGAAGACGGACCAGCTCACGGCTGCGGTTTGCGGGCTCGCGGCTTGTGAGCATTTTTCCAACAAACAACAAAAAAGTTCTCCAACTAAAGATAACGAGTTCTTCCTACCTACTTAACTACCTAACTACGTCAATGGATGACGAAGGTTTATTTCTGACAATGCAGAACTCAATATTACGGACCACGGAGCCATGGAATACAGAACTACGGAACCAAGAGCCTTGGACTAAGGAATTAGAAACCGGCGGAGGAGAGTAACTGAATATTCTAAATCATTTACCTTTTGAACCATTACCCAACTGTAAATTCAAACATAATACACGTTTCCTTAGCGATAATCCCTCAATTAATTTCTATAAGATTGACCTCGCTACAGTCGCATTTGGTACAAATACTAATCGGCAGCACTCGCTGACTGTTGCTATATCTAATAGTTTTGAATATCGGCTACGTAACCAAAATTCCACAGCTTGCCAAGCGCATTAACTTTTCGTTTGACTGAGTCGGTATGTCCGTAAGATCATCTTCTAAGATTCTCTATACAGGAGCAACTTTTCATTTAGTCAGAATGGTCATGAAATTTGAAAATTACCTGCTTGCATATGGGCCTACCCATACGGGCTTTGCATGCTGGCTTGCCATATACGCAGCGGCAAAGTCTATGGCATTACATGTTGTCAAGTTGGCACGGGGGTAATACATAATGAAATTCAAGCACATTTCTTCAGTAGTTGATTCGCCACCCTACAAATGTTAGAAATGGCACTGGTTAATGGACATCGTCGAAAAAGAATCATCTATGACATCGAAAACAATTTGAAGAGAAAGAGATGAATAGCTAACTCAAGAACTGCATTGGATTTGCTACAAGTCTCTCTCTTGTCAGTACAAAATAAACGCAGAGCAGTAAGAAGGATGAGTTGCGCTGAGAAGAGAGAGAGAGAGAGCGATAGACCTCTCATGACTTGCGCTGAGAAGAGAGAAAGGGAGACTTGTAGCAAGTCCAGAGCAGCATATGCATGTCTAAAATTGGTCTACTATATTTGATGATTTCGACATGCGCGTGCATACTGTTTAGCTACAAGCGCGCACAGGCATTGTCTTTGCTCTATTTATAAATTACCTTGACTTAGCTCTGTCTACTAACTTTATGGAGATCCCTGAGTTAAACTGATTGAGAGAAAGAAAAGTTTCTCTGAAACCCAGGTAGCTAGCGCGCTCGTTGTGCATTCCAGAAATTATTTTTAAGAGCAAACATGAGCATCTATCGAAAGAAGAAGGATATATCTACACATTTACCTCGGGCATTTTATTTCATTGGTTCAGAGGCTGAGCAGTAAGTGTTTTAATTACACCCTAAAAACTAAGAGAATAGAATCGCCTCCCAATCGGCTTTTGAGCCAAATAAATTAAATACCCATGGCAGATGTGAAGATATATCCTTCTCCTTTCGATCTATGCTCATGTTTGCTCTTAAAAACAATTTCTGGAATGCACAACGAGCGAGCTAGCTACTTGAGTTTCAGAGAAACTTTAGCGGCTTTTGCTTGTTTTGAATTACTGGTTGAGAGAATTTGCGATCGCTAATCGCTTTGAATTGCGGTGTCAATCAAATGCAACTCATTCTATTGTCTTGCAAAATCTGTCCTTGTTCCCAGCAGATGCATTGCGTTTGAATTAAAGGGGCCTTTGCAACATGCATCATCTTTTTATGGTGTATTTTTTGTTGTCATGGTAATTGTCCACTAATATGGTCAGCAAGGAGGAGAGACATGTGCAAAGCATGCTGGTTGCAAAGGCCCTTTTAAGAATATTTAACAATTCCTCAGGTATTCATTCGAAGAAAGCAACGCGTCTTGGTGAAAAGTTCCTCGCTGCCATCTTTAGCATAATCCTTCTTCACAAATATTTCCGACTATTTTTGTTATCAAATGAAAACTAAAAAGAAGCTAACTATCCATAACTTCTTGACTTAGTTCAGATTCTATCTGACAACTTGCTGTGATCAGTGTCGGATGAACATATTCAGAATATGATTCCACTGCACAGGACAATATTGAAATGAAAATATGCATACCGTTGTTGCCTCGTTTCTGTTCATTGTATTGTATCTGCAGTAAGTCATCAGTTCGTCTCCCTGAGATTCAAAGTAATGAGATAAATCGTACGAGTCGTACGAGACGGACGCAATCATAAGGGCATCACAGGTATAACTACAACGGCGTGCCTTTTACTCGAATTTTAGAGCAGTGCTCTTGCGTATGTGTCTTGTTGGAGTGTTAATCACATAAGGATAACAGGTGATGCATGACCTACACAGATTTTATGAATCCACAAACAAATTAGCTTAAAGGGGCTCCGTCGTCAAAATGTAAACAAAAGGATGATTTTTGCAGTTTTTTGAAAGGTGATATCACACAGGATTTTCCTATTTTTTTCAAAATGAAAGTTGCTGTTTGGGCATTAATCCTTGTACTTCACTAAGGAACAAACGAAACATTCATATCTTCTACGATTGCTCGGATATAAGTGGATTTTTAACGGTCACTTTTTGGTGGCTTGGGTGAAGCCACCAAACTAACTGCAGAGAACAATGGATGAACAATGGATAATCCCCCATACGAGCGAGTTTACGGATTTCTGTACCCTTAAAGGTTACTGTACCCTTTTAACCTTTAATTCTCAAATTTCCCTCGTAATGCAAACTGCATGTTCCTAGCTGGAAAGATCTTGCTGTAAATTGCTGATAATTTGCTGAATAATAAATTAAAATTCCTTGAAATAATTCAGAAATTGTAGGTATAGATGTGTGTGCTATCCAAAGATCTAAAAATCCAAAATTGATTGGATAAAAAATTTCATCGTCCTGAAGGGGTACAGTAACCTTAACTGGGTAATTGTCCCGCCAGCCATCAAAATTACAATTAAGAGTCTATAAATTAACAAAATTACTTACAGATTTGAAAGGAATCTCTTTCCTCAATAAATGTGATTGCTGTCAAGAGAAAAATAATTGTCAGGGTTATCTATCTGCAAACCATGGTCCATGGGTAGTTAGACGCCAGTTGTGCTCGAATGTTACATGTTTGTCCTTTACACATTATTTACTACTATGGAGGAGCTGGCATAACCTCCTCCGCAGAACTTTATAAATTATTCCTCCGCAGGCACATATCAGTTGCAGCGCTCCTCTATAGAAGGACACCGGCAGTGTCTATCTACCTACGGCAAAACTTACAGGAACATCTTGGAAAGTTTGGAAGCAAACAATGTTTCTGCTTTCAGATGGGAACTCACTCACTGTTCATGTGTCCTTTCCTACTGTAAATTGCACAGAGTCTAATTAATCTAGGTACACGAATATTTTTACAAGAAACTAAGAATTTGGACCAGTACTGATAGTTTCTTAAAATTATCAGATTTAAGATAAAAAGTTTCTTAAGCTATATTTTCTCGGAACTGGACTTCTTTAATCTTTGGCTGTCTGAGAGTTGAATTTCTTATGAGCAGTTTCTTATAAAAGAAATACGTGTATCGTAATTTTTTGCTTATTTTTCACATGATGTTTTTCACACAAAAACAACAGAATTCTACAGAGAAAATAAATATTTAAACCTGGTAATCAAAATCGTAGTTCTCATCTCTAAAAATTTCTCCAAGCTCCTTTCCATTTCGAATATGCTTTGTCCAAATTCCATTACCAGCAGTGTGGGCATGTGGAAATGAGGCAAATATTTTGACCTCTTTTCCATTCAAAGCCTTTGCCGAGCATTCCTTTGAACATTGTCCAAAAGAAATCCAATTCTTCTGTTTTGGTGGGATAATCTGTGTCCCTCCGACTGCCATTCCAGTTGTTAAAGTCTCAGCATCATGTGTTCTTGGAGCACCATAATAGAAACGAAGACCAGAAGTGACCACCATATCTAAAAGGTGTAAAGCGAGCAACATATGCACATGGAATGCAGCCAAAAAAATCGCTTCTCGAATACATATAAGGTGCCAAATGATCCAAAATTTAAAGAGCAGAAACCGCCGAAAACATTGTTCGAAAGTTGCCACTTTCTTCGCCAGGGTAATCATAGACTACCGGGTATCCCAAAATGATGTATTATCGTTTGATTGCTTACATGTCCATAACCAATGAACCAATGTTTCATTTGATTGCCTAAAGGCTAACTTGTATTTTAAGATGTTGGTTGCGGTTTTACCACGGCGTTTTCATGTCGAAAAGAAGATCGATAAACCTGCTCAAATTCAAGCCTTAAATGGCATGAGAAAAAACGGCTTATTTTTCAAGTCACATTTTAGATGAATACAAAAGGCTGAACCAAACCACAAACAACACAACCACCCTTGATAAATGATCAAATAAGAAATCATACTTTTCTGCTGTTGAGGATTATCAAAATGCGTTTCCAGTATCATGTACTGCATACTGTCAGAGGTACCGATTGGAACACCAACGTGGTCTGGGAATTTGAAATTCTGCAAAAAGACAAAATTGTACGCAATACCATGAGCAACCATAGACAGATTATTATTGTCTCTTGCAACCTTGTGGTTAACTTTGCTTAAAGGTAATGTGTCCATGTAAGTACAGCTGCGTATACACACTTGTCAAAATTTGCTGACGCGATGCTGACGAAGAGCCTCGAAGAGCGCACTGTGATTGGTAGAATTCAATTGATCACATGCAAAACTAGAATTTAAATTTCACAACGAGGCTGCCTGCTGTGAGACTTCGGATTCAGCTCTGGAATCGCAACCGCAAGTAAGTCATCAGTCTGCTCATATTACAGCTGGCTATCTTACTACTACGGTAAAATGATCACATGAAAATATCACGTAGAAATAGCAAAGTCGCTGTACTTACATGGACACATTACCTTTAACAGGTTGACATCATCAAATTAAAGAGCAAATGGAAACAAGGGTTTGAAGGAAGGTAATAATCTAGTGCTATAGAAGACTGCTGTTTCTCTCTGTGCTTTCCTCTTTTGTGATACAGCGGCGTTATTTATGCTATCAACAAGTACCTGGGTGACGTCAACACGAATGATTGAGTTGTAAAGACCCCTCTCCACTTGCAGTAGATTCGTTAGAGAGCATGCACACTAGGCAAGCGTGCAGGTCATCGACCAGAACTACTGCAGTTAAGATCGGCCTTAAGTCAGGCATTTGACTATGGTCCGAGGTATGCCGATGCGATGATAAAAATTGCGTGATAAAGTTGAGATGACCATGGCCTTAAGCCCCGGTCAAACGAACTGAACATTTCACTGAGCAACGCTCAACATTTGCAGTCCTTGTTCAGCCAATGCTCTGCGCTGCTCAGTGCAGGGTGGTCGAACGAGCTAAACAATTCGCCCAACATTTCACTGAGCAAAGCAAACCTTCGAAGGCGCCTGCAAAACGCCAAATAAACAATGAAACTTTCGCGCCAAAAGTCAATGCCCTGTCCAAGCTGGGCATGCGCCAGTTGAGCAAAGTTCAGAAGGGTGATAAAACGAACTGAGCAACGCTCAACAACACCTCGAACAAAATAAATGTCTAATGACTCTCTCAACAATTTTGCTTGCCGCCAAACAAGACTGAGCAAGACTGAGCAAGACTGAGCAAGACTGAGCAAGACTGAGCAAGACTGAGCAAGACTGAGCAAGACTGAGCAAGACTGAGCAAGACTGAGCAAGACTGAGCAAGACTGAGCAAGGCTGAGTACGGCTGAGTACGGCTGAGCATGTGGTCAAACGAATGGAACTCTTCTCTGAGCAGGCCTGTTGAGCGCTGCTCAGTGAAATGTTCAGTTCGTTTGACCTGGGTTTTTTATCTATTTCATTCGAAAACACATATGCTAATTCGAGGTTCCAAAACATGAAACAATTAGTGGGCAGGACTTACCAGAGTTTTTGCTTCATGCAGAAAGTTAAAATACTTGAACTTTTCTGCAACAATGGTCCTTTTTAGTAGCCTGATAACCAGACCCAATTTCTTTGAAATAGGGTCTGGTTATCAGGCTACCTATTTAGAGGCAAATAAAATCCGGTAAACCCGCTAGAGGCTGCGAGATTCGACGTCTGTCGACATAGTTGTCATGTTAATGTGATCAACAAATCAGAGCGCGACAAATAATCGATTGCTCTTCACCTTTATATTTGGCTGTTGGCTTTTTCTCGACTGTATAGTTTGTGGTACAAAAATATGTCTCGGCTTGCCGCCTCAACGAACTGTTAGATTATAAGAGCAGACCGAGATTTACCCTTGTTTTGCAAAAACGGCTTGATGAAAATTCAAGATAATTTCTTACCACTCCTCCAACTGCCCAAGCATAAACGGCACTATTACCAGCACATTCTTGAACAGATCGAGGCATATTTGGATGGTAACAGGGTCCTGTGACATTCAAATGCTTTTCATCAAAATCATGTTGGCATGAATACAACACCATGTGATGTACAACACCTCTATCTTTCTTCTCAACCAACGGCGCTATCTATAAGAAGAGTATTTAATGATATAACTGCAAAAAGCAAGGGAGCAAGGAAGCAAGCAAACTAGCAAGTAAGCAAGCAAGCAAGCAAGTAAGCAAGCAAGCAAGCAAACTAGCAAGCAGGCAAGCAAGCAAGCCAGCAAGCAAGCAAGCAAGCAAACTAGCAAGCAGGCAAGCAAGCAAGCAGGCAGGCAAGCAAGCAAGCAAGCAAGCAAACAAGCAAGCATAAGGGTACGAGAAGACAAAATCAAGGGAGTCTGCCCGTTAAAAAAGTAAATTGTTTACCAATATTCTTTCCCGACTAAGGTCAGAGGTTTGCCCGAACAAGGCTGATTGTTGACAAGTTTTCCAATGTTGGGGGTGCACTCAGCCGCTATGGCTCATCCGCTTACGCAAGCAAGCAACATACATTTCGCAAGGAAGTCTAGATTTCTAACAGCTATTTTAAAGAAGTTGCTGATGTTGCACTAAATTTGAGCCTTGGACATAAAACCAAAATTTGAAACTACCAGTCGCTTTTAAATTTCTCTCATTTTTTGTTAGCTGAATGACAAAAACATGCATGATGCTTAAAGACACATAGCTAGCCATGAGCCTTTGCATGCTGAGTGAAAAGCAAAACAATAGAACCTAGGTTAGAGATAGACTTATTGCATGGTTCCAAATAACAATTCAATTCAATGTAGAAAAACTTAGCTGAATGTCATCATTCTAAGTTAGAATCGACTTTCATCCTAGGGAAATCCAACATAGGGCCACAAAGGTATCATGATTAGCTGTAGGTCTTTGAAGACATGTAAAATAATTTAAAGGTATAGCAAAATAATTGATAGATATCTATGTTTACCTCAATAATGTGCTTCTTGCTACCAATCTTGACAATTTTATCAAGTTTAAAAACTTCACACCAGTATGTTGTTTTCTTCGACGGTACCTTGACCTTGGAAAAGAAAGGCAAAACTCTATTTAGCAGTAAAGCTCTACTGTGTAGAAAGGTTTCGTTTGAAACATTTTTGAATGTATCGAAGACTGCGGAAAGGGCATTTTGAGAACTAGGGTGCTTGCAAAAACAACTTTAGGGAGGGGTTACGGCGACTCGTGTGCCTCTACGTTGCAACGTCTTTAAGTTAACATCCAAAATGGATCCATGAAAATTACGCGCTGATGCAATTCACTTGGTTAAAGGTGCACACAGATAGGATCATATGTAAAATCAAAATTTACACGTTGCGAAGATATTCAGTTAGGTACAGCAAATTGATACAAAGCTGTGGTGAAAACGGTGATCAAGATGGCGATAAACATGACGGAACAGGGCAAGGAAAACCACCAGCCATCTCAAAACTGTATTCAAATCTTCTACCGTCCAACTGAGCCACATACCATGTGCCTTTATGGTAGTAATGCAATCATCAACATTTTTCTACAATGCATGTTATTTTGGCTTCGTCGCTAGGCCTATTATGAACGTAAGCAAGAAACACCAGGAAAATACGTTCACAACTTAATTACAATTCGATGAAGCCTGTGAAAAAATCTAGGACTTTTTGGAGGTAATCGACATTCATTAGTACGGGAATGTGCCCACAAGGAAATAATGTTTTCACCCGGCTCCAATATTTCCCCTCCCAACGGTAGCCAGCTCCAGAAAAAATCTTACTTTATTGATAACGACGTCAAAATGCTTCGCAGAGGCCGGAACGGGGCTGTTTTTGACGTAATTAAGGAGATTCAGACTGCGTGCTCCTCTTCTCGTCATATGATAGCTCATACGATCTTCGTCGTTGTCTCCATAAGCGTAAATGACTTTGGATGTGCCAATCTGCAATGAAGAAAATGCTAAGGGGTACTCAAACTACTAGTTAAAACAGTGCTTAAAACGTCCTTTTTCAAGAATGAAATTAAATCGCAAGGCTAAGTATAAAAATGCCACCATCATGGAATGCAAAAATAAGAAAGAGAACAAACGATTTGTATGTCATGGCCATTTTTCTATGTAAAAATTGCTTCCACCAGGTAGTCATTGTCTATTGCTCCCTGTGGTGTCGTCCTGACTGCCCTCGTAAAGTAATTTGTAGGTAGATGGATCAGTAATTCATCTTGTTAACCTCGTTTGAGAGACGCAGCTTTGTGATAAATGTAATAAGTAGAGTTGTAGACTTGCCCCCCAATCTATCTCCGTTTGACCGATATGTATGTATGTATGTATGTACCGGGTGTCCCAAAATGATGTATTATCGTTTGATTGACCATGTGTCCATAACCGATGAACAAATTTTCCAAAACTGGTAAAACCACAACCAACATCTTACAATACAATTTAGCCCTTAGGCAATCAAATAAAACAAAACGTTTGAAAATCGGTTCATTGGTTATAGACATGTAAGCAATCAAACAATAATACATCATTTTGGGACACCCGGTATGTATCATTTGTCACAATATTTACTAATATTTATAAGTTTTATAAAATAAAAAATAGATAAAATATAATATTTAATGCCAATAAGGTAATGATAAACACCACTAATTACAGTGGCAGGGATAGCATTCAAAGGTCAAGCTGACCTTACTTCCATCATGGTCCCTTACAGGCGATGGTATAATAACAGAAAGCAGGAAAATATAGAACTGCATGTGTGTTTTCAATGCCAAAACGGTCCTTAGTGGAAGACATATATGTCATCTTCCTCTTTCTGTATATTTTGGAAAAAATTCTCTTTGATCTTATTTTTGAACGTATTAATACTGTTTGTTTATTCCAACTCAGATGGAAAATTATTACATGTTTTGGGCCCTAGATAAGACAGGCAACCATAGCACTTACGGGAATATCCAAGTCCTTTGAATCACAGGTGACCAACTTTCTTTTGAACTCAAGTACTGTTACCCCATTCGATTCTGATCCACCAACCAACTCATAGTCCTGTTGAGTGTCTTTTACTGGTTTAGTGTTACTGGTAGCGACCCCGTGGAAGTCCTGGAAAAAAGCATTTCAAATATTTCAAAGACATTCTGAAAGCATATCCAGCGCAGCGTTTCAAAAATGTACCCCCATGCGCAACCAAATTATGCCTCAGTTTTTGAAATTAGAGTTGTACGATTTATCATGGCCTTTCAATGGTGGGTGCATTTTGTAGCACCACTCGGTTGCCTCATTAAAAATAATAGAAATGTTAGTGCCGTATTGAGGGCTGCTAAACTTATTGACCTACCTAAATGCAAATATCTTTACAACTCTTTTATCATGTCGAAATCCAGGCATTGCCCCCTTGTTTAGATGTTTTGTCTTTTGTGGAAGAACTGCCAATATAAAGAAATTGATAGTGTTCATAAACGACCACTTCGTATCCTACTGAAAGATTATAATGCTTGAGTTGATGAACTGCTCGATAGAAACAACGAAAAAACTGTTCATGTTGAGAATCAATAGAAACTCAGAAACTCATGATTCAAGTATATGAAGAGCTCACTCGAGAAAATCCTTTTTTTCTAATGGGATTTATTCACGAAGAAAGAAATAAATTGCAGGTTGAGAATTAAGATATTTTCACACTTCCCAAGGCAACGATTGCGCCTTTCGGTAAAATTTTTCATAATGCATTTTCCTCTCGAAATGATAAACGGCTTTAACCCCCCCCCCCCTTCAACGTTTTATTTGCGGCGTTTTTAAACGACGTCAGCTATGTCCCTCCACCTCACTGACTTTTACTACTTATCGATATGCTACATTTTGGTAGACAAATTTTGAACAATAGGGCTCACAGGTCACGTGACAGGCCCATATTTTGGAAGGAGGTAGCAGAAAAATCATTGTTTTCGATTATTTCAATGGAAATATTTCATTGAATTATAAAGTATTACATAGCAAATGAAACAGCAAACAAAGGGCTTCAATTTCTGGAATTTGATGACGGCAGCATTTTTTGATAATGACGTCATTTTGGCCGCCATTCAGTGGCGTAGCGCAGTTTAGGCTACCATAGTTGAAGAACTAAGGGCCCCCGACCAAAACGGGCCCCCGACAAATTTTTTCGCATTGTGTTTTTGGCCATACTGTGCTAAAAGACTTCATAAGGTCATCCCAAAAACCCTTACTAACCAGTGTTGCTAAAAACACTGGAGAATCATTCGTTTCGTTTTTATTTCGCTATAATTGATCTCAAAACTTTATTTCTGAAACATTATCACTCGTGAGCAAGAGCACCTAATAACATACTGTGATTTTGCATTATGTTTACTAAGATTCTGTTCCTAAACTATTGTGTCTAGTCTATTCACATAGATAGCTTTCATGTACAAAGGGAGAACACTTGGCCTGCTCTAAATTTACTGCACCCATTGCACTAACATTATCCGCAGAAACTTTCAACGTAGTTTTTAAGCCAAAGAACCTACCACGGAGGCTATTTTTGGTAACAGTCTTGTTTGTTCAAAGTAATCTTCATCAAATTCAAACAGTACGACAGTACTGTCCGAACTTTTGAATATATAATATTGTCGTAATTCTTTAAAAGCTTTTTTCAGATATTCCATACCGAAGAATATAAACTATTTTTTGAAACGCAATTCATATAAATGTGCTAAATTTGCTGTAGATTTTTCCTATGTAAAAATCTTCTTTTCCACATAGCGTGCATTTTTCGAGGTTCTAAAGGGAATGGTTTCAAAAAATTTCAAACTTCCCCGAACTCCCTTCCCCCGTAGAGCTGGAATTGCCCAAGTCGTCTTACAAGACGACTTGGGCAAGTCCACCGTCTCTTCGCTTCGTGGTCCCTACAGAAGGGCCCCATCTTACTAAATTCCTACGGGCCCCGAGTGTCTCCGTCACGCCACTGCCGCCATTTTGGACTAATTAGAAATGAATTTGAATTTGATCACCCTTTTGCAGCTTCTTTTGGTCTCTTTTTACATAGAACAAATTAATAACACAAATGACGTCATCAGAATTGGCTAATTTCTGCCAAAATATCACTCGAAAATCGTTATTTTCAATGAAATAATATTTCATCGCCAAATGTGTTGACTGATTCAACCAAAAACTGCACAAAGTTCATACAAAAACTTCTTTAAACTCTTATTTTACTTGGAAGCCTAATTTTACAGATTTTCCACTTCATGACGTCACTGTGGCGTCACAAGGCGTGGCAGCTTCACCCAAATTACGCTACAAGCTAAAAATTACTTGTTCTGTAACTTTGCCAAGTTGTATTGAATTCTGGTGAGTTTAAGGCAATTTTCAGAGGGGGAGGGGGTGAAAAGCACCCCCCCCCATAAATAGGAGCTCGAAAAAGCCCATATGGATAAGGGTTAAAAGTAATCGATGAAAAGCAAGCATACACCAAAACTTACAAAATACACCGAAAAACAATGAAATGACAGCACGCTGTAACAGAATACCCTTTCTGGCAACCGGCCCTAAAAATTGCCTTCTTAAGATACCTGGAAGAGGTGCACATCCGGTTAGCAAATACACCAATTTTTGGTATGGGACTAAGAATTTGAAATGTTCATAAAGGCACATCGGGTAGTAAACGCGAAGATCGTTATGGAACCTCATGAGAAACTCCGAGTGCTAAAAATCTGATGACTCTAAGAAACTTTCAGTAGTGGCCCAAATTCTTAGTTTCTTATAAAAAAATTTGTATATGATCTGTGACTATGAGGCAAGCTAGCATCAAATAGGTGCCTGAATCATGGAGGGGGAGTTCTCTCCGTTCATTCCTGGCTTTCATTCCTGTTTCAGGAAACTAGCAGCAGAAAACTGTTTCCCCATTTCTGTATTCTCGGGTGTACATCAAATTTGATCCTGACTATGGTGCTCACCGGGAAGCTGTGCGAGATTTACCCCTTTTAACCCTAATTTATGCCTAGGAAAATTCATCCACGCTGAATTCGAGAACAATTTGGGGGCAAAACCATTTGTCAATCTTTCAATCTGATAGTAGAGAGTATTATCTATAGATGGAGAAAATCCTTTACCTGTGGCTAAATCTGAAGCGATGACACAAGAGATATCAAACTCGTGACAGATACATCATCATGTCATATGTCAGTTTTATATTAAATCTGATGGATTATCATTCCATTCCATCAGTCCATACCGCCTTTTTATTTGCACTTTTGGGCCATGACTTCCATCCGCAATGACACTGCATTTTTGCTGAACCTGTGACCCTTGAGCATACGTGAAAACTATCGTGACCTTTCGGGTAATTTGATACCTGCCACATCACATTGGCCTGAGCTACAATCATTGTAAAATTCTTCAAGGCAGAGATATTCTTATGTCCTATTCTTAGGGCATGTCTTCGTTTAGAAGTCACACTCTGAATTGATGAGAACGTAGGCTCGAAAGGCCTCAGTGTGCCAAAAAATTGACTGCTTCTTTGCGTCCGCCTCCTCCATAGTACACTCATTTTTTTTATAAGAACCCGCTCATAAGAAACGGTAGGCTCAATTTTCGAAAGCTAAGAAACAACCCTACCTGAATTGAAAAAGCTAAGAAACTTCTGTAATTTACAGTTTTAATTTTTCATATCGCACACAAAGACGCTTTGACATTGTACAGTTATAGCAACTGTTTGGACATTATTTTGAGTGTGAATTATGTTATTTACTTGTTTTGGGAACTTACTAAGTAATTTGGGAGCCCTTTAGACAAAAAAAATTAACTCTACACTTAAGGCAACAAGAAGATAGGAAGAAACACATAAGAAACTTTTGGTTAAGCAAAATGGTCCAAAAATTTAAGAAACTGCCTAGTGCCTACCAGCCCCGGACCTTAGTTTCTTATAAAAAAAATGAGTGTATATATTTTTCTTCATTTAGGATATATCGGTACCAAATCAAGGACTGTTTGCAGGCTTAGTTTTGCTGCTAAAGTATATTGTTGAAAGAAAATACGTGTGTAGTTGCGTATTTTAGAAACACAGTGTCGAACAATGATTATTAGGCATTGTGCCATTCCAAGGGCAAATCACTCCAAGAAATATCACATGTTTTTCGGGGGTCTTTTGGTTTGCTTTCCTGTGAAATGCCCCAAATCGTCTATAAATCCTTTATTCTTCTGGGTATCTCGTAAAATCATGTTACGCAATCGATGCAATTAACTGCATTTCAAAGTGCTCATGCTCACAAATGTGGAAGAGGGGCAAGAATAATATGAGTGTGATACTATACCTCAATGTGAGCTTTCCCTGATTTGTCAACCCATCCAACACACATATCTGCTCCTTTCATATTTCCAGCAAGTCCTTTTGAAATTCCGAAACCAACCCATCCTGTTGTGTTTACTTCAACTGCAAAGTGGACAGCTTTGTCGACATCTTTCACACTCCAGTATACTTTGAATTTCTCATTTACGTCAAGGTATGCCGCATGGTCGTATTTTGAAGATAAATTTGCTCTGGCAATGAAAATGAGATTGCAGAAAATGGCAAGAAACGCTGTGAACTTCCTGAGAGACATGACCGTTTTATTGCAAGTCAAACAACAAACTGTTCGCTGTTTTTGGCGGTGAGCAACTTTGACTTGCCGTTATAAAATCCGAAAATAAAACAATTGTTCTTGAAGAATTGTTCTTCCCAGGGGGTAACAAGGTTCCGTTATGGTAATGTGCTCTCAACGCTAAAACGCTCTCAACATTTCACTGAGGATCGCTCTACATTTGTAGAGGGCAAAAAAAAACTTGATACTAAGTTGCTTACTAAAAAATATATACTATGGAGGAGGCGGACGCAAAGAAACAGACAAATGTTCGGCACACTGGGGCCTTTTGAACCTACGTTCTCATCAGAGTGTGATGAGAATCAAGCCCTTTACGTCGCTACGGAGGAGAGGCTTGAAATATTTTGGGTAGTTAGACACTGCTGGTGTGCTTCTATGGAGAAGAGCTGGATAATATGTATCTGCGGGGGAAATTTTCTACAGTACTGCGGAGGAGATACCTGCGGGGGAAATTTTTATAGTACTCTGGAGGAGATTTAATTAATATTTTCGTCCTTTCGATATCTCCTCCGCAGTACTGCAAAAAAAATTCCCCCGCAGATACATAATATCCAGCGCTCCTCCATAGATGCACACCAGCAGTGTCTAACTACCCATGAACGAACAGGGCCAAGAAGAGATACGACAAAGAAACAAACGTTTACTGATCTCGTTTACTCAAATTGATCAACAGAGATGAAGATTAGAGAACTGGTCAACAAATGGGTAAGAAAGTCTACAATTATTATCTGCCCTTCCCATAACATCGGTGCATCCACGGGGGGGGGGGGTTCTTCCATAGTAAAGGTACCTGGGGATGTGCCGCAAGCAAGAAGGGTATATTTTTTTGTACTTCTAGTCTAGCCAAGGGTATACTTTTTTGCAATTTTGGCCTACAGCGGTCTAGCCAAGGGTATCATTTTTGACAATATTGGTCTAGCGAACGGTCATGATATCATATTTGGTTCAAATTTGACAATATTGGTCCATGAAACGGTCAAAATTGGTCTAGCCAAGGGTACCATTTTCGTAAAAGTTAGTCTAACCAACGGCACCATTTTCAATATGTTCGCGGCAGACCCCTACCCAAAATTTGGGCAAGAGCCCCCCCCCCCCCGTGGGTGCATCATCGCCCATGAGCAAACAAATGAAAATACTCGGAACAGAAATTTAGATTTACCCTTCTTCTTTCGATGTATCTTATATCTTCTGCTAACAACCCCAGTTTACGTGTACTACGAGACAGTTCGCCATACTGGTTTCGCAGCATCTTTTATGGCTTCGTTCGTATTGATATGTGGCTTGAGAGAATTCCAGTTTACACTCGACATTATTTTCATTGACTTTCAATTACTTTCAGAATTATAGCATTTGCTTTTTTAAACCAGTTTTGAGGTTGTGATGCCATCACAGTTGGCTTGGATTAGCAAGTATGGTATTATTTTTAGGCTGCCTTTCTATTGGCCTGGGTTAAAAAAACGGGTTAGTTTTACTGTGAACCCGTTTTTATTCGCTTTCAGTTGTTTACAGCGGTCATTTTTAGTCATTCTGTCCCCCCTTTTGTCGTTTCAACTTTAACTTGAAGTGCTGATGCGTTTCCATTAACCCTCGGATGGGTTAAAAAATACCCGGCTTAAAATTTGATCCACCCTGATACCCATTTTTAAACTTATCCGTGTTTCCACTGGGTTGGTGGGAACGCAACACAAATACGGATAAGTTTTGACCAGTTTTTGTTTTAACCCGGGCTAGTGGAAAGGCAGCCTTAGCTTTTACAGTACATAGCTTTGTAGCGCCAACTTTAAATAAATTGATTATTATCACTGTTATTATTATCATTATTATTACTATTATAAAATTACTAAATGGAAAGCCAGAAAAGTTACATATGTCTGCTTAGCGTCACATTATAGACCTTCTTAAACTATGGTTACTTGAAGATCGTACAGTGTTTTCCTCGATCGAGACGATTTGGAATACTGAACATGCCAAGAAACAAATAACCCCAAACACGACCCTCCGGAAGAACAGCACATTTTTTTTAGATCTTATTTCATTATTTATAGTAGAAAGAACTGTATTAGGTTTTTAGCTGAAGGGGTTTCGTGTATAAATAATAATAATGTATGTATGTATGTATTGATTTAGATCTGCTCGAAGCCTCGTGCAGTTGGCTCCCCAAACAGCAAGCAGTCACCACTATTAAGGAGTGAGCCCAGGGGGGCACTTAGTATATTTGTCCGACGGGATGTGCCGTTTTTAAGGGTATTGTTTTCACCAATTTTTTCTAGCACAGGGTATCAAAATGAGGCAATTTTTTTCTAGAGCAGGTTGTCAAAACATGTCAAAGGGGAATATTCAGCTAGATCGGGTCGTTTTTCGGTCAAATTTCATGTTTTTGAGTATACTTTTCACCAAGTTTTTCTAGAACAGGTTATCATTTTGAGCAAAAAATTCCGGAGGAGGGTAAAAAAAAATTTTTTCGTGGGCACACCCCCGTACAAATTTAAGTCAAGTACCCCCCCCCCCCCCCGGGGAGTGAGCAACTTAAATGAAGGTTCTCCTTAGTGGTAGCTCTTTTGTCTGAATAAGCGAACGAGGTTTCTTGGTGTAAGTCTAATCAAAGAGTACTTACACATGACTGAAAGCAAGTTGATTTATAAAGGATGATGATTATTTAAAGCAAGTTGATGGATAAAGATTGATGTATAAATGTCATTCTTCTAATACTGCTTTACCCTCACTGCAACAAGAGAATGCAAGATCCAAACAACCATACAGCGAATGTACTAAGTAAGCTTGGAAGCTGCATGGTACCTCCACCTGGAACCTTTGTGCAGTCAGCATTCCTTGGTTTTACAGGCAAAGGAGTGAATGATAAACGTTTGGCAAGAGGCATTTTCTATGAAATGAAAAGAAACCATTAAGTTGCCTTGCTTTAGCTAGTTAGCTGGATTTTCAGAAAATCATAAATCTAAAAGAGCAATCGTCACCCAGATTCCTTTGCGGGCTTACTGCAACTTCTGATTGTCGGAAAATCCAATTGGGTCCTAGCGGAAACCATCTGGCTGCCATGCTTGGTCGAATGCAAACGACTATTTGGAATGTTGATCATATATTACATGGTCAACCTTTGAAATCGGCCTTCTGTACGGTTCATCAAAGCCTGCTAAAGGACAAGTCCGGGGTTGGTATGATTAGTGATAAAATACGAGATAATACTGCTATGAATGATGTATGATACTTTTTTCCACTATTTTTCACCTTCTCCTTGAGAAATTACGTATTCAAATAAGCAATTTGAGCGAAGTGACGTCATATCGCGCAAACGAAAACGAGGCTGTGTGAATGTTTTTTGCCTTTTTATCGTAGCAAGCCTCTTTATCGTGTTTTCATGCCATTTTCAATGCATGAGTCCACGATAAAGAGGCTAGCAGCGATTAAGAGGCCAAAACAATCACACAGCCTCGTTTTCGTTTGCGCGATATGACGTCACTTCGCTCAAAATGCTTATTTGAATACGTAATTTCTCAAGGAGAAGGCGAAAAATTGTTGAAAAAAGTATCATACATCATTCATAGCAGTATTATCTTGTATTCTATCACTAATCATACCAACCCGGGACTTTTCCTTTAAAAGTGCGAACTTTCTTGGCACATGTATTTGTTAAAGGCGGTAGTTCCGGCCGAAGCCTTGCTAGGTGAAGCACGATTTAAAACGCTTTCAATATAGTTTCCAGTTTGATTTCCAATAAACTTTACACGCAGTGGAATATTAATGAAGCTTATTTCGTAGGCCGAAATCATAAGAATATTCTCACAAGGACAAGCACGCGGTCTCGTACGCAGATCTAGGGACCTGGGGCGAATGTCTCGTTTTGATACTAGCCTCGAATTGCTTCAAGTTGCGAGCGGGAAACTTTGAAACTATTTAAAGTAACTCTAAAGAAACATTATTTGCATAGTCTTAATCGTATAATCACATATTTTCTTCTAATTCTGAGTTCACTCAGGTAGACAGTAGAGGCTTGAATTAGTTTTTATTCATAACTATTTTGTAAACTAACCCCAACTTTGAATAGATACCGTAAGGGTAAAAGCTCTATTAGTCCCTCCTCTCTATTAAGTACCCCTCTCTAATAAACCCCTCCCTTCTGAACCAAATGTTTTAATTAGCCCCCTCTCTATTAAGCCCATCCCCACTATCAAATTCCAGAGGTCACTAAAGATTTTCCATTCATTGAGCGAAATAAATTTGCATGTTAATTTGGATGTTGATTGAGATAAAGCTGTGTTGAATTTATGTATTTGACTCGTAAAATTGTATGTTGAATCTACAAAATATGGTGTAAAAGAACTAAAAAGCTATCATAAATATCCTTATCATTTAATTTTGTGAATAAGCCCCCCTCTCTGATAAGCCCCCTCTCTTTTAAGCACCCCCTCTGGAGTGTCTGAAATTACATTAGCCTCCCCCGGGGGGCTTGATAGAGCTTCTACGGTATTGATAAAAAGTAATATACGCTATTATTCTGCTGAGTGAGTAAAAGACCATCCCAATTAAAAAACCACTGCTTCCTGGATATCAATAAGAAGTCATTACTGTAAAGCAGAAATCTTTCGAAGATATCAATAAGAAGTCATTACTGTAAAGCAGAAATCTTTCGAAGATTTGGTCGTGATTTTGGGCCTGTTTTGAAGGCTTCTTGAAGGGGCTGTCTCGAGAAGTCCCCTCATGATTTCGAAAGAGAGTGGACGATTTCGATAAGGTGGACTTTCAAAGTGGATTTGAGCATGTCGATCATTGAATAATACCGGGTGAGTCAATGAAAAGAATCTCTGTTTGAAAAATCACCTTTCCCTGAATATCAAGATTATGATATTGGGAAACATACCATTAAACAGCAGACATGTTCAAATGGACTTCAACATTTACCTGACTGAAATCGGCCACTCCATTCTGAAGTTATGAGCGATTTTCTCCAGAAAGCCCTTTCGGGAAATCTTCAAAACAGGCTCAAAACAACGACCAACATTTTTCAAGCTTTATTTCATTATCTCAACGAGTTCAACACATTCTAACATGTTTTATCCTCTTGGGAAGACGAAATCATCCGGATAATGTTGCTTGCCCCCAGGAATGACATTTACATCTCCCAAAGGGATAAAACATGCCAAAGCATGTGCAAGTCATTGCTATAAGGCATAGACAGACGAGAAATTTGGTCGTGATTTTATGCAGTTTTTGGAAGTTTCCTGGAAGGGTTTCCCCGAGAAAATCTATTATAATTTCAGAATGGAGTGGCCATTTTCAGGAAAGTAAAATTTAGAATATATTTGAACATGTTCACTATTGAATGACATATCTGCCAACATTATTGTCTTGATATCGAAGGATCTGTGGTCTTTGAAACAAGGATCCTTTTTTTTACTCACCCGGTATATTTGCCAATGTCATCATCTTGATATACTGGGGGGAGTTGCCATTCAAACGGTATCGCCCCCACCCCTCCCCCCGTAGAACTGCTTCAGCTCCTTCTTGTTTCAGTATCGCACAAGACATCATCAAATGGGGAGGGGGGATCTGTTGGAATGCCCTGAATGATATTATAGCCTTGATAGCAGCACAAGAATACTTACATATTTGTATGAAGATATCCCAGTGCACAACAGAAGGATACTTGCGTTCGCATAAGAGTGATAAGATGCATTGAGATGATCGATCATTTGTTTATTCCAAGATATACCAGTCCAATTGCTGTACTGCAAAATGCTCGGAGTAGCGCTTTTATTCCTGCCAAAATTACAAAAAAGAAATGCAAAATCATTCTCACATCTCTACTAAAATGTTAGCCAACCAGAGTATGGTCTTCCACAAAGACGTATGCTTTGAACAAAAACCAAGCCTTTGGGCTAAAATAGCGATACCCGCAATCTATGAAAAGACCAAGGCTATTGCTCATGACAAGCAAGAAGGAAACATATGGAGGTGCCAAGGGGCAGCTTTGTTGATTCTGGAATCCAGGGTACATCGCTATAAGGACTTGAACGTGTTAATCAAAGTGATTTTCATCGACAGATCAATACACTATCTTTGAACTATCTAGTGAGTTTAACACGTTTGATTGGCTGTGGAAAGAAAAGTGCGTGGCCGAAACTGAAAACTAAAATATTAATATATCAGATGAATGCCAACTTTGATGAAAAAAAATTTGTTTGGTAGAAACCGTTATCTTTGTTAGTTGCAGAAATTAGAAAAGTGCTTGTAAAGGTTTGTATGGGAGTGAAAATTCCGCGTTCCTTTATGGTCCAAAGCATCCAAAGTTACTTGTGATTGAAATATAAAATGCAATACAATTGTCTGTTCTGAAGCAGAGTTTTAATGTAGATCGCAAGTAAATCATGAACCAGAAAGGAAAGTGGAATTCTCGTCACCATCTAAACCTCTGGCCAGCATTTTTCCAATTTCTGGGTCTAAATGATGAATGCTTTTATCAAACAAAATTTCAAGATCAAATTTATCTCTGACAGATAGACGAACATTTTAGTTTTGAATATCGGCTACGTAATCAAAATTCCACAGCCTGCCAAACGCATTAATTTTTTTGATTGAGTCGGTCAACCTCGCCCCCAGTGGCATCTTTTGTCGTCAATAGGAGGCTAGACCACAACAGATATCCTATAGACTTATGACTTTTGGTCCTTTGTTTCCCTGCGTTCTTTGATTTGCTGATATCAGTTGGTCAATAGGCAAATCAAAGAAAGGAGGGAAACAGGGACAGGGACGAAAAGTCATAAGTCTAGATATCCTTGGGACCGGTTGCCAAATTTTGTCATTTGATCAGAATAATTAACATAATTTGGCAGAAAGCAGGTCCTTTCCAATCCCACATTTGACATATCGAAATGTATATTCCTTGGTTCGAACAACGCTCATTGTAACAAAAGCCATTCGAATTTTCTTCATTTCGATTGAACGCCAGGTTTTGAAGGCGAGAAACTTCTTTTGTTTCAAAAGAGCCAATCAAATTGCAGAATAGCCTAACATGCTCCAGGGTCAATGTAGGCGTTGCAGTTAACGGAAAACCTTCATTGTCACTGGGTACGAGGTTGTGAGTCGGTATTTCCGTAAGATCAGCTTCTAAGATTCTTTAGCAACTTTTCACTTAATCAGAATGGTCTTGAAATTTGAAACTTACCAGATTGCAAAGTCGCCTACCCATACGGGCTTTGCATAATGGCTTGCCATCTGCGCAGCGGCAAAGTCTATGGCAGTACATTTGGTCAAGTTGGCGCGGGGGTAATACATAATGAAATTCAAGCACATTTCTTTAGTAGTTGAGTCGCCACCCTACGGAATGTCAGAAATGGCACTGGTTAATGGTTATCGTCGAAAAAGATCATCTATGAAATTGAAAACAAATTTGAAAAGAAAGAGATGAATAGCTAACTCAACTTAGCTAACTCAATGTCTAAAATTGGCCTATTGTATTTGATGATCTCGACACGTGCGTGCATATTGTTTAAGCTCTTCAAAATAAATATATAACATAGAATCGAAGGTTTTGAGCTGGAGGAGTAAAGCTGGTCCACAAAAATAATATGAATTTACAAATGGAGAACATTTTATTGATACATTGTTACGATAACAATACACGATTGCGCTTAAGATGGCGACGCGGAACATTTTACCCTGATGCATTGCGTTCAAATTATAGGGGCCTTTGAAACATGCATGCTTTGTGAATACATCTTTTTTTGGTGTATTTGTTGTTATCATGTTAATGGTCCACTAACATGGCCACCAACGAGGAGATGGCATATTTTTTTTATACATTTCTACCTAGCATCCGAAGGTAGTTTTAGGACGCTGAGAAGCTGAGCTTATCGAAGTAGCGTCCTGGTCCTTCCTCTCGATGTCACCACACCTCGTGATTCCCTTGGCCTGGAATTACAGAGGGTTGGCGACTCTCCTCCCTCACACTTTTTAGCAGGTATGGCAGGACGAGGACTCGAACCACCAACCTACAGATTGGTAGTCAAACATGCTACCACTGAGCCATCCCCGCTACTGGAAGGATGATATATGAAAGATGACATATGCAAGGCATGCTGATTGCAAAAGCCCTTTTAAGAATATTTAATAATTCCACAGGTATTCGTTCGAAGAACGCAACGCATTTTGGTGAAAAGTTCCTCCGCCTTCAGCATAATCTTCTTTCACAATTCAATGTACTGCATAGAACGATATTGAAATGAAAATATGCATACCGTTGTTGCCTCGTTTCTGTCCATTGTATTGTATCTGCAGTAAGTCATCAGTTCGTCTCCCTGAGATTCAAAGTAATGAAAGAAATGAAAGATGAGTCGTACCAGATAGATGCAGGCATAAGGGCATCACGGGTATAACTATAAGGGCATGCCTTTTACTTGAATTATTGAGCAGTGCCCTTGTGTATTGAGTCTTTTTTTGAGAAAATCACATAAGGATGACATGACAGATGATGCATCAGTTACGCATATTTAATTAATCCGTGTTAACGTAGAAAATACTCTGCGATTTAAATTTTGTCTGGTCACTTGAAAAATCATCATCATCATCATCATCATTTATTCATTCATTTTGGAGGAAAAGCAAAACAAAAAACAAAAGATTACAGCTAATTAACGCGTATCAATTACGTACATATTTTACAATTTTATCTAAATGAGTATACATGCTAATTACAGGATACAGGATATAAACATAAAGTTCCAGTGATGAACCCAACCTGTTTTACATATATTTTGCAAAGCCTACAGTTGCATTTATCAACATTCCAGCAACTTATTTGCTTTTGAAAATTGGAAGGGTGTTTGAGTCTTTTATCTCGTGCGGTAACAGCTGCCACTTTCTATTTCCAAGGAAGGATGCAGTCTCGATCCCAAAGGACGTAATGTGTACTTTTGGAACCACGTTAGTACATGGCATTTCATGTCTTGTATTTGATTAATTTTCCCAAAAAAATTATCTTAACTGTCCCCTAGCCATCAAAATTATAATCAAGTCCTTAAATATAGCAAAATTACTTACAGATTTGAAAGGAATCTCTTTCCTCAATAAATGTGATTGCTGTTAAGAGAAAGATAATTGTCAGGGTTATCTATCTGCAAAGCCATTATGGCATTGCGGTTTAAAAACCTTTCTTCTACGAAGGCGCGCTAAGACACAGGAATACAAGGAAGATATATTCAAATAACACGAGGCATTTACATCAGCAAGAGGAAACAGAACAGAGAAGACAACAAGACAAGAAAATAAGACGAAGATCAAAACAAGGTAAATGAATACGTAATTAAAATATCCGTGTCCTAACACCCTTGGTTAGACGCCAGTTGTGCTTGATTCCCACAGCTTTGTTCTTTTGCGGAGGAAAAATTATTTACTACTATGGAGGAGGTAGCGTAGCCTCCTCCGCAGAACTATACAAATTATTCCTCCCCAGGTACATATTAGTTTCAGCGCTTCTCCACAGAAGCACAACAGCAGTGTCTAGCTACCCATAGCAAAATTTACAGGAACATCTTCGAAAATTTGGAAGTAAAGAAATTGCCCACTTTTAAGATCTGACTTCAGATGGGAACTCACTGACCATGTGTCTTTTCCTGCTGTAAATTTCCCTGAGTCTAATTAATCTAGGTACCCGTATTTTTTACACGAAACTAATAATTTGGGCCAGTACTGATAGTTTTTTAACATTATCAGATTTAAGTGAAAATAAAGTAAAAATATTTTGAGGATTTCCTTCTTCCAAATTAAAAGTTTCTTAAGTTATATTTTCTCGGAACTGACTTCCTTAATTTTTGGCTATCTGAGAGTTGAGTCTCTCATAAGCAGTTTCTTATACAGGGTGTCCTAGTAAAATTGTTTGACATTTGATTAAATGTTAAAAAATAACAATAAAATGTACAGGCTCATGGTTAGATAACCCTGTTCCTAAGATTTTAAATCAATTTTAGACGCCAGAATCTTGCGAATCCGCTAAGAATTCACGGAGTTACAAGCTTTTGAAGTTCAAGTTTGTGCTAAAGCTGAAACCAGACGCCCCTAAGGGACTTGTTTTCCAAAGAGACGTCCTAAAATCGAGGTAAAAGGAGACAGTCCAATGTTTTATCTCTCATCGATATCAGAAAAAACCAAATAGGACTTCAAAAGTTATTTAATTCTTGTAACCGTTGCCAAAATTTACTTAAGAATGCAATTATCTAAGGACATGGAATCACGCTATGGCACCTATGCGCCCAAATGGGTGGATAATCCTATACTGGGTGGGTTACGATCTTATACTGGGTGGGTTATGATCTTATACTGTGTGGGTTATGATCCTAATTGGGTGGGTTACTATCCTAAATGGGTGGGTTATCATCCCAAATGGGTGGGTTATTATCCCAAATGGGTGGGTTATCAAACTAAATGGGTGGGTTATCATCCTAAATGCGGCGGATAACCTTATACTGGGGGGTTATCATCTTATACTGGGTGGGTTATCATCTTAAATGGGTGGGTTATCATCCTAAATGGGTGGGTAACCTTATACTGGGTGGGTTATTATCTTATACTGGGTGGGTTATCATCCTAAATGCGGCGGATAACCTTATACTGGGTGGGTTATTATCTTATACTGGGTGGGTTATCATCCCAAATGCGGCGGATAACCTTATACTGGGTGGGTTATTATCTTATACTGGGTGGGTTATCATCCCAAATGCGGCGGATAACCTTATGCTGGGTGGGTTATTATCTTATACTGGGTGGGTTATCATCCCAAATGCGGCGGATAACCTTATACTGGGTGGGTTATTATCTTATACTGGGTGGGTTATCATCCCAAATGCGGCGGATAACCTTATGCTGGGTGGGTTATTATCTTATACTGGGTGGGTTATCATCCCAAATGCGGCGGATAACCTTATACTGGGTGGGTTATTATCTTATACTGGGTGGGTTATCATCCCAAATGCGGCGAATAACCTTATACTGGGTGGGTTATTATCCTATACTGGGCGGGTTGTTCTGTTGCCAGCAAATTTCATCACATACGTATTTGCCTGGCTTTAGATCCAAGGCACTTGTACAATGGTCCCCTTGGAGTAAACTGCTTATAAGAAACTGTAAGTATTCTCCTGGAAAAAATTAAGAAACTGTAAAGGAAGCGATCACAAGAAATATACCGCTTATAAGAAATAAAGCATTAAGAATAAAAGAGACATACAGAAATTGAATTTTAAGAGTTTCTTACAGTTGAAACAAGAGTAGTGTGACCGACTGAATTGGATTATGCGAATATTAATCGTATAATAATCGAATATGATTTTGAAGAATCGAATAATATAATGACAACATTTCGATTTTATTGACCGCTCCTGCGCTGTGGTACCCTGGGTAGCGCTGTGGAAATCCGCAGCAAAATATGACATGGCATTCAATGCATTTGACAGTACAAGACTAAGAGATCATTATTCGAATTATTATTCCAATAACAATCCAATAATGATTTGGAATAATCAAATTTTTTTAGGATTTTGCTGGTTACGCTTCTCTTGCATCAACTGTAACTGTTCTTACGTAGTACTAGAGTTTCTTAAATTTTTGGCCATCGTAGTACTAGTTTCTTATAAACCAGTTTCTTATAAAAAACGAGTATTGTCAAGCGGAAAAGTGTCCTTTGCCACTAAGTTTACAAAGAAGCAGAATGAATTTGACCAAATCGTCACTGTTTTTGAAAATCAACTCTTGGGCGACCTTCTCCCTCCCAGTTAGAAAACAAATGTTCCTTCTTCATTTGCATTCACAACAGGTGCCTTGGGATCTATTACAACTCCGATGGATTCCATATTACAAGTGCCTTAGATCTAAAGCTAGGCACTATGTATATTTTCTATTCAGGGGGTTGCTGCCAATTCATAAACTTTCCCTAGCACCCGACAACAGAACAACCCGCCCAGTATAGGATAATAGCCCACCCAGTATAAGGTTATCCGCCGCATTTGGGATGATAACCCACCCAGTATAAGATAATAACCCACCCAGTATAAGGTTATCCGCCGCATTTGGGATGATAACCCACCCAGTATAAGATAATAACCCACCCAGTATAAGGTTATCCGCCGCATTTGGGATGATAACCCACCCAGTATAAGACAATAACCCACCCAGTATAAGGTTATCCACCGCATTTAGGATGATAACCCACCCATTTAAGATGATAACCCACCCAGTATAAGATGATAACCCACCCAGTATAAGGTTATCCGCCGCATTTAGGATGATAACCCACCCATTTAGGATGATAACCCACCCATTTGGGATAATAACCCACCCATTTGGGATAATAACCCACCCATTTAGGATAGTAACCCACCCAATTAGGATGATAACCCACCCAGTATAAGATCATAACCCACCCAGTATCAGATCGTAACCCACCCAGCATAGGATTATCCACCCATTTGGTAGCATAGGTTCCATAGCGTGGGAATGAAAACTTAATCGATGAGAGACAGGGCAATTCCAAATTATGCTGAACAAGATTCCTCCAAGTATCCATAACCTTGATTCAATCACAGTGATCCAGAGCATGTAATAAATTGCAAAAAATGAATTTTCGAAAATTGAAAAAATACACGACAGACTTTATGGAGGACATCCTGAGGATTAACATAAAACAAACCGTTTTGAAATCGGACCACTGAGTGCGGAGAAATGTATTTTTGAAGTTGGCCTAAATTTCATATGGTTGTTTACACTGACATTTCCGGTACAAGTGTCAAAATAACGTAAATTTCAAAATGTCGAAAGGTCATCGTGCCTTTGTCCGATTTTAGAATCTTTTCTTTTAAATGAAAGGTAATTCTTTCGTCTTTAATGCCATCTAGTTGCTGGATTCATATGGTAAAGGGTTATCCAAGAACTATGCAAAGTTATATCCCTTGTACTCTACCCAAGAATCCTTTTTCAAAACTGGGAACTTCGACTTAAAAAGTTGAAAACAAAACAAGCAAGCGTTTGCAAGCCTTAGCGACTAATTTTTCTTTAAACTCCAGCGTCTTGTGAATGCTTCTCTGAAATCTTTCGTTCTGAGTCGTTCAGATTAATTGTCAGCAGTTCATTCAAAATTTTTGGCAAAAGTTATGATGATTATGATGAAAATTTTAGTCAGGCATCTTTTTGATTCCTTTTTGCCAAAACAAAGAGCAGATTTCCAATACTTTTCATGGCATTTTCTCAAAGTATAAGTAAAGTTTCCTTTTAAGTTACCAGACTTACTGGGAAAAATTACTGATGGGATTTTAATTTGAAAGGGTATCTTTTTATCGTGAGTATCAAGCGGCAAATCTATATTCGCTAAACAATAAATTAACCAAAATATATGATGTCTCATAGTGTTCCTTATTCTGTGGAAAATAAATCATCAATGATATTACTACCATTATCGCACAACTGCTTGTTATATTGGCTGCAACTGCTACAAAGCCATGGCAAAATGAACTGATAATTATGACATCAAGGGGGGGGGCAGACACAACAGTGGCAGCCAAAGAGAATGAACCAATAAATACATGTGCATGTAAAGAATGTCACAAAAATTCATTTTATCACAAATAAGATTAACGAGAAAGAATTGAGAGACTTGTGGCGTGTGACTCTTTTTAGCAGAACTGCAGAGTTCGTCTCATATTTAGGAACAAAGCTTTGTTTTTGATGCTCTTGAAAGTATCCTCAAACTGCTTTTCTGACAAAAAAACATTTTCGCATCCAATCCGATGAATTATTCTTCCATTATGTTTGTAAACTTTATTGATGCTTTGAGAAAACTTCAAGGAAAATTATTGGGATTTTGCTCTTTGTTTTTAGCATAAAGGAATTGATAAGTTGCTTGACAAAAGTATCATCATAATCATCATAATCTTTTACCAACGATTTTGAACTAATTTTTGACAATTTATTTGAACGACTCAGAACGAAAGATTTCAGAGAAGCATTCACAAGACGTTGGAGTTTAATGAAAAATTAGTCGCTAAGGCTTGCAAACGCTTGCTTTTTTTGTTTTGAACTTTTAAGTTGAAGTTCCCAGTTTTGAAAAAGGATTCTTGGGTAGAGTACAAGGGATATAACTTTGCATAGTTCTTGGATAACCCTTTACCGTATGAATCCAGCAACTAGATGGCATTAAAGGAGAATTCCGGGATAATTTTGACTTCTGCATTTTAGATGTATCTCAGGGCGATGAAACCATTTCTGAAAAATTTTTTGCGAAATTCCTAACAGATTTGAAGTTATCGGCTCCCAAACACCACCCCGAGTCCATTTCCGAGAAAGCACGGGTTTGATTGCGCTTTTATCCCGCGGGACACTGTGACGTCAAATGTGATCAGTGGTATTGAGCAACATCTCAGTCAGTACCTCAGTACTGTGGCTGAGTGCGATAAAGTTGTTGGTTTGAATCATTTCCAGTCTTATTCTTGCTGATAAAATGGCTCACAGTTCTGAAGAAGAACTATTCGAGGACGAAATAATGACAATCTATCGTTATCAACTGCAAGCTTTCATCTTTGAGCCTGGTGGAGAAGATACACGTACCGAGAAAGCGAACAGCAGCCAACCGAGAGGACAGCAGCGAAATTTTTCATCGAGGACAGCAGCGAAACAGGAAGAACCAGATTTCAATTGGTAACACAGCATGGTAAGAAAACATGTTATCGATTAACTAAATATATTTTTCTGATACAGGAGCGAGTAACGAAGCATTGATATGCAAACTAGGAGGCATTTTAAAGGCAACATCTACAAGGGAGAGTTAGTTATCTAGGCCGTCTAGGCCTATCACCAACTATTTTCAGGAGCGAGTGTGGAAACTGTACGCAAATGTCAGCAGGTCGGGAAATGTTATGCTGTCGCGAGAGATATTGAGAGTCAGATTGAAAGCTGATGAAAATAATCCTGTTTGCATTTCTGACGATGATGACTTCAAAGAAATCTGCTTGAACCAAGCTGTTGTCCTGACAGCATTGTATCAATACATTGAAGTTCTGTTTGGAAATTATTTTGAGTGCAAATTAATTTATTAATTAATTGAGTGCAAATTAAGTTATTTACTTGTTTTGAGATCATACTGAGTGATTTGGGAGCCCTTTCAGATAAAACAAACTTAATTCTACACTTCCGGTATTAAAAGTATAAGAAACACATAAGAAACTTTCGGCAGCAAAATCACCCAAAAATTTAAGAAACTGCCTACCAGCCCCGGCCGGACCTTGGTTTCTTATAAAAAATGAGTGTATAATGCCCAGGTCAAACCCATTGTAAACAGGAGGAGAAGGGTAATGTTTTACAACTTCCACTGATAAAGAGGAATATTAGAAAACCTAGCTTAGCCAAGTGCATTGCTTTTCGTTGCAGGTGGTACAGATCATACATCAGATACAAGCTGTTTGTCAGGTGGGTTTGGCACAAGCTTGGAAAGCACAGACCAGAGAAATCAAGAAACATTACTAAAATCAAAAGACTTATTAAATATCTAAATACATTATGAGAAATCTAATCAGTTGTGGCACTTTTTACCCTGGGTGCCAGAGCCAAAAATTAGAAATAAAAGAACTAAAAAAAGGAAATAAGAAAAAAAGGCCAAAAATTAAAAATAAAAGAAATAAAAGAGGAAATAAGAGAAAAAAGAAACAAGGGAAAAAACATTCCCTCTTCCTTCCCTCTCTTCCATTTTCCTTGTTTTCTTTCTTTAAACTTTTTTGGCTCTGGTACCCAGGAAAATTACTTTTTGCGCCTATTTTCATGGAAGAAATTATTTTTTTGAGTTGATGCGTTCTACCTCAGCATGAGCACCCATATCCTAAATATACCTGAGTACCCCCCCCCCCCCCTGGTGACTGACAAGGTACCTCTGTTGACGTTGCTTGTTTGATCGACAAGAGGTGAACATCCAGCAACTCGGGATTCATCGCGTTTTGTCGTCGGGACTGCACCGCGTTTCAAGGAAGGGCGCTTGGTTCCTTTTAGTCTCAGCGATGCTATCAGAAAGATTTAATTTTGCTACCTAAGCTCTCTGTGAAGCAGGTTCCGATGGGAACTGGAAGAATGCTTTCTTTGGTGGTGGTCGGCTAGGCCCTGAGGACCTGGCACTGAATCTCTCGTTGCAGCAGCATTTTCGGCATCATCCTGTTCTTTTCGACCTACTTTTCTCTTTCTGCTATCTTCTAAGCAGTTATATGCACTACAGGCATTACAATGAACCATCTCAAAGGAAATATCTGGTCAAGGGCTGCAGTGAAAACTTTTATCAACAACGCACACACCACACTTATGTTGGCTTTCGATCGCGTGCAGGAAGCCACTGATCACAAATGACATCACAATAGGCGATTAATTCTCGGAAATGAGAACAACCGAGAATTGTCCCGCAGCAAAACGACGATTTCAAAGCGCAATTACTTGGAAACTATACATCATTCACAAAAAATATTTTTACGATGATTTTTATCACCTTCAACTACCCCTTTTGAGATTGACATGAAATTATCCCGGAATTCTCCTTTAAAGACGAAAGAATTACCTTTCATTTAAAAGAAAAGATACTAAAATCGGACAAAGGCAAGATGACCTTTCGACATTTTGAAATTTACGTTATTTTGACACTTGTACCGGAAATGTGAGTGTAAACAACCATATGAAATTTAGGCCAACTTCAAAAATACATTTCTCCGCACTCAGTGGTCCGATTTTAAAACGGTTTGTTTTATGTTAATCCTCATGATGTCCTCTATAAAGACTGTCGTGTATTTTTTGCATTTTCGAAAATTCATTTTTTGCAGTTTATTCCCTAATTTTCGTATTCTGGATCACTGTGCTGGATTCAGCTTTTGCACAAACTTGAACTTCAAATGCTTTCAACTTCAAAAGCTCGCAACTCCGTGAATATCTAGCTGATTTGCTAGCTTCTGGTGTCTAAGATTAATTTAAAATCTCAGCAATATGATTATCTTACCATGGAGCCCGTGCAGTAGTTCGTTATTTTTTAATATTTAATCAAACGTCAAACAATTTTTTTGGGACACCCTGTAAAAGAAATACGTGCATTGTAGTTTTTTGCTTGTTTTTCACATGATGTTTTTCACACAAAAACAACAGAATTCTACAGACAAAATGAATATTTAAACCTGGTAATTAAAGTCGTAGTTCTCATCTCTAAAAATTTCTCCAAGCTCCGTTCCATTTCGAATATGCTTTGTCCAAATTCCATTACCAGCAGAGTGGGAATGTGGAAACGAGGCAAAAATTTTGACCTCTTTCCCATTCAAAGCCCTAGCCGAGCATTCCTTTGAGCATTGTCCAAAAGAAATCCAATTCTCCTGTTTTGGTGGGATAATTTGTGATCCTACGACTGACATTCCAGTTGTTAACGTCTCAGCATCATGTGTTCTTGGAGCACCATAATAGAAACGAAGACCAGAAGTGACCACCAGATCTAAAGGTGTAAAGCGAGCAATATATGCACATGAAATGCAACCGCTTCTTGAATACAAATAGTGTGCCAAATGATCTAAAATTGCAAAAGTGGAAAACCGCAGAAAACGTTGTTCGAAAGTTGGCACTTTCTTCGCCAGGTTAATCATAGACTATTGTTATGGCAGTGAAGCTCAAAGCCAATGAAGGGCCGGCAGGCCGGGTAACTTATTGCCATGCCCGATACTATTTTGCTGTATTTTATCAAATGCAAAGAAATCTTGCATCTTGCAGGATTCACACTTTGTTCTGCAGTACGTATCGCATTATTGACGCTCAAATCCAAAGAATATTAACGTGCCCTTCTCACGTAAAGAATGCCCTTGAAGCATCGTTCCTTCCCCAGTGGAACTTTCATTCGATTCACCTATCCTATCAAAAAAAAGTTCATGCATGGTAAGGTCACCCATAGCCTGCGTTCCAGACCTCTTGAAAAGAAAGAGATCTGGAACATAGGCGAAGTCACCTGGACACTCAACGAGTAGGGTAACATTAATAGTTTACAAATGGTAGGAGATCCGAAAGGAATGAGAGCTAAATGAAATACCTTTGGTACCAGAGCCACACAAATGATAAGAATATGAAAATGAGGGACGGGATACGCTCTGCTATTCATCTTTCCCCAATTTTGAATGGTCCAGTGATTTTTTCCGAGGCTCTGGTACCCAGGATAACTTTCCAGACAACCTTGATAAAAGATCAATAAACAAATCATACCTTTCCGCAGCTGAGGATTATCAAAATGCGTTTCCATTATCAAGTACTGCATACTGTCAGAGGTACCGATTGGAAAACCAACGTGGTCTGGGAATTTGAAATTCTGCAAAGACAAAAATCTGCACGTAATACCATGAGCAATAATAGAATTTTTCTTCTTACATATATCAATCTAAAATTCTGTAATAACAGAACATAGTTATAAGATGATACCAACAGGGAGATTGAGAAAAAATTGCAACCCCGTGTCTTAAACAGTTAACATAAAACATTTACATGAAAATAATGAACTAACCAGAATATTACAGCACAAACTAACAAGCTACGAAAAGAAATACAACGATACAAAGGTGGGAGGAGGAGAGGAAATTTCTTTGAACTGAGTTAAGAAAGTCTAGTTAATGATTCAATGAACTCTAGTATTGCTTTAACGATTGTTTTATTTGATTCAAAAGGTAACCTTACATCACCATACAAAATTATTGAAACTAGTTCCTTATTGGAAAGGCTCGACCAACGGAATGAAAGCAAAATTGCCTGTACGCGGTTCAGGAGATTATTTCTCATCAGATGACAGGAGTGGAAGTGCAGCAAGAAATGTTCCATGTCCTCAAAGCCATCGTTTGTGGGACACATTGGGTGTAATGTGTTACTGAAATTGTGCCTAAACTTGCGAAAATTAAGTGAACTTAATCTGTGTGACAGCGGCTACTCCTTTAGGATCAGGAATTATAGACTGATTATTGGGGTCCCTTGCATCCTTGTGGTACACCTTACTCAACAGCTTGACATCATCGAATCAGAGAGCGAATGGATACAAGGGTTTCAAGGAAAGTAATAATCTAGAGCAATAGAAGACTGCTGCTGATACATAGGACAAATTTCTTTCTCCATAGTTCAAGGGATCCATGTCTGGCCGGCTTCGGCTTCTGATCAGCCGTTTTATCTAACGGCCTCAGTTTCTGCTCAGCGATCAGGCTTTTTATTTTGCGTTTCTTTCAATTGTAATTTTTCCTTTTGACTTTCTCTCGACTGTATGGTTGGTGGTACAAAAATGTGTCTCGGCTAGCCTCTTCAACGAACAATTGAATTATAAGGGCAAACAGAAATTTACCCTGGTTTAGCGAAAACGGCTTGTGAAAAATCAAGATAATTGTTTTACAACTCCTCCAACTGCCCAAGCATAAATGGGATTATTGCAGCATATAGAATTGCGGACACCTTTATTTTGAACGAAATATACTACTACCTTAATTTATATAACAGGCTACTAGCGAAGCGAGCTACCTCTCTGGAGGAGAGAGCGAGCGGAGCAAGACAGTAAACTAACATTTTCTCGCTAGCTCCACTCACTCATTCCTCCAGAGAGGTAGCTCGCTGCGCTCGCAGATAAGGTAGTAGCCTCAAATAGAAATTAAGGTAGTAGTATCGAATGAATATTTCGTTCAAACTAAAGGTGCCTAAAAACATTTTATCCGACATCATTGACATGCTAACGTGATCAACCAATCAGAGCGCGTTATTTGAGTGCTATTCACCAAAATTTGACTGTTGACTTTCTGTTGACTGTATGGACATGGTTGGAGGTAGATACAAATGTGTGTCTCGACTAGCCGCCTCAACGAACAGTTAGCTAATAGGGGCAGACCGAAATTTACTCTTACTTAGCGAAAACGGTTTGATGAAAACTCAAGATGATTCATACTTACCACTCCTCCAACTGCCCAAGCATAAACAGCACTATCACCAGCACATTCTCGAACTGATCGAGGCATATTTGGATGGTAACAAGGTCCGGTAACATTCAAATGCTTTTCATCAAAGTCATTTTGGCATGAATACATCACCATGTGATGTACAACGCCTCTATCTTTCTTCTCAACCAACGGCGCTATCTATAAGAAGAGTATTTAATGATATAACTGCAAAAAGCAAGGAAGCAAGCAAACTAGCAAGCAAGCAAACTAGCAAGCAAGCAAACTAGCAAGCAAGCAAGCAAGCCAGCAAACTAGCAAGCAGACAAGCAAGCAAGCAAGCAAGCAAGCAAGCAAGCAAGCAAACTAGCAAGTAAGCAAGCAAGCAAACTAGCAAGCAAGCAAGCAAGCAAGCCAGCAAACTAGCAAGCAGACAAGCAAGCAAGCAAGCAAGCAAGCAAGCAAGCAAGCAAGCAAGCAAGCAAGCAAACAAGCAAGCAAGCAAGCAAGTATAAGGGTACCAGAAGACAAAATCAAGGGAGTCTGCCCGTTAAAAAGTAAATTGTTTACCAATATTCTTTCCCGACTAAGGGCAGAGGTTTGCCCGAACAAGGCTGATTGTTGACAAGTTTTCCAATGTTGGGGGTGCACTCAGCCGCTATGGCTCATCCGCTTACCGCAAGCAAGCAACATACATTTTGCAAGGAAGTCTAGATTTCTAACAGCTATTTTAAAGAAGTTGTTGATGTTGCACTAAATTTGAGCCTTGGACCTAAAACCAAAATTTGAAACTACCAGTCGCTTTTAAATTTCTCCCATTTTTTGTTAGCTGAATGACAAAAACATGCATGATGCTTAAAGACACATAGCTAGCCATGAGCCTTTGCATGCTGAGTGAAAAGCAAAACAATAGAACCTAGGTTAGAGATAGACTTATTACATGGTTCCAAATAACAATTCAATTCAATGTAGAAAAACTTAGATGAATGTCCTCATTCTAGGTTAGAAACGACTTTCATCCCAGGGAAATCAAATATAGGGCCACAAAGGTATCATGATTAGCTGTTGGTCTTTGAAGACATGTAAAATAATTTAAAGGTATAACAAAATAATTGATAGATATCTATGATTACCTCAATAATGTGCTTCTTGCTACCAATCTTGACAATATTATCAAGTTTAAAAACTTCACACCAGTATGTCGTTTCCTTCGACGGTACCTTGACCTTTGGAAAAGAAAGGCAAAATTCAATTTAGCAGTAAAGCTCTACTGTGTATAAAGGTAACGCATTTTAGAGCTAAAGGGACAATTCTGAATTTATCAAAGACTGAAGACTTGGCACTTTGAAGACTACGGTGCTTGCAAAAACAACTTTGGGGAGGAGTTGCGGTGACCTGTGGGCCCCTATGCTCCTACGTCTTCAAGTTAAATACAAAATGGATCCATAAAAATTACATGCAATTCACTTGGTTACAGGTGCAGACAGATGGATCATATGTATGATTAAGGTACTAAGGTACAGCAAACCGGTACAAAGCTGTGTGAAAAAGGTTATCAAGATGGCAATAAACATGAGGCAACAGGGACAAGAAAACCCACTAGCCATCAAAAACTATATTCAGAACTTCTACCATCCAACTGAGCCATATACCAGGGGTCTTTATGGTAGTAATGCAACCATCAACAGTTTTCTACAATGCATGTTATTTTGGCTACGTCGCTAGGCTTATTATGAACGTAAGCAAGAAAAGACCAGGAAAATGCGTTCAAAACTTAGTTACAATTCAACAAAGCCTGTGAAAACATTTTTGTAAAATCTAGGACTTTTTGGAGGTACTCGTCTTTCATAAGTACGGGAGTGTGCCAACAAAGAAATAATGTTTTTCACCCAGCTCTAATATTTCCCCTCCCAACAATAGCCAGCTCTAGAAAAAATCTTACTTTATTGATAACGACGTCAAAATGCTTCGCAGAGGCCGGAACGGGGCTGTTTTTGACGTAATTAAGGAGAGACAGACTGCGTGCTCCTCTTCTAGTCGCATGATAACTCAAACGATCTTCGTCGTTGTCTCCATAAGCGTAAATGACTTTGGATGTGCCAATCTGCAATGAAGGAAATGCTAAGGGTGTCATAACCTGCGCTTTCAGGTTATTATACAGTTTTCCAACATAACAGAAGCAGCATAGAATCATACAATGAATGAATAATCAATATGTACAAACAATACGCAATATCACGGGCGGTAGGAAACGCTAAATTTATAAAAAGCTTTATGGTTGATACATCGAGTTGTTCCTTTCCTAGTATATCATTCCATTCGTGATATATCGACTTGTTTTCCTTCTGTGTCTACCTCTCCTGCGAAGGCGCCATTTTATTCCGATTGACATGCCTTCAAGGGCCCTATTATGCCACTCAAACGGAAACTCCTCCAAGAGAGGTTCATTTTACCACACTTGAGTGGCATAATTACTCCAAGGCCCTTGAGATCATGTCGGTTAAAATGGCGCCTTCGCAAGGAGAGGTAGGGAGAACAGGTCGATATATCACGAATGAAATGATATTTTAGGATAGGAATAATTCGGTATCAACCATAAAGCTTTTTCTAAATTCAGCGTTTTACCGCCCGTGTTATATTTAGAGTCTTGGCTCCATAGGGAGTCCATCTTGTAAGCTATTTACAAGGATATGACAAAGGGGTACTCCATAAAGTCGGTATCGGTTTAGGGTCATTTTATACAAGCGGATATGCTTATCATTTTTTCTTAAGTATAACTGGCAAACGGCGAGGAATGGTTTTTTTGTAATGATACTCCGGCAACATTCCAGAAAATGACTGTGACATAAAAAATTTAAAAATAGATAGAAATAAAAAGGAGAGGGAAACAAGTATAATGACTGAGGAAAAATAATTATCGCATTCGTAACGACAATGTGGCGTTTATGGCAAAAATTATTTGTGGATTTTTAAGCATGCAATGTTAATTCAATTTTCTGAAACTTTCGTTCTGTGAGGTGAGAAGGAGCAATTGTCCATCTGTAATTTAACTGTTGATAAAAATCATATTTTGCCTTGAAATTCTCTTGAAAAGCCAGGGCTGCCGCGGTCATTTGGTTAACGGTCGAGATCCTTTGCGGCGGAGCATGGTTAATAGTACTTTATTTACTGCGGGTGCAGGGTCAAACGTCGAGCCCCACACGTCGAGTGCAGGGTCAGCTGTCGAGCCCTGTTAGTGTGGTTAAGGGCTAACTGTCGGTCACACGATTAATTTGTTTGAAACTGAAAAAAAATAATTTTGTCTGGCACAATGTCTTTGACGTAATTAACATTATGTTATTTCCAGGGGAAAATACGTGTCCTAGATTTCATTCATGTAAGATTTTTCTTTCTGCGGTTTTGATGTAATACATTTTTGTCAAATTCATTAGGTCTAAGACACAGGACAGACGGTAATTGCAGTAATGTGGTAGTTGTTAGACGGGTCTGCAGGGTGTCCCAAAAAAGTTGTTCGACGTTTGCTTAAATATTAAACAATAACGACAAACTGTACAGGCTTCTGGTTAGATAGCCCGGTTCCTAAGATTTTAAATTAATTTTTGATGCCAGAATCATGTTTATCGGCTAAGAATTCACGGAGTTACACGCTTTTGAAGTTCAAATTTTGCGAAAGCTGAAACAAGACACACCTAACTGACATGTTCTTTAAAAGGACGTCCCGAAATCGAGGTAAAAGAAGACTGTCCAACGTTTTACCTCTCGTTGATACCAGAACAAACCAAGTAGGACTTCATAAGTAACTTAATTCTTGCAACCGTTGCCAAAATTTACTTAAGAATGCAAGTATCCAAAACATGGAATGAAAACTTAATTGACGAGAGACGGGGCCATTCCAAATTGTGCTCAACAGGATTCCTCCAAGCAACCATAACCTTGATTCAATGTTAGAGCAAGCTAGTTTATCGAAAGTGCTTTTCTAAATTCCGTTCGATTTGCTTTGAATAAACAAGATTCTACTTTCACGAAATGTACAATTTAGGGCAGCATAGGTTTCAAATCTTTGAAAAGGCTGGTGTAAAATTCAGTTATTTATTGCTTTGAACTGAATGACTTCCAAGAAACTTTAGCTATTTCTCTAGAATTCTACCGTTGGGCTTTTCTGCAATCTTCAATATTGTCAAAATAAGAGTGTTTCTCTACTTTTTCAAGAATTCAAGAAAATTTTTCAAAAAAACTTAAAACCATTGCAAGTTCTAAACTGTTTGAAGCAACATGAAATAATTTCGAAGAAAAGCATAGTTTATGGATGTCTACAATATGGTATCAAGCAAAAGTCTGTTACTCTTCTGGTTTAAGATTTAGAAATTTGATGACGTCACACCCTCAAATGAGTTGAAATGTAACATACGCTGAAATTTCGAAAAATATTCAGAACTTCTGAAATGTCCAACGGTAGAATTAAAGATAAGTAACTAAAGTTTGCTTCAAGCCACTCAAACAGAAGAAATAGATCACAGAATTTTACATCCACCTTTTAACGCGGAGTTAAAGATTTGGAAGCTATGCTATTTAGGGCCGTCTGGTTTCAGCTCTCGCACAAACTTGAACTTCAAAAGCTTGTAACTCTGTGAACATTTAGCCGATTTGCCAAATCATGGTGTCTAAAATTAATGCAAAATATCAGCAATATAGCTATCAATGGAGCCCGTTCAATATTTTGTTATTTTTTTGCATCTAATCAAACGTTGAACAATTTTTTTTGGGACACCCTCTTTCTTGTATCAATATTTGTTTATCATTTTTTTGCGCGCTGCGAAGCAGCAATGCAAATATTAATATGCCCTTGCTCAACCCGATCTCACCAAAGTACGTTTTTCTCGACGTCCTACCTTTTTGACCAATGAGAGTGGCTTTTTTCTCTGAAAACAATAGAGTCGCGTGTGTTCTCGAATTGGCAGTTCGATATTTGTAGCGATGTTTGGCCGATCATTTTGGTACGAGAAAGGCGAGAAAATATCTGCGTGGTCATGACTGTTGATGTTTGATGCCTCGCTGTGAACGTAAGTTATTCTTCGTTGTTCAATGACCGCTTTTGGCAGTTTACAGCAGTGACGACGGTGCCCAGTTGGACTCCTTCTAAGCAGGAGAGGAAGCTGGCTGCCACACACAATATGTTTTCCAATCTCCTGTTCTTTGTTGCAGGCGCTATTTTCCAGAAGTTTATAGTTCACAATTTAGCGCAAATCTTAAAGATAGGGATATCTCTCGTTAGCGTTATTGTGGGTCGACTGTAGGAACCTTCACTTCAGGTAAGCGTCACTTGTCAGACCTTGAGTAACGGGTCAGCTGTCAGTATTATTCTCCGGTCCCAAGAAGTAATGACGAAAATCACGTTATGGAACACGAGGGAGGGGGGCAATTCCTATAGGGGGTCAGGTATATATGTAACTTTGAGAATTCAGAGATAGGACCCATAACCAGGGCAAAATTTTGAAAATATGACCCCATAACCACGGCAAAATTTTGAAATATGACCCCATAAACAGGGCAAAAATTTCCACGAGAATCGTAACATACAGAGTCAATTGAAAATTTGTTGACTTAAATTGCTTTTTATGAAAGTCTTTTGTCATAATAGCAATAAACTGCTCACAATTACCCATAACTATGGCAAATCTCCGCAAAGCAGACCCATAACCTGGACAAAATTTACGAAACATGATCCATAACCAGGGCAAAATATCGCAAATCAACCCATAACCCAGACAGGCACATGTGTACCAGTCCCCCTATAGGAGTTACCCCCCTCTCTCGATAGAACCAGACCAACAAATGTTGATAAAATATAACAATTCAGGTATAAATTCGATGAGACAAATTCCAATTGATTAAACGCAGTTGACCCATGGTTGATAAACAGTTGGCATAAACAGTAAATTTGTTAATGGAATACAAAAGATAAGCAAAAGATAATCCAGTCTACTTTTTTCGGACCAGTATGAAATTCAGCCGCTAGATCAAGGGCACCCACCTTGTACTGTATCCGTGACCTAGTGTTGACAGATTAATTGGTGTCCTGTGACCCAGTCCTGTTTATCTCTGTATATCATCAGAAACCAAAAGTTTTTAGTTTTTCTAGTTACAGAGATTTTCAAATTCTAACGTCTGTTAGTGTTGGCCAATCAAAAATCACACTGTCTGATTCCCTGTGGCCAACTCGCATAACAGTTGATCTCGTAGTACATAAACACCGGAATACTTGAAACCACAAAGTTATTCATACGTCATCTCGACCTTGTGAAGAGTAACTCTGTGTACTGCTGGGTCACGGTGTGGTTCGGGGACACCCTCTGTACTGGGTCACAGGACACCAATTACTCTACAGTACTGGGAATAAACACACTTCCTAAAAGGTAGGCGCCCTTGGCTAGATGATTTATTTTATTATTGTATTATACTTACGGGAATATCCAAGTCCTTTGAATCACAGGTGACTAAGTTTCTTTTGAACTCAAGTACTGTTACCCCATTCGACTCTGATCCACCAACCAACTCATAGTCCTGTTGAGTGTCTTTGACTGGTTTAGTGTTTTTGGTAGCGACCCCGTGGAAGTCCTGGAAAAAAAGCATTTCAAATATCTCAAAGAATTTCTAGAAGACATACCCCGCGTTAATAATATAACCTCATACGCGACCTAATATGCATCAGTTTTTAAATTGGCTTAAATTGGTTAAAAAAAATGAATCGCCCTGAGGACCTGTTTATATAGGAATTTTTAGCCCGGGCTGAAACTTCAGCCCTGCTTCCCGAGGTGAAAAAAACATGCCAATTAAGAGATCAACGTTTTATCTCGGCCAGCGCAATTTTCAGCCCGGGGCGAAACATTTTCCATGTAATGGCAAACTGATGTTAACAATGTCTTGACCGTAGAGGAGGGATAAAGTTTCACCTCGGGTAAACGGGCTGAATTCAGTCCGGGGCTGAAAACTCCCATATAAACAGGTCCTAAGGTAGTAAGTTTAATTTCGTCTTGTTGAACAACGGGAAGATCATAAGAGAATCGCATGCAACGAGGATCTCTTTGTGTTTCAAGGAGCTTCGATTGGTATGATTGAAAGATTGGTTGATTGATTGATTGGTTGATTTAGAATACGACGCATAGGATCATGCTCAACATGTCCTTAACACGATATTTACATTGGATATCTACTGCAATCAAGGACAAACTATGTCGACAAACCAGACAAACTAGACGGACAAGTGACAGGTCACAGCCAGATCAGCTCTTTATTGGCACTTCCACCCGGAATAAAAACGCGCGAAAGCGGAAATCTTTGGTTGTTTGAGATTTTGCATCTTTTAGGCTAAAATCTTGTTCTGCGTGCAAAATTTTGCGTCAAATTTGTTGTCTTAACACTAAACTTTGTACGCAGAACAAGATTTTAGCCTAAAAAATGCACAAACTCTCACACAGTGAAAGATTTCCGCATTTGCGCCTCTTATCTTGAAAAGGTGGATTCATGGAAGGGGCAAAAATCAGTCCCAGAAATATTGCACATGTTTTGGGGGATCCTTTATTTCAGATTGTGCAGTTTTTAGGCTAAAATCTTGTTTTGCATCCAAATTTTAGTGTTGAGACATACTTTCACATTCATATCTTTCTTTATTTCGAAATTATGGCGATATAAAGAATTTGAATTCATAAGGGCTTTGACCGTAAAATCAGAGTTTGGACATAAATCCTAAACAAAGACAGGCATGAATGTCAAAATTTCTCAACACTAAACTTTATATGCAGAACAAGATTTTAGCCTCGAAAATTAAGAATCTCAAACAACAAAATACTTTCTCTCTTGCGCCTGTTATCTTGATAAATTGGATTCAAAGTGCTCGCAAATGTACAAATGTGGAAGAGTGGAGAAGGGCAACAATGATGTGAGAGTGATACACGTATTTTTGCAAAAAACCAAGAATTGGGGCCAGTACTGAAAGTTTCTTAGGAGTTTCTAAGAGGCTCCATTACAATCTTCATGTTCGCTGCCTGTGCCCTCCTCAGCCTTTCAAAAGCATGGTTTTTTAAGCCTTTCCAATGTCCAGACATTACTCAAGCACCTTATGAGTAATATGATACAGGAAACAAGTGAAAGTAAAGTAAAAACATGTGAAAGACTTCCTTTATTTTCCCGGCACTGAAGTTTCTTAATTTTTTGGCGATCTGAGAGATGAGTTTCTTATGGGCAGTTTCTTATGAAAAAAAAATACGTGTACTATACCTCAATGTGGGCTTTCCCTGATTTGTCAACCCATCCAACACACATATCTGCTCCTTTCATATTTCCAGCAAGTCCTTTTGAAATTCCGAAACCAACCCATCCCGTTGTCTTTACTTCAACTGCAAAGTGGACAGCTTTATCGACATCTTTCACACTCCAGTATACTTTGAAATTCTCATTCACGTCAAGGTATGCGGCATGGTCGTACTTTGAAGATAAATTTGCTCTGGCAATGAAAATGAGATTGCAGAAAATGGCAAGAAACGCAGTGAACTTCCTGAGAGACATGACCAGTTTACTGCAAGGCAAACAACCAACTGCTCGCTGTCTTGGCGGCTAGCAACTACAGGGTGTCCCAAAAATATTACCCTGGGTACCAGCCTCTCTAACATAAAAACAGAGAGTCTCTGTTTTTATGTTAGAGAGTCTGGTACCAAGGGTACAAAAACATGTGTGCCGTTTGAATGGCTACTGTGGAGGAGCCATTAATCTAACTTTCCTGTTTTCAGATTTGTGAATAGGAGAGATTTCAACTCAGAGTTTGGAACCGAGTTTGTGTAAATCTCACAAGTGGTTGCTGATTTATTGAGAAAGAAAGTCACAATCACTGGTTGCTTCAAAACCAGAGGATGTTATCTCCGTACGTAACCTTATAACTTGAATTTTAACATTAAGTGAACTTAAACTTTACAGTTATGCCAGGAAACGCGTTTAGTAATTAATGACAATATTCTTCAATAATATCGACCAAGCAGTATGCTGAACGCAATATTGTTGGTTTAAAACGACTTTATCACTTTTAAGAAGCAAAATATCTGATGGACGCATGACATGGCCTGAAGCACTTCTGTTGCACATTTCCATTCCTAGCAACCCTAGCTATGTCCAATATTCCTGGTTGTCACAAAATTCAATGTATGACTATCTGTCTCACTTATAAACATCAGAAAACAGGGCTAGGTATGTTTTTTTCAATCAATTTCGTTGATTTTAACGCAATGGAGAATAATGAATCCTCTGGTTTTGAAGCAGCCAATAATTTTGGCTTTCTTGCCCCATAAATCAGCAACTAGTGATCAGATTTACTCAAACTCGGTGCCAACCTTTAATTTGAAGTCTCTTCTGTCAAGAATCTTAAAAACAGAAAAATTGGATATATGGCTGCTCCACAGAAGCCACTCAAACAGTGCACATGTTATTTGGGACACCCTATGTCACAAACTTCCGAAAATAAACAATCGTTCTTGACGAATTGTTCTTCCTATTTGGTAACAAAAGGTTCCAGTGCGTGATAGACAGGTATATCCTGCCTGCGTGCAGGCTCGGTCAGAAAAATTGAAAAGAGGGGATAAAGCAGACTTTTTCGTTCCTGTCCTGGCCTGTCCAAGAGTCTGCACGCAGGCTAGGTATTTGTTGAGGATACCGAGGACTACCCCTTTTGTATAAGCCTTTGTTACGCTGGTAAAGTTCTAAGCAGATCAACAGCTAAAATTTCTTTGTTTCTTTGCTAATCCTTGTTTGGGTTGTGGTTAGAGTCTCCACCCACATTCTCTCCACAAACCAAACATTCTTTCTGCGCATGATCACAGGTTTCTTCTTTAGGGGATAACCGTTGCTTAGAATTTTGTTGATTCGTATCCCCAACAAGTATATCCTCCCTCCGAGGTATATAAGCTACCAAGACATGGGACTCCAGAGCTGTGGGCCATTGCAACCACAACAACATCTTAAAATGTGTAGGGCTGCTGAGTCAGCATTCAGCTTCGTTTTCATTTCTTGCCGTACTGAGACTACCATCCTCTATTCATTCTTGTACTCAGCCTGCTATGGACAAATTTTATGAAGACAGCTCGGAAAGGTTCGACCCAGGAGGATAAAACAGAAGAGTCGGGGGACGAGAAAGAAAGCGTTTGTGTTAGGCCTTGAGCCAAGGCCCCCCAGCGGACTTTGTTAAAGGGATTGCAAAGTTTAGAAAGGGCGGCAAAAACTTCATGAAATTCGATCTCGTTGTGTACTATCATCTAGCACAACGTGGCAGGTGTCAAAGAGTAAGGGTAAGAAAGTTGCAAGACTGCCAGTCTCGTCAGAAAAATGACGATTATGATATGAAGGGGCGCCATTTCACTGCCCGCACCTCCTGATGAAAAAAGCTAGGCCACCACTGATGTCCGATAAAACTACTCTCATAAGATGACAGTGTGAAACACCTTGTCTAAGAGCCATGATATTGAGATTCTGGATTTCCCTTTAAGTTTAAAAATGACAGGATGCGTTTCTTTGTGGCATTTGTGACAAGAAGCTTGATATACCGGGTGACCAAGAAAAAGTGACCCAATGGCATTGGAATTGGGCCAATGCAATCTGTTATACAGTGTGTCCCAAAAAAATTGCGCCCCGTTTGCCTGAAGATTGCGACAAAACGGCAAAAGATTCTCGCCAAACTTTTGCATGATGTTGCTATTCAGATATTCAATTAAAGGTTGCTACCATCCCCGTAAAAATCCATTGAAAAATGATGGAGCTATGACCTTCAGAAGACCAGATTTACCTGATGACTGAAACCAGCGGTCGGCCATTCTATCTTACTATTTTGCAGTGATAAGTATCTTCACGTGAGGTAGGAAATAATTTCTGTGAGGTCAGAAATAGTGGAACTCTCCGAGGATTATCGGAGTTTTCACGAGATCTATGACATTGGAGGTTGCTGTTTCATTTTCAATCCATTAAGCTATTTATCGCTGCAAAATGGTAAGACAAAATGGCCGACCGCTGGTTTCAGTCATCAGGTAAATTTGGTCTCCTGAAGGTCATAGCTCCATCAATTTTCAACGGATTTTCATGGGGATGGTAGCAAACTTTAATTGGATATCTGAAGAGCACCATCATGCAAAAATTTGGCGAGAATCTTTTGCCGTTTTGTCGCAATCTTCAGACAAACGGGGCACAATTTTTTTGGGACACCCTGTATATAAAGTGGCCGATTGAAATGCTTCAAATTTCGTTTTGTTCCTGAAAGACTAGCCTGCTTTATGCCTATACTTTTCAAAGGTATCATACTCGAACAACGGTTTAACATGTGTACCCTAAACACTGACCTGTTTTAGCGAAAAACAATTGCGGAAGTTTTTCTTGAGAACATACCCTTTTTCCCAAGTCAAATAAAACTTCTCAATTTCAGATAAGCTAATCCCTGACAAGTCAGCTACTAAAATTCCAACCACATCGTGTGCTGGTCTGTTAAGTTCTTTGACTCGCAACAAATTCTGCTTCAGAGATTTTGATCAAATATCATTTCAGAGAGTTTAAATTTATCAACAAAAAATACGCCCTTTTTTGAAAAACACGGGCAAGCGCCGACTAGTGCCTTCTTTCAAGAAAGGCACCCTTTCACGTCTTTTTTGCACAAGCATGATAGCTAACACAACAGGTACCAAGGCACCCCCCCCCCCCCCACGGGGGTATTCTTTCAATTTTATTCCGCAGCGTAAATTTCAGGAAAACGACATGCTTGAAGCTTGAAATCCCCGAAAAGTTATTAAAAGCACGGGATCAATTTACAGCTATTTCACCATCAATACAATGAGGACAGTATTTCATTTCAGCCTGAGAATGGGCAACTCAGATTGCGTTCACACGATTCAGGTACATTTTGAAAACAGTGAAAAATGTGACGGACAGGCCTCTCGTTCACATGAAAACAGCACGTATTTTGCCGACAGATTTTCAAAACGGTAGATTTTGAAAACGGAACTCTTGCCGGTACATTTTGAAAAGGGTTTTTGCCGGTATCGTGTGAACGCTGGCTCAAATTTTGCTACCGTCACATTTTCACCGTTTTCAAAATTTGCCGGCATCGTGTGAATGCAGTCCCAGTAGAATGTTTGCAGAGCGAGTTTATAGTCCCTAGGTACCTAAAATATTCCCAGGCTGAAATTAAACACGCTCTTCATCGTTTTGGAGATCTGACATTGAAGTTCAGCCAGTTTATTTTCTTTCTATAACAGATACAGTAAAAACCCGCACATAAGAACCTTCATTTATTAAGAACCTACAGCCTGAAATCATATATTTTGTACCCAATGGATAAGAACTATTTCAGCCTGATATCATAACTAGGTGCTTAATAAAGGGTTTCATTCATTAATTGGGAAATAAATGCAATCTGTTTGCCAATCAACCTCTTTCGTGAACTCCAAAACATTACTCACAGAACTGTAATAGGCAGGGCCTGCAGGGGTAAACTGGGTAAGCTTGGGTTGAAATGGATAGGACCAAGAGTTTAAGTAAGCTTGGCTAAGATTTAGATTCACATATTTCCCTTTGCTAAGAACCTACACCCTGATTACTGGATGTGCCTCATTGCATAAGAACCTAAACAGGCTGAGTTCAAAATCTTAGGTTCTTATGTGCGGGATTTTACTGTAGATTCATTTGATCAATAAAAAAATTCACTTCTGGCCACTTTTAAAGACAAATAGACACAGCAGTAAACAAAGCCAAATAGTAAACTTGGAATAATTTGCAGATCTTTTGAGGACCTTGATGGGATATGCTGACCCAGTTGTACAAGAGTATAGTTAGCCCAAATCTGGATTATTGTAACAGTGTATATGGTCACCACTGCACTTTATTAGAAAGATGTACAACTGTTAGGGGAAGTTCAGAAGAGAGCAACAAAGTTAGTGCCAGGCATAAAGGACAACATGGAATATGCAGATAGACTTCAAGGCATATTTAAGCTTCCAAGTTTAGTGTACAGGAGATCAAGAGGTGACTTCAGTGAAACCTTCAAATTCAAGAACCAGATGTATGCAGTGAACAGATACTCTACTACCATTAGGAAAAGAATCACGTACCAGAGGAAACTGTCAGAAGTTGAAGAAGCAGGGATCCAATACTGCCATCAGGAAACAGTTTTTCAGTTTGAGAGTAACAGACTATTGGAATGGTCTCCCTCATGACATCATAACATCAAAATTGTTAAACATTTTAAAAAACAAGATTGACAAGTTATACGAGGACAGCAAATATTCTATGGAATTTCCTATACCACCTGAAATTTTCTCTTGAAGTGCAGTTTAATCCGTTGTGTTATGTTCAGACCAGAGTGGAGATTTTGCTAAATGCGCATAATCTGTTGTTTTTCTTTTCATACCAAAAATTTTACAATCCTTTTGGTTTCCTACCAATCACGTGCAAAGATCTTCCAGTGCATAAAGCAAAGTTGCCAGTCTGGTGTTTAGATGTGTTATAGGCTTTTAGCCTACATTTACACTACATTATCATTATTATATTATTATACTTGCCAAAAAAATTAAGGATAGGCCATGTAATCAAATTTTGAGGATTTCTCAAAATGTACTTGTTTTTGGAGTATTTGTTTTTGGGATACCTGGTACTGAATTTCTTTTGATAAATTGGTTGATGGGACTCCCCTCCAAGTTGTTTGCATGTTTAGACACACATCCTATTTAGACCAGGAATAGCAGTTGAAAGACTTTGAACACTTGTACCACAGGGGAACATATAAGGAGCACAATTGTTGCGAGCAAACATGGCCAGTGTTCCAAGATCTGCAAAAAGGATAGGGACCTGGGACACAGGCCAACAAAGCTTCCAATATCTCCCTCTTATGCTGTCAGACAGTCATGAATAATCCCAACATAGCGTTTACTCAAGGTAAAATGGGCAAGTTTTAGGTATTGTGGGTAGGGTGCAAACTTTGGATAAATTTTGCTAAAATCTTTGGTCACAGTTTTCCTCTAGCTACAGTTGCTTTAACTACCCTGCTCCTTGCAGGGGTGGCACCAAGAAAGGGCTAGGGGGCTACAGCTTCCCCCATTGGAAGCATCTAGCCCCTGGTTAATGGAAATTTTGTGTTCTTGTCAGAGACATTTGGTAAAATGATGTGCTAAAACTGAATTTTTTAGCCATTTTACTCCATTCCCTTCCAGTTGTTAGCTGCAACCCCCGTTGGAAGATGTCTGGTGCCACCCCTGCCTCTGTGATGTAGTTACGTTGATACATAAGTTCACTGTCTACTGTTTTTAGCAGTCAATTATTTTTGGCAGGTATTGATCTTGATCAAATTAATTTCATATACTGGGTTAGAGCTTTGACTTTTTGTCACAGTTTTAGGGTATATATTTTAAATGACCCGTCAATTTTGGGGTATGGTTTTTGGAAAATTTATGAAGTTTAGGGTGTTATATCACAACTCAAAATGGCACACCCCTGTCATCTGCCTATTGAAGCTACCCCCCCCCCCCCCCCCCGGGCTTTACGCCTGGTCTCAAAAAGGCTTTATGCCATGCCTTATGATATCAACGTTGCAATAAAAGTGGGGTCAACATTTTCTGAGAAAAAACAAAATCATTGTTGATCGCAATTTATGTGGATTATTCATTGCCACACAATGAACGCACGGGTCTACAATTAAAAACAAGGGTGAACTGTGTGCAATAACATATTTACTGTGCGACAATACAAAGCAATTTGCCTTCCTAAAGAGGCCATGCCTTCACTAGTCAGCCATGCAAACAATGATATGATAGTTTGTTGATTGGTCATCCAAGAAATACTGTCTGTGAAATGTAGACTAGGCCTATTCTATTCTACATAAGTCTACCAGATGTTGTCCGAGAAAAGAAAATCACTGTGTGATCTTTTGCTTTACAAACTTCACCATTGCCTTCTAAATGTACGTGAATGAATAATTGTATTTGGTTACCTTGCTTGTTTTCATTTTAGAAGTATCTTTCCTCTCAAGTTCGATGAATGTCTGACTTTGCTTGCTGTCGCTTCTGCGGCCTAACTTTCAATTGCCGCGCTTTAAAAGTTATGGCCTAAGTAAGAACTAGTTCCCAGCCTTCTAATGACCTACAGTAAAATGGGAACTAGTTCCCAGGCCATAACTTTCAAAGGGCGGTAACAGCGGTAACCTGGAGGAGGGAAAACTATTTGAAATTTAGGCCATTAGCGAACGACACAGCAAGATCTAAAGCAAACAAGGAGAAGAATGATTGTATTCGATGAAATAAAGACACGCAAGGTATTTATTGGACTGGTCCAAGTCTCACTTTTTTTCATCAGTCGATTGAGCCACAAAAATGCAAAAGGTAAAGGGCACCTTCCGCATTTTTGTGGCTCAATCGACTGATGAAAAAAAGTGAGACTTGGACAAGTCCAGGTATTTATAAATTCATGCATTTATTGTGGACACGGTGCACGATGTTCTCTAGGGTCTGACGCTCGCACAGTAAAGAAAATGACATGCTATGGGTGTCGTGGTGGACACTAGGCAGAGACGTAATAGAAACCAGGGGGCACAGGGGGGGCACGTGCCCTCTCCAGATTTTGCAATAAAAAGCACACGTTGTTGACAAGTGATAGAAGGAAAATAATTATTTAATGAAGGGGGCATCCTGTGAGGACACAGAGAGAGATGCTCCTTAAGTATATCAAACACATATTTTTTTAAATTTGAGCCAGTATTGACAGCTTCTTACAGTTACGGACCTTTTTACAATTTTTTTAAAGGCTCCATAAAAATCTTCATGTTTCCTGTCTGTTGCCTTTTGAAAATTTGAAAACAAAGTATTTTGAAGCCTTTCCAATCTTTATACCGGGTGAGCCAGAAAAAAGTTCCCACATTTAAAAATTCATAGCATCAAGAGTGCGGGATGGATTGGAATGAATCAATATTTGCTTGACAGCCAAAAGATCGAAGTACTTTTGTGATTTTTCTCGCCTTGTTACAAGCATTGGAAAAAATTGGTAAATTCAAATTTATAAAAACTTTGAGGTTGCAAAATGACTGAAAAAGGCCCAAAATACATGATCAAATCAAAAAAAGACTCCTCGCTCAGAACAATTGAAAAAAGCAATTTCTCATAGGTGAGGGATATCGTCTGCAGATTTGTTGCCATAGGATTGAAAATCTTTAGTATCTGTTCGAGGATCTATGTCGTATTACTCTTGAGAGAGGTGAAACGCCCGTGTGTATTGTTCTGTGTGAGGAGAGTCCTAACGATTTACCGGGTGTCCCAAGAAAATGTATAGAGATTTGGTTGACTCCAGCGATAGGAATTTAGCTTTAATCAATGGCTAATCACTCTAAAAATGTTCCTCTATAGTTAACTATACCTCGTTTGTTAGAATTGGTGCTGTGAGAGCAGAAATATCAATCTTGAAAGCTCAACTTTGTGTCCACGTGCAAACCAGAGCTTTGGCCTTTTGACCTAAGCAAATTACTGAAGCACATCGAAGTTAAAGAGCTGAAATTAACGAAAAAATTAATAAACTGCCCAATGGGTGATCCTGGGTGACTTCTGGAAAACAGAATAACACAAGATCTAATATTGCTCAAATTTCATCAAGGCTATCGCTGATTTATACGCTGTGCCTTAAGAAATTGCTTAGGCCAAAGGGCTAAGGCTCTGGTTTGCAGGAAGAGGCTCATTTGAGCTTTCAAGATTAATATGTCTGCTCTCAAAGCACCTATATCAACAAACCAGGTGTCTATGTTCAAGTCAACTATCGAGGAACATGTTTAGAGTGACTAGACATTGATTGAAGCTAAACTCAAAGCGCTGGCGTCAATCAAATCCGTATAAATATTTTTGGGACACCCGGCATATTTGCAGTGCTTGTTAGAATACGAGAAAAATCATAAAAATATTTTGATCTTTTGGCATTTAACTGAAATTTGAATCGTTTAACTCCACGCAGTACTTGTGATGCTACGAATTTTCGAAAGTGGGAACTTTTTTCTGGCTCACCCGGTATATTATTCAAATACTTTCCAAGCAATGTGATGCAAGAAACAAGTAAAAGTAAAATAAAAATATGCTGAGGATTTCCTTTCTTAATATAATGGAACTTTTATTTCCCCTGCATTGGAGTTTTGTGATTTTCTGGCGATGCGAGAGTTGAGTTTCTTATCAGCTGTTTCTTGTAAACAGTACGTGTAGTTCGTGCGTGTTAATACTTAGGGGCTCCATAGATATGATCATCAAAGACGAAACGAATCTAAGACAGCAAAATATAACATGGCCTAAATCTCACAACACGAGATTCTCCTCCATAACAACAACACTGGCTCCTCTGCTTGGCTGCGTATGTCAGATAACCAATAAAACTGTCTAGATATTACAGTGCGTAGTTCTTACATATAGGTGTGGCACCCAGAATAATCTTAAAGTTACTTTCCAAATTTCATCATAGCAATGGCATATCCATATGGCAACGCAACATCAAAGAGATTCAAGCATAGAGACACAAGGACCTTATGAGAGGCGTACACGAATGGGTCACATGCAAAATCTAAGCTGTGGTAGAAGTGGTGAGCAAGATGGCAGTGAACAAGACGCAACAGAGACCAACAACCACCAGCCCACAGGGGTACTTGGTATACCTTGCTGACGGATGTGCACTCCTTTCCAGGTATCGTTTTCGCCTCTTTTATTAACGCTGAGTATCAAAAGAAGGCAATTTTTCTAAAGCCGGTTGTCAAAAGTGTCATTTCATTGTCTTTCGACAAATTTTTACGTTTTGGAGTGCACAGGGTGTGCGAAAAAACATGTGCGCCGTTTGAATGGCTACTGTGGCGGAGCCATAAATCTAACTTTCTCATTTTTCAGATTTTTAAATAGAAGATATTTCAACTTAGGGTTTGGTACCGAGTTTTGTGTAAATCTGACAAGTGGTTGCTGATTTATTGAGAAAGAATGTTACAATCATTCGTTCCTTCAAAACCAGAGGATTTTGTCTCCCGTACGTAACCTTATAACTTATCATTGCTTCAAAACGACATCATCACTTTCAAGAAGCAAAATATCTGATGATGGACGCATGCCATGGCCTGCAGCACTTGTGTTGCACAATAGCCATTCCTAGCAACCCTAGATATGTTCAATATTCTTGGTTATCACAAAATTCAATGTATGACTATCTGTCTCACTTATCAACATCATCAGAAAATAGGGCTAGGTATGTTTTTTTTCAATCAATTTCGTTGATTGTAACGCAATAAGAATAATGAATCCTCTGGTTTTGAGGAAGCCAATAATTTTGGCTTTCTTGCTCCATAAATCAGCAACTGGTGATCAGATTCACTCAAACTCGGTGTCAACCTTTAATTTGAAGTCTCTTCTTTCAAGTATCTTGAAAACAGAAAAATTGGATTTATGGCTGCTCCTCCACAGAAGCCACTCAAACAGCCGACATGTTTTTGGGACACCCTGTACTTTTCGCCGATTATTTCTAAAGCCGGCTATCATTTCGAGGAAAATCTTCTGAAAGCCGGTTGAAGAGTTTTTCTTGGAGTGCACACCCCGTGCAGAATGTCAAGTAACCCCCCCCCCCCGGGACCACCAGCCATGAAAGAAACTCTATTCAGTCCTTCTACAATCAAACTGAAGCATACAAAGTGTCATTAACACAGGTAATTAAGGCAATGCTTGGTTGTTGTCTGCACTGCTTGTAGCTTTTGGCATCATTTTCTATTCCATTTTACAATATATATTACTGATTACTATACTGATATTAAAAGTGGACATGTAGGATGGGGACAGTGGTCCTATATATGTCCCAGAAATCAGTTTATTTGGTTTTTTGATGAGGCATTGTTTGTATTAAAAACTACGTTTTTTAAAAGGCATTTAAAAGTAGCTAGTTTATTCTTCACTGCATTTATTGACTATCTATTTTTTGCGACCTTTGTTCCCAAAAGTGGGTTTACATTGTGCCTAAAGCTTGTTGGAGATCTTACTCTTCAGAACGCTGATTCTGTAGCTATGAACCTCAGATGACTCTCAAAAACAAGACGTCTGTAGTTTGCTCATAGTTAACTCTCATGACACTTCTGCATTCTAGGTACACCAATAATCCAAGCTACCTAACTCCTGCAGTAAATTGTATGTGCTTTCAATTAACCAATCACAACTTGATAAACAAAGTAATGAAATTAATCATTTTGCAATAGTTACTGCAATAGGTTGCGTTACTATTGCGTTTCACTTTTGTTAATTAGATGCCATCGTAACTATGATGCCATGCGTCATACTAGAAAAGATGCGATTACGTAAATAATCATTGCAAACAATAATAAGAAAAACTGTTTCTGATGAATAAAGATGTGCCGCGTTGTCACGACATCCGAATGAATGAACAGTGTCTCTGAGCATACTCTGAGTCAGTGTCTCTGGAGGGATTCTAATTAACTATCATAACAATACATTTCTAATCTTTACATAATGATGCTGCGCGATAGGACTCCACAACAAAGCTGGAAAATGCTGTCAATGGCATTGCTATATATGCATAACCTGGACTTTTTATGAATTTAGTGGACAAAGCTTGTATCTGACAATCCTAATTGAAGTGACGGATTTTTCAAGTAATCCTTAACAAAAATAAATTAAGCTCTAGCTTTATTTTAGCAAATTAAGCTCTAGGCTATTCGTTCATTTAAGATATTTTGTGTATTAATCCTAAACAAAACTCGTACAAAAACAACACATTGTGGACTTTTGGACAGTCAGGCGAAGTAAAAACTGGTTTATTTTTCGTAATACTCTGGAAACGCACAGGTAGAAGCATTCCCTGGGTAAACATTATTAGTTTTTATCTTTGTTGGCTCTCGGTTTTGGTACCCAGGGTAGTACAGGGTGTTTAAAAAGAGTACTCCTTTTTGATCGAACAAGGGAGCAAAACTATAAAATTTCGGGATTTTTTTAGTTCATTGCTACATTCGTCGATCTTCAACTTAAATGCACATACCTTGCATTTTGAAATCGTCCACCAAACACCGGAGATATGCTAAAGGATTCTATTTAGTAGGGGTACGGGCGAAGCAATCTTCAACCAAAGCGTTTCAAGATTAAGTTTTTGCCTTCATACCGGGTGCGCCAAAATAAACTATGCACGTTTGACAGGCCACAATAAATCGTACACTGGACCGAATTTGAAGATGTATGACTTAATCTTTAGCAGAAAGCCTGAATTAGTTTCTGGGACTATTTGCAAATTTTTCCGTGTTCAGTTTTTAGAGTTGGAAGCGAGTTTAACATTGAAAACGATAAAAAAACGTCGATCAAATTTTAAAAGATGTAACATGAATGAACAAAGAGACAACGTTTTCAGGGGGATTTGGGGGTTTAGTACGAGCTCTTGTACAGCAGATTACAATTGGTCATTTTCTAAATCGCAAATCACCACGAACAAGTTCTCTCCCTGTCTAAAGAGTGAAACATCAGTTTTGAAGTTCAAGACTTACTGCAAGGATTTTAACTTTGACTTTTAACATTTTCTTTAAACTCTACTATTGTAAATAACTTTTAAAACTATATTGGTGTAAATTATATATTTAGGTATTTTAGGTTGACAGGTCCTTGGTTGATAGCAGCAAATCCATTTTGCTGAACAAGTTTACCTGTATAAATTTGGTTTTGTTATTATCATCATTATTATTATTATTATTATTATTATCATTATTATTATTATTATTATTATTATTATTCATGTCGATTCTTTAGAAAACTTGATCGATGTTTTTTTATCGTTTTCAGTGTTTTCGAAAATTAAAATTTTAGGAAACTTGCTTCTAGCTCTAAAAACTGAAAGTGGAAAAATTTGCAAAAAATCTCAGTATCTAATTCAGACTTTCTGCTAACGATTAAGTCATACATCTTCAAAATCGGTCAAGTGTACGATTTATTGTGGCCTGCCAAACGTGCATAGTTTATTTTGGCGCACCCGGTAGTGCAAATTTTCATTTCCATATAGAAGAAGTTAGAACATATTGATTTCTGAAGCCTCGTGATATTTGCATCAATTACACCATAATTGACATCGTTGCTAGGCCCCTTTCGAACGTAAGCAAAAATAGCTTAGAAATACGCTGAAATACGTTGGTTTGAAACGGTTCTACAAGAGCAAGCAGATTCAAGCAGTGACACGAAGATCTCACTTCAAAAATAAAAACACTTTTGAAATGAATTAAATTCTTGATTGCATAAACAGCATGAAATTGCAAGCAGCTGCCATGCTGGTCGACGTCTGGCATCTTGAGAAGTTATAGCTTCATTGTTTGGTCGAAATTGAAAAATAGAAAATTGATTGTTTTCTGAGCGGTCGTTGGATGATGCTTTGTTTGCTGACGTGTTTTTGGAAACAGATGTTACTATGGTGATGAGACTGTTGATGCCTATTTTTTGCTGAGTATTTCGTACAACAAAGTCGGATCGAGTCTGTTCCGTAAAGTTCCCCTGACCGATCCTATTCCGCAGCTCCCATTCCACTGTTCCCATTCTACGTTTTTTTGCAGCCAGAAAAGGAACTGGGCATTGCTTCATTCGCCTCGAATTGTCAATTGATATAAATAAATTATAAGCAATGTGAATAAGGTCTTCTTATCACTTTTCAGTTTCTTCATCAGTTTATCTGTTCAGAAAACATTGCTCGACCTTCAGGATTCAGGATTACAATTTTCTGGGGTTCTGAGAATCTCCTCAGAGTTTTCATGCTATGGTCTTTTCGTCCCCGCGTAAAAATATCTGGAGAGCAATAAACAGCAGAATATGATAAACCAGCACAGTTATAAAGGAGACTGAAGATACGCCTCCCTTCCCCATATCACTTCAACTGGTCATGCGGGCCTAGTAACGGGGAAAAGAAAGGGGATGGGAACGTGATCTAAATTGGCTGTTTTCTGCGTTTGTTGTTGTTGTCTACGTATTGCGATAGCAACAGCATAAGTGCATATTCTAAGGAGCCTTTCAATTAATATTTCCGCGTTCAACGATTCTTTGAAATTGATTAAAATGCAAATCCTACTTATTGTCTATATGATGCAATTTTTGGACTTCTCTAAGTTTTTTGATTGCGAACGTCACAATGACACTCTAGACAGGGATTCTATCTAATCATTATCAATGACAAGGAAAACACGCACTTCTCTTCTCGTTTTCTTCAGTGTTGGTTGTTTGTACAACTGAAAAATCACTGGATCAGGCAAGCTTTGGAGAGCAGTGATATAATAGTACAGTGAAGCAGGCAAGTACAATGCTTGATATTCATATTCATTTTTAGCTATCTGTTTTATTGTAATCCAACGATAAAGAAATTGATAATTACAATAATGATAATAATTCTCTCAGCAGCATTTCAGTGCGTAGCATTTTTACAAAAATTCAAAATTAATCGTTTAATTTTAGCGTAGCGTTTCAAAAATTCTAGCCTGTAGGCTGTAGTAGTCAGTGGGTAGAAGGTGTAGGACTTAGTCCTTCTGTTCTCAGTTAAGTTAACATTTACTTTCCTTTTAATGGCTGAAGATTTAAGAAAATCTAGTTTTATGTCTGAGGAGCGCTAAGAAAGTTTTGAAAGCCAAACTCAAGAGCATGACAGGAAACTTGTCGCTGAAAGTTCATTCTTTATTAGTAATCATCGTTTTGCTTTGAACCCAATGAAGGGCTGCAAAGTCAGAGGATTACACCACTGCGAGTCTTTTTGCCCATATTGGAAAATGGAAGGCCCAAGTGTGACCCCATGTATTTGCACAGTGTATAAATTGTAACAGTTTGGTCTATCTAACGTCTATCTATCGCTGAGTGTCTGTCTCTCAATTTCATTTGAAGAACATATTGGCTCTTGCCGCTTGACAATAACATGTTGAACGATAAAACAATTTGAACGAAAAGGGCCCAAACTGCTATTGGGTAAAACAACAAGGGCCTGCTGAGCCAATGGCCCACCACTGATCCACTAGTTACAATGTTAAAAGATTCTCTGAACCCAATAAACTTTATATAACTACTAAAAATTGTGCTATTCGTCAGGGCAGGGTGGGGGAGTGTGGGGCTACGGGGTAAAGTGGGTTTACTGAGCTGTTTGCTGTCTACATAATAAACTACCTTTTTACATAAAACATTCGTCCTAGACGTATCTCAACTCGTTTCATAAAATAATTTTACTGAACGGCCTACTGTGCAAGAATCTCAAAGCCCAGAAAACTTTCTCCTGCCACTCTTGTACTGTTGTTCTGCTTTTCTGGTCGATTTAATGAACATGAGGTTTATTTCGAAGTCATTAAAGCGATGGTTCTTTTTATGCTTATTTTTCACCAGGTGGGGTAATGTGGGCCTACGGAGAATTCAGCCATAACTCAAATTCAACGAAGCCTTGAACTGCTTAGGATTTTTGCACTTATACATTTATCCTGCCACGTTGTTTTGTGTCTAAAATGCGAAAAAGGGTTTACTGTTACTGCGGTTGCTGTCTAGTAACCGGTAAATTGGAGTAAACATACTTCAACCAGTTTTATTTAATTGTTACTGTCAAATTCGCTCACTGAGTTCCGAGTCACCGCATAAGGACACGTTAGTTTTATTTTCGTCCGGGAACGGAATTGCTTGCGATAAAAGGCAATGATTCTGATTTTATCGAAAAGAAAGTTGTTGGGAAATGTAATTCTGTTAATTTTTTTAATCATTTTTCCTTTCATATTCTCATATTGTGCAAGTTTTAAAAATAGACCCACTTGTCCTGCTCATCGGGAAAAGTGGGCCTATTTTAGTTGCCAAAAGAAAACTTTTTTTGCAGCAAGCGTATCGCAATGTCGTGATGCTTTCGTAATGTCACAATTTAGCTACTGTCTATTGATGTAGATGTTTCATGATAATGATAGACGAGTTAAAGTAAATATTAACTCCATTCACGACAGAGCATTACGAATAGCGTATCATGATAGGACCTCTAGTTCTGAAGAACTATTAATGCATTAATTACAGACCATTCAGTCTCCATTCATCAACGAAATCTACAGTTGCTTGTCACTGAAATTTACCGAACAAGGATGAGTTTAAATCCTTATTTTATGAAAGAAATTTTCGCGGAGCGAGAAATACACTGCAACTTAAGAGTTACGACCAACATCTATGCACGCAAACCTAGGACTACAGCCTATGGGCTAGAAACTGTGAGTTTTCTGGGGCAGAATCTTTGGCGAGATTTCCCATTGCATATAAAAGAGTGCCGATCTGTAGAGTATTTTAAAAGGGAAATTAAGTTTTTGAATTTTTCATGCAACTGTAGATTGTGTAAAGATTTCATTGTAAATTTAGGTTACATTTAGGTTACAATTAGGTTACATTTTTGTATTAATAATGATTGGCATTCATTAGCCTATTGCTATAAACTACGCCAACCTTAAAGAAAGTAATTATTATTATTATTATTATTATGGTAGTAAAGCGTTTCCCGTCTTCTCATCCCGGTTCAAAATGTGTTACTTTCTCTGTTAACAACGGGGGAATTTCGTAATTAACAGCGCAAACATTTTCAGCAATGAAGCATTTCAGTGCAAATGCTTGAACTCCGAACAACAACGCTCCGGATTCAAAGAGAGCAAAAGAAAGATCTGCCTCCCTTTCAATCCACAACGAACTTGTTTCTGTTTCAAGCGTTTCAAACGTTTCAAACCCCATTCAAATTGTGCCGTTTACGAAGTCATTTTCCCTTTGTTCTGGTTACGAAACGTTTTAGTGTAAATGGAAGTCAGGGGGGGGGGGAATCTTGACCTACGTTCTGATGGGGACGTGCAATTTTCCCCGAAAGATTCCGCAAATTCTAAAGAATTTCAGAGCCTTGATTCCGTTGCTCAAGTGAAACTCTGGGCCATAATTCTGGAAATTATGAAGCATTTCCTGTATTTCGTACACTTTTGCAAAATTATCTCTGGAGCAGGACCTTTAATTCCTTAAAGGACAAGTTCGGGGTTGGTATGATTGATGATAAATACAAGATAGTACTGCTATGAATGATGTATGATACTTTTTCCCACTATTCTTAGCCTTCTCCTTGTGAAATTACGTATTCAAATAAGCAATTTGAGCGAAGTGACGTCATATTGCGCAAACGAAAGCGAGGCTGTGTGATTGTTTTTAAGAAAGTGGAAAAGAGTATCATACATCATTCATAGCAGTATTATCTTATATTTATGATCAATCATACCAACCCGGGACTTGTCTTTTAAATCTGAAAATGATTTTTGGAAAAAGTACTGCTGTCCAATTGCATACCATAAAAAAACTAAGATACTCCTCCCCCAAGATACCCCTCCCCCGAGAAACGAAAGACTAAAGCGGTGAACGGTATGATTGATTCCGTACTATTTTAATCTGAAAACACGTAAATGAAACGTACAGTCTTGCACGAAGGCTAATGAAACGGGGCTTGACTGGCCTCAGATAAACAATTCGTTGCCTTGATACCGCGATTTCCAGCTGACCTTCAAAATCATCTGCAATTTCGGCTATTTCTTTGTTATTGGTAGCAGCTGATGAGTGTGGGAGGCCCTAACAGATCTGTTTTGTCCAAATTGCATAAAGTGTATAATAGCCTTTGCCCTTCTAAAATGTGGGATGAACTGTGGAATTAACCATGGAGTCTTATGTGGTGATGGAATTTGGAATCGAATGTGGAATCGAATGATGAATGCAACCGGTTTTACGGTCTTTGGCCTAAGCAATGGCAGGTTTATGGTTCCTTTCTTTTTTAACGGTTGGCAGATTTCTTCACTGAAAGCATGATTCGAGAAGTCAAGTTATCACAAAATTGAGGATGAAGCTACGATTATTTGCGCAGCACCCAGGGGGTGGGGGTAGGGTAACTACCATATACGGGATGTGCCATTTTTTGGGGTACCTTTTTTCAGGCTGAAAATGAATTTTAGGGTGTCATTTGTGGTAAGATCACAAATAGACATAAACTTTGGGTGTCATTTTAGAAGAATAACGCTTCAGGGTATTAAATTTTTATCTAATTTCAGATACTTGGTAAGAATTTTGAATTTTGTCACAATTTTAGGGTGTCTATCTTGAATAGCCCGTATTTAGGGTATGGCTTGTGAAAATTCATAAATTTTAGGGTATGATTTTAAAATTCAATTTGGCACACTCTCGTAATCCGCCTATTGAAGTTACCCCCGGGCGCAGCGCAAATACGGTATCACAAGGGCTTGCTTGGACTTCATTGGATTGGTGTAAGGATGGGGAATAACTCGCACCCATCTTTTATTTCCCTTTTCATTCGTTCATCAGTCTGGTTGACAATGGCTCTTTGATCGTGATGTTCAGTAAGAATCCGCAAAAATAGAAACCACTTTTTAAGAAACCTTAGGCTGATTTTGTTGAGAAATGGTACCGTCATAAAAAACTTGTATGGGTTTTAATGGAAGGCCAAACAGGCTGTTTCGAAAAAAGTGGTTCTTATTTGCTAAGCCGTCCATTTTTCCTGCAGGGAAAATGCTGTATAGAACAAATCTAGAAACATGCATCCAAACACTCGTCTTCATGGCATTGATGTTTTCCTGGACTACTGCTGTATCAGGTTCGTTTCTTCTCGTCATATTGCACCGGTGTTTTGCTTGGAAGATTTCCTATTCTCCCCATACTTGTTGCCCACTTGTTGGGGAGACGAGATACGGTTTGTCCGAGGAAACGTATGTGCCCCCCCCCCCGTGCAGTAGGTTAATGCTCATGCGCAGTAGCCTTTTGGGTTCGAACTCTGACGGGCGCATGAGCATTAACCTACTGCACTGGGGGACACATATGTTTCCTCGGACAAACCGTATCTCATATCTGTAATATTTAGACCACAGTTGCCCCCACTTGCTCCCTAAATTCGCCACTGCTCTGAGTACATTGTCGTTTTTTAATGAATTACTTGATTACATATGCCTACGCCGTACCACATGCAAAACAAACATTGTTATCATTTTAATCAGAACTATGGACTGATGACATCATATTGTTTTCTAACTTCATCAACATGCAAAGAAATATATGTCATAGACAAAATTAAAGAGGAAAATGTCAATGAACTTCGATGACGACAATCCAGACAGATTCAAAGGAAAAGACGCAAGGTTTAAGGTTACGGTAAACGTTTGTAACACGAGATTTGGTTTTCTCTCCCTAAAAGCCACACTAGTAACGAAATCTAGCTAAACTATATATAATTCGATTCGATGCACAAGAATTTTGGGATTCTAACCATATCAGAATAATTGGAAAATGTTGTAAAATGATACTTTCCAGGCATATTCATTGCTTAAAAGAATGTACCACGCTCAAAGCTATTTTGTACCCTTGCGTTTGAGGTACGAAAATCTGACTCAAGCAATTAGGGCTTAAAAAGAAATTTACCCATTTTAACAAAGGAATTGATATACATTGTGTGGTTTCATACTTGTGTTCAAGCACGCGAGAGGCCTAATAGGTCAAAAAACCAGGATCAACATTGGAACCACATCGAAAAAACTTTGTTTCGAAAATTGCAGTTTTTTTCTTTTAAATCAAGATTTCTCCCTTTTCAACATATCTGTTATTCCCAAAGATGGTATCTTTGTGTTTCTCAAAAGTTGGGCTGTTGAGATCTGAGGAAATCCGAAAATCGACATTTTTGGCCTACAAACGTTTACCGTAACCTTAAAATCATTGGATGAACATATTTTTTATTTGATGATAGAACATTCGAATGACGAAGATAGCAACAAGGAAGCAGAAGAAGCAAGAGAAATAAAGGAGAAAATTACATACGGTCTAATTTTACTCGAAGCAGCATTGAAAGAAGATTTGCGAAGTGGTAGTAGTTCTGTTGCTTCTGGATCGCATCAACAACTAAATTGCCAAGGTTCACAACAGTTATCAAGGAGTGCCTCAAGATAAAAATTGAATTCAAATGCTTCATCAAATATTTCTACTCAGATTTTGAAAGACTGCGAATTATACGTTGAACGTGAGAGTTCTGTTATTGAATGACGCGGAAAATAAGAAGATTGCTGTTCTCTTTGAATGAACTTTACCTATTAGAATAGGATTAAAGCTGAATCAGCGAGTTGGAGAATCGACTCTCTACATTATGAATCACTGACAAAATATATTAAGGGAATCAACACGAGTAGAAGCTGGCCCGAGCCAAGTTGAAAATATATACCCTATCGTATTTCCCCAGGGGGGGGGGCACTCATCACATGCACATACGGGGAGGTAAGTCCGATATTTTTGGGTCAGAATATTGCCGAAAGTGATATTTTTGGGTCCAAATAAATTGAAATTATGTTTTTGACATTTTTGGGCATCAACTATTGTGAAAATGATATTTCTGGGTTCTTTAGAGGCAATCCTGGCGTCAATTTGCATTGTTTCAGGATCTTTTATGATCGTTGACAGATGTCAAGGTATAAAATGAGCTGATATTTTTGGGTTGTAATGAAACTAAACTGATATTTTTGGGGTTCCTGAAAATTTCTCGGACTGGCCTCCCCGTATGTGTATGTGCCGAGTGTCCCCCTGGGCGTATTTCATAACTGTAAGACGTGCTGTTTTATTGTGTAGCTACAGAAACAATGCGTGCGAGGCATTTTCTTGAGCCTATTTCTAGCGGCCAGTCGATGTATATCTGTGTCTTTCTCTTTGATAGAAAATTTCAGTGATAGGATCATAATCGAAATTTGGCAATTTTTTATATGGTGAAACAATTTCTCGATCGCAGGCAATATTTCTAACCAATGTGTCTTGTTATTGCAGCTACTAATTGCACAGTTACTAACAACTGTGTTGCAAATGCTACTTGCATCAGTCATACATGTGTATGTGATACAGGATACACAGGAAATGGAACACAAGTATGCAATGGTGAGTGAAGTTTGATACCTGTAGGTAAAATTTCCTGCTCATTAGTTATTAGTCTTTTTAACCCTAGCTCGCCTGGGAGTTTTGAAGCGGTCAGTACCTGGGGGCGAGGCTGGATTCCTATTCTAATTTTGAGCTAATCATTAAATTTTTGATAAGTGCATGTCTGGAGCTATTAGCATACCAAATTTGGTTGCTCTACCTATTACCAGTGAAGAGTCAGGTAGGGGGCTTTTTTGCTCCCCTCCAGACCAAAATAAGACGTGTTCGATAGCCCGACCATTATGGAGTTAACATATGCAAAGAAACTTTTTGCCGAAAGATGTCCTTGGCAAATTGGTGCGGGTGCAATGTTAATTAAAACATGACACCACACTCATCCATGATTTCGCTGAGAAAGGAGTACATTTGAAGCAGAATCCTAGGTCCTAAAATCTAATATAAAAATGGGGTAGTTTTCTTCAAAAAATATCCCAACCCAAAAACAGTTAAATGCTGGTGGACTCGGGACCCTAGAATAAAAGTCGATTTCACCTGGCCCAAGTTTGATACGCCAAGTTTCATGGGATTCTACTGTTTTCCATCAAAGAGATATCAGTAAAGTGTATGGTAATAAAGTCCAAAATCCCAAGCCTTTCTCTCAGAACGAGTTTTTTGTACTGTACAGATCTCGTTAGGGCTCAGCGATACTCCTTTAAATGGGGGTTAGCTTCAAAATTTTCCATGATAAGGGGTCTTTTCACCAACTAGAAGGTCAGAGAAAAGGGTATCCTATAAAATTGTATGAACGAGCGTGGTGTACCTTTCACTATTGAATTGCACCCACTTGGATTATATAGAGATATTGTAGAGTCACATTTTTTGCACCCACTGGGATTATATAGAGATATTGTAGAGTTACATTTTCCATATTGAATTCTGTGTGGGGGGATTTATGTTGAGTCTCGATTACTTAACCCTATCTGTACTGGGCGATTTTTTAGGTATTTTGTACTGGGGGGCGTTTTTCGCCCCCCCCTCTTTTTCTCCAAAACTACATAAGATATAACAATAAGACTTACCCCTATTGTTATTTAGACAATAGGCTATTCAAACATAACAATGAAAATTAATAAGTCACGTGATTCGTTGCTAGGCAACCGAAAAACTGAGGAAAATTGGCAAATTTTACCTTCTTAACCAAAAAAATTCTATTTAATCAACCACTCAACCAATTTCCTTCCAATTTGTTTCAAATAGTAGAAAATATGTCATAGTTCAAAAATATATCCTTTTCAAAATTTTTTAGCTTTTATTTTTAGCACAATTAGTCTTAAATTAGCCTTTTGTTGCATGCATGTACTTTCATCACAGGCTTTTGCCAGTCCTGTCCTTTTATCTGGTAAATATAGACTAAAAATGAATCAAATTAATAAGATGAAGCAAATTAGACTAAAAAAATGTATATTTTACACTTCTCTATTAGAGAAATGACGTCATAAATGTGAATGACGTCATAGATATTAAATTTTGCTGACATAAGCAAATATGAGAAATTTATATATCAAATGAAAGTACTCATCAAATGCAATCGAATGGTGCATGTTTGAGAACGATCAAGCAAACAACACGAAAACTATGGACATTTTAAGCTTTTTTGTTGTTGACTACTCTCCAAATATGGTATTACTGTGGTCACATGATCAGAGGTAGAACAATGAAATGTTAAGAATTTAATTGCCTATGAAATTTGAGTAAAAGTCACCAAAACTGGTGGTTTTATCTCTTGTCGTTTTAGCGTAAAGCAGCAAAAACTGGTAGGGGGGGCGAAAAACGCCCCCCCCCCCAGTACGAATAGGGTTAAGCCTCAAAATTGCAGAATTTTGTTGTTAGAATTGTCGAGAGGGGGTTGACGGGGGTCTTCGGTACCGGTAAACTCTTCATGTACCAGGTTCCACCCCCTCCGCCCAAACTGAAGGTGTTGGTACAAGGGAATACCAATTTTGGAGAAGGGAAATAATAGGTGATACGGTTAGTTATTTTTAAAAAATCCTAGATTTTCAAAATAAGTGGTGAAAATATATTTGATGCATCACATGTTAGATAATAAGATCACCAGGAACGAATAAATAAGTAAATACTTCATCGTAAGTTATAGTTACCTCGTGATTTATTTTTATTGTACAGGCCTTGGCCTTAATTGCATAAATTTTTTTATCAAGCATTTTTCTTCTTCTCCATACCTCTAAAAAGTAGCGTTGCAAAGTGGTAGCTTTATCTACAATCGCGGACAAAACTGATGAGACACTTTGCTTTGTGGAGGAAATTTTGAGTTCAGATCCCCCTCCCCCGCCCCCATCGCAATGTTGGAGGCTGATGGAAATTTCATAGATGAGTTCACAAGTATGTGCTCTTCAATCAACCAAACCAACATTGCAATCAATGGGGGGGGGGCATCAGCAGTGGAAGGTGGTATAGTTTACATGCAGGGAAGGCATCTTTCAGCACACAACTCATTTTTTCAGCGAGTTTTATCCGGGATTGCAGTCCTTGATATGTTTACCGTCTATTCATAATTTTATCTGATGAGTTCTATCTTATACATTGGTCCGAGAAATTTTCGACGAGGGCCAATAAATACCAAATCTGGCAGAGAAAAGACCGTAGAAGGGGTTGATTTTTATCAACCAAAGGCAGCAGAAAGGGTCAGCTTGAAATTTTGCTAACTAAATCCCTACCACAGAATGTCTAAAGAAACCCAAGAGGCATTTCGTTCGGATAGAGGATCATATACTGAAAACATTTGGGTGCAAATTGCCAGTAGGGTGCCGGCGGTGGTAATCGGACACTTAAGGAAAACTAAATATTTTCATAAGAAACTTTAATCAAAGACAAAAACCGAAAATGCCAGGTGAATGGACATGTATTTTGACATATTTTCCCGAAATTTCTTTGTTTTTTACTTTGCCTGCTTTTCTTTGACAACGATGTTTTTGAGACTGATCTTGGTGGTGGTTTTCGGACAGTGGCGGTGGTTTTCGGACAGTGGCGGTGGTTTTCGGACAGTGGGTTCACAATGCGGAATGTGCCAAGGAAATTATTTTTCTGTTTATACTTGGCAAGTATTCCGTCTATGAACTCTTTTGCTTCATTTTTCTTGTCTTTTTTTCTATCCTTGAATGCGAAAACAATGGTTCGACTGTTGGTTCTCGTAATGGCATTCCAGAGCGCTCTTGGTACACACAAACACTCTAAAAGCTAGGAGATGCGTTCGCAAAATGTTGTTTTGATCTCGTTACTATTTTTGATTGATGTATAAATAGATATTTATGAATGAAATGTCAAAATCCAAAAAACATTCAAATCCGACCTTTGTTCATGCTCCCAAACGACTGATTTATTTGGTGTCCGAAAACCACCGCCATGAACTTTTATGACCATTCTATATGACATCTGCTGTCCTCCTTTCAATGAAACTGTTTTAAGTCTTTGGCATAATGCTATGCGTTATTTACATGCTAGACATCCAATTTAAGTGATTGTTCAAGATTTTTGCTTCTTTCTGGAATGGATTCAGAATTTTGAATCAGGGATGTGATATTCGCAACGACAACTTCTACAATGTCAAGCACAACGAAAGCAACTTCTTTAGCTTGTTTTACATTCATGAAGGCTTTTCATAATTTTGTTTAGTATCTATAATGTTTGCTTTCAGTACCAAGAAATACCCTCTTTGATGGATTTCATGTGTAACGTACTTTTCTGTCGGTTTTCGCAAGTGTCCGATTACCACCGCCGTCCGATTACCACCGCCGACACCCTATTGGCAGCATATCAAGGGCGCAGATCTTCAGATTGGAGTATTGTCATTACAATGCAATATGTACTAAATTTACTTTTTTGTATAAGAAACCAAGAATTTGGGCCTGTACTGAAAGTTTCTAACAATTATAATATTGTGAGTACTGAGAGTTCCCTGCAAGTTTCTTAAATGTTCCATAACAATCTTCATGTTCATTACATTCATAGTGAATATTTTAACAAATTTTTCTTTGAAACCTTCCAACGTTTCAACATTACTCAAGTACCTTTCCCAAAAACAATGACACAGGAAACAAGTAAAAATAAAGGAAAAATGTGTTAAAGATTTACTTTGTCAAAATAAATTGTTTTTTAAGTTACACTCTTTTTTTGATAAGAATACTTTAAATTTTGTCCAGCCTCGATATTCTTAAGAAATTTTCGTTTTGAGCCTGAATGTATTCTTAAAGTATTTATGTCAGTCATGCGATTCTCTGTTATGAACATCACAAAACAGGCAACTGCTGAAAAATGAGACACAAATATGCCAGCTGAGGCTGGTAATATTCTTATAATATTCTTAAAAATTGGATGATTCTGAGCCTGAATACTCTTATAAACATTATTCTTATAAAAAGAAAAGAGTGTATATTTTTCCATGACGGATCAGTCTCTTACCAGCAGTATCTTATAAAATTGATATACGGATGGATCTTACGCTTGTGATACTGCATATACAGTAGTGTCCCGCATATAAGAAACACAAATTTAAGAAACACAGACCCTGAATTTCAAATAATACCCCATTTTATAAGAAACTTGTTCAGGTCTGAAAAAATCTCGTTTCTTATTTAAAAACTATGTATTGAAACCTTGGAATTTTTCAGCTTTCCAGTTGAATTGAAGTGTACCTAGATTAAAATCAAAACAAGAATATTATATGCAGACTAAGCAAAAAGTACCTTTCTGGAATAATTGTTGCATTTCCTTAGAGTGAAAATGTACAAATACAATTCAAAATATAATTTGTTGCATCGGAGCGAATGTCTGAGTAACTAATCGATAGCACATGATTTTTGTAATAAGAAACTTTACCCTGATTTGTAAGTTTATCTCATTTTATAAGAAATGCATCAGATCTGAAAGTGAAAAAGTTGTTTCTTATATGCGGGACACTACTGTATTGGAAATGGAGTAACATGTACAGGTAGGCCGAAAATAAGTGTTGTTGTTAGTTTGAGTTGTTATTGTTGTATTTTGGAGATATTATTCGATCTATGTTAAAGTTTTAAATTATTTGTTTTTGGAATATTGTTGATTTTGTGTTGGGATCTTTTTATACCTAGAAGGTGAAGTTTTGGATCTGATTATTGGTGCTTTCATTTTTTAGATAACGATGAGTGTACTCTTAGTACTCATAATTGTCACAACAATGCGACATGTTTTAATACGGATGGATCATTTACTTGCGCTTGTGACCCTGGATATAGTGGAAATGGAGTAACATGTACAGGTAGGCACAAAATAAGTGTTGTTGTTAATTTAGTTTTTGTTATTATATTTTGGAGATATTATTCGATCTATGTTAAAGTTTTAAATTATTTGTTTTTGGAATATTGTTGATTTTGTGTTGGGATCTTTTTATACCTAGAAGGTGAAGTTTTGGATCTGATTATTGGTGCTTTCATTTTTTAGATAACGATGAGTGTACTCTTAGTACTCATAATTGTCACAACAATGCGACATGTTTTAATACGGATGGATCATTTACTTGCGCTTGTGACCCTGGATATAGTGGAAATGGAGTAACATGTACAGGTAGGCACAAAATAAGTGTTGTTGTTAATTTAGTTTTTGTTGTTATATTTTGGAGATATTATTCGATCTATGTTAAAGTTTTAAATTATTTGTTTTTGGAATATTGTTGATTTTGTGTTGGGATCTTTTTATACCTAGAAGGTGAAGTTTGAGATCTGATTATTGGTGCTTTCATTTTTTAGATAAGGATGAGTGTACTCTTGTTACTCATAATTGTCACAACAATGCAACATGTAGTAATACGGATGGATCGTTTACTTGCGCTTGTGTCACTGGATATAGTGGAAATGGAGTAACATGTACAGGTAGGCACAAAATAAGTGTTGTTGTTAATTTAGTTTTTGTTGTTATATTTTGGAGATATTATTCGATCTATGTTAAAGTTTTAAATTATTTGTTTTTGGAATATTGTTGATTTTGTGTTGGGATCTTTTTATACCTAGAAGGTGAAGTTTGGGATCTGATTATTGGTGCTTTCATTTTTTAGATAACGATGAGTGTACTCTTGGTACTCATAATTGTCACAACAATGCAACATGTAGTAATACGGATGGATCATTTACTTGCGCTTGTGACCCTGGATATAGTGGAAATGGAGTAACATGTACAGGTAGGCACAAAATAAGTGTTGTTGTTAATTTAGTTTTTGTTGTTATATTTTGGAGATATTATTCGATCTATGTTAAAGTTTTAAATTATTTGTTTTTGGAATATTGTTGATTTTGTGTTGGGATCTTTTTATACCTAGAAGGTGAAGTTTGGGATCTGATTATTGGTGCTTTCATTTTTTAGATAACGATGAGTGTACTCTTGGTACTCATAATTGTCACAACAATGCAACATGTAGTAATACGGATGGATCATTTACTTGCGCTTGTGACCCTGGATATAGTGGAAATGGAGTAACATGTACAGGTAGGCACAAAATAAGTGTTGTTGTTAATTTAGTTTTTGTTGTTATATTTTGGAGATATTATTCGATCTATGTTAAAGTTTTAAATTATTTGTTTTTGGAATATTGTTGATTTTGTGTTGGGATCTTTTTATACCTAGAAGGTGAAGTTTGGGATCTGATTATTGGTGCTTTCATTTTTTAGATAACGATGAGTGTACTCTTGGTACTCATAATTGTCACAACAATGCGACATGTTTTAATACGGATGGATCGTTTACTTGCGCTTGTGTCACTGGATATAGTGGAAATGGAGTAACATGTACAGGTAGGCACAAAATAAGTGTTGTTGTTAATTTAGTTTTTGTTGTTATATTTTGGAGATATTATTCGATCTATGTTAAAGTTTTAAATTATTTGTTTTTGGAATATTGTTGATTTTGTGTTGGGATCTTTTTATACCTAGAAGGTGAAGTTTGGGATCTGATTATTGGTGCTTTCATTTTTTAGATAACGATGAGTGTACTCTTGGTACTCATAATTGTCACAACAATGCAACATGTAGTAATACGGATGGATCATTTACTTGCGCTTGTGACCCTGGATATAGTGGAAATGGAGTAACATGTACAGGTAGGCACAAAATAAGTGTTGTTGTTAATTTAGTTTTTGTTGTTATATTTTGGAGATATTATTCGATCTATGTTAAAGTTTTAAATTATTTGTTTTTGGAATATTGTTGATTTTGTGTTGGGATCTTTTTATACCTAGAAGGTGAAGTTTGGGATCTGATTATTGGTGCTTTCATTTTTTAGATAACGATGAGTGTACTCTTGGTACTCATAATTGTCACAACAATGCGACATGTTTTAATACGGATGGATCGTTTACTTGCGCTTGTGTCACTGGATATAGTGGAAATGGAGTAACATGTACAGGTAGGCACAAAATAAGTGTTGTTGTTAATTTAGTTTTTGTTGTTATATTTTGGAGATATTATTCGATCTATGTTAAAGTTTTAAATTATTTGTTTTTGGAATATTGTTGATTTTGTGTTGGGATCTTTTTATACCTAGAAGGTGAAGTTTTGGATCTGATTATTGGTGCTTTCATTTTTTAGATAACGATGAGTGTACTCTTAGTACTCATAATTGTCACAACAATGCGACATGTTTTAATACGGATGGATCATTTACTTGCGCTTGTGACCCTGGATATAGTGGAAATGGAGTAACATGTACAGGTAGGCACAAAATAAGTGTTGTTGTTAATTTAGTTTTTGTTGTTATATTTTGGAGATATTATTCGATCTATGTTAAAGTTTTAAATTATTTGTTTTTGGAATATTGTTGATTTTGTGTTGGGATCTTTTTATACCTAGAAGGTGAAGTTTGGGATCTGATTATTGGTGCTTTCATTTTTTAGATAACGATGAGTGTACTCTTGGTACTCATAATTGTCACAACAATGCAACATGTAGTAATACGGATGGATCATTTACTTGCGCTTGTGACCCTGGATATAGTGGAAACGGAGTGACATGTACAGGTAGGCACAAAATAAGTGTTGTTGTTAATTTAGTTTTTGTTGTTATATTTTGGAGATATTATTCGATCTATGTTAAAGTTTTAAATTATTTGTTTTTGGAATATTGTTGATTTTGTGTTGGGATCTTTTTATACCTAGAAGGTGAAGTTTGAGATCTGATTATTGGTGCTTTCATTTTTTAGATAACGATGAGTGTACTCTTAGTACTCATAATTGTCACAACAATGCAACATGTAGTAATACGGATGGATCATTTACTTGCGCTTGTGACCCTGGATATAGTGGAAATGGAGTAACATGTACAGGTAGGCACAAAATAAGTGTTGTTGTTAATTTAGTTTTTGTTGTTATATTTTGGAGATATTATTCGATCTATGTTAAAGTTTTAAATTATTTGTTTTTGGAATATTGTTGATTTTGTGTTGGGATCTTTTTATACCTAGAAGGTGAAGTTTGGGATCTGATTATTAGTGCTTTCATTTTTTAGATAACGATGAGTGTACTCTTGGTACTCATAATTGTCACAACAATGCGACATGTTTTAATACGGATGGATCGTTTACTTGCGCTTGTGACCCTGGATATAGTGGAAATGGAGTAACATGTACAGGTAGGCACAAAATAAGTGTTGTTGTTAATTTGGTTTTTGTTGTTATATTTTGGAGATATTATTCGATCTATGTTAAAGTTTTAAATTATTTGTTTTTGGAATATTGTTGATTTTGTGTTGGGATCTTTTTATACCTAGAAGGTGAAGTTTGGGATCTGATTATTGGTGCTTTCATTTTTTAGATAACGATGAGTGTACTCTTGGTACTCATAATTGTCACAACAATGCGACATGTTTTAATACGGATGGATCGTTTACTTGCGCTTGTGTCACTGGATATAGTGGAAATGGAGTAACATGTACAGGTAGGCACAAAATAAGTGTTGTTGTTAATTTAGTTTTTGTTGTTATATTTTGGAGATATTATTCGATCTATGTTAAAGTTTTAAATTATTTGTTTTTGGAATATTGTTGATTTTGTGTTGGGATCTTTTTATACCTAGAAGGTGAAGTTTTGGATCTGATTATTGGTGCTTTCATTTTTTAGATAACGATGAGTGTACTCTTAGTACTCATAATTGTCACAACAATGCGACATGTTTTAATACGGATGGATCATTTACTTGCGCTTGTGACCCTGGATATAGTGGAAATGGAGTAACATGTACAGGTAGGCACAAAATAAGTGTTGTTGTTAATTTAGTTTTTGTTGTTATATTTTGGAGATATTATTCGATCTATGTTAAAGTTTTAAATTATTTGTTTTTGGAATATTGTTGATTTTGTGTTGGGATCTTTTTATACCTAGAAGGTGAAGTTTGGGATCTGATTATTGGTGCTTTCATTTTTTAGATAACGATGAGTGTACTCTTGGTACTCATAATTGTCACAACAATGCAACATGTAGTAATACGGATGGATCATTTACTTGCGCTTGTGACCCTGGATATAGTGGAAACGGAGTGACATGTACAGGTAGGCACAAAATAAGTGTTGTTGTTAATTTAGTTTTTGTTGTTATATTTTGGAGATATTATTCGATCTATGTTAAAGTTTTAAATTATTTGTTTTTGGAATATTGTTGATTTTGTGTTGGGATCTTTTTATACTGAAGGTGAATGTTTGGGATTTGACTATTTGTGCTTTCATTTTTTAGATAACGATGAGTGTACTCTTGGTACTCATAATTGTCACAACAATGCAACATGTAGTAATACGGATGGATCATTTACTTGCGCTTGTGACCCTGGATATAGTGGAAATGGAGTAACATGTACAGGTAGGCACAAAATAAGTGTTGTTGTTAATTTAGTTTTTGTTGTTATATTTTGGAGATATTATTCGATCTATGTTAAAGTTTTAAATTATTTGTTTTTGGAATATTGTTGATTTTGTGTTGGGATCTTTTTATACCTAGAAGGTGAAGTTTGAGATCTGATTATTGGTGCTTTCATTTTTTAGATAACGATGAGTGTACTCTTGGTACTCATAATTGTCACAACAATGCAACATGTAGTAATACGGATGGATCATTTACTTGCGCTTGTGACCCTGGATATAGTGGAAATGGAGTAACATGTACAGGTAGGCACAAAATAAGTGTTGTTGTTAATTTAGTTTTTGTTGTTATATTTTGGAGATATTATTCGATCTATGTTAAAGTTTTAAATTATTTGTTTTTGGAATATTGTTGATTTTGTGTTGGGATCTTTTTATACCTAGAAGGTGAAGTTTGGGATCTTATTATTGGTGCTTTCATTTTTTAGATAACGATGAGTGTACTCTTGGTACTCATAATTGTCACAACAATGCAACATGTAGTAATACGGATGGATCATTTACTTGCGCTTGTGACCCTGGATATAGTGGAAATGGAGTAACATGTACAGGTAGGCACAAAATAAGTGTTGTTGTTAATTTAGTTTTTGTTGTTATATTTTGGAGATATTATTCGATCTATGTTAAAGTTTTAAATTATTTGTTTTTGGAATATTGTTGATTTTGTGTAGGGATCTGGTTATACTGAGTAGATGTATTTTGAAATTTGACTATTTGTGTTCACATTTTTCAGATAACGATGAGTGTACTCTTGGTACTCATAATTGTCACAACAATGCGACATGTTTTAATACGGATGGATCGTTTACTTGCGCTTGTGTCACTGGATATAGTGGAAATGGAGTAACATGTACAGGTAGGCCGAAAATAAGTGTTGTTGTTAGTTTGAGTTGTTATTGTTGTATTTTGGAGATATTATTCGATCTATGTTAAAGTTTTAAATTATTTGTTTTTGGAATATTGTTGATTTTGTGTTGGGATCTTTTTATACCTAGAAGGTGAAGTTTGAGATCTGATTATTGGTGCTTTCATTTTTTAGATAACGATGAGTGTACTCTTGGTACTCATAATTGTCACAACAATGCAACATGTAGTAATACGGATGGATCATTTACTTGCGCTTGTGACCCTGGATATAGTGGAAATGGAGTAACATGTACAGGTAGGCACAAAATAAGTGTTGTTGTTAATTTAGTTTTTGTTGTTATATTTTGGAGATATTATTCGATCTATGTTAAAGTTTTAAATTATTTGTTTTTGGAATATTGTTGATTTTGTGTTGGGATCTTTTTATACCTAGAAGGTGAAGTTTGGGATCTTATTATTGGTGCTTTCATTTTTTAGATAACGATGAGTGTACTCTTGGTACTCATAATTGTCACAACAATGCGACATGTTTTAATACGGATGGATCATTTACTTGCGCTTGTGACCCTGGATATAGTGGAAATGGAGTAACATGTACAGGTAGGCACAAAATAAGTGTTGTTGTTAATTTAGTTTTTGTTGTTATATTTTGATCTATGTTAAAGTTTTAAATTATTTGTTTTTGGAATATTGTTGATTTTGTGTAGGGATCTGGTTATACTGAGTAGATGTATTTTGAAATTTGACTATTTGTGTTCACATTTTTCAGATAACGATGAGTGTACTCTTGGTACTCATAATTGTCACAACAATGCGACATGTTTTAATACGGATGGATCGTTTACTTGCGCTTGTGTCACTGGATATAGTGGAAATGGAGTAACATGTACAGGTAGGCCGAAAATAAGTGTTGTTGTTAGTTTGAGTTGTTATTGTTGTATTTTGGAGATATTATTCGATCTATGTTAAAGTTTTAAATTATTTGTTTTTGGAATATTGTTGATTTTGTGTTGGGATCTTTTTATACCTAGAAGGTGAAGTTTTGGATCTGATTATTGGTGCTTTCATTTTTTAGATAACTATAATATCCTCCGCCATAGGAATAAGAGAAGAACACACTCCGTTTCAGAAACCGAACATAACAACTACTTTCTACTTCTTGCATACGATAACTAACTACTTTAGGAGTCTGGGCTCTAGTCTATATACACATCATTATATCACTTCCCTTTTTTGTAAGTCAAACGAGTGAGGAAGGAATGTCTGTTCCGTAACGTTCTGGAGCTCTGCGATTTCTTACTGATCTTCTTGCAACTGTTTGATTGTTTTCAGTGTCTTTGGTGCGTGTATCATAATCAACGTTTGAATCAGTGTCACTATCAGAGTCTTCTGGGAGATTAGGTATCGGTATCGACTTGAAGAATGAAGCATTACGGGTAATACGATGTCTGCCATTCTCAGCTGTTATTCTGGTACCTTTGCACTTAATGATCTTATATGGTGCATCATTAAATCTGCTTGTAAACTTGTTTCGTTTCTCTTGCTTCACAAGTACGAAATCTCCAACGCGTAAGTTCGATGGTTTCGCGTTACGTCTCTTATCTGCATAGGATTTATGATATTTTTGACTGATTACTTCATTGCTACGTGCCTCCTTATGTCTGTTTTTAACTTTTTCTTTCAGTAAGGTTGGAAGTCTGCCTTGAACAGTACGGTTGAACAGAAGTTCACATGGTGGTACTTTCGTTGTGGAGTGTGGCGTGGTGCGGTACTGCAATAAAAATCTGTTTAGCTCTTGTTTCCACACTCTTCCTTCTAAACGAGCTGTCTGCAATGCTTTTCTGAGGGGTTGCATGAACCTCTCCACTTCTGCGTTACTCTGTGGCCACAACGGTGTGCCTGGGTCATACTTGATGCCTAACGCTTTCACGTAATTCTCAAATTCGTCTCCGTTGAACGGTGGACCATTGTCCGTCTTGATTTCTCGAGGAATTCCATGAACTGAAAATATTCTGTCTAAACGTGGAATGACTGAAGACGTCTTAGTAGATTTCACTACTTCTACCTCTGGGAATCTTGAATAGCGATCTATAATCACTAGTAAATACTCTCCCGTGGGAACTGGTCCAAAGAAATCGATGTGAACCATATCCCAGGGTCCTTCTGGCATACTTGTCATATTCAAAGGTTCTGGAGGGTTAGCTTTCCCCGTTGCTTGACAAGGTATACATTTTTCTACTGTGGTTTGAGTGATTTTATCAATCCCTGGAAACCATACCTTTTCACGAAGCAATGCTTTAGTTTTAACGAGTCCTTGATGAGAATCATGGGCTAAGTCTACTGCTCTTTGCTGTAGTACGCTTGGTATGACAATTCTATGTCCTCTTAAAACTACATTCTCTGAATTGATTGTCAATTCATCTTTGATATTCTTAAATGGTTGAACGAGATCTATATTCCATTGATTCGTTCTGATTGCTGCTCTCACTGCTTTCAGTGTTCTGTCTGTATCTGTGGCTTCTTTTATTTCCTTGAGTGTCATGGCTTTCGGGACTGCATAACGAGATATGAAATTGACGTACTCTTCAGTAAGCTTCTCTTGACGCATGATTGGTTGATTTTCAGAATATCTAGACAGATAATCAGCTGGATTCTCTGCTCCTGGTTTGTACTTGACTGAAAAACTGTATGGCTGAAGTCTCAAAACCCATCGTTCTATTCTCGCTGATGGTTTTGATTTTGGACTTCCGTATATAATCTCTAACGGTTTGTGATCTGTGACTAACGTGAAATGAGATCCAAACAGAAAAAGATGAAAGTGTTCAACCGCCCATACAATACTGAGTCCTTCTTTCTCAGTCTGCGAGTAGCGTTTTTCAACATCTGTCAATCCGCGACTTGCATAAGCTACGATGCTTTGTGTCCCTGTTTCTGGTGATCTTTGTGCTAAAATTGCTGATATTCCAACAGGACTTGCGTCTACTGTGACTATACTCTCTTTGCTTTTATCAAAATAGGCCATGACAGGCGCTGATGTCAATGCTTTCTTCAACATCTCAAAGGAATCTTGATGCTTTTGTTCCCATTTGAAAACAACATTTTTCTTTGTCAGCTCACGAAGTGGTGCTGATATAGTAGCATAGTCCTTGATATACTTGGAACTGTAATTTACCATGCCAAGAAAACTTCTGATTTCTTGGGCTGACGTTGGCTTCTTTGTGTTTTCAAGGGCTGAAATGCGCTTTGGATCTGGAGTTGTACCTCTTTCTGAAAATATTTGACCAAAGAAATTCAATGATTTCTGCAAAAACTTGCATTTGCCTGGATTCAAAGTGAGTTTCTTTGCAGCAAGTCTGGAAAGGCACTCCTTAAGGGCGTGGTCATGCTCCTCCCTTGTGCTTCCAAACACGATGATGTCATCGGCTAAATTTTTCACTCCCTTGATTCCCTGTAAACTCTTCTGCAATGTATGCTGGAAAATTTCAGCTGCTGCGTTGGTGCCATAATTAAGTCGCGTATATCTGTAAAGTCCAACATGAGTACTGAATGTGGTGATTCCTCTGCTGTCAGGGTCGAGCTCTAGTTGATGATAAGCCTCATTCAAATCTAATTTTGAAAAATACTTCGCTCCATTCAAATCGAGGCTGATGTCTTCCACGGTTGGAATGAGATATCTGACTCTTTTGATCGCTGTATTGGCTACCCTCATATCTATACATAGTCGTACAGTGTCATTTGGCTTTGGAACTGCGACTATTGGGCTAATCCAGTCAGTTGGCTGATCTGCTGGGACTTTTTCAATGAGTCCTTGAGCCTGCAACTTTTCTACAGCTTTTTCAACTTTGCCACGGATGTGGTAGGGTATTCTCCTTTGTGGCTGAGCTACGGGAATGACCTCTTTGTCAATGTTAAGGGTTATACAATGGTCTTTGAACTTTCCTATTCCACTGAATACTTCCGTGTGTTTGTTAACAATGTCACGAATCTTTTCATCCTTTGTGTCGATGTCAACGGTTTGCACTTCCTGTTTTTCGGTTGTCGTGACTTTGTTCAGATGAAAACTAATTAATTTCAGGTCTTGGGCAGATTCTGCACTCAGTAAGCAACCACTGTCTTGGTGTTTTGTGACATAGAACGTTGCTATGGTGTAGTGTTTCTTCGTTTCAATCAACGCTTCAAATTTCCCAATAAATTCAACAGGCGTATCGGTATTGTATGCAAACGCTTTTGTTTTAGTGCGTTCTAATTTGACCCCTTTCATTTGGCGGAATGTCTCTTGATCTAAAACATTGATAGAAGCACCAGTATCGACTGTGATCGGGAATTTATGACCTTGAACAGTTATAAAGGTTTTGGGAATTTTCGACTTCGACTTTGCTCCCACTGCGTATAAATAATCACCTGAACTGTCTGAATCGGATGATTCAGCGAGGTTTAAAGGGTGTACTGCTTTCTTACCTCTGCGGAAATTTGGCTTAGCTTTATTTGTCTGCACTTTTTGGCGTTTCTCTTTACAGACCTTGGAAAAATGGTTTTCTTGCCCACAGTTATTGCATGTTTTCCCTTTGGCTGGGCACTGGCCTCTGTGAGGAAAAGTTCCCCCACAATTCCAACAAGACAATTTGGGGCGTGTCTGTGCTGGAACACTGGTTTCTCGTTTCTTTGTTATTGTGTTAGCCTCCTCAGCGTGAGGGGTTTCCATAGCTTCGATATCTTTGGACTGATATCTGCTCATTTCATCACGTCGCCCATCTAACAACATAGCGGCTAAATCGTATTTTGGGTCGCGAAGGGCACGTTTTCTGATCTTGGAAGATTTTCCCCCAATTATTATCTGCTGTTCTACTTCAAAGTCTAACTCTTTGAATTCGCAGTTTTTCGACAGTGTCCTCAACCGTGTATGAAACTGATTCAGTGTTTCCGTCGGTTCTTGTGCGGCCTGACGAAAACAATAAACTTCATACCTCCTGTTTTTCTGCGGTTCGAAAAAGGCTGTCAGCTTGTCTTTTGCTTTCTCATAATCTTTGTCTTCTCCTGTCTCAGCTAACTGATTAAAAATTTCTCTGACTCTGGCTCCAGCTTGGTACAGCAATAACGCTCGCTGTCGTTTTGCATCGGTTATACCACTTGCAGTCAAGAACATCTCGAATTCGGTGAGCCATGTTTTCCATCTCGAAGCAAGGCTGGCACCAATGTCTGCATCTGGACTAAACTCTGGCATAGGCTGAATTTGCAAAGAGTTGGCCATGTTTATATGAGTCAATTATTCACTTTTACTCGTCGCCATCTATAATATCCTCCGCCATAGGAATAAGAGAAGAACACACTCCGTTTCAGAAACCGAACATAACAACTACTTTCTACTTCTTGCATACGATAACTAACTACTTTAGGAGTCTGGGCTCTAGTCTATATACACATCATTATAATAACGATGAGTGTACTCTTGGTACTCATAATTGTCACAACAATGCGACATGTTTTAATACGGATGGATCGTTTACTTGCGCTTGTGTCACTGGATATAGTGGAAATGGAGTAACATGTACAGGTAGGCCGAAAATAAGTGTTGTTGTTAGTTTGAGTTGTTATTGTTGTATTTTGGAGATATTATTCGATCTATGTTAAAGTTTTAAATTATTTGTTTTTGGAATATTGTTGATTTTGTGTTGGGATCTTTTTATACCTAGAAGGTGAAGTTTGGGATCTGATTATTGGTGCTTTCATTTTTTAGATAACGATGAGTGTACTCTTGGTACTCATAATTGTCACAACAATGCAACATGTAGTAATACGGATGGATCATTTACTTGCGCTTGTGACCCTGGATATAGTGGAAATGGAGTAACATGTACAGGTAGGCACAAAATAAGTGTTGTTGTTAATTTAGTTTTTGTTGTTATATTTTGGAGATATTATTCGATCTATGTTAAAGTTTTAAATTATTTGTTTTTGGAATATTGTTGATTTTGTGTTGGGATCTTTTTATACCTAGAAGGTGAAGTTTGGGATCTGATTATTGGTGCTTTCATTTTTTAGATAACGATGAGTGTACTCTTGGTACTCATAATTGTCACAACAATGCGACATGTTTTAATACGGATGGATCATTTACTTGCGCTTGTGACCCTGGATATAGTGGAAATGGAGTAACATGTACAGGTAGGCACAAAATAAGTGTTGTTGTTAATTTAGTTTTTGTTGTTATATTTTGGAGATATTATTTCGATCTATGTTAAAGTTTTAAATTATTTGTTTTTGGAATATTGTTGATTTTGTGTTGGGATCTTTTTATACCTAGAAGGTGAAGTTTGAGATCTGATTATTGGTGCTTTCATTTTTTAGATAAGGATGAGTGTACTCTTGTTACTCATAATTGTCACAACAATGCAACATGTAGTAATACGGATGGATCGTTTACTTGCGCTTGTGTCACTGGATATAGTGGAAATGGAGTAACATGTACAGGTAGGCACAAAATAAGTGTTGTTGTTAATTTAGTTTTTGTTGTTATATTTTGGAGATATTATTTCGATCTATGTTAAAGTTTTAAATTATTTGTTTTTGGAATATTGTTGATTTTGTGTTGGGATCTTTTTATACCTAGAAGGTGAAGTTTGAGATCTGATTATTGGTGCTTTCATTTTTTAGATAAGGATGAGTGTACTCTTGGTACTCATAATTGTCACAACAATGCAACATGTAGTAATACGGTTGGATCATTTACTTGCGCTTGTAACACTGGATATAGTGGAAACGGAGTAGTGACATGTACAGGTAGGCAGAAAATATATAGTGATTTTCCTTTTTGCTTTTGTTGCTGTATTTATTTAAGATATGATTGGATCGATGTTTAGTAGTCTAAAAATATTTTTTTGGAATATTAGCAACGATTGTGCGACTAGTACTCTTAATTGTTATAAAAATGCGACATACCGGGTGTCCGAAAATGATGTATTATTATACGGCGTTCGAAAATACGGCTCCTCGGACCGGCAACGCAGCAATTCGATTGGTTCTTGATCGGTCCGTAAAAGCCGTATTATTCGTTCGAAGCCGTATTGGACCGGGCGTTGCCTTAAAAATCAACAACAAAGGATGAGCTTCTTGTGTAGGCTTAGGCCGCAAGAAGTGTTAGCCAAAGTTTAGCTTATTGATCGAAGATTTCTTTTCTGTAAACTTTGAAGACGAACTTGCAATTATACACGAAGAAAGTGCCAATGTAGTTAACGTCGCAACGAGCAACTACAGTGATGCACAGGATCAAAGACACAACAGAAAAGTACGATACTATACACAACATTCTCAAAAGGTTCTGCCATGTAATAAAGCCTTTATTAAACGATTATTCGATCCATGCTGGAAAATATTTGGACCTTAGTTCATAGTACGGACCTCACTGCGTTCGGTCCGTACGTCAAACTGCGATCCAAATATTTTCCAGCATGGACCTCGTAATCGTTTAATAGCCGCATATTATTGTTTGATTGCTCACATGTCCAGAACCAATGAACCAATTTTCAAAAGCTTTCTTTTATTTGATTGCCTAAAGACTAAATTGTATTTTAAGACGTTGATTGGGGATTTACTATGGTGTTTTCATGTCGACAAGAAGATCAATAAACCTGCTCAAATTGAAGCCATTGATGGCATGAGAAAGAAACGGCCTATGTTCCCGTCAACATTTTAGATGTGATACAAAAGGTTGAACTCATATTCGTATTCTATGAACTCAGTATTGACTGAATTTGCAATCTCTGAAGGACATATTCTCTGAGCGACATATAAGTTCAGCCGTTAGCATTTTTTTTTTCTATATCACCATAAAAATTTCTAACCAAAAAAACCTATCAACACTGTATACCATTCGCAACGGGAAAGAACTCAGGGTTATCTTGCTCCCATTGCGAATGGTACTTACAATTCAACAATTATATTTATACAACTAACAAAAGACTAAATCACCACAACAAAGCACAAATCAACAATAATAGGAAAGAACAATACAACTAGGGACAAAATAAAGGCTACTTTGTTGGGGATACGTGCAAGCTCAAGTTGACGAGGACGTGGATATCCCCTCGGGGACTATGAACGCATGCGTAGTGTGTAAATTTTTGCTGATTCGATTACGTAATGCCACTATTTTCATCACGAACTTTTAGTCATTTGAAAGGAAACTGGAAGTCAGACATTGAAACGAAACCACATCCGCCACAGAACAATCAATTTTTGATGAGAGAACAATGGGTGAAAAGTTTTTAATCAGAATCGCTTGCGATAGCGTTTCATGGAAGTTTGGCAAAGAAATGTATTTATCTGGTTAAGAAATGATATTCATATGCCAACTTAACTTTGCTTGGTTTGCTTCAAATGACCTCCTTGAAATTAACGGGGCTTTCCATAGCACGGAGCGCTATCTTGTTTTGCCTAGGCCAATTTATCAACGCAAGACCAAAACCGTTCAACATTTACTTCTGTGCCAAGCTTCCAGAAAGGTCCATCATGAAAACTTAGTTTGCAGTTTCTTGTGGCCATATATCAAACATAACTGCAGTTAAGAATTGATAAAATATATGCTAGGTTTCCCGCATATCGAGCTGCGAATCTTCCCCGACTGCTTGCTGTCACTGCAACTTTCTTCGCAACGGCTGCAGATATTTGAATGATTGAATTATGTCCACAGCGCATGCGTTCATAGTCCCCGTGCTGATTGGCTGTCAAGTTGACCAAAAAACAAAGCTGAAAAACAATACGGGGAGTACCATGTATCCCCAACAATACTTATACCCTTCTCACACCTGCAAGCCAAACGAGCCCAAATTAAAACTATCTTCAGAACACGTTTAATCGTTGGTCAATCCAACAAAATGGAAACCGTTAGTATCACATCTAGAATGTTGACTCGGAAAGAAGGCCGTTTCTTTTTCATGCCATCTAAGTCTTGAATTTGAGCAGGTTTATATCCATCTTCTTTTCGACATGAAGAAATCGGCCTAAACCAAAACCAATATCTTCAAATACAATTTAGCCTATCGGCAATCGGATAAACTACAGGTTTTGAAAATCGGTTCATTGATTATGGACATATGGGCAATCAAACAATAATTCATCATTTTGGGATACCCTGTATACTGATACAGATGGGTCATTTACTTGCTCTTGTGATACTGGATATAATTGTCACAACAATGCAAAATGTACTAACACGGAAGGATCATTTTCTACGTCAGCTTTAGGTATAGTTCTTCCATAATTTGTCGATAGTCGATCATTATTGAATTGGTCCTCTTTTTTCTTTTCAAAAGACAGTTATCTTTAATTGTCATGGTTTTACCTCTTCTCGTGGATACTTTTCTATTTTTAGAACCTAGATTTATCATGTTGGCTATTTTTGATCGCTTAGTTTACCGGATGAGTGAAAAAGACGCGCAATATTTCAAATAATACTTTCCCCTGAATATCAAGGCAATAATGTTGCAAGCTGTCTAGTTTCATAGCTTCAGTGCCGATATATGCAATTGGATTAAGTAATTTACTTCGTTTTAATCGGTTTCTCTTTCCTTTGGGTATTTTAAATTTTCTGCAGAAAGCCGTTTTTAAAAACGTTAAAAAACGAGTGAAAACGGCAAGGTGTGTTTCCTTGGTTTTCTTTCCTAACAATAGCAAAACTTACATGTATACGTTTATTAAGTCCTCTCGAAAGAATCCCTATGAAAATGTTATTCATACCAAAGGGATTTTTTTCTTGTTCATCCTCCAAAGAGCATAGCACGTCCCAAGGCGTGTTCAAGTCGTCTGTAAGATAGAAATATTAGGGAAATTTGCACGTGATTTTAGGACGCTTTTGAAGATTCTCGAAGGATCTTTCTTGTGAAAATCTTTTGAAAACTCTTCGTGGAGTTACCGCCAGGCAGGAAAATATCTAAAAACAATTTAGCATTTTGACTCTTCACATAAATATCGCAAATAGTTTGTGTGCATTTACAATATTGTAGTAGCCCGTTTTTTGGCTGCTGTGGAGGATAAATAGTTTGTATTGTCTCAAAGCCTCAGCTTGAGGCGGGAGACCTTGATTGATTCTGTATGACAAGTAGCTGCTGACTGATGGCACGATAAAGTAATTTTTGTGATTGCTTCATAATTAGCAATTCCTCTGTTCTCAACCAATGCCAATATCAAATAAATATTGCAAGAGAAGGTCCTAGCGTTGAATGATTAATTCTCGTTTAGCTTAGCTAACCCATGACGAGAAAAATCTGCTAACAAATGACCCTCGTCCAAGCAATGTTGGGGCCTACAACCCACCCATATGTGCGAACATTCCATACCCTCACATGTTATGTACTCTTTGTACTCTTAGTCTTTGTACAAAATCGTATTTTAAAATGAATGAATGTTATATACTCCCCTGGTCTCTTGGTGTACCTTGGTTTCTTGATACACAGTTATAAGATATCTCCTCATCTTGCCTGATTTATTGTATACGCTGCACTAAATGTGAGGTGCTCTACATAGGAGAGACATGCCGCCAATTGAATCATCGCTTTGGAGAACATTTACGTAACGTCGAACACAAACATCATGAAAAAGAACATAAAATCGAACATTCGGACACTAATGTGTCCAGGCATTTTAATTCAGATGGACAATCTACCGGCGATATGGTAGTTTTGGGACTTTTGTTTGCCGATAAAGATTCCACAAAGAGGAAAACCTTAGAGAAAAGGATCATTTTTAAATTAGGGACTCCTTTGCCATATGGACTCAACAAACGTTTTTCATTTTTATCCTAGCATCTGTGTTTATTTCACTTTTTCGTAGCATCTCTCTTCCAATCTTTTACTCCTTCGCTTGCGTCGCATTCTTGCATTGCGTTCTATTCTGCATTCCAATTATCACCTGTTCTATCAATCGTTCTTTTTCTATTCTAACGACCTTAACGTACTCTGCTTCGTTATCACTGATGAAGGGTTATGCCCGAAACGTCTTACATTATTATATTCAAGGCTATGTTATATTTATAATCAAAATCTACGTGGACATTTCAAGAATCATAGCCACGCGTACAAACAACTGAATTATTTGTAAGATATCTATGTTTGCCTCTTTGCCTGAGTATAAAAGACTGGGTTTCATCTGAGAGTGCTGACTCACATTGATATGCAAGTCTTTGCATCAGAGCTCCGTAGCAAAGCAAAGGATGTACCCTGATGTATTACAATTATCGTAGCTTCCCTCCTTGATCGACTGATAATTGATACAACTACCAATAGCGGACTGTAGTCACCCATTTCAATAAGATAAGTGGAAACAGGGACTAAGGTAGTTAGCCTGGAATATACTGACTGATGTGATTGAGTTTTATTCCAGTGAGACCGGAGCATATCAGGTCATATATGCTGCGGATAATCTGAATGGCTTTAGGCTAATACCTCTGCAATGGCAGCGCTCGCAATTTATGCCTTATGTTTCGATGAATATAAAGCTATTACAAACTTTCCCAACAGATATTAATGAGTGTCTGGTTAACAATGGCAATTGTAATTCTGATGCGACATGTACGAACAGCATTGGCTCATACTTGTGCACTTGTAAACCTGGATTCACTGGAGATGGAGTTATCAACTGCGCAAGTATGTTGATTAAATAACGTGTAGGCCAAAATATTCTCGAAGATAAAAACCTTCCTGAAGAACTTTCTAAAATGCAGCATTCTATTAAAATTCACGAGGCATTAATAAGTATGGCATAAACAATATCCATGGTCAAAGCGCCAGCAAGAAAATAGACAACAAAATGTAGGCAATAAGGGCCAGAGTATGCACAAATTTGACTGCCTCTCCTTTGTAAACAACATAAGTCAATAACTGATGCCCCCACGGTCCCCTAAAAATACTGAGAGCTTTCATTTTAGCCCACCCTTATTAACGTGTATTTAAAAAATCTGATTTATAATAGAACTTAAAGGGGCTGTCCAAGATGCTTGTAAACAATCGAAAAGTACCGGACAACCCGCGCATGTGACTCAAGCTTTCAGATTTGAAGGCGGCCGGTTTCATCGCAGTTTCTACGCAAGTTTCATTGCAGTTTTTCTTTCTTGTCTATGTTTATGGAATTTGATGGAAGTTTTCATATCCATTCAAACTTTTAAATATTCAGCGTTAAGTACTTTTTTGGAAACCCTGTAGCTTGATTATTCTCGGAATTACAGGTTTTTATCTTTCATTGAAAAAGCTCATGAAAAATTTAAAGTAATTTAGAAGCATTGTAAATTCCAAATTGATAATCAAGAAGTGATACAATCTTCGAGAAAACCATAGTTTATCGAGGTCTATAATGTGATGCAAAGCAGAAATCTGTGGCTCTTCTGGTTGATGATTTAGAAATTTGATGACGACACAACCTCAAAATTGGATTTGACACAAAAACACAGTGGTTCCGAAGAAAGTAGCCTTGCGTTAGACTATATTTGCTGGAATAATTGCTTGCATTTAGCAAATCAACCAAAACTGAGTTAGCTACCACTTTTTGCATTCTATTTTAGATGATACAATTTGTGCCTTGATTGGTACTTGTCATTCCAATGGAACATGTGCAAATGTCAATGGTACTTATGGTTGTCAATGCAATTCTGGAAGCAAGGGTAAATTTTGTAACAATAGCAGTTTGGTTTGTTTACATTTTGCACCACAGCCAATCAACGAGCTCCATTTTTGACCACGTGATCAACAATTTCCCGCGTCGCGATCGTCGCGAGTCGAAGCTGTGGGGAAAGCCATAGGAAAACTACCCTCTCGAATTTTGCTCGCCGCGAAAATATACTTTTGAGGAACCTTTAGAAATTTTTAATCTGGGTTGTCAAATAAATTTCCTAACCAGGGCTGCTTGCCCATTGGTCTACTCCACCTGGTTTTTGAGAAATAATTTTTTTAAACGTCGTCATTCCACGGACCTCTCGCTTCCTTCGAGGGGGCTTAGGCCCAGCGCAAGGAAGTTAATGTTTGCCTCCAGGAACGGCACTCCCAGTTGCTAAAAATCAGTTCCAGACTGGAAATCAAGGTTCTAATACATTCAAGTTTGATTTACCCAAAAGAACTGTTGCAGCAATTTATCCTAATTGGCCGCCAAATTAGCCCCCCCCCCCCCCCCCATGTCAACAAAATTTCCATAAGAAGAAAAATCGGCATGTAAGGGTTTCTCCTTTGGACACTTTGTCTTTGATGGGCAATAAATGTCAATTCGTCCACTGATCATAAAGTAAACTGCAGAATCATTTGTTGGTTTCTTCTAAAAATAAAACTCCAGGACAATACTAAACAAGATTTTGGCAGGCAAACTGGAAGAGCAGACCATGAAATAGTTACACAACGCAGTAAAAGGATAACGAAATCTTGTGTTATTTAAATGTGGATTCTCCAAACTTAATGGCTACGATAAAGTTTCCTTCGATGAATGTTGGAAGAATACAGGTGGTATGTTTTTAATACGTAGACTAATAATTTAACCTAGGATTGAAAGTTTATCAAAATTATTACATTTTCAGTACTCCAGAGAAGAGTTTCTTGCGAGCTCCATAAACAATGTTTGTACCCTCGCTCGTAAACATTTTAAAACAAAGTTTTGAAGTTTTAAGGTGTGCTGACATTAACTCGAGTAGATTTCCGAATAATTTAATACAGGAAACAAGCAGAACAAGTGAAGAAAATAAAGTAAACTATGCTAAGACTTTCCTTTACCAAAATGAATAGTTTCTTAAAGATTTTTCCCAGTTCTGGAGTTTCTTGATATATTTAGCGATCTTCTGAGAGTTGAGTTGAGTTGAGCTTCTTATAAGCAGCTTCGTGCGTCTGTGTGTAAACGCAAAAAAGGAAAAGTAACCAAAGAAACCATTCCAAGGTAAGAATACTTTGAATTTCAATTTGATCATCCACACAAATCTTTCGAGCTAGAATGCTTCCGACCAGTTGTTTAAATTCAAATTCATGATAAATTCGGAGACACTTAAAAAAATCTTTATCAATTTATTCTCCAATTCTCCTTGAAGGTGAAACAAAATCTAGTTTAGTGTTTTCCAAGATTACTTATTTATGTGATGTCCACTTCTGCAACTTATCGACTTACCTTAAAAGACTGAGTTCTTTCATCTTTTTGCTCCCTTCTTTTATGACATTCTTTGAGGAAACTTATGTTGTGGCAAAGTTTGCAAAATCAAGCTTTCAAACTTTCTGCTGATAAATTGTATCAATTCTTCGTCATCTTATGTTCTGTTTCTCCCGTTATGCTGGCAAACGGTGCCAAAATCGTATTCAATTTTGTCCTAAAGGACCTAAACTTTTCATCATTTCATCGAAGCAACCAAACAGTGTTTCATTCCAGTTTTGAATAATAAGAAGACGAACAAAAACTCCTCCCAAAACACCCAGAAGAGAAACCCTTACATGCCAAGTTTCCTTGTTATGCAAATTTTGTTGACAGGGCCAATTGGTGGTCAAGTAGGATAAGTTGCTGCAACACTTCAGCTGGTGTAAATCAAAATTAAAGGTACTGGAACATTGATTTCCAGTCTGGAATTGATTTTCGGCTGTTGTGAGTGCCGTTTTGTCGTTCCTGGAGGCAAATATTAACTTCCTTGCGCTGGGCCTAAGCCCCCTCGAAGGAAGCGAGAGGTCCGTGGAATGACGACGTTTAAAAAAAATTATTTCTCAAAAACCAGGTGGAGTAGACCAATGGGCAAGCAGCACTGGTTAGGAAATTTACTTGACAACCCAGATTAAAAATTTCTAAAGGTTCCTCAAAAGTATATTTTCGCGGCGAGCAAAATTCGAGAGGGTAGTTTTCCTATGGTTTTCCCCACAGCTTCGACTCGCGACGATCGCGACGCGGGAAATTGTTGATCACGTGGTCAAAAATGGAGCTCGTTGATTGGCTGTGGTGCAAAATGTAAACAAACCAAAACTGCTATTGTTACAAAATTTACCCTTGCTCTATTTCAAAATATATCTTCTGAAATATAAAGAGAAGAATCCCGGGGGGACCACTTGGTACCTGATGTGTTATCATGCTCGTACAAAAAAGCGCGGGAAAGGGTGCCTTGCTTGAAAATAGGCACGGACCCGCGCGGGCCGGTGTTTAGGGGTGCCAATTCGACCAAAATTTAAAAAAGGGTGCACTTTTCTGCAATTGATAAATTTGAATTGTTCTACAATGATATTTTAGTCATGATTTATAGAAAAGAATTCTTAGCGAGTCAAAGAACTTATCAGGCCAGCATAAGATGGGGAAGGAAGTCGAGAGCATTTTCCTCCTTTTCAAATCACACCGGCAATATTAGCAAATTTCGTAACCGACTTGTCAGCGATTAGGGTACCTGAATTAGAGAAGTTCTATTTTGACACGGGAAAGGGTATGTTCTCATGAAAATTTTTCAGCGATTAGGGTATGTATTTCGCTAAAACAGGTCAGCGTTTAGGGTGCAAATGTTAAGCCTTTGTACGAGCATGATACTATTGGAAAGTATAGGAGTGGTCCCCCCGGGAGAAGAATAATCCGAGTCTTGCTCAATATGGCTAGCAGTTGAACGCCCCATGTTTCCATGACTCTTGCATTTCTCTTCATGATCTGGAGATTTTCAATTAGAACACCTTCACATTGTAGTCAATTGTATGTCCTTTCTGCAAATATAAGGAAATTGAGATTTAAGAATAGTTGTTTTTATTGAACTTTAGTTGTTATAAAACTTGCATGTAACAATCTTATTCAGAAAACAACGAGTGTACTCTTGGTACTCACAGCTGTCATTGTCATTGGAATATTGTTGGTTTTGTGTATGGATCTTGTTATACTGAGTAGATGAAGTTTGAAATTTGACTATCTGTGTTCACATTTTTCAGATAACAACGAGTGTACTCTAGGTACTCATAATTGTCATAGCAATGCGACATGTACTAATACGGATGGATCATTTACTTGTGCTTGTCACATTGGATATAGTGGAAACGGAGTGATATGTACAGGTAGGCAGACATTGATTTTGTTGTTCATCTATATTTTTTGAATATATTTATGAGATATTATCTACCTTTAATACTTATTTAATACCGGTTGTCCCAAAAAAGTATGCAGATTTGGTTGAATCCAGTGATGTGAATTTAGCTTTAATCAATGGCTAATTACTCTCAAAATGTTCCTCGATAGTCAGCTTGAACATGGATACCTCGTTAGTTTGTATTAGTGCTCTGAGAGCAGAAATATCAATCTTGAAAATTCGAATTTGCATCCACCTGTAAACCAGAGCTCTGGCCTTTTGGCCTAAGCAAGTTCCTGAAGCACATCGAAATTAAGAACTGACAATAATGAAAAATTAAGAAACTGCCCAAATGGTGACTGGGGGTGACTTCTGGTAAACAGAATAACGCCAGATCTAATATTGTTGAAAGCTTATCAAGGCTATTGTTGATTTATACGCTGTGCCTTAATGAAATGCTTGTATGAAGTGTCATCAAGGCCAAAACTCGATTTTGATAGGGAAGACGACATTTTGACAAATAGAAACCCTAAAAGAAACATTGAAGTGACAAGCTTGAACTAATGTTAATAAATTGAAACCCTGAACCGAAACTCCAGACAACAAAGTTAAACTCCAAAGCGAAACCCAAAAGTGAAACCCCAAAGTCCAAAATGAAACTCCGAAGTGAAACCCCAAAGTCCAAAGTGAAACTCCAAAGTGAAACCCCAAAGCGAAACCCCAAAGTGAAACTCCAAAATGAAACCCTAAAGCGAAACTCCAAAGTAAAACTCTAGAGTTATACAGTAGGACCTCCCCAGTCAGTCAACCGCTAAGCGATCGGACCTCCCCAGTCAATCAGTCAACCGCTAAGCGAAAGGGGTCCCCCTTCACTTGGGAGTTACCTCCGCCTCGTTCTGATTTTATATTTCCATGAGCGAGCGATCGATGACAATTTTATTTTGGACTATTGGCGGCATTAGTTTGAGTGCAAATTATGTTTTTACTTGTTTTGAGATCTTGAGCCCTTAAGACAAAACAAAGAAGCATGCAAGAAACCTTTGGTAGCAAAATAGCCCAAAAATTAAAGAAAATGCCTACACGCCCAGAAAGGTTTTTACGCCGGTGTTCCTAAAAGGTTCCCTGCGTTTCTTTAATTCTTCATATTTTGACACTTTCCTACTTTCCTACACTTCCCCTTTCTACTAAATGCCCTACGTAGATTCGTACAGGGACGAAGAAAGCATCTCAAATTTGTTGGGGGGGGGCGACACTTCAAGGGCACTTTCCCCAGTAAGCTAAAGGGGCACTTCCCGAAAATAGAAAAGGCACTTCCTTGTTTATTGCAAAATCCTACGGGGAGGTATATATCCCCAGTGCTCCCCCCGCGCAGTTCCTGGGTTCTTAAATTTTGTAAAACTTTTGCAACCAAAGGTATCTGATGAATTTCTTGGTTTCTTACATTTTACATTTCGTTTGTTGTAAATGAATATAGATCCAGTAAACATAAGCATAAAGAACAGCATCGTATGCATTTACTGCCTTTTAATAACCAAACAAAACACTAGAAACTATTTACATAACTTGATCTAACCCATCTCGTTTACTTTATACCTTCAACTTTAACTCGTCTCAACTGCAACTTCACTTACTTCAACATGTCATGACATAGGTATAATATACGCGAAGCCTGGAAGCGAGTGTGAGAAACAATACAAAGGGTGACGTGACCAGCACGTTGAACCCGGGAAGGGACTGGACCCAACAAAGGGATGGGCTGTATTGTCTCCCAAACACTCTCCCCCAGTTTGATTCACAAATGATCAAACATAAACTACAATCAACTACAATAAATTCAATCGTTCAAAACAGCATATAAGCATAACATAAGAGTATATCATCGATAAATTTGTTCATAAAAGTCTTTAAAGTTCATCTCTACGTAACATTTCTCCGATTACTGCTGCATTGCGCTTCGATTTAGTTATGCGCATGCGATCTTGCTGCTTAGGAACTGTATTTGCAGGAGCTGGCTGCGCTGGCGCTTGCTGCAACGGTGTTTGCTTGCTGACTTCTAACGGTACAAGTAATTTTAAAGGGCGACACAATACCTTGGTACCGAACTTACCGTCCATGTTTGCAAGAAGGACCTTTGCTGACCTTATACTGCCATCTATGCCTGGGAACAGCTCAAGCACCTTGCCAAGTTTCCAAAAGGTTCGTTTGGTTTGCGCATCTTTCAAAAGAACAACGTCTCCTACAGATATCACTGGCTCCTTTGCGTGAATCTTCGGCTTGTATGCTTCCATCAAACCTAAAAGATATTCATTTTTCCACCTCTTGGTGAAATGGCCTAAAAGCAAACGATTATATTTTGCACGTTTAGACAATGTCTCATAGGTACTTACCACCTCGTAATACCTGTTGTGAGGAAGATGAGACAAGTTTCTGCCATTTACAAGATGAGAAGGGGTAAGGGGGTACGAGATCCCTTCGCTATCATCATGTACGTAAGTGATGGGACGTGAATTAATAATTCCTTCAATTTCCACTAAGATTGTGTTCATCTCATTAAATTCTAGCATTGCACGTCCTACCACCTTTACAATGCATCGTTTAACACTTCTTACCATTCGTTCCCATGCCCCTCCTTCCCAGGGACTCCTCTCTGTTATGAATTGCCACTTCACCCCTTGCAATGCAAGGGCTTCAAATAACCTTGGAGTTCTCAATAACTTTCTTACCTCTTTTGCTGCGGCCTTATATGTCTTTGCATTATCGCTCAACATTTTTGCTGGTAAACCTCTACGTCCTACAAATCGACGAAAAGCACGCAAGAAGGCTTCTACCGACAATGATTCTACTAGTTCTAAATGTATAGCCCTCGTTGACATGCAAGTGAACAAACACACATAATACTTACTTGAATCGTTTGCTTTGTTAGATAGAATTAGAGGACCAGCAAAATCAACCCCGGTATTTGCAAAGGGCGGACCCTCGTCAACTCTGCAGGGCGGCAGATCTGGACAGAAAATTGTCTTAAATGGCAAACCTTCCAGCTTTCTACAAAGAAAGCAACGGCGAACAAGCTTTTTGACAATCTCTCTCCCTTTTGGTATCCAATATGATTGACGTAACAAATTCAGAGTTTCTCGTGTACCGTTGTGAAATATCCTTTGATGACAATCCTGTACAACTAGTTCTGAAAAATAGTTATTTGTCGGCAAAAGGATGGGCTGCTTACCTGACTCAACTACTGAAGCTTTGTTGATTCTTGTTCTGCACCTCAGCAACTTATCCTCGTCCAAAAACAAATTGAATTGCGTGACGTAGAGCGGAGGTTTTTTGCCTTTGTTGCTTTGCAAGGATAAGTATTCTGTTTCTTGCTTAAATGTCTCACCTTGAATTGATCGTATCAGCATTTTTTCCGCGTCTTCAGTTTCAGTAACACTTACCTGCTGTTCGAGATTTAATGGTTTCTTCATAACAACAGATTTCAAATTAGTGATGAATCGTAGGACCCAAGCAAGTGTACGCAACAACTTACCCTTCGTACTAAATCGTGATATTTGAAAGATATTATTTAGCTGAGGTTTCGTTGCAGCACTTACCATTGCATGCGTTACCGTTGGCTCGTATTTCACTTTCTCCTCCATAGCCTCTTTACTTCCGAGCTCATCGTCTATTTTTTGACCTGGCCAATCACCTTGCTGTGTTTTTAGGAAGCCAGGACCCTCCCACCAGAAAAAATTGCTTGGTAGCCTGGGACCAAACTTACCTCTTGATGGCAAATCTGCGGGATTTTGTGCACCTGGACAATAGAACCACTCACCTCTTGATGATAACATCAAAATATCCGAAACTCGATGACGAACAAATTGTTTCCATGGCTTAGCATTTTTTATCCAACACAATGTTGCTATTGAATCTACCCAATAAAAGGTGTCGATGGGCCTATTTCCAAACTCCTCTTTTAGTGTAGAACGAACAGAATCTACCAGTTTGGCCATTAAATGAGCTCCCATTAATTCCAAACGAGGAATTGTTTGCCTCTTAAGGGGGGCGACTTTTGCCTTCGATGCTAAAAACCGTACACTCACCTCCCCCGATTCATACACTACACGCAGATACACTACAGTAGCGAAGGCATTTTCGCTTGCGTCAGAAAATGCGTGAACTTCCACCTTGGATATCTCCTTACCTTTTTCAAAGAGGCATCGTTCGATTTGTATTCCATTGACGTCTTTAAAATGTGATAACAAGGCCCCGTATTGTTCCCTGTTCTTACCTTCGAGCTCTTCGTCCCAACCTACCTTTTCAACACATAATTGCTGGAAAAAGGCCTTTAAATTCACCGTAAACAAACTCAAACACCCTAATGGATCAAAAACTTTGGCTGCAATCTTTAGCAAAGATCGTTTTGTAGGCGGTAATGTCTTTGCTAAATCTTCGATTTGAGTTAAATTGAAAAACAATTTATCTGTGTCAGTATTCCAGTTTACACCGAGTACTTTAGCGTTGCCATCACTGTTTGGTAGCCCTATGGAATACTTCGTGAAAGACTGGTCATCTTCGCTTACCTGCGTAGCCTCGTTTTTAGACTCCTCCGTAGCAGACTTACCTTCCAATGCGTTAATTTGTTCGAGGAGGTCTGGGTCGTTCGTTTTCCACTTACGTAAATTAAACCCACCTTTGGACATAATTTCCTTTGACCCGTTATAAATTTCTAATCCTTTCTCAACTGTTTCGGCTCCACATGATAAATCATCAGCATATAAACGATTCAATAAATTAACGACTTCTGGATTTTCATCCTGAAACAAAGATATGTGCTTTCTAATTGTGGCACCTAAAATAGACGGAGCTGGCCGGAGGCCAAATGCTAAACGTCGCCACCTTAGCTGCACAATAGAAGGATTGTCTTTACTCACGTCATCGAACCATAAGAAACGTAATACATCACAATCGGCTTCATTTATCTCAATCTGAAGGAACGCCTTCTCTATGTCTGCAGTAATGGCAATGGCATGTGAGCGGAATCGTAAAAGAGTGTCAAACAAAGAAGGCATATAATTCTCGCCAACTTCAAGTCGGTCATTTAAAGATAATGCTTCCGGACTAGACTTTGCACTGCCATCAAAAACAATACGCAACTTTGTTGTGTCATGATCTTTTCTCACAACACCATGGTGACAAATGAAATGGGGTTTTCCTTCAGTTTTCTTACCTTCAGGAACATGTTCGATAATACCGTGTTGTAATTGCTGTTGAAAAATAGAATCATATTCACGAAGCAATTCGGGGTCATTTTTTAATCTACCCTGCAATGATTTCAAGCGTTTTACACATATATCATAATTGTCAGAAAGGGGTTCTTCTGAAAAATCATTCCTCCAAGGGAGGCTTACCTCATATCGATGTCCATTGAACTTTATTTCGAATTCTTTCGTTTTTCCTGCTTCTTTATCACTGTCTCCCGGTTCTGAGACACCAAGCGATTCGTGTTTCCAAAACTCTTTCAATGAGTCTGTTATTTCTTGACTGTCGTTTTCATTTGTTTCATTCTCTTGAATTTCACTGTCAGGAATATCAACTACTTCTATGTTTTGATCTAGGGTAAGATTAGAAGTGACATTAGAACATGTTAAGGTGTCTGAAAAAGTTTGACCCGTGATAAGCCACCCAAGTTTGCTACTCACAGCTACCGGGCCTGATGTTCCCCTAACAACCTCACCTATGATAACATTGTACAAATAATCTGCACCTATCAAGAGATCTATGCGTTTGTTACGCTCGCCTAAATTCCTGTCCGCAAACCTAAGGCCTAACAGGTGCGGATAGTCGCTTAAATCTATGCGCGAACTGATAGGGGAACATATAGTTGGGTAGCAAAGCGCAGCGATATTAATTGGTTGCTCTTCTCCATCTACATCTAAATTAATGCAAACCAAATCACATTTCTTTCTTTCTGACTTCTGCGATCCAAAGGTGTTCAAGTTTATCGTTTCTGTTCCTTCAGCGTTCAATTTCAATTTTCTTTGTACTTCTCCGGTCACATAACTTCGCTGACTTCCTCCATCAAACAGAATATTCACAGGAATTTTCTTCGATTTGTCTTCTCCATAAACATATCCTTGGGCAGTTTGCAATAAAACTTCGTTCTTTCCATTAACAGTAGCCGTAACTGTCGATTCACCTTGATTAGATTGCTCTGTCTCTGCTTGTTGTGTTTCCTTAAAGCATATCGACTGATGGTGAAATTTGCCTCCACATTTGCGACAATTTCGATTTGCTGGGCAATGTGTCGTGTTATGTCCAGTTTTTAAGCAACTGAAGCAACGATTGGAGGCTTGTAAAATCTTCTTGCGTTCCTTGACATCGGTTATTTCGGGACATTTCGTTGAGATGTGGCTTTGTTTGCAAAAGTAACAAATCATTTGGCTAGATTGCTTTTCTCCTTTCGCGAAAAATGATTTGGTTGTTGCCGAGGGCGACCTTGGTCTATTTGCTGTAACTGGCCTTTCCCTTTTCACGTCCAATGAGGCTACACTGTCACTTATTTCTCGTGCTTCAATTTCCTTGCGAACAACTCCAAGAATTTCGTCGATAGGCCATACTTCTTCCTTCATTAATCTTGCGATTTGGAGTGTTATAGCACGTGGCATGCGAGACATTACTACAGGAACCAATAAACCACCATATCTTTCTGCTGACATTCCTAAAGAACGCAGTCCTCGAATATGAACGTTGATCGTGTCGTAAATATGGCGTAGCTGTCCTGTTTTCTCATTCGGGTAATTTTGTAACTTCAATAAAGCTTGCGTGTGTGTGTTTATTATCTTCTGCTTATTGCCAAATCTTTCGTGCAAGGTTTCGATAGCTTCCTGATAATTCTCTTCTGTCAATTCTAATCCAGTGACTGTACTATGTGCTGGACCTTCAAGTAAGTTCACTAGGTAGTTCATTTTATTCACCATCGAGAGACTATCATTGCTGTGAATTGCACTATTAAAACTTTGCCAGAACGACATAAAACGTGTCACATCTCCGTTAAACTTCGGCAAATTAATTTTGGGAAGCCTTATGCCTCCAGCATTCGAATTTGTTGTTGAACCTCCACTTATATTCAGGTTACTTGGTGGATTGCCAGGCGTTTGAAATAATATTCCTCCACCTCCCGTGTTGTGACTTGGGCTTGACGGTCTCGATGGAGTGGACGATCCTTGTCTCCCAGTACCTTGTGCACTTGATTGAGAATATCGTCCATCTTGGACAGCTTTAATTTTGCCAAGAATTTCTGTTATCTTTAACTCCCATTCAGTAGTTTCATCGATTTCCTTTTCGATCTCTTCTACTGTGCAAAGTTCGATAATTTCTTCGTCCAATCTTTTCGTGTTATCGTGCTTGCCGAGCAATGCGGCGGATATAGTTTCTAATCGTACGAGAATGTCTACTGACGATCCTGAATTTTGTACTTCATCGATAATAACTTTAGCTTGCTTTTCAAGCTTCGTAACGGCACTTCGATTGCCTCCTCGTAGAGCGTGTAACTTCTTTAATTTAGCTTCCTTTTCTTTATCAGTCATTTTGCTTCTTTAAACTTCGTGTCTTCATATCATATCGTGCGTTCGTTGTTTCTCGTTGGGCGCCATGTGTTGTAAATGAATATAGATCCAGTAAACATAAGCATAAAGAACAGCATCGTATGCATTTACTGCCTTTTAATAACCAAACAAAACACTAGAAACTATTTACATAACTTGATCTAACCCATCTCGTTTACTTTATACCTTCAACTTTAACTCGTCTCAACTGCAACTTCAACTTACTTCAACATGTCATGACATAGGTATAATATACGCGAAGCCTGGAAGCGAGTGTGAGAAACAATACAAAGGGTGACGTGACCAGCACGTTGAACCCGGGAAGGGACTGGACCCAACAAAGGGATGGGCTGTATTGTCTCCCAAACAATGCTGGAGTCAACCAAATCTGTATAGATTCTTCTCCGACACCCGGTATATTTGGAAAAAGATGAGGGAATTTTGTATTTGCAATGCGTGAAGCGCTGGGAGTCAAAGATATAAGAACTATGCGCCATCTTCAATCTTGCTTCTAGAATTATCAGTTCATGTGGAGACAGTTGGCGCAACCAGAAGTGTTGCATTATGCAATTTTTATTCAAACGTAAATACAAGAAATCGTTGGAAAAGTTTCGTGATAAACAATGTTCTTTTGTGATCAAAAACACTATTCAAACGAAAGGGGAAACACAAAGACAGTGCAGTGTCCACGGGAACATCAGGAATTTTTATGACAGTTTGTTCCCCTGCAGAGGGCAGATTGCATTCAGTGATCACAGGTATGTTTCCAAAATATTTTTTAATCAAGGTGTGTTTGGTCGGAATCGTGGCCTTGTTCCTGGGTGTTTCCCCTGCAGCATGCAAAACACAACGGGTCTTAAACATATTTCTAAGAACTAATAAAGTATACCAGGAGATAGCAAAATCATTCCTTGAGTCATTCAGAAAAAATTGTACCTTTAAAATGTGTAGTTTTTTGGAGAATTATTTGTAATTAAGATTTTTTCAGTCGGGACTTGTTTGTTGTTGGGTGCTTCCCCTTCGGAATGCAGGACACAACAGACAACTTTTCTGCCCTTAAAAATATTTTTAGGAACTAATGAAGTATACCAAGAGATAGCATAATCATTCTTTGAATCATTCTGAAAAAATCGTACTGTTATATTATAGTGTATTAGGTGTAAACCATCATGTATAAGCCTCGATATCAGGTAGAGGTATTATTAATTAGATCAGGATCGGAGTGGAAACATGGCGTCTTATCTCGTGTGCTCTTTAGGTCTAGCGTTAGGTCGCAGCGGATCTTAGGCATCGCGCGCGCATACACAACATAATATGGCGACGAGTAATCTCAAGAACCCAAAGAAGGAATAGAAGGAAGTAATTTCAACAAGAGAATAAGAATTATGCCAGACAACGAGAATCAAATAGGCCAAGCTCAACCGCCTCAACCAGTAGCGATTCATTTGCCTCCAGTTAAGGAATTTGATCCAAAAGGAGACCCATCTACGGTAAGCCAACGATGGCAGAAATGGAAGAAATCGTTTGTATATTTTCTGAATGCAACAGGTATTCAAAATGATAGCCAAAAGAGGGCTGCACTTTTGCATCTTGTAGGAGATGAAGTGCAAGATATATTTGAAACATTAGGTGAGGTAGGCACAACATATGACCAAGCAATAGAGAAGTTAGATAGTCATTTTGATATCAAGAAGAATATTCCATTTGAAAGATGTGTATTTCATGAGGCAGGTCAAGAATCAGGAGAAAACATAGATTCATATGTCACTAGGTTGAAAAAGTTAACTATTCATTGTGAATATGGAGATGCAAGACAAAATGAGATCAGAGATCAAGTAATAGCAAAATGCCAATCAAGTAAGCTTAGAAAAAGATTGCTACAAGAAGCAGATCTCACATTAGATAAAGTTCTAACAATAGGAAAGCTCATGGAACAATCAGACCATCAGACAAAGAAGATAGAACAACAAAACAATGCAGGATCATCAGCTGACACAATGAAAGAATCTTTTTCAGACCTGAATAAAATAAGGCCAAATAAATACCAACACAAAGGTAGACAAGCAATGAACACAGGAGATCAAAGATATTCTCAACAAAGACAACAATGTGGAAGATGTGGAATGAAAAATCACAAAAGCAAAGACTGTAGAGTGACAAAAGGGAAAAAGTGCATGAAATGTGGAATTATGGGACACTTCGCAAAATTCTGTAAGACTAAAACTCCAAAGAAATCAGAAAGTCATCAAGTCAGAGCAAATGAAATCACAACAGAAAGTTCAAGTGATGATGAAGCATTTGTATTCAAAATTGGAAGCAAAGAAAGACCAGTATACCCAGTCAATGTAGATGGCACACCAATCAATATGCTCATTGACAGTGGATCAACACTGAACATCATTGATGAAACATCACTTCAGAAATTGAAAGAAGAACCACAACTTGCAAACAGCAAGGCAAAGATATTCACTTATCTAGGAAAAGAACCACTGAAACTAAAAGGAACATTCATAGCACAAGTTGAAGTATTTGGAAAAGAAACCCAAGCAAAATTCTATGTCACAGAAGGTTCAGGAGGAGCATTGCTAGGACAAAAGACAGCAGAAAAACTAGATCTTTTAAGAGTAGGCCCAGCTCTAGGTTTAGAAGCAGATCCAGCAAGTTCACTTCATAAAGCAGTAAATGAAATCAGTCAAGATAAATCAACTGAACACAGGATAGATCCAAAGATTCAGAAAGTTCTAGATAACAATAAAGAAGTATTTGAAGGCATGGGTAAATTCAAAGATTACAAGTTAAAGTTACACATTGATGAGAATATCACTCCAGTTCAACAGCCAATCAGAAGATTACCATATCATACAAGAAAGAAAGTTTCTGCAGAATTAGAAAGATTGATGAAAAATGATTGCATAGAGAAAGTTAAAGGTCCAAGCACCTGGATAAATCCAATAGTAGTAGTACCAAAACCAAATGGGACTATAAGATTATGCTTAGACATGAGAAGAGCCAATGAAGCCATAGTAAGAGAAAGACACCAGATTCCAAAAGTTGAAGAAATCCTCCCCGAGCTACATAATGCAAAATATTTCTCAAAGATTGATTTGAAAGAAGGGTATCACCAGCTAGAGTTAGCAGAGGAATCAAGACACATAACAACATTCCTAACACACAAAGGTTGTTTTCAATCAAAACGTCTTGTGTATGGAGTCAGTTCAGCCTTTGAGCAGTTTCAGAAGGTAATTGAGCAAAGCATTGCAGGTTGCCCAGGCACAAGATCAATATCTGATGACATTCTCATATGGTCATCAAGCATAGATGAAATGGCAGAGCGTCTGGACACGCTATTCCATGCATTGCATGCCAGAAATCTAAAGATCAACCCAAAGAAATGTGTATTTGGAACAACAAAGCTCACATTCGCAGGATATTGTCTAACAGACAAAGGAATTTATCCAGATCAATCCAAAGTAGATGCAGTCAACAATGCCAAAACCCCAACAAACGCAACAGAAGTAAGAAGTTTCCTAGGTCTAGTCAACTTTTGTTCACACTTCATCAAAGACTACGCCACACTTACAGAGCCACTGAGGAAACTAACCAGGAAAGAAACTACATTTGCATGGAACAAAGAACAGCAAGCAAGTTTCACAAAGCTAAAGGAAAGCCTAACAAATGCAAGCACAATGGCTTATTACCAGCCACACGCAGACACAAAAGTCATCGTAGACGCATCACCAGTAGGACTAGGAGCAATCCTAACTCAAAAGCAAGAAGATGGACAATTCAAGCCAGTAGTTTATGCATCACACGCATTAAGCCCAACAGAACAAAGATATTCTCAGACAGAAAGAGAAGGTTTAGCAGCATTTTGGTCAACACAGAAGTTTCATTACTATTTATATGACAGAGAATTCACAATAGTAACTGACCACAAACCACTTGAAAAGCTCTTATCAGCAAGAGGAAGCCCTACACCAAGATTGCAAAGATGGTTACTTAAAATGCAACCATACAAGTACACAGTCCAGTATGAGCCAGGACACACAAATGCATCTGACGTCTTATCCCGTTCACCTTTACCAGCCACAGGAGAACAGTTAAGTGATGATACAGAACATTTCATCAACTCAATTGTATATGATGCTATTCCTAAGTCAGTCACAATAGAAGAAATTCAAGAAATATCAAGAAATGATGAAATCTTGAAGAATGTCAAAGAACAGATCAAAACAGAGAAATGGTCAAAAAGTCCAGAGTACAAACCATTTTTTCTGAGCCGGAAAGAACTCTGGATCAAAGATGATATTATTTTAAAAGGAACAAAGCTAATAATCCCCACAGATCTAAGACAAAGAATACTAGCCTCAGCACACCAACATCACTTAGGTATTGTGAAAACCAAAGGATTATTGAGAGAAAGAGTATGGTGGCCAGGAATAGATCAAGAAGTGGAAAAGATGATAAAACATTGCCATGCATGTCAAGTAACAGGATCAAGTAAAGTCAATTATGAACCACTTGAAGCAACAAAGATACCTTCAACAAATTGGCACACAGTAGCTTTAGACATCCAAGGACCATATCCAACAAAGGATTATCTGATAGCACTCATAGATTACAGATCAAGATATCCAGTAGTTGTGCAAGTCAAAACTATCAACACAAAAACTGTAATCAAAGCATTAGACAAGATATTTTCTATGTTTGGTTATGTACAGAAATTAGTTGCTGACAATGGAAAACAGCTCATTTCAGATGAATTCAAACAGTACCTCAAACAACATGGAGTAAAGCTAAGGAATGTCACACCGTATTCACCTTGGGTCAATGGTGAAGTTGAACGATTCAACAGATCACTCAAAAAGGCAAATCAATGCGCACATGCAGAAGGAAAAGATTGGAGAGAAGAGCTTAACAAGTTTCTATTGCTCTACAGAACAACGCCGCACGCAACAACAGGACAGTGCCCAGCTACAGTATTTTTTGGACGTGGTATCAAGAATGACATACCAGAATATACAAAGGTTCAATCACAAGACACAGAATTGGATAGGAAAGACAGAGAAAAGAAAGAGAAAATGAAAGAATATGCAAATATCAAAAGGAATGCAAAAGACAGTGAAATCCAGGAACAAGACACAGTGCTAGTAAAGAATCTCTGGAAAAATGACAAATTATCTCCAAATTGGTTAAATGAGAAATTCAAAGTCATCAAAATTTACAGGAAAAGTGCTTTGATAGAAAATGAAAGAGGAAAATATTACAGGAATAAAGCTCATCTTAAGAAATACAATGAGAGTGAGACAAACAGACAAGCAGTGATTCAAAAGGAGAACACACACAGCACAGAAGATGAAGACATCTCAGCAGAGGAACTACCAATTGACAATGCGCAAAATGTCGCAAGGCCAACGCGTTCCGAGCGCAGACCGAATAGAGCGATCACTAATGCCAATGACGCAAATAACATTATTTCTAATGAAAATAATAACCCTAGGTTGCATGAAAATGATAATGCTAACATGCAACAAGACAATGAGAATAGCTTGAATGAAGAAATTGTTGACCACCATTTGAATGAAGAAAACAATGAAGACTTACAAGAAAATGTTGGTAATGGAACACCAATTTTTGTACCAGATACTGTTCCAACAGCTATTCAACCACATGTACCAGTGAGGAAATTGCCGGTAAAAAGGAGACGTAAGAAAAAGAACTGAGTTGAAAGGACAGACAGGAGTTTATATACATAATGATTGAACAATGCATTGGAATCTTACTCGTTATGTTCATTATAATCAAGAAGCTGAAACTTTGGAAGATTATTCGTTTTGTTGATGATTGAACATCTTATACACATTTACCATTTACGCTTTACGCTGATGGACTAAAGTTGATGAACATTGATTATGCTGATTGTTTTGTTTGGCTACATTTACAAAGAACTATATTGGAAACTCAAGAGGACGATTTCAAGAAAAGGGAGAATATAGTGTATTAGGTGTAAACCATCATGTATAAGCCTCGATATCAGGTAGAGGTATTATTAATTAGATCAGGATCGGAGTGGAAACATGGCGTCTTATCTCGTGTGCTCTTTAGGTCTAGCGTTAGGTCGCAGCGGATCTTAGGCATCGCGCGCGCATACACAACATATATGGTGTAGTTTTTTATGAAAGTTTTTCAAGCAAGGCGTCCTCTGATAGGGAGTTGTTTGTTTTTGTTGTTGCGGAATGCAGATTGCGTTGAGTGATAGCAGATAACTTGGAAATATAATTGAAAATATCATTAAAATCAAGCTTTCCATTGAAACTGGCTTTTTCTTTATATCTCTGTTTGGGCGATAAAAATAATTGTACGTAACATAATTTGGTTGACTAATGGACAGAACGAGCTTTGAAAATTTCGCACCAAACGTCAATCGCTATATTGTCAACGCCGAGCGCTTTGGTCAATGGTATACAAAATACCCTCATCTTATTTGGAATATTGTTGACTTTGTGTAGGTATACTCGTATTCCTTTTAGATGAAGTTTAAAATTTACTGATTTTTTTAAATAATTTTTCAGATAACAACGAGTGTACGTCTAGTGCTCATAACTGTCATAACAATGCAACATGTACGAATACGGATGGATCATTTACGTGTGCTTGTAAATCTGGATATAGTGGAAACGGAATGAATTGTACAGGTAGGCAGATAGAAGTGTTGTTGTTGATGGCCGCTTTTGCTACTGTGTTGATGCGATATTTTTCCCATTATTTTTCCATGCAATGCATGTATATTTTGAACTAGTTTTAGAATGTTGTTGGTTTTCTATTGGGGTCTTCTTATACCAAGTAAATGAAGCTTGAAATCTCAATTTCGTCTTGCCTTTTCCAGATAACAACGAGTGTACTCTTGGTACTCATAATTGTCATAACAATGCGACATGTAGTAATACGGATGGATCATTTACTTGCGCTTGTGACACTGGCTACAATGGAAACGGAGTGACGTGTACAGGTAGGCAGGACATTGATGTTATTGTTGGTCTGTAGTTATTTGAAAGAGGTTATAACATTCTCGTTATACCGTACTGCGTTGTTGGAAGAATCTTTGCTTTTATTTCGATGAGAATGAAGTTTGCCATTTGATTATTGATTTAATATTTCTAGATGATAACGAATGTAATCTTGGTACTGACAATTGTCATGGTAATGCAACATGTACCAATACAGATGGATCATTTACGTGTGCTTGCAATGTTGGATATACTGGAAACGGAATGACATGTTTAGGTAGGACGAAAATTAATGTTGTTATTTATGTTATCTATTTCGATGTATTGTATAGGTCTAAAATTACTGTAATTTAGCTATCTGTAGATGAATGTGCGATGACTATCACCATGGTGATGTTGATGTTGGTGGTGGTGGTGGTGGTGGTGGTGGTGGTGGTGGTGGTGGTGGTGGTGGTGGCAGTGGTGGTGGTGGTGATGGTGGTGATGCCGGTGGTGGTGGTGGTGGTGATGGTGGTGGTGGTGGTGCTGGTGCTGGTGGTGGTGATGGTGGTGTGGTGTGGTGGTACTGGTGGTTATGGTGGTAGTGGTGGTGATGGTGCATCTTCAATTGCTTTCTTGGAGAATATTTACTTTCTGTTCACGAGAAGTCTTCCTACTTCAATCAGAAGATGTTTCAAATTTAATGATCAACTACCTTTCTTCTAGATAACAATGAGTGTACACTTGTTACTCACAACTGCCATGTAAATGCAACTTGTGCTAATACGGCGGGATCATTTACTTGCGCTTGTGATACTGGATACAGCGGAAATGGAGTGAATTGTTCAGGTAGAATGACAATTGATGTTGTTGTTTGTCTGCATGTTTAGTCTTTATTAACTTCGCAAATGTTTCAGATTTCAAGGGTGTGCAAAGGTAGAATTCTAGCAAATTAGATAAACTTTTTTCAAGTCATTCAATTAACAGAAAGAATTGATACCCTTGGTACCTTTCCACGACACAATAACCGTCATCGTACTTTTTGGCATGTGTTACTATACCGGGTGTCTCAAAAAAAGTACCGCCTTTTGACTCAACAAGGCAACAAAACGATAATATTTCGGGACTTTTTGAACTCATGGCTAAATTTGTTGGTCTTCAACTTAAATGCACATACCTTGCATTTGGAAATCGACCACCAAACACCGGATATATGAGTTCGCAAGGTCAAAATTTGGAGTGCACCTGAAACGAGAGGTTTTGAGGAATGGCCTAGCCATAGTTTGACAACAAACAGGCATTTTGCAAACGAATTTTCGACTTTGACCTTTACTTTTTATTTTTGAAAAGATTTATACCTTGAATTACTTCAATTGTTCTTGCAGTGACTTTTCTTTTGAGGAAAGGGTTATTGCATTGCATTCGACCCCAAGTGTTTTGTATTAAAGAAAAGGAAAAAGAGCACATGCTCGCATATTTTGGAGATGTGGCACGACTTTATCACTCTTACCACATTTTTACTATATTTGTTTAATCAGCGCCATGTCCATGCATCTTTTATTCTTTCCAAAAGCAAAAAACAGAAATTTAAAGTCTACAGGTACTTTTGATAATGTCCATGATACAAATCATGACTAGGCCCTTTTCAAAACCTCTGGTTTTGGGTGCACTGTAAATTTTGACTTTGCGAACCTGTATCTCCGGTGTTTGGTGAACGATTTCTAAATGCAAGGTTCGTGCATCTAAGTTGAACATTGATAAATTTAGCTGTGAAGTCGGGAAGCAATGATATCTTATTGCTTGGTACCTATTTCCAGTCAAAAGGGGGTACTTTTTTCTGAGACACCCGGTAGATAATTTCAGAAAACGTTTTAATCGAACCATAGCTATGTAAGAGCTAAGGCGTGAAAACTGAGTTTGATCTGTTATTGTAATATTCAGTCCTTCTTGTGAGGAGAAAAGAACGAAGGGAAACAACGTTTTCAGGTATTTCTCAAAATCCCATGAAAGAGAAACAACGCATTGAGTAAGAATACAATTTTGATCATAATGTAGGCCAAATCAACGGTGCGTTACCTCCAGTGCCCAAACAAGCTGATTTGAAAAGCTGAAAGTACATCTGAAATTAAATGTGACATGATATTTGCAACAACTCGAAATTACTCATTCAAAACTGTTCAATTATTTTAACTCGCGAGCATTTGTCACGTGACATCTAATTTGAGACAAACTTCTGCTCCTTATGTGCGCGAGTTTACTGTATTTTTGATGAAAATTAGGCTATTACATAATTTTCCAACAGATATAAACGAGTGTCTAGTTAACAATGGCAATTGTAATTCTGATGCGACATGCACGAACAGCATTGGCTCATATTTGTGTACTTGTAATCCTGGATTTACTGGAGATGGAGTTACCAACTGTGCAAGTATGTTGATTACATCCTATTTTTGCGGGCTGTAGGCCCGGGGGGGGGGGGTACTTAGTATATTTGTCCGACGGGGATGTGCCGTTTTTAAGGGTATCGTTTTCACCAAATTTTTCTAGCACAGGGTATCAAAATGAGGCAATTTTCTAGAGCAGGTTGTGAAAACATGTCAAAGGGGAATATTCTGCTAGAGCGGGTCGTTATTCGGTCAAATTTCATGTTTTTGAGTATACTTTTCACCAGTTTTTTCTAGAACAGGTTATCATTTTGAGTGAAAAATTCTGGAGCAGGGTAAAACAAATTTTTTTCGTGGGCACACCCCCGTACCAATTTAAGTCAAGTACCCCCCCCCCCCCCCCCCCCCCCCCCCCCCCCCGTGGCTGTAGGAAAGATTTGCTGAGAAAATTTCCGTTTGATGCATCAAGTCTTTCTTGTGCCTTGTTTATTTTCTGATAAATCTAGTGGCAATTTTAAGCCCCACGCGTGATGGCGTCATTTTTACATGCCATATCAGTCCGCCACACGAGGGGCTTAAAATTGTAATCGACATATCAGAAACGAAGTAATGAACTATGAAGACTCGATGTATGATACTAATTTTTCATTCTGTAGTTGTCTGCAGCCCTTGTTGTTTGCTAAAATTACATCTTTAGTATTACATCTCTAGTGTACAAATAACAAGTTGTAAATAAAATCCAAAAGGAACTATGTCATAAACAAAAGGGCTATTGAAACATGCTGATTTTAGCACAAAGGCGATGCATTGCTATTGATACGCATGCCAATAGGCCATGAGATGAGAGACTCGATATTTCACTTCCATGGCACCCCTCATCGAACTAGATAAATTTCACATCAATCTAAAGGTTAAAACTTACTTTGTCTCATTCAGCTACTCCCCAAGCAGGGGAGCTGCACTAATGAAAGAAAACGCCATCTGAATTCCAGTTTCATTGGGCTTGCACCTAGACTGATTATATGGCCGTAGTTATCGCTATTGAAAGGCTGCCGGACGCTCCTAAATACGACTCATAATCAAACGCCATTATTTTGAAATGAATATTTCTGCCTCGTTTTGATAAGAGCCTAAGGAACACTTGTATTTTTCAAATGAAACGCTTTGAGTTTAAAACTTCAGAGTAAATCAGTTGATGCTAAGCGAAAGCAACAAAATATAGTACCCACGTACAAAGACGTTGTTGCGAACTGTCCTCATGGTATTCTTGTCATCTTACACTGCAACAACAAATTAATAAAGTCTACAGCTAGGAAAGCATCAAGTCGCTTGAAACTGCTGCAGCGAATTCGACCAAATATCAGCCCATATATAGCAGAGAAGAAGAAGATATACAACGTGATAATAAGGCCAGTCCTTTTATATTGCTATCCAGTGTATATAAGCTTGTGTGATAACGCCAAATCTAAATTGCAATCAATACAAGACAGGGCCCAAAAAATAGTGGCCAATGATAACAGTATATCCCTGAAATGGGACAGCCTTGAGCAAACCCGAAAGAAACGAATCTCAATTGATGTTTACAAGTCAATCAATGGGATTTGCACGGAATCGCTAAAGAACATCTTCACCAAATTCGATCATGGCAAAAATACACGTGGAAATGGATCTTTTTGTACTACCGAAAGTGAGAAGCGAGTCGGGAAAAAAAACATTTTGCATTTCATGGAGCGTTGATTTACAACAATCTATCAAGTGACGTCAGAAATGAAAAGTACTTAATCATTTTTAAAAGCAAAATAGACACTCTTTGTTTTTTAAATTCAGTTTTTTGAATTCGGTCTCGGTCTGGTGTAATAGTTTCGTTTTGAATAGCGATTATTGGGACTCATCGTAATCAGTCTTGCTTGCATTTATCTTGAAAGCGCCATGTTAATTTAATTGTTTATCGCTAAAACCTAAAACTCGGAACCACCCACCGTAACGTATATTGTATATAGAAAATATGTGGTCCGTGGAATACGGCTTCCTGGAAACGTGGTCAAATCCATGTCAACACAACATGGAGGAGATCTCAAGCAAGGGAAAGGGAAAGGGATGTATACGGAGAAAAATGGAAGTTTCAGGGCCTTTTATGCATCTTTAAGACATCACTGATCAAATTTCGGAAGTATCCATGCAAAGACCCTGTCAACTTTTCGAATGCAGATCGAAATGGATGAAACTCAATTGTCGACAGGCTGACATTGCAACATCTTCTTGCAACATGGGAAGGTAATGTGGCGGTTTTAGCACCAGCATTGGGATTGCAGCAGTAGAGATCAAATCAACGACCCCTTTTCATGATGCTGTTCTCGCTGCAGAGTAAAACACCTTCACCACATATCATTCATAAAGAGAGGCAAGGAGCTGCTTTCTTTGAACTCATAGTTGAAAGTTCTCTTTCCGAAACGGTCTCTTCATCAAAATCTGATTTAGTTGCGAATCTTTTAATTTATTCTAGATAATACAATTTGTGCCTTGACTGCTTGTCATTCCAATGGGACATGTGTAAATGTCAATGGTACTTATGGTTGTCAATGCAATTCAGGATTTACTGGAAACGGCAAGAATTGTTCAGGTACGTAGTCTTGGGTCACTTATAAGAATACAGCAGTAAACTCGCAAGTTATTAGACGCAGTAAACATTAGAGCATAAGAACTTTGTTTATTAAGAACCTACTGCCTGAAATCATATATTTTGTACCCACTACCATAGATATGAACGATTTTAGCCTTATATCTTAACCAGGTTCTTGATGAAGGGTTTCACTTATTCATTCATTCATTCATTCATTCATTTATTCATTCATTCATTCATTCATTCATTCATTCATTGGAGAAAATGCAAAAAAATAATGCTTACAGAACGGTGATAGGCGGGAGCAGCAAGGGTATACTGGGTAAAATTGGGGTGAAATAGGTAGGGCTCGGAGTGAATATATTTGGCTACGATTTTTAGTCATAGATGTTTTTTTAATTCAATGTAGAAAATTTCCAATTTACGAATTTCCCAAGACTACGAACGAACTACCATACCATACTACAAAAACTCAACCAAGGGGAGCAGAAGATCATTACTTACTACCCCAGGGCCATCACATCAAGAACATAAACCTAGAATACAACTAAATATGATTACTGAATGAACCCCATTGCATAAGATTTTTCAGACAGGTTTTATAGTCCGACTTTAGTGCAAACAGAACTGCTAACCGTTGTGTACAGAAACCATTGTATAACTAGCCTGATAGGAACCCAGAAAATGCGTACAAATGATATGCAAAATTTAAACTGAATTCAGGGTTCCTATTGGTTTTAATCAAGACAGTTTCTCTCCCCAGACATTGATGAATGTGCAGCAAGCAACCAATGTCATCGCAATGCCACCTGTCAAAATACCGTTGGTTCGTTCATTTGTACCTGTAACAGTGGATTCTCTGGAAATGGAGCAAATTGTATTGATATCAATGAATGCTTGAATAATCCATGCCATTCCAATGCAACATGTAGCAACAGTATCGGTTCGTACAAATGCAAATGTAAGATTACATATGTTGGAAATGGAGCCAGTTGCACGTATATTGCAGTCACCGCAAGTGTGAACCCAAGTTCGACTGCAACTCCAACTGCAAGGACTACAATTGCAACCACTAAGAAAGTTTTTCGTTGGGGTGATAATTCCGCTGGAGTTCTCCAGCCTCTTAAGTTTCTAATCGCTTTTGCACTAGTTTTTTTAGCGTTACGATTGTAGAAAACACATTATTATTTCCCATGTTTAAGTAATGACTTTGATTTACATTAAATGCATTAAAGTTTTAAAATCTGTTTCAAAATATTTGACTCTTTAGAAGCAGTTGGTGGAATAATACCGAGTGACCCAGATAAATACTTCACGAGCTAGATCGCTCATAATTTCCTCAAAGCAAATTTAATGATCACAAGCAAAGCATGAGCATGTAGCTGAAAGGCTCAGCTGTCTTTAGAGACGTTGCTTGTTATGCCTACTGTCCGCAAAAACAGTTTCAAAAATATGGGGATTTGTTCATTTCTCAGACTATTCCCTTCTGTTCCAGTCCATGTTTTGGAGGTTGTGAACAAATCGAGTTCCGAATATGCTTTGGAGCACGACATTTGAATGAAGAATAGAATTCAGTCAATTTGCAAACAATGAATGTCCCCAAACGACTTCAAATTCATCGCCACGTTGAGTTTTCGCAAAATGTTGACTGGAAAAGGACAGCGATTATTTCACTCTTAATGAGCGAAAACTTGCTACTGCAGTTCCAGATTTCTAGAACTTAATTTATGCAGCCTTTGTTTAGACAGGTTTCACACTTTATTTGAATAGAGGATTAACATAAGTAATTGGGCAGCCGTAGCAATATTTATCTCTTTATTTCGTAGACCCTTTATTCTTTAGGATAATTGGTCTACTCGTAGGCTACTCCTGGTATTACTCTGACGCATTTTACTAAATTTGACAAATTGGTGTAGGGTCCATGACGATGGATAACAGCAGGTAGAGTAGTAGAAACAACTTAGGCCCATCAAATTCAATTGGATCAATAACAATGAACTTATTTACGTTGCAATGAAAGGAATATATCATAATTGATAATTTGGTTGCATAAGCACTTTAAGCCTGAAATCATTCATACCCATGCCAAATTCCGAGTATATTACATCGTTATATTTCAGGACCAATTTTAATGAGGCTGAAGTTTTGTAAGAATATGACAAAAAGCTGAAAATAGGCACAACAAGAGACATTTTAAGAAATAAATATTTTGCGAATTGTTCTGCAAATATAATGATTCAAAATACTCCATGGCATGGGTATGAATAATTTTAAGTAATTTACGACTGTATGTACTTGGCCGTGTAGTTTGCTTTCAAGCCTAATCATATATAGCTAGAGTGAGTGCTTGTGCACCGTTGAGCACTAAGAGATCTGATGCTGTTTTTGTATCCAGCAGATAATATTTTGAGTCCAAAATGCGAGTTTCGAATCAGACGTATATGGAACGACGTTTGCACAAAAATGACATAATCTTCGTTTGTGTGCACATAAACTTAGTTTATGATTAGACTAGTTCGTGGGCCTCGAAAATGAGTTTTCCAAGCTGTCCGAGTTTTAGGCGGCCTTTATGGGCTACGTCAAAAACTCGGACAGCTTGGAAAACTCTAGCCTGCGTGCAGACAATACCTAACTAAGGAAAAGGTATACCTTTTCCTTGGGCATAGTCTGTACGCAGGCTAGGAAAACTCATTTTCGTGCCAACGGTGCCATAGCCATTGTTTTAAGAGGCTCTATAATGTTTTCCCGTTTAGTCATTTTCCCGGGGGGGGTACTCCCATTATGGCCTAACAGGGGGGCTCAGTTGGCTTGAGGGTCTTACGAAATGGCTACCAAATGGCCCTATATTTGTCAAACACATACTACCAATTGGTGTAATTCCAAGATCCCTGGCCAGTCACAAGATTTCAACTTAGTAGCCTCCTCCGCATGGCAATATGGTCGTTGCAGCAATTATTATTAATGAATTTTGAAGTTTTCTTGCTTTGTTCAATCAGTTTTTACAATAGAAAATTTTGAAAAACTGCAGAAAATGTTCACTACTAGATACTACCAAATGGCCCAATTTTAGATTCAGGAACTACCATTTGAGGGTTACTAAAAAATAAAGTACCATTTGAGGGTATTCTTCAACATATTTGCTTTGGCCCTCTTTAACCCTGACTGGACCCCCCTGTCAGGCCACAATGGGAGTACCCCCCCCCCGGGGTCATTTTGTCAGCAATAGAGAGCGTATCTCATTCAAAATACAATTCAGAAATACACTATGACTTTTCAAACGTTTCGATTTTCATCTTCTTCAGTAACTATGGTTCTTGGTTCATTCAAAATACAAGTACACGTTTTTTTAATAATAAGAAACTAGTACTACGATGACCAAATATTTAAGAAACTCTAGTACTACGCTCAAGAACAGTTAACAAACTCTTAAATTCAATTTCTGCATGCTTCTATGTTTCTCAAACAAAGGTACTTTCATCTTTTTTTAACTTTTAACTGCAAAAATTGGTAATTTTTGCCTGAAATGTGCATGGCTTATTCGTGATGACAATTTCAATATAAAATGGAAGCCCTTTGTCCAGAAGAAGCCTCAAATTTAAACAATATTGCAATTTTAGGCTCAAAAAGAAGAAACTAATTAAGAAACTTTTACTACTAGAACACCGAAATTTTCATGCGGAATTAAGAAACTTTTAGTACTAAGTGCTGATCCAAGTTTCTTATAAAAAAACCTGCATGTGCCTTTTCTCCACGGACAAGAACGACTTTTTATTTCTATTTTTCTCGTTAATGATTTTTATGGGATTAGCGCGGTTTTCGCTGATGTAAAGTTATTGCAAGTTTACTTCACACGGAAAACAAAGGGATTTGATGAGCGATTCCTGTGGCATTCAAGTGCAACTGATAAAGGATTTTTATTTATAACTTTGCAATTGCGCTTGCGTCATACAATACCTACGGAGACTCAAATAGAAACTCCCCAAATCATCAAGAGCTAATTTTACTGAGTATCATTGTTGCATTTTAGATATGTTGTTGGCAACCCTTACAGTTGCCATAGTGTGTGAGCTAACACAATTGACCGTAATTATATTGCTGCTTCGCAGCCTTTGATAATTGGGTAATGATTGAACAGCAAACCCTACCTATTGTCTTTATAACGCAACATCAGAACGGAACGGCTCCAAGTTTTTCATAGCAATGGGATCTTTGCATCGCACATGACTCTCTAGACGGGGATTCTGATTATTTCAGTGAAAAGGAAAGCACGCACTTCTCTTCTCATTTTCTTCAGTGTTGGTTCTTTTACAACCGGAAAATCACTGGATCAGGCAAGATTGGAGAGCAATGATACAATAGTACAATGAAGTCAGGTAAGCCACGATGCTTCATACTCATTCTCTCAACAGCATATGCGTCAAATATTCACAAAAATTTAGAATTAATTCTTTCAGAAGATTTTGCAATAAACAAAGAAGTGCCGTTTTTCTTTTCAGGAAGTGCCCCTTTAGCTTAATGAAAAAGTTCCCTTGAAATGTCGTGCCCCCCCCCCAAAGTTTGAGATGCTTCCTACGTCCCTGCAATGTAATATGTAAAATAAGTCGACAAACAAACAATTACCTTTTTAACCCTATTCCCCTATTCTACATGGATAAATCAAGCACCACTTTCTCATGGGTGGGGGGCTAAAAAAGCCCACCCCCCAGATTTTCTAAGCAACCGAAGTGGCTATGGCAACGCAACTTGGTACACATGATTACCAAGCAATTATGATTCTAAAAATGGCATCATATGTCACATGATTTGTTGCTAGGCAACGCAAAAACAATGGAAATTGCTGATTTTGGCTCTCCTCCTAAAAATATTTAAACCAAAAATAGTCAATAAATAACTTTAAAGTTATAGATATGATACATATTGATTGTTCTTAATGAAAACTGTCAAAAGTTTATTTTTTGAATTCTATTGTTTTCACAATTGTCAATGAAAGTCATGGTTGATACCTAAACAAATTAGTTGATGCTTTATTGGCATTTTAAATACGTTTTTAGTGATAGCAACGATATGAAATTGATCTTCATTTGTTAATTAGTCAATTTTGATCATAATGCACTAATTATTTCATATGTTTTTATAAATATGACGTCATATATAAGTATGACGTCATAGATCTTAAATTTTGCTGATGTGAGGAAAATACAAAACTTTACATATCAACTGAAAGTAGACTTCAAGGCAAACTGATTGGTACCAATTGCATTGAAACCAGATGTGTACGAGAAAAGTTATGCATGTTTTACTGATTTTCTGAGAGACCTGTTGTCAAATATGGGCATGTCATTGTCACGTGACCAATTATATAACAATGAACTATTGTTAATTTGATGCAATATTAAATTTGATTAACCCTATCCAGACTGGGCTTTTTCAGCTACAAGAAGACTTGGGGGGGCTCATTCAGCCCCCCCTCTCTAAAATCGCCATTCCTTCACTTACAAAGATGAAATTCACCACGCAGGTAGCCGTGCTTATGATCTATCATTTTTCACAAAAATAATTCTAAAAATAGATATGACGTCATAATTATTCAAGACCAACTGGCACGTGTTCACGAAAAAAATGAAAAAATCAACTTTTTTTTAAATCTTTATAATTTTCTAAGATTGATTCATGAAACCAAATTATGCCAATCAAAGCATTGTTAGAAGATGAAAATATTTGATTTTCGCAAATCCAAGATGGCGGACAGAGACATTGAAATTCTTGTTCTTCCGAAAAATGACAAATGCAGCCATAATAGAGAATTTCTCCACATATTACAATGAAAGCTACTTCAATGATAAGTGTTCGTTGCATACTTCATTTTTCCTTTTGAAACTTTTGTTTTGATTATTGCAAAAAATGCTGACATCAGCATTTTTTCCCAGTAGTAAGCAAATGAGTTGGAAGGAAGAAGGAAGGGGGAAATAGGGGGTTGAGGATAGTAATTTGGTGAAATTTTGATAATATCTTGACAAACTAAACACTTTCAAGTCAAACAATTCTCACTGTAAAACAGATTCTCAAGATATGCATGAAAACTGATCGTTAGTAGTACTATGAGAGAATACCCCCGGGGAATCTTATACCATTTGCGACCAATGGTGCACAAAATTCAAGCAAAATTACATAGCTTAGGTTGAAACAACCCTGTTGATCAGCTTTAATCTATTTATTGCCGATTTAAAACATTTGGGGTCGAAATATCCTTGCAGAAAGACCGCTAACTAATTTTTGCCATTTTCTTAAAGATGACGTCATAGATGAGGTCACGTGACACATAATTGGTCTATTGTTCCTGGAAAAAATTAAAGAGACCTTATATATTATAAGTATAGAAAGTAAAAAGGATACTATCAAAGAATTATGAGGTGATCTGGAATTACATCCATAAGCAGCTTACCTAAAAGTTGGCCCCAACCACTCTGAAAAAACAGCCACCCCCCACCCCCCTGAATTTTTTTTCAAAATTTCACACAAAATCACACTTCAAAAGGATAGAAACTAAAAGTCAAAAAACCATTTCCTGGTTCGTTTAACCAATTTGGAGCAGTGCTCAGTTAAGTATGTGGGGGGGCCGAATGAGCCCCCCCCCCCAGTCTGGATAGGGTTAAAAGTCCCTCAAGTTCCAGTGTTTTATCATGGTTAGTTTAAGATTAATTACAGGAAGTATGGTTGGGGGGGGCCTTTTTGCCCCCTCCCCATGTAGAATAGGGTTAATTATTTGCTAACTCGTGGATTTTTCATGCAGGGAAAATGGTGTATAGAACAAATCAAATAAAAACAGAATCATGCATCCGAAAGATCCTCTTTGTTGTATTGATGTTTTCGTGGACTGCTGCTGTGTCAGGTTTGTTTCTTCTTGTCCAAATATGGGCAATATAATGCACCGGTATTTTAGCGAAGAGGATCTCCTTTTCTCCCCATAGTGTCAAGGTTTCAATAGTTGCACTTTGCAGATGAAAATAAACATTCGGCTGAATCCTACTAAAAAACGTAGGATCAGTTCAGACCACCCTTTACATGCATCGACCCCCCCCCCCTTATCCTTGTTAGCTATTTAATTCTTTCAACTGAGATAATGGTAAAGGAATCTTCCCGCTGAGCAAGAAGCGCCGGATGGGAGCAGGGTGCAGTCGCCTCCAATGTCCCCCAGGACCAATTTTCTAATTCTTTTAATTCCAGTGTAAGAATTGCGGGTGGGGTAAGGCCGATTATATTAGAATTATACTGTGCATGAGTATAGGTTTGTACATCCTGCTGCCATAATTGCATTTTCAAACTTATCTGTAGGGTATTAGCCCCCGGGGGGGGGGGTACTTAGTATATTTTTTTGACGCGATGTGCACTCCCACGGGGGGGGTTCTTGGCCAAATTTTGGGTAGGGGTCTGCCGCGAGCATCTTCAAAAGGGTACCGTTGGCTAGACTAATTTTTACAAAAATGGTACCCTTGGCTAGACCAATTTGACCATTGTTTTAACCAATTTTTACGAAAATGGTACCCTTGGCTAGACCAATTTTGACCATTTTCTCGACCAATATTGTAAAAATTTGTGCCAAATATGATGTCATGACCGTTCGCTAGACCAATATTGTCAAAAATGATACCCTTGCCTAGACCGTTGCAGGCCAAAATTGCAAAAAAGGATACCCTTGGCTAGACTAGAAGCACGAAAAAGTATACCCTTGCTCGCGGCACATCCCCAGGTACCTTTACTATGGAAGAACCCCCCCCCCCCCCGTGTGCACTCCTCCCGGGTATCGTTTTCGCCTCTTTTTTTTTAATGCCGGGTATCAAAAGAAGGCAATTTTTCAAAAAGCCGGTTGTCAAAAGTGTTATTTCATTGCTTTTCGACGAAGTTTTACGTTTAAGGGTATGCTTTTCGCTGATCTTTAAGTTTTGGGGTATGCTTTTCGCCGATTTTTTCTACAGCCAGAGTATCATTTCGAGGGAAAGTTTCTAAAGCCGGGTGAAATTATTTTTTCTTGGTGTGCACTTGAAAGTCAAGTACCCCCCCCCCCCGGGGTATTAGCCTGCGTGCAGATTCAACTATACATCCTAAAGTGTAGAGTCTGCGCAACAAATTCGAAACGCTTGTCCAGCCTCATTTGGATGAAAGTGATTGATCAATCAACTCACAAAGAAAGTTTTGTGAACAACTCGGATTTTGATTGGACACAAAATGCCGCTAGCGGCTCTGCGGTTCTGCAGGCTGTTTGCGCAGTGTTGGATTGAAAAGCGCGTCAAATGCTACGATCACACGATAATCATCCTTCATGGTCGACGAGTCTGCAAGCAAATATTGCTTGAACTAGCTGTTAACGAAGTTAAGTGAGTGCAGCTCAGACTTTTTCCAACACAGTGCTTTGAGAAACGAATATTGTGAGTTTAAAACAATTCAAATATGACAACTGTTTGCAAATCATTAGACACTTTAGCATGCTACAGCATAGATCATACCAAGTAAAACATTGGCCTCAATTGAAGCACTAAATTGCAATTTTCAGTCAAACACAGTATCAGTCATGTTCAAAGTTCCTTTGGACTTCACAACATCACACTGCTCTGGGTGGTACCTCATATGAATGCTCTGTTATTTGGCCACGGATCAACCCTGACATCAACTTTTGAAAGGGAAATAGTCATATTTGCAGCAATGGCTCTGTTGTTTCTTTATGATGAGCTTTCATTCAAGGTTTACTTCCAACAGCATTAATCAGAATCAGCAATGATAATCAAACAGGTAAATCATCATAACGAAATGTTTTATGTTTGATTCAATAGAGTGTAACATAAAATGTTTTGATCACAGCAGCAACAATAAGTAACAGCTGCATCACCATTGAAAAAATTGTTCAATGCTTCACTCCATTTAATGGAGACAGTATAAAATCCACAATGTTTGGCTCTAACTTTTTCAATTATCCATGCTGCAATGCTTTGTTTTCAATGAAGGTTACTTGAAGAATATAATGCTACCTTTTGCTTTTACAAGATGTCACAATCCAATGCTGATGTTTACAGGAATTTCACTTGTTAACAGATTATCTTTCATTCCTGAAACAGAAGAAAAACCAGATAGCTTTCAGGATTGAAAATAATTGATACCATATGTAGGAGGGGTACTTCGGGGGGGTCCCAATCCCGGGGGTGAAGCTACCCAAAACCGGGGACGGGGACTTGAGTAGGTCATCTAGGCAAGAGTACCCAAAACCGGGGAGAATATTTTGAAAAGACCACCCAAAACTGGGGTAACTTTTATGATGAAATACCAAAAATTGTGGAATTCCTGTAATCCCGCACCTACAACATATTTCACATGAAAAAACCTTTCTTCCTAATTCAAACTGTGTAGAAGCTCTACAAATGTGTTCTGTACAAAAAGTAATGTGCTGGAGCCAAACTATTATGGACCATTATGAGGGACCATTATGGAAACAAGGTTGCACTGATCTTTTAATGCTTATCCCTGCCATTTTAAACTGGGGGTATTTTTAGGTTCAATTTTTAACTTTTATATTATACACTTGTAATTAAACTGATTATTTTTCCTAAATTCATGTTACATCAAATTTTTAATTCATAACAAGGCCAAATTCTAAAAAATACATACATACATAGAACAAAATAGCAAAATTCTTGGGTCAACAGGTATATCCCAATCTATATACAATAACATAATTATGAGCAAATGCAGAGCTTAATCAGTGGGCCACTTTGGTCAACACTGTGCTGTATTCGTTTTTTCTATTTGCTTGATTAATGTTTACTTTAGTGCTTTACTGCATATCTTAATGTCTAAATATCACAAGAAACACAGCATCCTGCAAGATTATTCCATGTATGTACAAAAACTGCACAAGAAATCATCATCAGTAGTGTGCCTTTCATGAATAAGCTTGATGAGATGGAGAGGGATTCACCATGCTTGCTGATCAAGATAATAACCATCTGTTATACCGTTTTGACAACAATTATTGAGCTCTCGCCTCTCTGTTTGCTTAATTAATAATGAGGCAAGATCTGGCAGCCAAAGAAATCTCTGAGGTTGAGGTAACGCCCAAGGCTTATAGGCTATAGCTAGTAGGGGAGGCCTAATAATTTACATACTTCCCCTTTTGTGTGAGTGTGACAGCAAAAATCCTGTTCAGTTATGGCATAATTAGAACTTACGATACAATAAAAGCGGAGACATACCCTCCCTGGTGTGTGGCATTGCTATCTTTCGCTTTCGCCATTCGTAATTTTGCCATCTCTCCAGTTTTCAAGATTTACAACAACATAACAACAACAACAACAAGTTTAGTTTCGCGCCCTTTAGGGCGAAAACGAGGTCATTCGAAAATGACCGAGCAAAATTTTTCAGAATTTTTCACAACTGATTGAGGCAATTGTCTGAAAGCAACGAAAGAAGGCTTTTACTGAAGATTTCATCCCATCTGATGTTATTTGATGGAGTAATCTTGAATATTTCAATGAAATTGAAAATAGTGTGGATTAATAATACTATCAACCTGAAACCACAGTAGTAGAGACTTGGCTTGGCCTTTGGGGTATGTATGTGTCACACACATATCCCATCCAGCATTGATATGATTTCATGCCATGGTAGAACGACAACGATGGATGGCGAAGCATCAGACAGAGCAGGCAGATAACAGTCACTAATTCATAGTAGAGTGCATATAATGTGGTGTATTAACAAGAGCAGAAATGCTCCAGGAGAAGTTACTACAGGGGTCCCAATACCGCAATACCGCACGAAAAAGACACCAAATACCGCAATACCGCACCAAAAAATAGCAAAATACCGCAAACGCTAGAAAATTAAAAACAGCGCTCTTAATACAGTATACCGGTCTGTAGCAGTTTACTTCCGACCTAAATCCACCTTCCTTCATCAAAATTTGTAGTTTCGTCTATTAAATCGTAGTTAGATGTTTTACAGGCCAAAATGTGACGTGAGAACGACGGGAAAAGTTTCATTGATGTGCTTTCAGTAAAACTGCGTTGACGGCAGAAATTATGAATATATACCGGGTGAGCCAGAAAGAGTTCCCACTTTCGAAAATTCGTGGACTTGCTCCAAGTCTTCTCCTCTGAAAGTCCAGAAAATTCGTAGCACAACACGTTTTGCATGGACTTGAATGATTCAAATTCTAATTAAAATTCAAAAGATCAAAGTATTTTTGTGATTTTTCTCGTCTTCTTACAGGCACTGCAAATATGGGTAAATTCAACTTTACAAAAGTTTCATGTTTTCAAAATGACTGAAAAGGGGCCTAAAACACTTGATCAAATCGTAAGGACTCTCCTAACCCAGAACAATACACACGAGCACTTCACCTTCTGTTAAGAGCAATAATTACATTAATCAAATGTGCAGATGATAAACGATATCTCTCACCCATGAGAAATTGCTTTTTCTATGTTGTAGTCCTTTATAATTTGATCACGTATTTTAGGCTTTTTTCATTCATTTTGCAACCACAAATTTTTTCTAAATTTGATATAACTATTTTTCCAGTGCTTATAACAAGGCGAGAAAAATCACAAAAATACTTCGATCTTTTGGCTGTCAAGCAAATATTGATTCATTCCAATCCATCTAGTACTCTTGATCCTATGAATTTTCAAAAGTGGGAACTTTTTTCTGGTTCACCCGGTAGAACATATCATTGTTTTGAATATCGATTCTGCTACATAAGGGCTGACTTTTTTGCGATTACGAGATAAAAAGTTCACTCTGGCTGACGCATTTTTGTACACATTTTCCAAATGTCGATGTAGGTTCATATGGTTATCCAAATCTACACCACGGTACTTGTATTATTTTGTCCCATGAATAGTTTGATTGTAGATTTTGATGTCCACGTTTGGCTGTTTTGACAACTTTTGATGTGATCCATATAGCACAAATTCAGTTTTACCTTTTTCAAGTTAATGAACAAGTTATTTTCATCAAGCCAGTCTGCAACTTTTTGCAGTTCACTGTTTAAGTAAATGTTCTATTTCATACGAGTTCTTTCTTGCACAATATAAACAGTATCGTCGGCATATGCCAGCATCATTGAGCGGAATATGGATGTCGTTGATTATCAGCCCAAAGAGAAGGGACCCCAGGATGGGTCCTTGTGGTACACCACATGTAACGTTTTCTTCGCATGAGCTGGTGTTATCAAAGATTTCTTATTGTTTCCTATTAAAGAGATAATCATCTATCCATTGTAATGATTCCACATCATCTATGCCATAACTTGGTAATTTTTCCAGCAAGGTTGCATGACACGTACTGTGTCGAAGGCTTTACGGAGGTCAATATAGACAGCACCACAAAGTAGCCCTTTTCCAACGCTCTGTCTAACCTTTTCTGACAGTAAGGTACCTGCATGTTGCGTAGATCTCCCTTGTCTAAACCGAAACTGATGTGGGCACAACAGGCCGTTCGATTCAAGATACTGGGACAGTTGATTATAAATGATCAGATAACTTTTGATAGAGCAGGAATTACCGTGATAGGCGTATAGTTGTCCAACATTGCCGGATTGCCTGATTTGAAAATAGGGTGATTTTCCCACATCTAAAGCTTTGATTCGTGCAAATACTTTGATTCTTTTTCTTTAGATAAAAATGTTGCGTGCTCTCCTCCGCAGGTACCTTTTCAAGGTTGAGCAGGTGGAGCAGGCACAAGGAGAGAGGGATAAGGGACTTCCCTCTCCTTTGTTTTTCTTTCCTCTATCAATTCGTCTCGAAGATGCTTTTTTGTTCCTCGACTGGAAAGTGGCATTACATGAAGTTTGGATGTTTATTTTCGTTCAATACCGCATACCGCGCTGTAAAAGCTCGATACCGCAATACCGCAAGTTTTTTCTACGTCATTACCGCAACTGCCGCAACACCGCACAAAATTTACCCCCGATACCGCAAACCCCAAAGATGCACGAAGTTGGCTCACGTCCATTGCGAGAAAAAGAAGGGTATTTTCACTGACTCTGGTACGTATCAAACATTTTTAAAATCTCATTTCATAGTGAATATGGGAGGATTTCTTTTTATCCTCTCTGCTGTGTCGTGCAGCGGATAGGTTCCAGAAGTGGTAGGAAGATTTCACCAACGAAGGCCTAAGCGTTTCTTACGCTTTCACAAGTAAACAGCAATGACCTGCCCTTTGTGGCAACAAATAAAACGTTTAAACCCATTGTGGTATTGGCAGTTGTAGCAACAAAAGCAAATATATCAGGTAACTTTCCCATTGTGGAAAGAAAAAGTGAATTACCCATTGTGGTTAAAAACAGTGAATTGCATATATTGTGGCAACAAAAGCTAGACTACTTCAAAACCATTCAAAACCAACTGAAACAAACAGCAAATTAAGCGAATCTGGTCATTCAGTATGCTCAATTACTTTTGGAAACATTTGTCAAGTCCTGGTCAAGTCTCTTTCTTTAGTAATACCCAAGATGATACAGCACTTGAACATTTTTCACAGATAACAATCATGCAGTTTTCTTATCAGATGGGTACTTGGTATCTATTATTCACAATCCTAACTCAGGGTTTATGCATTTGATTAGAAAAGGTAAGAATTCATCTTTTAGTCGAGTATTGTTGCACTTTATAGAACAGTAGTTTTCTTTTTGCTTTGAAAACTGCAAATATTTGGTGCATAAAGGTGCTATGGAGGATTGTTTCAGAACAGAGGAGATAATTTCCCATTGCATAAAAAATCACAAGGGAGGATTGCAAAAAAAGATAATTGAAAGGATCTTTCAACCATGATTCTTTGCACCTGAAAAAATTTTGATTGGCTTCTTGATTAATTTTTCCCCTCCTTTAGCCCAAATTCTTTTGTCAGTATATTTCTGTTATCTACTCAGGTACTTAAATCAGCCTTTTCAACCACCATACCACCATGTGCCATCTTTTTATTGGTGGTCATTTTTGTGGACTGTAAAATGGTGACAACGAAAAGACCACAAGTGGTGTATTCACAAACCATGCTCATTGCAAAGGCCCCTTTAATGTTGCCATATGACCATGCACATATATATCTCATACACAAAAGCTTAATATCTCATTTATATTTTGTTGCAGAAATGAAAGGTAACTTATTAATTTGTGACAGCACATGTAAAGATTAACACAGCATTGGATCACTATCTGCGTATTAACTGTTCATATTCCTGTAACTGTTTGCACAGCATTGGATCAGTATTTGCTTCTTTAACCATTGACATTCGAAGACCAAGGCAGCATAAGATAACTGCTGGATGCACATTCTTACACAGACCAAAAAGCATTGGATCAGCATTGCCTGTGACCATTCTTCACACCTTGTGACTTTTTAACTTGGATACAAACTGTTACCAGATGAACTTTTGAAGAATTGTTATGGCCAACTGTTGTGTATCATATACCCGCAAGACTTGTTTTCATTTGAGGCATAATACAAAACCTGTTATTTGACACAGAATTGAAAAGGGACCACTTTGTGTATTGCCATCATGTATCAAGTTGTTTGAATATTATTGAAGAGGCTGATTAATGCAGATGGAAGCAGATAATTGACATTATGAGCTAATTAAAAAGAAATGATGAAAGCTACTCTATTACTTCTAAAACATCAAAACTATTTTTGCTTCAAAATACCAGTGTTGATCTATGGCCAAATGAGAAAATCATATACTATTTGAGGTACCACCTGGGGAAAAGAAAGCCTTGCAGTCCAAGAAAGTACAAAATGAACTGACAATGATTAACTGAGTCTTAAAATTGCAATTGAAGCAGGGACCGCGGAGCCAGGGGGGCTGGGGGGGCTTTAGCCCCCCCAATAATTTTCAAGATATAGTTTTTTGATTTTCTAGTTTTTTGAGTACCGGTTCGTTTTGAAATAGGTACGGCGTCAGGGAGTTTTCCTGACACAGAACAGGATCATTGCAGAAGAATCTTTTTTGAGGCATTGATCTCATTGTTGAGGCAATCAATGAGAGGTTCAACCAGCCCAGCTTTATTTAAAAAAACTTTGAATCTCTTCTGGTTAACTTCGTTAATGCAAGCGATGTTTCGTCTCAAATTGAATACTTCGAGGAGAATTATGCAGACGACATAAAGGTTTCACTGTTGTTACCATAGCTTGAAATATTCCAACTTTTAGTAAAAGATGTAAAGATAGATTGCTTTCATGATGCCTGGACGCTTTTGAAGCAAATTCCAGTTGCTCAAAGATTGCTAATTAGTGAAATTGTCCAAATTTGTAAACTGCCGAGTGTCAACCCTGCAACTGGCGAACGATCAATCTCTTTATCAAGGCGTCTAAAAACTTGGCTTCGCTCAAGAATGTCCCAAAAAAGGTTCAAAAATTTAGCAATTGTTCATAATCACGAACAAAAGACAGACAGAATAAACAATATCGAAGTTGCAACTATTTTCATGACGAGAACAGGATACGAAATTTTGGGAAATTTGATCAAAATGTAGATTCATTGATGATACAAAATTACTCAGAATAAAAAAGTTCGCCTTATTAGGTTCTTGTGTTAAAATGTTTAACTCTGAAAGTATAGACTAGAAGCGTTGTTATGTTACCATATGATCTATTTCTTAATACGAAAAAATTCCAAGAGCTATTCAACTTCGTCATAGCGTTTCTTTAGGCCTTTCCCTTTGTACCAAAAGATGCTGCGTGGTCCTTGAGCCTTCGCTATCAAATGTTAGACGTACTATGAACTGCAACTATTTTCGGCTTTTATGGTGATTTACAGTAGGATTTAGTGGTTAAATATGCTACAAATACATATCTTTTCCCGGGCGTTTCTTGGCATGGAAAGGGCGTTGGTCACATTTATAGCCAAAGTAGAGGGCGTGGTCAGGAAAATTTTTCTGGGGGCTTCGCCCCCAGACCCCCTCAGGTTTCTCCCTCCTTTTAGCCCCCCCAATCGAAATTATGCTCCGCGGTCCCTGAATTGAAGACATGAATTGAGATTAATATCACATTGAGTTTTAATGAGTATTGTAGTCGTATAATGCAGTCTTGAAATTTACAAACAGCTCTTGTAGTTCTTTAATTGTTTTACCTCAAAAAGCTGCAATTTAACTTGGTTTTAAGCACATGCTCCGAAATTTCCACTGTGACATTTATTTTTTTGACAATCTGCGGAATGTTATTATGAGTAATACTATGAGCAGCACTTACTTAACTACGTTAACAGCTAGTTTAGAAGTAGTATTTGTTGCCACAATGGGCGATTTGCAAGAAGTATTCGTTGCCACAATGGGCGATTTGCAAGAAGTATTCGCCACAATGGGTGATTCATTTGATCTTTCCACACGGGGGAAGTCACTAGTATAATGCAATAATGCAATCTGATATTGGTTGCCTCAACGGGCGTTTCATAAGTTAGGCCCGAATTAATCCTGTCCCTCAAAAAAATCAGATGTTAACCTAATTTTGTGAATGGCTAACAACAGAGAATGAAAAGAAACCCTCTCATACTTGCAATGAAAATATAAGGACTGATGTACTATACTTACCAGAGTGTACGTGTACGAAATATCGTCTTGTTTCGTCAGCTTCCACTGCTTCCCTGAAACGAAATCGACGACGGCTCGGCGAACGTGACACGTTTGCGTTGAAACAAACCCTCCTCCGTGAAATTCAGCAATTTTGCTGCGCAGTTTCAGGAGAGAAACATAGTCCACGATTTGGTATTTGACCGATCTATATGACAGCTTCCGCCACCGCTGCGCGGGGCTGCGCTGCAAAAAGCAATCATTTTCACTTTAGGATAGCTGAGTCACGGGGGGGGGGGGGTTTTGGCCAAATTTTGGGTAGGGATCTGCCGCGAGCATGTTCAAAATGTTACTGTTGGCTAGACTAATTTTTACGAAGATGGTACCCTTGGCTAAACCAATTTTGACCATTTCCTGGACCGATATTGTCACATTTGTACCAAATATGAAGTCATGACCGTTCGCTAGACCAATATTATCAAAAATGATACCCTTGGCTAGACCGTTGTAGGCCAAAATTGCAAAAATGTATACCCTTGGCTAGACTAGAAGTCCGAAAAAGTATGCCCTTGCTCGCGGCACATCCCCAGGTACCTTTACTACTGAAGAACCCCCCGTGAGTTGAGTCTGCATGCAGGCTATAGTATTTATTCGAAGTCTTTCTGTTGGTAAAGCCCCCAGACCCCCGTTTTCTGCACGCTCTACGATTGCATATCTCAATAACATAGCGTGGAGAGGAGAGGGGGGGGGGGGGGGAACTTAAAGGCACTGTGTCCATGTAAGTAGACGACTTCGAGGGGGGTATCTCGAAAACATGTGATCTTTCGTCGTTTTTTCATGTGAGCGTTGTTTCTTGCTAAGTCTTTTCTTTCACAGCGTTGTTTGTTAGTCAAACGATTGTTACAAGTTCTTTTGAATTCGTCAGCAGTTAAGGTAGAAGATCACCATTCTGGAGACTAAATTTGGCAAAATCTAACATTTTTTTATTCCATTAATTTTCCCTTCCTCCATCATCCCTCTCTTGGAATCAAGGCTCTGTTGGGGGTTTAAATGCCTCATTTGGCAAAGAGAAAGCAATATATACTTAGTATCTCTTTTTTTCATCCTTAGCAACCGCATAGCAACGCACAAACATAAATTTTCACCCCAATTTTCCCAAACGTTGCTCCAAGTCACCCCCAAAAACAAGTACAGTTTGTTTTGCTTGCAAAACTTTGATTCCCTGTGACTTCTGCCTCTCTTTGGATTGTATGGGGTCTTCTGAAGAACTTGAACTTGAAGGAAGCTTCTAACCTGGCCTAATCTCTGACTGCTTGCTGCTCTCAAGATCTGATGGGGGTGAGAAAACTAAGACAAGCTTACAGAAGAAAGAGAAGGAAATTTTACGGGAATCAGTCTAATAGTTCTGATGGAAATGAGGAGATTCCACTACTATCAAGCATACCTAGGCCTTTACCAGAGGTTCTTTGTCAGTCATTCGTCTCTGATATTAATGATGACAATCCGGCGGAGAGCTATCTTCCGATTTTTCACGCCAAGGTTTTTTGGCGGAGATTTCGTTGGATTTATGGTCTGGCGGGCAGAATTGGCGTGGCGCAATATCTCGATCATGAATTCAAAAAACTGGTGTGGTGTGGTGGCAATGGTTATTATACAAACCAGTATAATAGTCTTTTTCGTTGTCTGCGTTCTTTGTCACTTTGGTCAACACTGCAGCAAGAATGCAAAAAATACAAGGCAATCTCTGCTCTGTTACAAACTTCCTAGGTTATGTTTTTTTTTTAAAACAAAGAAATATACTATTGTCAATACTTTAAGAAAACGGTCAGTTCAGACAGGAATTCTATACTGACATCTTGGTCATTGTGCAAGACATTTGATTTTGAAAGATAGTAATGCTCAAACTGTATATGATCAAGATTTTATCAGATTCTTAGAAGTTATGTTTGCTCAATGGACATTTTTGCAAATTATGTAGTCTCTTTCAGACCAGATTTTAAGGCTTTGTTTAATGACTGCTTCGAAAAGGCCGAAGTTACAATATCTAATTGACTTACAACTACTGTTGTTTGTACTGGATTGCTATGCTTCACTCTTCAACTCAAGTCCATGCATGAAAACACTAGGTTTATGATTTATGAACTGTTTCGATCAAACACACACAAACATGTGAGCAGAACCCAAGTAACACAGTAAAGCTCAACCAGTGGCGTGGCCACGGGGGGGGGGGTATAGGGGGGCAATTTCCCCCCCCCCCCCCACTTTTGTCAAAAGATGGTCCTCGAGATTCCTCTAAAACCGAGGAGAAAATAGTTGGGTATAGGTTGGGTAAGAATTTTCCGAGAAATGTCAAATCTTCCATTTTAGCACTGGCAAGCATGATATTGGGAGATGCATTCTAAGCCAAAGTAAAGGATCTTTCTTCAAAAATTTTCCTCGTGCTCTGATTTATAGCATAACTGTCACAAAACGATCAAGGCTTCCTTGTCGCTAAAGGCAAGCATGATATTGGGAGATGCATTCTAAGCCAAAGTAAAGGATCTTTCTTCAAAAATTTTCCTCGTGCTCTGATTCATAGGATAACTGTTCACAAACTATCAAAGTTCTCTTGTAGCTAATGGGAAGCATGATATTGGGAGAGGCCTTCTAAGCCAAAGTAAAGGGCGTGGCCCCAAAAATTTTCCTCGGGGCTTCACCCCCAGACCCCCTTTTTTAAATTCCCCCCCACTTAATTTACCCTGGCCACGCCGCTGAGCTCAACTAAAAAGATAGAAATGATCAAAAATAACGAAATAGAGAATTCGTGAATTGTTCACTCCAAAAGTGAAAAGGTTGAAGAAATTAATTTCAGAAAGTATGATCAAATTGTGGCTTTTAATGCAAAATCTTTATTAAAAACTGAACTTTTTCAAAACACAGGTTAAGTGGGAGGCGCGGCGTAGATTTCTCCTGAAATGCTCAGCCCCAAAAAGGCATTGGCGTGGAATCCTGCTATGCTCAATGATGACGATGGACGTCATCATCATCAATGATGAAGCAGCACATCATCAGATCAGATTAGCAACTCAATCTGGATGTCGAAGGAGATGAGATAAGATGAGATAAAATACCAAGATGATTGTTACGTCCTGAGAAACTTTGCAGTGTTGAGGAACGTTTTTGTTTGTAGAGTTATGCAGTTGCTGCTTTGACTGATGTGTCAGGCAACAAAATCAGTGACATTTTGATTGTCAGATATGGTAAACAAAATTGATGGAAGAGGGAGACTGACAGATAAAGCCATAAATGATTTACAGAACCACTATGGAATGGCTATCAGGCAGAGCATAGACAATATTTATGCAATGAAAAAGGCTATTTTTGCAGTGATACATCCTTCGTTGAAGATAATATCCAATAAAGTTTGCCCAAGAACAAAGAATGGTTGTTTCAAGGTGGTGGACAGACAAACTAAATGGAGAAAAGCGATATAAGACCAACATTAATTGTCCCATAGCAGTAATGGAGGAGCTAAAAGTCTGCTGTTCAAGACCTTAGCAGTGATGACCTTTTGTCAAGATGCTGGTACGAGCAAACACATAATGAAAATGAATGCCTCAATGCATTCATCTCAAGAAAATGTCAAAAATAAGTTTATGTTTCCAGAAGAGTTATTGAGACTGGATCTTCATCAACAGTGATAGAGTTCAATGATGGTAAATGTGGAGCTCAAAACATTTTCAAAGCTTTAGAGGAATGACCACTGGAAGATTTACAAGACAGGTTGCATAGAAAAGGACCATTGAATTTTGAATAGTTGGAATAAATCAAAGGAAAACACCAAAAAAAAGGAAGAAAGCAGCTCAGAGCTCAAAGGAAAGGTTTCACTGACAAAGAGAAAGAGAATGAGGGTGAAAAATGTATGCTTCAGGGAAATATTAAGTTGCCAAAAAAACTGTACTGCATATAAGATCTTTTCCTTCCGTTTTCTCAGTTTCTCATTTTAAGCTATGGTCCGACTCTGTTACAGTAATATCTCTAACCAGAATCATCATTTCATCATGAAATTTGGTACAGATAATCCTCATGGCATCCTCTACAAGATAGACCTCATTGACTTGCTTATTTGCTGTAAATTCAGACCAACAAGGCTATGAAAAAGGGTGTGGCATAGTTATTTTGTCTCATTTTGAAATATATTGTCAAAATTTTATGCTTTGTTACTTTGGTCTAAAATAACTGGTCTAGATTGCAGCCACTGTTATGGCCTGCCATTTTACAAAGTTTGAAGTTTCTACTCAATGTGGTTATTGAAATATCATTGTAACGCCAAACATGATATTGCGACAAGATGGCGGCAATTTCTGCTCACTCATGCGTGAAATTTTTAATTTTTCACAAAAATTGTCTTTCATTAATGGTAATCAAATAGTTAATCACAGATATGGCTCATTTGACACTGCTTTAAAGAAATTTACTGCAATGGTTATCTTCTACCTTAAGCCATTTTTTTCACAAACGATTACACGATGATTCATGCATTTGACAAATAAGAAACAAATTGAGAAACCCGCAGTATCGAAATGTGAAAATTTTCATGTTGTTTTCATGTTGAAATTAGCAAGGAAAGACAGATTGAACAGAAAAAAGGTATCACAACATTGCTGGATCTGGGCATGATCTTAGCACGACACACTTTAAAAAAAGCAGTACTAGGATGAAAATACCTAGGAAAAGAACTAGAGGGAAGCAGAATGCTTAACACCAATTGATTGAATGATAAACAAAAATAGTTATGAATGCGCATAAGCGTATGAGGCGGGGGGCCCCCCCAATTTTAGAAAAAATTATCGAAAATAAGCCCCAATCGGGCAAAAAATGCCCTCAGTCGGGCAAAAATTATGCTAAACAATGGAATTTGTTTTGGGCAGCCACCCTAAATTTTTTCTTCCCGTACGCTTATGTGAATGCAGCTCATAATCGAGAACTTTGGAAGAGTTGGACGCCATGAACTTGCCTGATAGAGGCAGATGACTGAAGAAGAAGGAGAAGAATAAGTGATGTCGAGACTCTTTAGCACGTTTTATCTTCATTGAGTATTTTGACTAGAATACCTGAAATAAAGTGGCTCAAATTACACTCAGAAATTGGCGGAGAGATGACAAGATGGCTAAATGATGCAGAGAAAACACTTCCCATACTAAACAAGCATCGTATAACTTGTGAAAGTTGCAAGTAAATCGAAAATTAACTCGAATTTGGAGAGAGAACCGAGCGAACCGCAAGATGTAAATTTAACAGGGGTATGGGGAATATTCATGGAAATGTCAAATTTCCTCTAATGTTTTCCTTGGGAAAATTGTCTGAATTTCTATCCGCAGCTACACCCTTTAATTACGAGGTAAGGTGAATTATCAGATGTTGTCAAAGAGCTCTCCGCAGGAGCTAAAAATGTTGAAGCGCGAGCTAAGCGAGCGCTTAACTTCCTAGTTGCCAAAGTAACAGGAATTTTTGCAATTCATGTGAGAGCGAAGGGCGGCTTTTGTTAATTCGTTGCGTGTGAGACATCTGCTTGCAGTGTCTGTATGACATTGTATAGGCAAAGACTGCAAATGGTTTTTCGAAGCTCTAGCCAAGTTTAGGGTCTAATGTTAATTCACTTATGGACAGGCAAAGAATTGTAAAAGGGTTTTTGCTGCTCTTGCCAAATCTATTGTTAGTTCACTAATATGGCTTGAGAGATGGAAATTTACTTTAATTATTTGCCATATAGGCACCGTTTGGTTATTACAAAAAAGTCGCCTTTAAGTGCGTTAAATCATCTCCACAACAAGGTCAATGAGGTGGGTCCTCATTCTAACAATATCAACTTCATTTACCTACAATAAATGGGCGAGTAAATAAGTTTATGATATATATTCTGAGATTTGAAAAGAAGGAATAAGTATTATATTTCATGCATTCGATCGATAAAAAAAATCCAGATGCTTGCTCATGGCCTGTAAACTTATCTTGAATGAATGAACGATTCAGGAACCTGGTGATAGGAATTTTTCATTACTTTGCCTTCAGTGAAAGCTTATGAAAAACTTTACATGCGTAGGAAGCTGTTGTTTTACTTTATCAAGTGTTGGGGGTTTAGTGAATGCTTTCAGCATATACTGAACACATTTTGGCAAGCAGCGCCACAAGACCTGTTCACGTAATGAAATTGAAATTGAAAATGCCCTTTTCTTTAAAGCCGATGACATATAAGGTTGTTGCTCTCTTTGCTGTTAAAGGGCGATAGGTTTTAAGGCATGACTCTGCCGCAGCCATTGATACTGGTGAGAATAGCACGATAAATACCCCCAAAATGTGCTCAGAATAATTTGCACCATAAAAGCGTTTTTATGTCTACAAAAAAATCGTACACCTTAAGCAAAAATCCTTTTTTTCAAGGAAAATACGCAAAGATCCTTTTGTCCTGAAAAATGTTGGAATTGATGATATGCCACTTGCCTAAAATTGGGTCAACAATTGACGAACGTAGGGGGTCAAACGGAATGCGGAGGCGCGGCTATAGCCGTGCCAAGCAGGTCTAGCAGAAATATAGTCGAAGATTTGTAATTGTTTAGACTGGCGTAACATTTTTTCAAACACCTGCAATATTTCTAACCAATGTATTTTGTTATTGCAGCCAACAACAATGTTTGTGTATGCACATGTACATGTAATCCAGGATACACCGGAAATGGAACAGTATGCAATGGTGAGTAAATTATGTTCACTGGTTCCCAGTGTCGGTCAAGTTTCCCGCTCATTAGGCTTTTTGAAACATGCAACGAAATGTTTGCCAAAAACATCCTTTGCAAATCTATATTCATAAGGCACGTAATCAGTAATCCAATTAGCTTTCTTCTTTTGTCAACCATTGTTAATTTAACAATTCTTCACTGTAAAATGAGAACCTGCGATTGTATTGAACAATCGAAAATCGACATATTGCACGTGTCACCGGTCCTTCGTTTCTTTGTTGTCCCAGGGGGATACTGTGGTACAGGGCAAAATTGGCAACATGGCTGCCATGGTACAACTTCCTTAGACTTTCTGGACCCGTTTTTCTATTCTTGAATGCGAAAACAATTGTTCGACTATCGGTTCTTATAATGACATTCTGGGAGATGCGTGAGAAAAATATTTCTCTAATCACAGTACAACCTTCGATTGCTCTACGCACAGACATTTATGAAAGAAATATGAAAATCCAAATAACATTTCAAATCTAACCTTTAGTCATGCTCCCAAACACCTGATTATTTTGGTGTCCGAGCCATGAACTTTTCAGACTATTCGATATGGCATTCGCAGCGCTCCTCAGCAGAACTGTCCTAAGTCTTTGGCACAATCATATGTGTTATTCATATGCTAAACATCCAATTTCCTTGATTGTTTAAGATTTTTGCATCGTTACTTGCGCTTGTGACACTGGATATAATGGAAACGGAGTGACATGTGCAGGTAGGCAGAAATAAGTATTGTTGTTAATTTCTGTTTTTGTTGTTGTACTTATGAGATGCTTCTCAATGTTTACTTATTTTGGAGTTCAATGTTCAGGAAGTACAGCAATTGATGTTTTGTTTGTTTGTGTTGTCAGTTGTCGTTGAAGTGCATCGTCTTTTGTTTACTGTAAATTGTTTGTTTGCACGTGCGGCTACAATAATCGATAAATACACCAAATATTTTAAAATGAATAAATAGCCTAGAGCTAAGAAGACTAAAAGTTCTTAGCTCTAGGCTATTTATTCATTTTAAAATATTTGGTGTATTTTTTGTTTACTATGTTGTACTTCTTGTTAGAAAAAGTTTGCTTCCTTTCGGAAAAAAGTCGTTTCATGTTGATTTAGATGAAGTGCAAAATTTTGTCATTTTTGCTACTTTTTCAGATTACAACGAGTGTACGTCTGGTGCTCATAATTGTGATGCTAACGCGGCATGTAATAATACAATTGGATCATTTACTTGCACTTGTGACACTGGATATAATGGAAATGGAATCGCGTGTGCAGGTAGGACCAAAATTGATGATTTATTTATCCGCGATGTATGTTGTTATTTGAAGGAGATTGTGACTTGTTCACTACCTTATACACTGCTTTGTTAGAAAACTTTTCTTTCTTTTGCCTAGATGGTATTTTGATGAAAATGGTCTTTGAAATTTGATGGCATCTTTACTGTTTTCCAGATAACGACGAGTGTACTCTTGGTACTGATAATTGTCATAACAATGCGACATGTTCTAATACGCCAGGATCATTTGCTTGCGCTTGTGACACTGGATATAGCGGAAATGGATACGTGTGTACAGGTAGGACCAAAATTGATGATTTATTTATCCACTATGTATGTTGTTATTTGAAGGAGATTGGAAACGGAATGATATGTACAGGTAGGCAGAAAATTTAGTTTTGTTGTTAGTTTGATTTTTTGTTGCTGTATTTTTTAGATATTATTCGATCTATGTTTTATAGTGTAGAAGTGTTAGTTTTTGGAATATTGTTGGTTTTGTATAGGGGTCTTCCTATACTGAGTAGATGAAGTTTGAAATTTGAATAATTGTGTTCACAATTTTCAGATAACGATGAGTGTACTCTTGGTACACATAATTGTCATATCAATGCGACATGTGCTAATACGGCAGGATCATTTACTTGCGCTTGTGACACTGGATATAGTGGAAATGGAACGACATGTACAGGTAGGCAGAAAATAAGTGCTGTTGTTAATTAAGTTTTGTTGTTGTATTTTTGAGATATTAATCAATCTATGTTTAATACTTTCGAAGTATTTGTTTTTGGAATATTATTGTTTTTGTGTTGGAATCTCGTAATACTGAGTAGATGGAATTTGAAGTTTGGTTACTTTTTTCTCGATTTCAGAGAACAATGAGTGTACTCTTGGTACTCATAATTGTCACAACAATGCGACATGTAGTAATATGGATGGATCATTTACTTGCACTTGTAACACTGGATATGATGGAAATGGAGCAACATGTACAGGTTGGCTGAAAATAAGTGTTGTTGCTAATGTCAATTTTATTGTTGCATTTTCCAGATATTAATCGATCTATGTTTAAATGTTTCTAAGTATTTATTTTGGAATATTGTTGGTTTTTGTTGGGATCTTGTTATACTGAGTAGATGAAGTTTGAAATTTGATTATTTGTGCTCTCATTTTTCAGATAACAACGAGTGTACTCTTGGTACTAATAATTGTCATCACAATGCAACATGTAGTAATACGGATGGGTCATTTACTTGCGCTTGTGTCACTGGATATAGTGGAAATGGAACGACATGTACAGGTAGGCACAAAATAAGTGTTGTTGTTAATTAAGTTTTTTTGTTGTATTTATGAGATATTGTTCAATCTATGTTTAATAATTTTGAAGTAAATTGTTTTTGGAATATTGTTGGTTTTGTGAAGGGATCTTGCTATACTGAGAAGATAAAGTTTAAAATTGGAGTATATGTGCTCACAATTTTAAGATAACGTTGAGTGTACTCTTGGTACTAATAATTGTCACAACAACGCGACATGTAGTAATCCGAATGGATCATTTACTTGCGCTTGTGACACTGGATAGAGTGGAAACGGAGTGACATGTACAGGTAAGCAGAAAATAAATTTTGTTGTTAATTTCTATTCTTTGTAGTTAAATTTATGAGATAATTTAAATTTTGGTATTTTGAACTTTTTTGGAATATTATTTGTTATGTAAGGGATGTTGTGATACCCAAGTAGATTAATGTTATAACTTGGTTTTGTGCGAACTCACTTTTCAGATAACAACGAGTGTACGTCTGGTACTCATAATTGTCATATCAAGGCAACATGTACTACTTAAATTGATTGTTTTGTTAATTTGTTTTGTTTCTTGCTACTAGAAAGAAATTTCTGAGAAAGCTTTCCTTCCCTTTTGGCAAGAAAATTTTGCATTTCGAAGTAGAAGAAGCTTGAACTGTGATGATTTGCTTTTGCAGATGTTAACGAGTGTAGTATTGGTAGTATTGATTTTGTGTATGGATCTTCTTATAAGGAGCATATGATGCTTGAAGTTCATTATTTGTCTACTCTTTATATGGATAACAATGAGTGTACGTCTGTTGCTCATATAACTGTCCTAGCAATGCGACTTGCACCAATACGGACGGATCATTTACTTGCGCTTGTAATGCTGGATACGTTGGGAACGGAGTGATATCTACAGGTAGGACGAAAATTGATGTAGTGTTCTTGTGTTGATCTTTATTGTTGGAATGAAATGAGACTGTTTCTTGCTCTCCATCTTTTATTGTTTGTTGGAAAAGTTTTGCTTTCCTTTAGAGAAAGAGTATGTCAGAGCAAGCTCTTGAGCTCATCCACCAAGCTTGTCGGTTTGATTAAGATAACTTCAAAACTTTTGAAATGCCCCACTCAGCCACCAGGTCGGTTGAACTTCTTTTTCTTTTTGTTTTTAGTCTGTTTCATACTTGAGGTATGGTATTAATAGTGTGAATAACGGTTCATCCATGGTAAATCTCATATCCCTAATCAATTATATTGTTAACCCAACCTGATATGCATGGGTGCAGTGTTTTGCGCAGCAGGGATTCTACGCGGGAGCAATGGCAGCAACAATTGTTGTTGCTGTTGTTCTCTCGTCTAGGGTTCTGTTGTTCAGCATCATGCGCCTTTGCTGGCCTGACATCCAATGTGAAATGGATTTTAGCATTTATCAGTATTCAATTATTTATTTGTAGCTTTCGTAGTTGTTTATTAGTTGTTATATAATTTTTTGTCTGTATTTAAAGGCTACGACCGAGGTTGTCAACGGTCATTTGCTACTTGTAGGGTAATTCGTGTGTAGTGGAACAAGCGATTTGTTCTGTGAATTTTTTTAAATTAAAAAAGAAAAAGTCTTCTCATTTTGATGTAGATGAAGTGTGGAAAATTTTATGATTTGCTTACTATTTTAACAGCTAACAATGAGTGTTCTGCTGGTACTCATTCTTGCCAATGCGACATACACTAATACAGACGGATTATTTATGGCCCGTCCACACGTATACGTTTACGTTTGTAAACGCATAGAGTGATTTCCGTCCACACTGAAACGCCAAAGCAATTGAAAACGATTGATGAACATTGTGGATGTGATGTTACTGTTTACAAAAGTGTGCGTTTACGACCGTCCACATGTAAACGCGAAAACAGCGTTTTCAAAACAACTGAAAGCGAGTGGATGAAGACAAAGTCATCGTTTACGAAAGTATGCGTTTACGACCGTCCACATGTAAACGGGAAAACAGCGTTTTCAATTCAAGAGTATCCACTATGGAAAGCGTTTTCGAATGTATGCGTTTAGGGTAACCTGAAACGCCGTTTACGTGTGGACGCAAGGTGTAAACGTATACCAATGTATGCGTTTACGAACGTAAACGTATACGTGTGGACGGGGCCTTAGTCGCGCTTGTCAAACAGGATACAGTGGAAATGGAGCCACATATAGGACTAAAAGTTATGTTGTTTTTTGTCTATGTTGTCTGTTGTGATGGGAAGGAGATTGTTATTTATCTTGTATGCTGTACTGTTTGTTGGAAAAGTTTTGCCATCCTTTGCCAACAAGCAGTCTTATTTTGATGAGAATGATGTTTGTGTTGTATTTACGTCCTATCGGTGTAATAGTAGTATCGATCCGTGTCTTTCAAATCCAAATCCAAATCCAAAATGGCGAACGCGAAAAGGGGGCGAAAAGACAGCAGCAAATAATAAAACAGCAAAGTAACAGCGATATTTACAATATATACAATCAGCGAATAAATGTAGTAACGGTAATCATCATCCATAAAAGAGTTCCACAATATAATATCGAATCTAGTGGGAATTCACGACCCAAAACAACAACTCAAGATATTCTCACGACTGCTAAAAACCAACTCGAAAACCGATCTCCCTGAAACTTCCTGTCGAATTCCTAAACCTACGCCTAGTCACGTGCTAAATATACAATAGTAAATTAACATAAAAGGCGCGAAAAACTACAATAACCAAAACAACAATAAACTCAAAACAATACATAAAAACAATAAAACAACACAACATTTGAAATTTGAACTTTTGTTTAATATTTTGTAGATAACGACGAGTGTACCCTTGGTACCAGTAATTGCAATCCCACTGCTCAGTGTTATAATACGGTTGGTTCATTCACATGCCATTGTGTTGCTGGGTATAATGGAGACGGAGTCTCATGCACAGGTAAGGAGGAAAATTTGCGTGGTTGTTTTTGCTCCAATATAGAGTATTGATCAAAAGCCAATACAAAATTTGTTGTGATCCATTTTTGGCTGTCAGCAATATGGAACAGTCTTTGATGAAATGCTGGCACACAGTAAGGTAAATAATTTAAAGTTTCAAAAAGACAAAACATGATAAGTCTACTTGTTTTCTATTCATTTATTCATCTATTCATTTATTCATTTATTCATTTATTCATTTATTCATTTATTCATTCATTCATTCATTCATTTATTCATTTATTCATTTATTCATTCATTCATTCATTCATTCATTTATTCATTAATCAAATTAGAATATGATTCCTAGCTGTTGAACCCTATTTTAGGACCGTTGTTATTTCTTGTGTATATAAATGATCTCTCTGCAGATTTGGAATGTAATGCTAAACTTTTTGCTGATGATGGTTGCCAGAGAAACCAATGAAGCTGCAGAACACATGAACAATGGCCTGAAACTAATTAGTCAGTGGGCCCATGATTGGAGGATGTCCTTTAATCCTGACCCCCAAAAGCAAGCTGTTGAATTATTATTTTCGAGGAAAAGAAATGAAATAGATCATCCAGTGATCATCTTTAACAGCATACCCGTTAAAAGAGTAGACGAACATAAACACCTAGGTATTATCTTGGACTCAAAACTTTCCTTTTCATCTCATATTAAAGCTGCTATCTCTAAAACGAGAAAGGGCATTGGTTTGCTAAAGTATCTCTCCAAATATTTACCAAGGCATACCTTAAATGAAATATACAAGCTTTATGTGCGACCCCATCTGGACTACGGAGATGTTATTTATCATATTCCAGCTAAAGTGTGTGATTTCAGTCAAAACATTATTTTGTCAAATCTAATGGAAAAATTGGAGTCTGTGCAGTATTCAGCTGCTCTTGCTATAACAGGAACATGGAGGGGGACATCCAGAGAAAAACTGTACAATGAGCTTGGCTGGGAGTCATTAAATTCCAGGAGGTGGAGTAGACGCCTTACCTTGTTCTATAAGATAATGAATAATCTCATCCCTTTGTACACAAAGAAGCCTATCCCATCACTTCATCAGTCGAACTATTCTTTTCGCAACCAGGATGTAATTGGTCGAATAAGGGCAAGAACAGAAAAATTTCAATCTACCTTCTATCCAAACTGCCTATCTGAATGGAATGAACTTGATCCTGAAATAAGGCTCGCTCCGTCTGTTGCTGTTTTTAAGAAAAAGCTTCTATCAATAATTCGCCCCCCCTGCAAAATCTGTTTTTGGCATTCACGACCCAATAGGCCTAGCTTATCTTTTCCAAATAAGGGTTGGTCTGAGTAAATTGAACTTTCATAAATTCAAGCATAATTTCAGAGATACGGTGAACCCAATGTGCCCAACGAACGATGGGATTGAAGATACAGAACACTTTTTGTTGCTTTGCCCTTCATTCGGCATTCACCGACGAGATCTTCTCGCTGGAGTTTCGGAATTATTACAACCATTTGTTCACATCAACAGCCTTCCAAACAACGTTCTAGTACAATATTTATTGTATGGTGATAAAGACCTTTCTGATGACGTAAATAAGAATATACTAGAAATGACCTTAAATTTTATCCACAAAACTGGTCGGTTTGGCTGAACTCAAATTTTTATTATACGTCACACAGCCACAAAGTGTTTTATTTGCTCCCCGTTTGTTAAGTCTGTTTCACACTTGATGTTCGGTAAACGATGTATGAACCAAAGTTCATCCACACAAAATCGGAGTATTTCAAAAGGATTACATTGAAAACCAGTAGCCCTGTTCTGTCGTCTGGGGTTCCTATCATTCGGTATCGTGCGCCTATGCTGGCCTTACATCAAATGTGAAACAGTTCCCAGTATTTGTCAGTAATTAATTGTATTGTATGCGTAGCTATTTGTAGATGTTTTACTTAATCTCATTTATTTGCATGTCTTTATGTTAATGGCCACGGGCGTAGTCATTGTCTTTTGCTGCCTGTGGTATCGTACCTGTAGTGTTGTATTGTAGTATAGTAATTAGAAAGTATAGTAGGTAACATGTAATGTAACATTTTATGAATATAAAGAAAAAAAAAAAAAACCCTATTTTGGTTGGGGGGCAAATTTGCCCCCCTCCCTAGTAGACTTTCTGTCGTAACTCTGCCAGGAAAACAATTACGGCCCTGAAACTTTCTGACTTTTTGCTGCTACTTATTGTGCAACGACACAAGAAGTTTTATGAAAATATTTTGACAAATGAGGGGGAGGGAGACAATTTTCCGGAACTGACTCTGTCAAAATCATTAATTCTCAAATATTGATTTTCGCAAAAAAAAAGTACCAAAATTGCAATATATTTTGCAGGGTAGTATTATTTGATGTAATCTATCATATTTTTTTTATGTTTGGATGGAAATTGTGCTCAAAATTAAATTTTATCTCATTTTTCCTGATTTTGATTGATTTTGCCACTTTTCCTGACCACACAAAGAAAAATTTTGACGCAAGCAATAATGACGGCTAACCTTAGGTTAATTTTGATATCCTCATAAATTACATGACTGAGGCTATTAGTACGTTAAATCTGGTTGCTACATCTATTTCCAGTCAAGAGTTAGGTAGGGGGAAGGAGCTTTTGTGCCCCCCAACCAAAATAGGACGTGTCAGATAGCCCAACCACTATAGGGTTAAAGCTGATTTTTTATATTCAATTAAAACAGTTTCACAATACATATTACTGATTTATCTACCTAGAATCTACTTTAAATTACTTTAGGGACGATACCATGAGAAGCAGAAGATTAGGACTACCCCCATGGTATTTTCATAACAATTGTTGAACTGTATACAATTTACATAAATGCTACTCACGATTGTCAAAAAAGTGATAAATACTATAATACTGGAGTCGTTCTGACATTATTTCATTTCTTTTTAAGATATCTATACAGGTTAAGGTAACTCTGCTTTCCGCTCCAGTGAACAGCCAGCTGCTGTTTCGCAAACCAGTTAATTTCTCCAATACCATTCGGTCTACCGAAAAGCAGTCAGTAGTATGTTGTTCAGCATGAGTTTCATGTCGGGTCTCGTGTAAAGGGCCTCTTAAACGTCTCTTCCAAAGGACGGCAAATGTATGCTTGGTCAGGCTCCATCTGCAAGGTCATACAGCCAGAATTGGATCTGACGTTGCCAGGCTTAACTTCATTTGCTGGAAGGTAATTAAAATCAATAAACAAGAAAATGTTGGAAGTGACCTCGAGTTCTGGATCTCGATCTACATATTGAAAAGATGTTCAGATTTTGCCAACCTGGCAATACTTTGCTGTGAAAAGTCTGAGTATTTTCGAAAAATTGTGTAAGATTGATGAAAAAGAAGTTGCTACTTGTTCACTATTTTGTACTACTTTATTTGAAAACCTTTGCTTTCCAGAGAAGCACATCATGTTTGAAATTTGATCATATGTTGATATGATGTTTTCAGATATCAACGAATGTACGTCTGGAACTCATAACTGTCTACATAGCAATTCGACATGTACTAATAAACCACCCGGATCATTTACTTGCACTTGTGATGCTGGATACACTGGGAGCGGAGTTCAATGTTCAGGTAGGAAAAAAATTGCTGTTTTGTTTGTTTGTGTTGTCTGTTGTCGTTGCAGTACATTCATTGTCATTTGTTTACTATGTTTTACTTCTTGTTAGAAAAAGTTTGCTTCCTTCGGAAAAAAGTCCTTTGATTTTGATTTAGATGAAGTGGAAAATTTTGTCATTTTTGCTACTTTTTCAGATTACAACGAGTGTACGTCTGGTGCTCATAATTGTCATGCTAACGCGGCATGTAATAATACGATTGGATCATTTACTTGCGCTTGTGACACTGGATATAGTGGAAATGGGTCCGTGTGTACAGGTAGGACCAAAATTGATGATTTATTTATCCACTATGTATGTTGCTATTTGAAGGAGATTGTGACTTGTTCACTACCTTATACACTGCTTTGTTAGAAAACTTTTCCTTCTTTTGCCTAGATGGTATTTTGATGAAAATGGTCTTTGAAATTTGATGGCATCTTTACTGTTTTCCAGATAACGACGAGTGTACTCTTGGTACTGATAATTGTGATAACAATGCGACATGTTCTAATACGCCAGGATCATTTACTTGCGCTTGTGACACTGGATATAGTGGAAACGGAGTGACATGTACAGGTAGGCAGAGAAGACGTGTTGTTGTTAATTGGAGTTTTGTTGTTGTATTTTACAGATGCTATTCGATCTATGTTTTATAGTGTAGAAGTGTTAGTTTTGGAATATTGTTGGTTTTGTGAAGGGATCCTTTTACTGTATACTGAGTACTGTAGATGAAGTTTGAAATTTGAATATTTTGTGTTCACAATTTTCAGATAATGATGAGTGTACTCTTGGTACTCATAATTGTAATATCAATGCAACATGTGCTAATACGAATGGATCTTTTACTTGCACTTGTGACACTGGATATAATGGAAACGGAGTGACATGTACAGGTAGGCAGAAAATAAGTATTGTTGCTAATGTGACTTTAATAGACCTTTTAGCTATTCTACAAAAGAGCCTGGATCGAGCGCTATTTTTATACATTCTTATGCGCGAGGTTTGATTGAGTGGCGTTGGAGCTTCTATCACTATTGTGCACATTCGAAAATTCATCAAAAGGTATCAAAATATCGTTCGATTCGAATGTTGTTTTAGAATAGCTAAAAGGTCTATTGTTGCATTTTCCAGATATTAATCGATCTATGTTTAACCCTATTTTTACCGGGGGGGGGCCTTTTTCGCCCCCCCCCTATCGGATTTTTTATAATAGCTCCCAAACGATGCTACTTACAATGCTGAAACTCCTTGACTTTTCCTAAAATTTAGTTGGCAATCAGAAAATAGAAATTTCAATACCTATTGTTTGATCACGAGACCACCACATGCCCATATTTGGAGAGTGGTCACAAAGAAATTCTTTAAAACGGTTCTAAATTCTTTCTTTGTTACTAAATCTCAACAATATATATATACCATTCGATTTGTCTCGATGAGTACTTTCATTTGATATATAATTTATTCATATTTGCTGACATCAGCAGTTTATTATTCTATGACGTCATCAATCTCTATGACGTCATATTCCTAATGAATGAGTATTTTCTCATGCAAAATTGATGTAATTACCTCACATATTGATGAAGGTACTTGATTTCACCAATAATATGCGAAATTAATGGTTTTAAATCATATTTATTGAGCTAACAATTTTGCATTGAATCAAATTTTCATTATTTAGTTAGTTAATTTATTAGAAACCACAAATATCCGTATGAAACCATATAAAACCACAAATTAATGGTGTCAAGCAGGTATTTGGATGGTTTTTTGCCAATTTTATCAAGCTATTTGCTAATTATGGGCCCTTTTCTGCAAATAGCTCGATTTTCTCAAAATTTCCATTGTTTTTGGTTGCCTAGCAACCAATCACGTGACTATTGATTGATTGATGCTATTTTTAGATTCTCCTTTGTTCAATTATGACACAGTGCAAGTTTCATTGTCATAGCTGTTATACTTGTGGAGAAAAACAGGGGGGGGGCGAAAAACGCCCCCCCCCCCGGTAGAATATCACTTTTTTTTACCCAGTTAAAATAGGGTTAAAAGTTTTAAAGTATTTATTTTTGGAATATTGTTGGTTTTTGTTGGGATCTTGTTATACTGAGAAGATGAAGTTTGAAATTTGATTATTTGTGCTCTCATTTTTCAGATAACAATGAGTGTACTCTTGGTACTGATAATTGTCATAACAATGCGACTTGTTCTAATACGGATGGATCATTTACTTGCGCTTGTGACACTGGATATAGTGGAAGCGGAGTGACATGTACAGGTAGGCAGAAAATAAGTGTTGTTGTTAATGTGAGTTTTATTGTTGTATTTTGCAGATATTAATCGATCTATGTTTAAAAATTTTGAAGTATCTGTTTTTAGAATATTGTTGGTTTTTTGTAGGGATCTTGTTTCACTGAGAAGATGCAGTTTGAAATTTTATTATTTGTGTTCTCATTTTTCAGATAACAATGAGTGTACTCTTGGTACTCATAATTGTCATACTAATGCGACATGTAATAATACGGATGGATCATTTATCTGCGCTTGTGACACTGGATATAGTGGAAATGGAGTGACATGTACAGGTAGGAGGAAAGTTATATTTTTAGTTTGTTTGATCTCTTTGTTGTTATAGAAAGAAGTTTCAATCTTTCCCTGTCTTGAGCTGGGTGCGTCAAAAGAGTATAGCACGTTTGGCGGGCTGTGGAATAGAAAGTGCGGGCCGATATTCAAAACTGATTAAATGTTAATCTTTCAGTCAAAGGCTAACTTAGATCTGAACATTTTTTTTGGTAAAATCACTGATTATTTGGACCCTGAAATTAGAATAATGTTGGTAAGAGGTTTGTATGGGATAGAGGATTCCACATTCGATTCTGGTCCATGATTTACTTGCCATTGACAGATGAATTATATTTCTGAAATTTGAATTTAATTTTCATATGCAAGTAAACCATGGACCATAATCAAAATGTGGATTTCTCATTGTAATACAATCCCTTGCCAGCATTGTCTTAATTTCTGAATCTAAATGATCAATCTTGTTGGGGAGATGAATTGATGACCCGAGGACTGCCCCTTTTGTCTAAGCCTTTTGTTATGCTGGTAAAGTTCTAAGCAGATCAACGGCTGGGAAACCTATTACCATGCGCGAGAATCTCTTTGTTTCTTTGCTAATCCTTGTTTGGGTTGTGGTTAGAGTCTCCACCCACACTCTTTTCACCAACCAAACATGCTTTTTGCGCATGATCACAGGTTTCCTTTTTGGGGGATAACCGTTGCTTGGAACTTTGATGGTTCGTATCCCCAACAAACATTGTGTTTCAGCTTTGTTGAGGGCGAATCGACGTTGGGGCTCATGTTGTCATGCGCATAGCTCCTTTGTTTCTTCCCTTGTTCTCAATGGTCAAGCTAATTTGCATATTACATAAGTGAAGTAATGGTTACTACGCATGCGATCTGGAGCCCTTTTTGGGGGATTCCTTGAGGCTCACAACTTAGCCTGTTCGTATCCCCAACAAAATCATTTTAACCCTATTTGTACTGGGGGGGGGGCGTTTTTCGCCCCCCCCCCCTACCATACTTTGCTGCGTTACGCTAAAACGACAAGAGATATAACCACCAGTTTTGGTGACTTTTACTCAAAGTTCATAGGCAATTAAATTCTTAACATTTCATTGTCAAAAACCTGCCATGAAAGTAAATGCATGCAACAAAAGGCTAATTTAAGGCTAATTGTGCTAAAAATAGAAACTAAAAAATTTTGCAAAGTATGTATTTTGGAACAATGACATGTTTCCTACTATTTGAAACAAATTTGGAGCAAATCGGTTGAATGGTTGATTAAATAGAATTTTTCAAGTTAAGGAGGTATAAATTTGCTAATTTTCGTCAGTTTTTCGGTTGCCTAGCAACGAATCACGTGACTTATTAATTTTCATTGTTATGTTTGAATAGCCTATTGTCTAAAGAACAATAGGGGTAAGTCTTATTGTTATATCTTTTGTAGCTTTGGAGAAAAAGAGGGGGGGCCAAAAACGCCCCCCCCCCCCCAGTATAAAATACCTAAAAAATCGCCCAGTACAGATAGGGTTAATAAACATAATTTTCACATCTTAGATAGCTGTTTACAGATAAATCAACAGTTGAGTTGGCCACATACGTTTTATTCCACAACCCGCCAACTTTCTTTCACTCACCTGGTATTGCTGTGTTGGAAAAGTTCCCCCCCCCCCCCCTTTTGCCAAGAATTCTTTTTATTTTGAAACAGATGAACTTTTAAATTTAATTATTTGTGTACTTATTTTTCAGATAACAACGAGTGTACTCTTGGTACTCATAATTGTCATGACAATGCAACATGTATTAATACGAACGGATCCTTTATTTGCACTTGTGATGCTGGTTTCAGTGGAAGCGGAGTTAACTGCACAGGTTGATTGTCAATTGTCGATTATTATTGAAATTTGGCTCCACTTTTCAAAATAAAATTGTTTGGAGTTGCATGTTATTACTTCTTCTCGCTCATTTTTACTATGTTTTGGAACCCGCATTCCTTCTGTTGGTTGGCTGTTTTGATCGCGTAGGATGTCAGGTGAGGAAAAAACCCCGACATTGAAAGCTTTCTTGTTTCATTGCCGATATGCTCAATTAAATTAGTAATTTTCCTGGCTTTAGTGTTCTTTCGCGTAGATTTAAGGGAGAATTTCTGCAGAAACCCATTTGAAAAATCCTTCAAAAATGAGTGAAAACAACTAGCAAAGATGTCTTCGTCTTCCTTCCTAACAATAATGACACTTACAAGTATTCATGTATTTTGTCCTCTTCACATAATAGAATTCCCCTCAATGAGTTATTCATACGCAGAGGAAGATTTGTTCATCCTTTAAAGAGGATGGCACATGCTAAAGGTTGTTCAAGTCATAGCCGTAAGGTAAAAAGTTAGGGAAATTTTGTCGTGATTTGAGCACATTTTGAAAGGTTTCTCGAGGGAAATTTCTCGAGAAAATCCCTTAAAAACTCTCACTGGAGTGACCGATTTCAGCCAGGAAAGGTTCTAAAAATAATTGAACATGTTGGCTATTCAGTCAGATACCGTACAATATGATTGCTTATATATTTAGGGAGCAGTAGCCTTTAAACAGCGGTGGTTTCTGAATCACCCGGTAGTACCTAGACTTATGACGATGAGTCCCTTGTATCCCTGCGGTACCTTGCTCACAGGGACTCATAATGAAACAGTTAAAAACCTGACCCTAACTTCTGCATTCGATTGATCGAATCTGGATCGAACGACTGCTTCGGCTCTGTTCAACAGTCACTCCTCAGAAAGGAAATGCGATAGAAACCACGGTAAGCAGACATTTAATCAACAAAACTTGGTATTCATCTGAAGGAGAAAGTTCACTTTACCTGGTGAGTGCAAAATAAGTCTTTTAAGGCTGCAATGTCCACGTTTTTAAGACCAAAACATAACCGAGAAATCTTCAAGTACCTGCTGCAGCAACTTCCTTCAAATTTAGTAAGCTGCGTCAATCGAATTGAAGGTTCGAAACTTATTGTTCTTCGCCAAATCTCGCAATCTGATTGGTATGCTAGGAATCCCAGCATATTAGGCCTAATAGGGTCAACTTTTTCAGAGTAATATTATGAGTCTCTGTTGACTGAAGCGCCATCAAGAAGTCAAAGAGCACAGGGAAACAAGAGACTCATCGTCATAAGTCTAGGTAGTACCCACCTAAGATTGTTGTATTTGTATTGTATTGTTGTTGTATTGTTGTACCCTGTTTTGTGGCGGCTACTGTAGATGATCCATAACTTTCATTGGCCCGCTTTTAAAATAGTTGCATAGGATAAACTCAACTTTCAAAGGCGTGAGACCTTGGTTGATTCAGTCTGACAAGTAGCTACTGACTGATGGCACGAGGGAGTCAAAATTAATGGTTGCTTAAAAATGAAGGGTTCCTTTATTCCCGGAGGGGGGGGGGTACTCCCATACTTGACCTGACGGGATGTGCCGCTCAACAGGGTGTCCTTTTACGGTAAAAATTATGCGGCAGGGTGTCCTTTTCTTACGAAAATTATGCGACAGGGTATTATAATAGGTAAAAAATTTATGCGACAGGGTATCACAAGCAAACATTGCGTTTTACACTATATTTGAGATGCAAATTTTTATGCGACAGGGTATCACAAGCAAAAATTGCGTTCTACGCTATATTTGAGATGCAACATTTTTATGCGACAGGGTGTACTTTTGGCCTATTTTTTATGTGACAGGGTGCAGGGTGTTGAGAGGTTTTCCGCACACCCCCGTCACTTCCCTAGTCAAGTACCCCCCCCCCCCCCCCCGGGCCTTTCTTCCTTCATTCTCCAATAATACCAATATCAAATATTTTTGAAAGAGAATCTGACAACTGCCAATTTTTAAAAGATCTTTGCTATTTTTTTGTAATGATGGAGAAGTATTTTTCCAATGCGAAGATTGACTCTGTCTTGATTAGTTGGAGTGGTGGCGATTGCATCTCTGCTAATATTTGGCAAGTGACCCACTTAGGCCTATTAGTGATGTGGGAAATAAAGCCAAGTAAAAAAAGATATGTGGAAATAGGTACACTTGAGATCGATGGATGTCCTCCTGCATCTTTTTTGCATCATAAATAAGAATTAAGATTTATTGTTAGAATTTATTATTGGAGGTCCAAAATTTTGAAAGTCCATAAATCCGATCCATGTATAGCTAAGAAACATCTGCGAAAAATGACCCTTGTCAGCCAAGGAGAGGGTGCTCCTTTAGATTGGTACCTATGCCTCAGTTTTTGCATCAGAATTCCATAACAATGCAAATGATGTACCAAACTAGATGATCGATTTTTTATTCCCAGGGGACTGGAGCATATAATTTGATAAATTTTGGATAATCTGAGTAACTATTGGCCAGTGCCTCTGCGATGGCAGCGTTTGTCATTTATCCGATATATTTCGATGAATATAACACTGTTATAAACTTTTCTAACAGATATAAATGAGTGTCTGGTTAACAATGGCAATTGTTATTCTGATGCAACATGCACGAACACAATTGGCTCGTACTTCTGTACTTGTAATCCTGGATTCACTGGAGATGGAGTTACAAACTGTGCAAGTATGTTGATTAAATAACGGGTAGGCCATGAAGATATTCCCCAAGATCAAAACTTTCCTGAGAAATTTTCTGAATTCAGCATTTTGACAAGATTTATGAGACATTAGCATAAGATAAACCTATCATGCAAAAATCCGCTTTTTGTCATTGTCACTTACAGAGAAATAATCGGTTACGAGAAAAGATGAGATGGTCATCAAAACAATCGCAACAAAATCACAAGTCATCAACCATAGCATATTAACGGACAAGTCCGGGGTTCGTATGATTGATGATAAAATACAAGATAATACTGCTATGAATGATGTATGACACGTTTTTCCACTATTTTGCGCCTTCTCCTTGTGAAATTACGTATTCAAATAAACAATTTGAGCAAAGTGACGTCTATCGCACACACGAAAACGAGGCAATGTGATTGTTTTTTCGCCTCTTTATCGTTGCAAGCCTCTTTATCGTGTATTCATGCATTGAAAATGGCTCAAGAACACGCTAAAGAGGCTTGCAACGTTAAAGAGGCGAAAAAACAATCACACAGCCTCGTTTTCGTTTGTGCGATATGACGTCACTTCGCTCAAATTGCTTGTTTGAATACGTAATGTCACAAGGAGAAGGCGAAAAATAGTGGAAAAAAGTATCATACATCATTCATAGCAGTATTATCTTGTATTTTATCATCAATCATACCAACCCCGGACTTGTCTTTTAACGGCAGCATCGACATCGAATCTTAAAAAATGATTTCGCGGACGGTCATTGCATCTGCCCTTTTCGTTACTTGCTCTAAAAGGACTTTAAGTAATTTGCTATCATTGCTCATTAGAAAATTTTGACACCGGGTGTCCCAAAAAGTACTCCTGTTTGAAAATCATCAAATTTGGCTGCATATTTCCGATTTTTAAATTCTCTTTTTGCCAAGTAGATCGGAGACCAAAATATTTTCCAAGTGAAAGCTGATCTTGTGATTCGTTTTGAAATTGAAAGTATTTCTTGGGACCTGACTTCTTTTCGGAATTAAAGGCATATTGTTTTCATTGAAAAAGTTCATGAAAAGTTTTGAAAAAATGTAATCATCGCAAGTCCCAAATTGATAAAGAAATAGTGATACAATCTTCAAGAAAACCATCGTTCATTGAGGTGCAAAGCAAAAATCGGTAGCTCTTCTAGTTGATAATTTAACAATTTGATGACGTCGCAACCTGAACATTGGATTTGACACAAAACAGTGTTGTTCCGAAAATAATCAAGATATCAAATATCTCCATTAAAGGGGCTCCGTCGTCAAACAGTAAACAAATCCGTAAACTCGCACGTGTCGGGGATTATCCATTGTTCATCCATTGTTCTCTGCAGTTTGTTTGGTGGCTTCACCAAAGCCACAAAAAAGTGACCGTTAAAAATCCACTTATATCCGAGCAATCGTAGAAGATATGAATGTTTGGTTTGTTCCTTAGTGAAGTACAAGGATTAATGCCTAAACAGCAACTTTCATTTTGAAAAAAATACGAAAATCCTGTGTGATATCACCTTTCAAAAAACTGCAAAAATCATCGTTTTGTTTACATTTTGACGACGGAGCCCCTTTAAACCAATAATGGCAAATTACCTGCAGTTTTGTTCAAGCCATGCAATCAATGGACTTCAATTTCATAGTGATGTCTTTAGTCTCAATTGAACGAAATTGACATAAACAAATCAAAGAACGCAGGAAAACAAGGGAATCGAAGTCATAAGTTTAGGACAAAACGAAAAACAAAAGTAGCCTTGCGTTTGATCACATTTACTGGCGTAATTGCTCGCATTCTGACAAATCACCCAAATCTGATTTAGCTGCCAATCTACACATTCTCTTCCAGATGATACAATTTGTGCCTTGATTGGTGCTTGTCATTCCAATGGAACATGTGTAAATGTCAATGGTACTTATGGTTGTCAATGCAATTCAGGATTTAGTGGAAATGGCAAGAATTGTTCAGGTAAGAATTGTTCAGAATTGCTTTTTGGTTAGGGTCACTGACAAGCGCCCCCCCCCAAAACTTCTGTGATTTTGTTGATAGATTTCGTTACCCCATAGAGCTTACATTTAGCATGGGTAGCTAAACACCACAGTCATGTTGCTTATTCATGCACAGCTGTGGGATCTTACAACCCATGCATTTAGTTCTTGAAAACAGGATACTTTTTCAAATATCACTTAATCACAAAGTCGCACTTAATGACCAAAACAAGTTACCAATTTCAACAAAAATGTATCACCAAGTAATCTTTTCTATCTTATGAACTATAAACTTTCAAAAGAATAGTCTTAGTTGTTTTTTATCAAAATATGGCTTGTTCAACGCCCACGTTTTCCCTGAATCCATGGGTAGTTAGACACTGCTGGTGTGCTTCTATGGAGGAGCGTGGATACTTTGTATCTGCGGGGAAAGTTTTTTGTAGTACTGCCCCCCCCCCCCGCAGATACATAGTATCCAGCGCTCCTCCATAGAAACACACCAGCAGTGTCTAACTACGCATGCTGAATCATGCATTTCTTTTCCTGCTTTGGAGATTTTCAATCAGATCAACTACATTGTACAAAATTGTATACCCTTTCTGCAAAAAGAATAATGTTTAAGAATAATTGTAATAAGTTAGCTTTAGAGGTTATAAAATTTGCATATAGCAATTTTCTGCAATTTTCTATCGTCATAATTGTCATCCTAATTCATCTATTTTGTGGCTGTCAATGATTGTATTCTCGGTAGTCATAACTGTCATGCTAATGCGACATATACTAGTACTGTTGGAGTATTTGCTTGCACTTGTGACACAGAAGGAGTTGTGGCGGAATGGTATAATCCACTAACTTTGCTGCCAGAAAAGACAGGCGGACACGGCTCGATACCCGGTAGAGCTCTACTACTTGAGCGTTATGACAAGGGGTCTTAGACTCGATTAGGCCTATTCCACTTCTGCGATCCCAACGCTTGGCGCTAAAGACCGCAACTTCACCTTCACTTCACCTTCACTGGATATAGTGGAAACGGAGTGACATGTACAGGAAGGCAGAAAATAATTGTTGTTGTTAATTTCTTGTTTTGTCGTTGGATTCATGAGATGTAATCCATGTTTAATATTTTTGGACTATTTTTGGAATACTGTTGGTTTTGTGTAGATATCTTCTTATACTGACTCAATGAAGTTTAGAGATTTGATCACTTTTTTCTCATTTTCAGATAACGACGAGTGTACTCTTGGTACTCATAATTGTCATAACAATGCTACATGTAGTAATACGGATGGATCATTTACTTGCGCTTGTGACACTGGATATAGTGGAAACGGTGTGACATGTACAGGTAGGCGGAAAATAAGTGTTGGTCAGGGACGTAGGAAGCATCTCAAACTTGGAGGGGCACGACACTTCAAGGGCACCTCTTTCATTACCCTGAAAGGGCACTTCCTGAAAATAAAAAGGGCACTTCTTTGTTTATTGCAAAATCTTGGGGGGGGGCACGTGCCCCCAGTGCCCCCCCAGTTCCTACGTCTCTGGTGTTGGTGTTAATTAAACTTTGTTGTTGCATTTTGGAGATATTATTCGATCTATGTTTAATAGTTTTGAGCACATTGTTTTTGGAATATGATTGGTTTCGTCAAGGGCGCCTACCTTGTAGGAAGTGTGTTGATCCACGGTACTTTACGCGGTGTCCTATGACCCAGTCCTGTTAATCTTTGTATATCATAATAAACTTTTCTTGTTACTGGGATTTTCAAATTCTAACGTCTGTTAGAGTTGACCAATCAAAAATCACGCTGTCTGATTCCCTGTGGCCAGATCGTATAACAGTTGATATCTTGTTTCATAACACCGGAATTTGAAACCACAAAGTTATTCATACGTCATCTTGACCTTGAGAGGACTGACTCTGTGTACTTCTGGGTACGGCTTTAGGACACTCTCTGTACTGGGTCACAGGACACCCATTACTCTACAGTACTGGGAATAAACACACTTCCTACAAGGTAGGCGCCCTTGGTTTCGTCTAGGGATCTTGTTATCCTAGTATGAAGTTTTTGGGATTTGACAAGTTGTGTTCTCATTTTCAGATAACGATGAGTGTATTCTTGGTACTCATAATTGTGATAACAATGCAACATGTTCTAATACGGATGGATCATTTACTTGCGCTTGTGACACTGGATATAGTGGAAACGGAGTGACATGTACAGGTAGGCGGAAAATAAGTGTTGTTGTTAATCAAAATTTGTTGTTGTATTTTGGAGATATCATTCGATCTAAGCTTAATAGTTTTGAAGTAATTGTTTTTGGAATATTATTGTTTTTGTCTAGGGATCTTGTTATCCCAGTATATGAAGTTTTCAGAGTTGCTAATTTTTTTCTCATTTTTAGATAACGATGAGTGTGCTCTTGGTACTCATAATTGTCATAACAATGCGACATGTAGTAATACGGATGGATCATTTACTTGCGCTTGTGACACTGGATATAGTGGAAATGGAGTGACATGTACAGGTAGGTAGAAAATAAGTGCTGTTGTTGATTAAGTGTTGTTGTTGTATTATTCGATCTAAGTTTAATATTTTTGAAGTAATCGTTTTTTTTAAATATTATTGGTTTGGTGTAGGGATCTTGTTATCCTACCGGGTTAGTCAAAATAAAGAATCCCCGTTTGAAAGGCCACTGCTCCCTGAATGTCAAAGCAATAATATTCAAAATTAACTGTCTTGTTTTATTGCCAGTATGTTCAATTAGGTTCAGTAATTTATCCGGCTTTCAGTCATTCCTTCGCATGGATATGACAGATTTTCTGAAGGAAACCTCTTCCAGAAACCTGCAAAAACGAGTGAAAACAATGAGGACATTTGCCTTGGTTTTCCTTCCTAAAAGTGATGGCACTCACATGTATTCATGTATTTTGTCCTCTTCGGAGAATGGAATTCCTCTCAATAGTCTATTGATACCAGGGGGAAGACTTGTTCATCCTCCCAAAAGAATAGCACGTGCTAAAGCGCGCATAAGTCATTGCCGTAAAGACCCGTGTAAGGCAGAAATGTTAGGGAAATTTGTTCATGATTTTGTCACGTTTTGAAGGTTTCTTGTTTCTTGAAGAGGCTTATTCGGGAAAATACCTCATAATTTTAGAACCGAGTGACCGATTTTAATCAGGTAAATTTTAGAATGGATTTGAACATGTCTACCATTACACTATATATTGCCGATATCATCGTCTTTATATCCAGAGAGCCATGACCTTTGAAATGGGGATTCTTTTTATTGACTCACACGGTAGTATATGAAGTTTTGAAATTTGATTATTTGTGCTCTCATTTTTCAGATAACAACGAGTGTACTCTTGGTACTCATAATTGTTTAATATTTTTGGACTATTTTTGGAATACTGTTGGTTTTGTGAAGATATCTTCTTATACTGACTCAATGTAGTTTGAAATTTGGTTACTTTTTTCTCATTTTCAGATAACGATGAGTGTATTCTTGGTACTCATAATTGTCATAACAATGCTACATGTTCTAATACGGATGGATCATTTACTTGCGCTTGTGACACTGGGTATAGTGGAAACGGAGTGACATGTACAGGTAGGCACAAAATAAGTGTGGTCGTTGATTTCTATTTTTTGATACTCTGTATTGATGCGATATTTTCCATTTTACATCTTTGAACTATTTGGGAATGTTTTTGGTTTTCTATTGGAGTCTTCATATACCGATTACATGAAGCTTGAAATTTTACTTTTTGTCTCGTCATTTTTCAGATAACAACGAGTGTACTCTTGGTACTCATAATTGTCACAACAATGCGACATGTACAAATACAAATGGGTCATTTACTTGCGCTTGTGACACTGGGTATAGTGGGAATGGAGTAACATGTACAGGTAGGCCGAAAATAAGTGTTATTGTTAATTCGATTTGTTGCTGTTGTATTCTGAAGGTAGTATTCGATCTATGTTTAACAGTCACGAAGTATTTGTTTTTGGAATATTGTTAGTTTTATGTAGGATCTTGCTGTCGCTGTGACCCCGGGTGTGATCCTCAATATTTCTAGGATCATTAGCATCTGAAACTATAGCGAAAACCCCCAATAACCCAAAAGTGAAGCACAAACCATATTTCATATCATCTTACCGTAACACCCGATCTTCCTTCTCTTTGGATCTCCTCTTGTTCACCCCTTCCAGCCCAAAATTTGTAGTTGCAGTAAAATCCATTTCAGAAATCTTTGATTATCACATGTCCTTCTTATTGTGCTTTATCATCTTAGATCCCCATTCGAATTACTGTCTTCTTCCAAATGCATTACACATTTAAGTTGTTTAGAAAAGGAACTGAACGCTTGCAACACACATAGCTTAGGCCATTGGCGAGCAGCAAACTGCCCCGCCATATTTTGGAAGGATAAACTTGGAAAGTATGATAATTCATCCCCCCCTCCCCTTCAACTGCATTCTGTAATTCTTATGACTATGATGTAATGAAGCTCCCCCTGGTTAGTTTTATCCCCCCTTGATATGATATCGTAGCATCATCGACTTTGATTTCATTCACTGAAATCCCCCCCGAACAGCTCGGTTTCTTTGATGTTTCTGGATTTTCAAATCGCATGGGTGCTCCCGCCAAATCTGAGCACCCCTAGATGCGGCAAGCCCAGGGGCGTCGTGGCCGGGGGGGCAGGGGGGGCCATGGCCCACCCTAAAATTCAAATCGTTAGATTTTTCGGAAATTTTAACGTTTTCGTCGGAAAACAACTGACTTTGGGTTCTGAAACACGTGCCCTTTTCGTTGCATTCCGGTAGAAATTTTCCACATATCTGTTCTCGTCTGTTCTGGTTTTAGCAAAGCAGAGTTACATACAATGCGTATCACTTATCATAGGGTAGCAGAGCCTTAAAAATTCAAAACAAGACATTTTGTAAGCTTTGTATGAAGACATTTTAGAAAGAGCTCATCTATCGCTTCGGAAGATTGAAAATTTCCAAGGAGCCTTCCGTCAGTCAAGTTCTGCTGCTCCTTTCAGCGGCCACTTCTTTGCAAAAAGGGGCACTTTCTAATGATGTATCAGTGTCGTCGTAAAAAATTTGCCCCGGGGCGAGCCCCTGGACCCCATTTTTGCTCGCTTCGCTCGCATTTGAGTTCAGCAAACCCGAATATCAATTTCGTTCCGACGGTCCTAACCTTTGGGTTTCATCCCAGTAGGATTGGCCTCTTCGTCGCGGTTCATATGGATTTATTCCTAACATAACAGCCTGTGGCGTGGCCACGGGGGGGGGGGGGGTATGGGGGCAATTGCCCCCCCCCCCACTTTTTGCGAAAGATGATCATCGAGATCCTCTAAAACCGAGGAGAAAATAGCTGGGTATAGGTTGGGTAAGAATTTTCGGAGAAATGTTAAATCTTCCATTTTAGCACTGGCAATAATGATATTGGGAGATGCATTCTAAGCCAAAGTAAAGGATCTTTCTTCAAAAATTTTACTCTTGCTCTGATTCATAGGATAACTGTTCACGAAACTATCAAAGTTCTCTTGTAGCTAATGGCAAGCATGATATTGGGAGATGCATTCTAGGCCAAAGTAAAGGGCGTGGCGCCAAAAAAATTTCCTGGGGGCTTCGCCCCCAGACCCCCTCATTTAGATTCCCCCCCACTTAATTTACCCTGGCCACGCCGCTGATAACAGCAACAAACCCAAGAATTTTTCGGTAGCCACTGCAAGCGTCTCGCAAACGGAGAAAAAGGCGAAGTTAAAAAATTAATTTTTTCGGAAATTTCGTGACCTTGGCCCCCCCTAATATACAGGCCCCACGACGCCCCTGGGCGGCAAGCCTATTGGTTTATTCACTTCCACGGGTGCTCAAACTCGGATGATTTACAGGCCATGAGTGCTCTGTTGCGCTGGCTATAGAGAAGACAATAGATTCCGAGTCCGCAAAGTGTAGGAAAGGTCAACCAGGGGGAGTTTAGACAGAAGAGTTTTGAGTTGTAATATCGACAGTGTGGGGGAGGCGAGAGGATCTTGTTATACTGAGTAGATGAAGTTTGAAATTTGACTATTTGTCTGCACATTTTTCAGATAACAACGAGTGTACTCTTGGTTCTCATAATTGTGACAACAATGCGACTTGTAGTAATACAGATGGATCATTTACTTGCGCTTGTGACACTGGATATAGTGGAAACGGAATGACATGTACAGGTAGGAAGAAAATAAGTCTTGCAGTTAATTTGAATTTTTGTTGTTGTATTCTGAAGATAGTATTCGATCTACAGGGTGTCCCAAAAAACATGTGCGCTGTTCAAGTGGCTTCTGCAGAGCAGCCATAAATCCAATTTTATCTGTTTTTAAGATTCTTGACAGAAGAGACTTCAAATTGAAGGTTGACACCGAGTTTTAGTAAATCTGATCACTGGTTGCTGATTTATGGAGCAAGAAAGCCTAAATTATTGGCTGCCTCAAAACCAGAGGATTCATTATTCTCCATTGCGTTAAAAACAACGAAATTGATTGACAAAAACATACCTAGCCCTGTTTTCTGATGTTCATAAGTGAGACCGATAGTCATACATTGAATTTTGTGACAACCAAGAATATTGGACATATTTAGGGTTGCTTGGAATGTTAATGTGCAACACAAGTACTTCAGGCCATGGCATGCATTCATCAGATATTTTGCTTCTCTAAAGTGACAAAAACGTTTTCAAACCAACAATATTGCGTTCAGCATGCTGATTGAGCGATATTCTTGAAGAACATGGTCATTAATTACTCCCAAATGCGTTTCCTGGTATAACTGTAAAGTTTAAGTTCATTTAATGTTAAAATTCAAGTTATAAGGTTAAGTACGGAGATAAGATCCTCTGGTTTTGAAGCAACGAGTGATTGCGACTTTCTTTCTCAATAAATCAGCAACCATTTGTCAGATTGACACAAACTCGGTGCCAAACTCTAAGTTAAAGTCTCTTCTATTCACAAATCTGAAAAACTGGAAAGTTAAATTTAAGGCCCCTCCACAGTAGCCATTCAAACGGCGCATATGTTTTTTGGGACACCCTGTATGTTTAACAGTTACGAAGTATTTGTTTTTGGAATATTGTTAGTTTTGTGTAGGATCTTCTTATACTAAGTAGATGAAGTTTGAAATTTGACTATTTTTGTTCACATTTTTTAGATAACGACGAGTGTACACTTGGTACTAATAATTGTCACAACAATGCGACATGTAGTAATACGGATGGATCATTTACTTGCGCCTGTGATACTGGATACACTGGAAACGGAGTGGCATGTGCAGGTAGGAAGAATATTGATGTTGTTATTTATGTTGTCTGTTGTGATGCATTTTTAATGTATAAAATTGCTGTAATTTAGTTATTTTTCTTCAGTATCCCTCTTTGGATAAATTTGTGATGATGATGATTATGATGATGATGATGATGATGATGATGATGTTGATGATGATGACGATGATGATGATGATGATGATGATGATGATGATGATGATGTTTACTATTTTATAGATAACAACGAATGTACTCTCGGTACTCACAACTGCCATGAAAATGCAACTTGTACGAATATGGAGGGATCATTTGCTTGCGCTTGTAAAGCTGGATTCACTGGAAACGGATTTAATTGTTCAGGTAAGATGAAGAGTTATATCGATGTTTCTTTCTGCTTTATTTGGTCTGTTTTAATCTCGAGAAAGGTCATACTGTAGGATTATCGCAAAATAACAAGGGCAGATTTTGTAATACAATAGCACGAGTTGCTTTTGTTGACACCTCAATTCAAAGCGATTAGCGATCACAGACATTTGCGCAAACTTTTGCGAACTTTTGCGTCTTTCGTTGTTTTGAATTGCTGGTTGAGAGAATTTCCTTTGTGTGCAATCGCTAATCGCTTTGAATTGAGGTGTCAACAAAAGCAACTCGTGCTATTGTATTACAAAATCTGCCCTATGCTCGCAAAATAGCTAATTTGACATCTATGACATATGTCATTACGTTAAACATTTGCGTAAGTTTGGCTAAATCTTCGCTTGTAGTGTTATCAATTCTCATCGATCATTGGCCGTACGCAGCATTGACCGTACATCTCATTTGTTGAAGTTTGAAAGGGTTTTGATCGTTGCGTAGGACCTCTTACACAAAAATACAGCTTGATCTGTAACATCAATTTAATCCTTGTTGTGACGAGAGAAGAATGAAGGAACAGCAATATACCAAGCTTTATAGTCAAGGCTGTTAGTGAAAAAATTGTGCACATTGTGATAGAAGCATAAGGCTTGGAAAAAATGCACAGTTTGATACGCTGAAAAAGCTGGCATACAGGCCCCTTCGAAAAATTGCCCCCTATTGCTAAGATTCCAGGCCTCTACAGTGGTTACTATTATAACATTGCTGCTAATCATGATATTAGCATGAAACTTGGCAAGGATACGCAGCTCGACAAGCTGAAAAGATAGGATGCAGACCCCTTCGAAAATTTCCTCCTGATGCTATCTTTAGACTGGGGTACTAGGTTCCAGGCGCCTGCAGTCGAAATTATGATAACAGTGCTGTGTGAATTATGATTTTGCACCAACACTTGGTAAGAACATACAATTTGATACGAAGAAAATGACAGGGTTGAGACTTCTTTGAAGCTTGCCACTTAATGATAGTCTGAGGCTCTGATCTTCTTGAATTCTTGAAAGAGGGTGTGAAAAAAAACAAAAGAAATCTAAAATTCAAAACCCGAACACTGCCTCTCATGCATAGCATTTTTAACAACTGTTTGGAGACAGAATCGATATGAAAAATATATACGAAATGAAAGCAACATATTTACTAGATGCGATGAAAGACTTTGGAGCAGGTGCAAATGGAAAGAGGAGGAGCAAAACTAAATCACTCGGCTTCACTTAACGCCAGGGTTGGCGCCAGGAATCTTCCGACAGAGGGGCTGGAGCTTCCGACAGGGGGGCTAAAATGACTAGAAAATGCAGCTTTCATACCTCATTTTGCCAAATTTCCTCCTGCAAGAACCCAAAATGTCCTCCGACGGGGGGCTAGATACTTCGAACGAGGGGGCTGTAGCCGCCCCTAGCCATCCCCTGGCGCCACCCCTGCTTAACGCACTTGCCAAGAAGCATCGAAGGAGTGCCAAGCAAAGAAGTACGCATGTCGACAGAGTACCAGGATACAGAAATGTGGCAGATCAATTGAAGGGTTTTCAGGCAGTCGGAGAATTTGCTACGAATATTGAAGGTAGGATAGGTTAGATACTAGGATAGACAGTACCGGGTGTGCCAAAATAAACTATGCACTTTTGGCAGGCCACGATAAATCATACACTGGACCGATTTTCAAAATTTATGACTTAATCTCTAGCAGAAAGCCTGAATTAGATTCTAGCATATTTTGCAATTCGTTTTGTTTTCAAGTTTTGAAGCTAGAAGCGAGTTTCGTAAATTTTTTGTTTTCGAAAACACTGAAAAAAGATAAAAAAAACGAGCATAGTCGTCAAATTTTTCTTTTGTCGAAAGCTCCCTTGGGGTTTTGCTCCACGCTCTGACCTCAAACTAAAAATACCAAAAGGTGACATTTTTGTGAAGGGGTCTACACCTTACCATTTCCAGTTGACCAAACTGTTTAGAACACAATTTGCAGCAATATTCTAATAGCCACTGTAGAGGCCTGGAACCTAGTACCCAGGTCTAAAATTGCATTCGGGCCATTTTTTTCGACGGGGTCTGCATCCAAACTTTTTCAGCGTATCAAACTATGTATCTTTACCAAGTTTTATGCTTCTATCATAACTTACACAATTCAGCAGTATTTCTATGCTAACAGCCATTTCGATCATAACATAGGCCACATCAAGTGTGGTGCATTATTGACCCCGGTCCTTATATGGGGAGTTGTTAGAGGCACTTTACATGGAGACCCGACATGAAACTCATGCCGGCATGAACTCATGTCGCCATGAGACCCGACATGAAATTTCCAAATACGCGGCAAAGGAGATTTGGTTTTCATATCGCCCGATAGGAGAAAATTGTGTTTACATGAGATTTTCATCCCATTTCCATGCCGGCATGAAAAAGCGACATGAAATTTTCATATCGCCCCGAAATGAAAGTTTCATGTCGCCCCGACATCATGTAAACACAACAGTAGCTCAGACCAGCACCCGATATGAAAACTCTTGCCGGCATGAAACTCATGTTGGGTCTCATGTAAAGGGCCTCTTAGTGTATTTTCGATGAACAAAAAGCTGTTACAAACTTTTCCAACAGATATAAATGAGTGTCTGGTTAACGATGGCAATTGTAATTCTGATGCGACATGCACGAACAGCATTGGCTCGTATTTGTGTACTTGTAAACCTGGATTCACTGGAGATGGAGTTATTAACTGTGCAAGTATGTTGATTAACTGTGCCATTTGCAAGGGGCTGTAGGGAACACTGAATGATAGAAGATTTTCGTATGATACATCGAAGCTTCCTAGTTTATTATTTTGTTTCTGATAAATTGAGGGACAGTTCAATCCCCTGTTTGATGGCATAGAAACATTCAGTCACGTCAGTCTGCCATACGCAGGGATTAAAATTGGCCTTAATATACCAGAAACGAAATAATGGACTAGGATGATGTATGTATCATACTGTATTTTTTTCTAATTTAGAGTTTCCCATAACCCGTTCTATTTGGTAAACTGGTTTGAGCATTCATAAGCTACATTGGTTCCATCAGTGGTGGATTTAGGGGCAAGTGGGGGCAGTTGTTTCCCTTTAAGAATAAATTTCTGTTTGGCACCCCCTTTCTGACAAGAAATGCGCCCCTATGTATGATCCTAATCTACTTTTTTATTTTACTTCAGACAAAATGTACCAAAATCATGCAATAATACAAACATTATTCAGTAGAAAAAGGAAACTCTTTCTTAAAATGGGGTTTATGCATGCCATCGGCATGCATCTCATCTGGTCCATTTTCGGCGCCCTCTCTGCAAGTTCAGGCTTGACTCGATGCCCTTGGTTTCCATCTAGTTTATAAGTAATAAGTTATAAGTAGGGTCCCCAAGGAAGTATTTCGTAAACAAAGAAGTTATCTAAACACTGCTGATTATAGCAAAAAGTTCATGCATTGCATTTGGTAAACATGCTAAAGGGAGGGGGAGCTGTGGTTTTTAGCGCCAAACGCTGAGATCGCAGAACTAGAGAAGACCTAATCAAGACTGTGAAGCCTTGTCGTGAGGCTCAAGTAGTTGGGCTCTACCTGTAATCGAACCCCGGACTGTTCTGGCTACAAAGTCAGAGGATTACATCTCTGCGCAACAACACCTTCACCAAATATCTATCATTGACAAAGAGAGGCAATGGTCTGCTTTCTCTGCAGTCATAGTTGAAAGTTCTATCTCAGCAACGATCTGTTCATCAAAGTCTGACAGGCGAGGACGTGCCCCAACACTTACGCAAGATGTAATCGAGCAAACAACTGTTTTGTGGCAGACTCCTTCCTGCACTTTGACTGGAAGATAGTGAAGCATTCAGTTCTTTCATCATGCTATTAAAGTTCTTGGGAGCATTTGAAAGTTGTTTTGCCAATTCAGTCTGTTGTCAGTTAGTTATCCCTAGGCATTTTGTGACTTGTCTCTTTGACATAATTTATAACATAAGTACCATAGGTACCATACCGGATGGGTCTTAGAGGCCCAATCAATTCATGTGCTGACATTATCATTGCTTCAGTTTTTCCCTTATGTATTGTTAATGTATTTTCATTGCACCAGTTAAAATCGTTATCAGTGCAGTGACGAACCCCCCCCCCCCACTTTTCCAAAAGATAGTTCCTGAGATTCGCATAAAAATGCAATAAAAGCAGATCCATCGTTTTTGTCACGTAATGAAACGATCTAGGAAATATTCTTAACAATTACCTATTGTGAATGTAGCTAAAAGGGCGTTGCCCATGTTTTCCGAGGTTTTGAAGGGCATGGTTACGCTAAATTTTCCTAGAGCCATGCCCCAGACTTTTTAAGTGCTGGCTACACCGCTGTTTCAGTGATGATATTTAAGTCATCTATTACTTCTGAAACATTTTTTCCAGTGACATAAACTGTTGTATCGTTCGCATACGTATGCAAATAACCTTTTTTTATTGAATCAGGAAGATCATTTACTTGTATTGAGAATTGTTGTGGACCCAGCAGTGAGCCCTGTGGGACACCAAAGCATACTTCTTTTGTTTCAGTTTTCTCTCCATTCATGACAAGTCATAGTTGAAAGTTTGATCTCCGAAACGGTCTCTTCATCAGAATCTGACTTAGTTGCGAATCTTTTAATTTTATTGTAGATGATACAATTTGTGCCTTGATTGGTGCTTGTCATTCCAATGGGACATGTGTAAATGTTAATGGTACTTATGGTTGTCAATGCAATTCTGGATTTACTGGAAACGGCAAGAATTGTTCAGGTACGTAGTCTTGGTTGGGTCACTGACAATCACCCACAAGTAAACTTTGACTCTTTAAATTTAGATTTAATCCTTTCGAATTCAGCGACATACCCTTCTATAATCAAAATACATAGTGAGTAAAAGGAAAGCAATCCCCGTTTGAAAGAACTCTGCTCTCTGGATACTAAGGCAATTGTTTTTGGCAAGTATATTATCTAATATTAGACATGTTCAAATCCATTTGAAGACCTGACTGACCTGACTGAAATCGGCCACTCCACTCTAAAATTATGAGGGTATTTCTCGAGAAGGCTCCTTTAAGAAACCTTCAAAACAAACCTAAGATCAAAAGATTCTTTTTACTCACGCGATGCAGGCGGTTTTTAAGGCAGTTTGTTTGCTTCTGCCGAGGAGAATCTATACCGTAAGGAGGAGGGTGTTCTATTTGTAGGACGACTTCTAAATCACTCTCTTATTCTCTAACTTATTCCTCAGTCTGCACACTGCTGAAGACGCACATATAAATAAGCGGGTTCATTCTCCGTGTTCTCTACAGGACCTGAGCTCAAGATCTAATTGTGGTATACCGAATTTAGATTGTCATTCCTCTTGCAATATCTTGCCTCGTTCGACTCTATACCTCAACTTACATCGAAGATCTAGAATTCTAACGTCTGATTAATCAACATCCAATTTCCCAACTGACCAATCTTCTTAGAGTTACGTACAGATATTCAGAAGGGACGCTGATCCCAGGGGGCACTCAGCACATGCACATGCACAACTGCAGCGTCTAACCACCCATGTTTTCCTCCGCAGAGGCATAACAGTATTGAGCTATTCAATGGTGTGGCAAAGACTTCCAGCCCTTCCGCTCTTTTGATCTCCTTCTTTTGTTGTTGGCCAAAGTGATACGAAATACCGTAGTTAACCTAACCTGGAGTAGGAGAAGAATTAATTTTTGAGACAGGTTTCATAGTCTGATTTTCGTGATTATGGAACTCGTAACCATAGTTTTCAGAAAACTAACGCATAATTAGCCCGATTAGCAGCCCGTAGAAATAATAGGCTTTCAATGGACTATGGTTAGTGAGAGATCAATCATAAAGGAAAACTTTGAGCTGAAATCAGGTTTCGCATTTGTTTAATCAGGCCGTTTTTTCTCCCCAGACATCGATGAATGTGCAGCAAGCAACCAATGTCATCACAATGCCACCTGTCAAAATACCGTTGGTTCGTTCATTTGTACCTGTAACAGTGGATTCTCTGGAAATGGGGTACAGTGTGTATATATCGATGAATGCTTGCATAATCAATGCCACATCAATGCTACGTGTAGCAGCAATATTGGATCGTACTCTTGTGCATGTAAAACAGGATTCTCTGGGAATGGAACGCAATGTGTTGAAATTAATGAATGCTTTAATAATCCATGCCACACCAATGCAACATGTAGCAACAACATTGGATCATACACTTGCGCATGTATAACGGGGTTCTCTGGAAATGGAGCTCATTGTATTGATATCAATGAATGCTTGAATAATTCATGCCACACTAATGCAACATGTAGCGACAACATTGGATCATACACTTGTGCATGTAAAACAGGATTCTCTGGAAATGGAACGCAATGTGTTGACATTAATGAATGCTTTAATAATCCATGCCACACCAATGCAACTTGTAGCAACAGTATCGGATCGTACAACTGCACATGTAAAATTTCATATGTTGGAGATGGAGCTAGTTGCAAGTATTTTGCGGCCACGGCAAGTGTGAGCCCAGGCACGATTGCAACTCCAACTGCAAAAACTACAATAACAACTCCTTCACCGACAGTTGGCTGGGGTGGGGGCTCCGCAGAAGTCTTCCCTCCTCTTAATTTTCTTATCGCTTCGGCACTGGCCTTTTCAATGTTGTGTTTGTAGAAAAGCGTTTATTTCCCATGTTAAATAAAGGCTTCGATTTTCATGAAACGCTGCAAAGTCTTAAAATCACTTTCAAACTATTTGTTTTTTTTAGAAGCAGTGTTTTCGAATCATGTGATGTAACAAAATGTGCAATTAATCTGAAAGTAATTTTGTAATGTGGATATATTCTACCACAAGGCCGAACAAATAGACCTTATTACTTGCTAGAAAAGTGGTTTGGATCGAGCGTCCATATCTGGTAAAGTTTGGGAAGGAAAACGAAAGCATGACTCCCGTTCTAAATGGATACACTGCTAGCTATTATGGCATGAAGTTGCTTCAGAGATTTTGTTATCAATTACTTTGCACAAAGTGAGTTAGCGATGGTTTAGTTTACGCACAGGCAAGTGTTGTTGGTCTCTTCTATGCTCGCACTTTGTTTTAAACTGTAACACAACAAATCAGCTAACGACCAATGAAAATAAAGAAAAAAAGGCCAAGAAGCGAATAAAGCTTGACAGTGTAGCTATAAACTGAACCACTCGTAAGTCAATTTGAGCAACGTTATTGTTGATTAACTCTCTGAAAAGTGTTCTGAGACCCGAAGAAACTTCTTGCTACAGGTAGGAGTGTTTCTACTGAGAACAGGAGTCATGATGTTGTTTTCCTTCACCAAATTTTACCAGATTTGGACGCTCGATCAAAACCTCTATATGTAGATCTTTTAGCTTAGCTATTCTACGAAAGAGTCTGGATCGAGCGACACTTGTATACATCTTTATACGAAAAGTCTTTCTCTTCTGTGCACATTCAAAAATTCTACAAAATGTATCAAAATGTCATTCGATTCAGATTCTTTTTAGAATAGCTAAAAGGTCTATTGAGACAATGACGCAACGGATTCGAATTGATCAATTTTTCAAATTTAAATTCTACGAATACTGTAGTGCAAGAAATCAAGATTCGCGAGATTCAAACATTCTCACTGAAGACAAGAATAATGGCTTTAAAAAGCCGCATAAAAGAACCTGCGATTCTCTAAGACAGGCTGAAGCAACCTCGTTCCCAAGGCCATCTGTTTTTATCAATAGGAGGCTAGACCTCAACAGATACCCTTGGGACCGGTTGCCAAATTTTTGGCAGATTTTGATCGGAATAATTAGCATACTTTGGCAGACAGCAGGCACAACATTAGCATAAATGCGTCAACGACCTTGCTCCTAACTATCTTTGCGATCTTTTCACCAAAGAGCTGATTGCACCGAGCGCAGCCTACGAAATACAAATACTGACTTAAGGCTGCCTTTGAAAAGTTCTGCAAACGGACAAAAATGCTTTGGTTCAGGGGTGCAAAAAGCTGGAACAGTCTTTCAACTGAGGTTTAAACAGGCATCTTCGGTTAATGCCTTCAAGAGCCATATTTAGCGTAGACTGCTGTGTAGATAACATATTTTAGATACCTTGTAAATTTTTTTTAACATTGATTTTAATAGATTAATTAAACTTTTGACATATTGTAAATAGGTTTTATCGTAGATGGAGGGCCCCTTGAAAATCAGTACTTGCTGAACGGCTACCCTCCCTAAATATATGAAATCAAATCTTTCGAAATGTAAATTCCGTGGTTCGAACGCCACTCATTGTAACCAAAGCCATTCGAACGTTCTTCATTTCGACTGAACGCCAGGTTTTCAAGGTGAGAACTGAGGAACTTCCTTTGTTTCGAACAAAGCCAATGAAATTGCTGAATAGCCTAACAGGCTCCGTAGGCGTTGCAGTTTACGAAAAACCTTCATTGTAACTGGGTACGAGCTTGAGACTAAAGTGGCTCAAATGTATAGGATGCGTCAAAGAAAAACAGCCTCAATAGGTTCTTAAAGGGGCTCCGTCGCCAAACAATAAACAAATCCGTAAACTCGCACGTGTCACCAATTATCCATTGTTCATCCATTGTTTTCTGCAGTTTGTTTGGTGGCTTCACCCAAGCCACCAAAAAGTGACCGTTAAAAATCCACTTATATCCGAGCAATCGTAGAAGATATGAATGTTTGGTTTGTTCCTTAGTGAAGTACAAGGATTAATGCCCAAACAGCAACTTTCATTTAAAAAAAAAACGAAAATCCTGTGTGATATCACCTTTCAAAAAACTGCAAAAATCATCGTTTTGTTTACATTTTGACGACGGAGCCCCTTTAAATCAGTTCTTAAAGGCACCCTGTCATGGCTGTAATTGGCTGGTTGTGATGTTGAAATCCCTAATAAAAGACCTGTTCTCTGGATCATTATAAAGCCTTTATGCTCTTAGATCATACTTTGTTTCGAGAATAAAGGGAGTCTGATCGTTATCATCTTCGTGAATTTCAGTGTACAGCGAAATTACTGAAGCCTGCCTAATTCTATTCTTTCATATTGTCTTATTCATTCAATCAGTGCCTCGACAGTGTGCCTTTAAATCATTGTGATTGTGCCTACTAGATGAATCAAACAAGTAGATTTTCACATTTCTGAAATTGGATGAAAGTGATTGACATTTTGTACTCTGTTGATATGCATTTGTTTTAACATCTCGCACATTTGTCTGGGTTTGCAGCAGTGTTTCAAACTTTAGTAATCTTTTGTATTATAGCCGGCTTCATTTTCCATGCTGAAGTGGTTCTTACCCGGGGGGTCTACCTTGGAGAAAAACAACGGGGATGTGCCTGCCAAAAGAAAATTTCATGACCCTGTCCTGGAATAGATGTTTGAAAACATAGTACCTGTCCAGGATAATACAAGTGTCTTTTGTAAGTTACCTTAATTTTGCATGTCAAATCTGACCTGTCCTGGGAAAAAAGCTTCAATGAACATACCTGTGCCGGAATAAATACACAAAAGGTATAACCCTGTCCTGGAATTTTCTTCCGAAAATGGTTTGGCTTATGTATTAAGCCCCCCGGGGGTTCTTAGTCTGCACTTTAGCGGACCAGCTTTCAATGTTGGGGGGTTGTGTGTTATGGGGTAAGGGTTAGAGTAAAGGTTAGGTTTTGGAAAAGGGGTTTTTATGGTAAGTTAGGGTTAGTTAGGGGTTAGTTAGGGTAAGTAAGGGCTAGTTAGAGCTAGATTAGGGTTAGCAGGGGTCGGTCATCCCTTCTTATGTACCGGGTGTATAGAAAAAAATGTACTCCCTTTTCAAAAGATAAAGGAACGAACTGATAAGATATCGGGACTTTCCGATTACATAGCTACCATTGTTAATATTCTGCTTGAATGCAAGTACCTTACATTTTAAAATCGTTCATCAAGCACCGGAGACACGAGGTCACATAGTCAAAATTTAGAGTGCGCCTGAAACCAGAAATTGTAAGTAAGGGCCTAGCCATGATTTGATATCACAAGCATTTTGCAAAGGAATTTTCTATTTTGATTTTAGTTGTAGTTTTGAAAAGAATAATACTCTGAGATGCTTCGATTGTCTTTGAAATTACTTTTCTTCTGAGGATTCGGTCCTTGCATTGCATTTCATTGCAAACGTTATTCTTATCCAAGGAGGGGAAAGGAGCACATACACGTTTATTTTGGAGATGTGGCACGAGTTTATCTTTCTTGCCACATTTTTATGCTATTCGTTTGATTAGGATCGTGATCATGCGTCTATACTGTCTATAATTCTTTTCGAAACGAAAAACTGAGAACCAAAGTTTACAGGTGCTTTGGAAAATACCCATGATGTCGAATCATGGCTAGGCCTTTTTCAAAACCTCTGGTTTCAGGTGCACCCTAAAATTTGACTTTGCAAACTCGTACTTCCGGTGTTTTATGGATGATCTTAAAAAAGGTACGTGTACGTGCATTTAAGTTGAAGATTAACAAATTTAGCTGTGGACTCGGGGAGTCTCAATATCTTATGGTTTTGTTCCTTTCTCCAGTCAAAAGGGGTACTTCGCTTTTGCCCAAAAATCAGCCAAGGGCTCTTTATCCAGTGTCTTTAATGCGTGTTTTTACTGTATCATGTTTATCTAAACTATCATAAGCGTACGGGAAGAAAAAATCTAGGGGGGCGGCCCGACACAAAGTCCATTGTTTACCAACATTTTTGCCCAACTGAGGGCAGATTCTTGCCCGATTGGGGCTGATTTTCGACGATAACATTGGGGGGCTGTACGCTTATGTAAACTGCTGTCATACAGGGCGTCCCAAATGTAAACTGCTATAATTGCTGTCATACAGGGCGTCCCAAAATAATGGATGTGCCAAAAAAAAGGTAACCCCTAACAACAAATTTGAGATATTTTTTTAATATAATATGTTGACAAATCTGATATGGCACAAACTACAGCAAAAACTAAGCTATTGGGAGAAAGTTAGTCAACTTTTCACTTGTAGTTACGGATAGCAATCTGGGCCCGGTTGTTCAAAACTGGTATAAGGCTAATACCGGATTAGGACTATGCAAATGACTACAGAATCATACCTTTAATCCAAGATTAGCGCTGATCGTGGTTTGAACAACCCGGCCCAGGTTTTAAATCAGATGGTAAAGATATCTACTGTAATAAAATCACTAATCAATGATAATTCATCAACATATTTTGCGATCATCGAATCATTTCTGTACGTTTTCTCTAATTTCTCCTAGCAATGATGTGAATATTCAAATCCATCTTTGTAGGGGGGCCAAGCTATTGTTTTTGTTAAAATGCATTGTTCTTTTATATTGTCTTCGAACAAAAGACCTTTGTTCTAGCTAACATTGGGGGGCCATCACACCCCCTCGCCCCCCAAGTGTCCGCCACTGTTTGTAATGCTGGAAGGACTGACTCTTTGCTAGGATACCATAACAGTATCAGATTGTTTTATGCAAAGGGGTCACGGGTCTAATAAAAATTGCTGAATCTGACAAGGTATGATTTGGTGGTCCTTTATGAACATCATGAGTATCATACGTTAATCATACGTTAACAATGGTCATATGCATTTTGTGAAATTTTTGGTTGCATATTCAAGGGTAGACCTGCTATTTACAATTACTATCTGCATACAAGCTACCTGCTATTTACAGTCGTGGCCAAAAATTGAAGACCAAATTTTTGTCAACAACGTTTCTTGGCGTAACGAGATGGAACCCTACCCCTCTGCCAATTTTACTCTCTTGGAGTTCATTTGGGTCAACTTTCCATGTAGATCACGAATTCTGATATTGTTTTTTGAATTTCTGCGCCATTTTGCTATGACGTCCCAATAAAATATATAGAAACTCTCGGAAAATATAATGGCTCTGCCGACAAGGGCTGTGACCCAAAAATTGTGTTATTCAGCTGGATTTTATTAGATTTACGACGTGATTCCTCGTATTCGTTCAAAATTTTAAATCTGATTTTTTATTTTCTCTCATATAAACGATACCATCCAATTCAATGAGCAATGCTGAGACTTATGTAATGAGCTAATTCTTTTATCTTCTAAACTTTAACATTGCTAACCGGAATATGCTGTATACAGTACGCAGAAAAGAGCCACTAACAATACGAACATTCATATCCAGACAAAAATTGAAATCTAAGAGAAATAAAACTAAATCTAAAATTTGTCCTTTGTCAAGTACTGTCCTTCACTGGTTCTTTCTTCGCAGAAGAATCTGACAGGAGAACAGCTATCTGGAAAGATTAAAACAAAAAACAGCTGAACAAAAAAGATATGAAGTTACAACTAAAGGCAAAACCTCTCGAGTAGGTCCTTCAAGAGTAGATGTAGATGTCGGTGTTAAAGGACAAGTCCGGGGTTAGTACGATTGATGATAAAATACAAGATAATACTACTATAAATGATGTATGATACTTTCTTCTATTATTTTTCGCCTTCTCCTTATGAAAATTACGTATCCAAATAAGCAATTTGAACGAAGTGACGTCATATTGCGCAAACAAAAACGAGGCTGTGTGATTGTTTTTTCGCCTCTTTAACGTTGCAAGCCTCTTTAGCGTGTTCTTGAGCCATTTTCAATGCATGAATACACGATAAAGAGTTTTTTCGCCTCTTTATCGTAGCAAACCAATTTAAACTTGGGCACATCGTAAGAAAGACATTACATTTTCAAACAGCTTATGCGTGATTTACTGTTACAGCTGCCGTAACGCTTCAAAGCAATTTTAGATTCAGATTCCAAAAAAAACTTCCACCTCAAGGTTCTAGAAGCGGTGTTTATTAAACTTCGAGATCCCTCCCTCTGCCGACAGAAGGAGTTTGTTTTCACGTTGCAATTGTTCAAATTTGCGCCAAAGGCTTTGATCTTTCGCGGTTGTCTATTGAGTTTAGCCAACAAGTGGCTTAGGTGCTATTGGCGTGTGATTTTCGGTTTTTTGTTTGTCTGCTATAAAAGTGGCCTGTTTCATTGGTAATTTGTTCTTCGCATGAACCAAACTGATGAGAGTGCGACGAAACTAGTTTTTGGTGATTTCACGTTGATCTTTTCAGCAGTTACTGGTGAGTTACTACCTTATTTCTTTCCTTTCAGGTTTTAAGAATAATTCGGTTTTGTCTTACAGGACTTAACAGTTTTTCTCTAGTCACAGGTTTATTTTGGATATTGTTTCTTTTACAGGAGTTGACAGTTTTCTTCGTACTGATATCGGTGTTTTTGTTGCGTTTATGGGTCTAATATGATCAGTCCGTTATTTAAGGCTATTTTTCAAAAAACTTCAGACATCAAACTTATTGGAAGCTCAAAATGTTGCAAAACTTTAACGTCTGAAATCTTTAGCATTTATATACATCTGTATTCATCGAAAATCCTGCATATCCTAATTTTAAAGGTCTACTGTAAATGATCAAAGGAAAATTTTCAATCCTGATTTTTTTGTCACCAGTCCAGCATTTATCAGAAAAATCAGTGAAAACAGTCGTTCTTCATTCTTATATCTTACAAATAAAAAACTACAACTTTATATAAAAATCAAAGAGTGCACAACATAAAAACAGAATGATAACAACACATACTGACCTCTTTTCCTTCAATATGATGCGGACCAGAGTTGACTGCAGTTTCAGCAGCATCGTTATTTCTGAAGACAACAAATCCAAATTTTTTTGATCTCCCTGTATTCATGTCCTGCAAATTACAATGTAACATATACTTACAGGTTGGTCAGTGATGAATAAAAAGGACTACTTTGCGGGAAATGAGGAAGAATTATTTAGTAGTATCTGCATGGAAGAATGAGGGTTTGCTAAGAAGATGGATAAAAATCAACTCTTGTCTTAACCATCAGTAGTACTATACAGCACTTATCTTTGAGAACTGCTGTAGTTAACTATGGGTAAATACGTAATTTGAGCGAAGTGACATCATATCACGCAAATGAAAACGAGGCTGTGCTATTGTTTTTGTCTTTTAATCGCTGCTAGCCTCTTTATCGTGTACTCACCCATTGAAAATGGAACAAGAACATGATAAAGAGGCTTTCAACAATAAAGAGGCGAAAAAACAATCACACAGCCTCATTTTCGTTTGCGTGATATGACGTCACTTCGCTCAAATTGCGTATTTGAATACGTAATTTCACAAGGAGAAGGCGAAAAATAGTGGGAAAAAGTATCATACATCATTCTTAGCAGTATTATCTTGTATTTTATCATCAATCATATCAACCCCGGACTTGTCCTTTAAGGCCTACGCATGGCCAAGATTTTGTGATCCAACTACAGTGGTAAATATTGTTTCAAATTTCCTACAGGTGAAAAATTATATCTCTCAAAGCAAGTTGGGGAAGAAAAAGCAAATGTTTAACTGTCTGCACAAATATTTTGCTTGATTAGCTCATAGACAATAAACCTTTCAAAAAGTTGCGCTGCCGGCAATTCATCAGGATGTTAACTGCCCGCTGTCCAAATTATAAGGCCACTATTATGATTATAAAGATGTTATCTCCGCTATTGTGTAGCTTTGTATGTTGGCTCAGAGACTTTACATCAATTGAAGAAAGCTGAGTGTAACTAATGTAGTTTGGTTCCAAGATGATTGTTCTTTGAACCACAGTATCATGCCACATATTTTTTGTAAGAAACAAAGAATTTGGGCCAGTACTGAAAGTTTCTCAAAAAAAAAAAATTGTGAGATTTTGAGTACTCAAGAGTTTCTTACAAGTTTCTTAAAGGTTCCATAACAATCTTCATGTTCACTATTTCTGCCTGTTCCTTTGTAACATCTCAAAACAAGGTCATTTCAAGCCTTTCCAGTGTTTAGACATACAGTAAATACTGTACCTTCTGAGTGAAGGACTTCCTTTATCAAAATAAATAGCGTCTTGAGTTATATTCTCCCTGTACTGGAGTTTCCTAATTGTTTGGCAGTATGAGTTCTAATTGAGTTTCTTATAAGCAGTTTCTTAAAGAAATACATGTATATAACATCAAATTGTCAGGATTCATACTTACAAATATCACTTTGGTTTCTCGCAGGGGTCCAAACTGCACAAAATGCTTCCATAAAGATTCTTTCAAAAAAGGAGAATTAAGAATTAAAATTTGAATGCAATGAATGCATTGGAATGCTACTGTATGTGGTACAAGATGCCACAAGAGATTTTCAATACTTATTTCTAAGTACAAACAAGGGTGGGCTTATTATAGCTAGATAGGGTATCTTCCAGAAATTGGTTACATTAGTATTAATGCCACTCCATTTGTTGGATTTTGATGTAGATTTGAAGAAACTGATACATTTTTTTTCTCAGAATGGTCTGGACCAAGGTAGAGAAAAAATTATATGGCAGCTTTGAAGAATGGGTAGATTTAATTGCCATATTTGGAGGCAAAAGTCGATTGGAACCAGTGTAGGAAAATGGGTGTTTGACATAGAACAAGTGTGTTTTAAAGGGTGCTGATTTCCTTAGTTATTATATTGAACAATCTCTTTCTATTCCAAATAAAACGACTCAACAAAGGTCTGTGCAAAAATCTACTACCACAGTTTCTAGTAGGTAGTCCGTACTACCAGTCTTGAAAAAAACATGAACCTACCAGTTTCTAGAAAACTAATGCAATCTAGGGTCATACCTCCAGTCTGCGGACACCTCCAGTATGCGGACAACAAGCGAAAACTCTTGTTTTCGTCAATAAAAAGACCGTAAATCCACGCAATTTTCTGGTCACTGAAACCTCGTTTTATTCTCATTCGAAAATTTCCGTCGAGAATTTCATCAGGCAAAGTAGATCATCTTCTGAGCAAATTGAAAATTGACAGCCAAGAATCCTTTCCATTGCCAGCATCAGTCCATAAACCAGTGAATTCAAACTTTGTGTGTTAAATCATTCCAAATTGTTCCGATGAGACTTTTTCACGCTCCGATTGTTTGACCATGCTTTGTTTTCAAATTCCCTTGGGAGATCTGATGATTCTGTCTCGTATTCAGGATTCAGGGGGTTTAAAGTTCAACCCGTTACTGACACGCCCCATCTCCAGTCTGCGGACACGTATTTTCCATTTGTTTCTTGTGCACTTCGAGGCCCTGTGGAAAAGCGGCGATTTAGGCCCAATTTTTACGGGATGTTATCATCGATTTGTTTTGTTAATTTTGGCTTAAATCGAGAACTTATTTGGAATCATTGTGATTTGCAAGGTATGACAATGAGTTAGCAATGGTTAAATTATTGGAAATATTCTGAAATAATGCGTTTTTAGGCAAATTTGTAGTGAATTCATCACATGTCCGCAGACTGGAGGCCATGACCGCTAACTGGAAAGAGACAACAAGACAAAGAAGAGCCAAGATTTTTGTGTCGAGAAATTAATTAAAATTTCATTTTGATATTCTGATAGCACATGTTTTAAACTATCTTTGATGTGAGTCATAGGTTCGTACACGATTTCTAAGTGGTGAAAATTACCAATTTAATAATAGTGTCCGCAGACTGGAGGTGTGACCCTAGCCTACTTTGTCTAAAAGGACTGACTTGCAATAGAAATCCATAGTGCATTCCATTTTTTCTCTCCGCCGGATATTCCGCCAGGGATATGAGCATAGCAGGATTCCACGCCAATGCCTTTTTGGGGCTGAGCATTTCAGGAGAAATCTACGCCGCGCCTCCCACTTAACCTGTGTTTTGAAAAAGTTCAGTTTTTAATAAAGATTTTGCATTAAAAGCCACAATTTGATCATACTTTCTGAAATTAATTTCTTCAACCTTTTCACTTTTGGAGTGAACAATTCACGAATTCTCTATTTCGTTATTTTTGATCATTTCTATCTTTTTAGTTGAGCTCAGCGGCGTGGCCAGGGTAAATTAAGTGGGGGGGAATTTAAAAAAGGGGGTCTGGGGGTGAAGCCCCGAGGAAAATTTTTGGGGCCACGCCCTTTACTTTGGCTTAGAAGGCCTCTCCCAATATCATGCTTCCCATTAGCTACAAGAGAACTTTGATAGTTTGTGAACAGTTATCCTATGAATCAGAGCACGAGGAAAATTTTTGAAGAAAGATCCTTTACTTTGGCTTAGAATGCATCTCCCAATATCATGCTTGCCTTTAGCGACAAGGAAGCCTTGATCGTTTTGTGACAGTTATGCTATAAATCAGAGCACGAGGAAAATTTTTGAAGAAAGATCCTTTACTTTGGCTTAGAATGCATCTCCCAATATCATGCTTGCCAGTGCTAAAATGGAAGATTTGACATTTCTCGGAAAATTCTTACCCAACCTATACCCAACTATTTTCTCCTCGGTTTTAGAGGAATCTCGAGGACCATCTTTTGACAAAAGTGGGGGGGGGGAATTGCCCCCCTATACCCCCCCCCCGTGGCCACGCCACTGGTTGAGCTTTACTGTGTTACTTGGGTTCTGCTCACATGTTTGTGTGTGTTTGATCGAAACAGTTCATAAATCATAAACCTAGTGTTTTCATGCATGGACTTGAGTTGAAGAGTGAAGCATAGCAATCCAGTACAAACAACAGTAGTTGTAAGTCAATTAGATATTGTAACTTCGGCCTTTTCGAAGCAGTCATTAAACAAAGCCTTAAAATCTGGTCTGAAAGAGACTACATAATTTGCAAAAATGTCCATTGAGCAAACATAACTTCTAAGAATCTGATAAAATCTTGATCATATACAGTTTGAGCATTACTATCTTTCAAAATCAAATGTCTTGCACAATGACCAAGATGTCAGTATAGAATTCCTGTCTGAACTGACCGTTTTCTTAAAGTATTGACAATAGTATATTTCTTTGTTTTAAAAAAAAAACATAACCTAGGAAGTTTGTAACAGAGCAGAGATCCATAGTGCATTCCATTTTTTCTCTCCGCCGGATATTCCGCCAGGGATATGAGCATAGCAGGATTCCACGCCAATGCCTTTTTGGGGCTGAGCATTTCAGGAGAAATCTACGCCGCGCCTCCCACTTAACCTGTGTTTTGAAAAAGTTCAGTTTTTAATAAAGATTTTGCATTAAAAGCCACAATTTGATCATACTTTCTGAAATTAATTTCTTCAACCTTTTCACTTTTGGAGTGAACAATTCACGAATTCTCTATTTCGTTATTTTTGATCATTTCTATCTTTTTAGTTGAGCTCAGCGGCGTGGCCAGGGTAAATTAAGTGGGGGGGAATTTAAAAAAGGGGGTCTGGGGGTGAAGCCCCGAGGAAAATTTTTGGGGCCACGCCCTTTACTTTGGCTTAGAAGGCCTCTCCCAATATCATGCTTCCCATTAGCTACAAGAGAACTTTGATAGTTTGTGAACAGTTATCCTATGAATCAGAGCACGAGGAAAATTTTTGAAGAAAGATCCTTTACTTTGGCTTAGAATGCATCTCCCAATATCATGCTTGCCTTTAGCGACAAGGAAGCCTTGATCGTTTTGTGACAGTTATGCTATAAATCAGAGCACGAGGAAAATTTTTGAAGAAAGATCCTTTACTTTGGCTTAGAATGCATCTCCCAATATCATGCTTGCCAGTGCTAAAATGGAAGATTTGACATTTCTCGGAAAATTCTTACCCAACCTATACCCAACTATTTTCTCCTCGGTTTTAGAGGAATCTCGAGGACCATCTTTTGACAAAAGTGGGGGGGGGGGGGGAAATTGCCCCCCCATACCCCCCCCCCCCGTGGCCACGCCACTGGTTGAGCTTTACTGTGTTACTTGGGTTCTGCTCACATGTTTGTGTGTGTTTGATCGAAACAGTTCATAAATCATAAACCTAGTGTTTTCATGCATGGACTTGAGTTGAAGAGTGAAGCATAGCAATCCAGTACAAACAACAGTAGTTGTAAGTCAATTAGATATTGTAACTTCGGCCTTTTCGAAGCAGTCATTAAACAAAGCCTTAAAATCTGGTCTGAAAGAGACTACATAATTTGCAAAAATGTCCATTGAGCAAACATAACTTCTAAGAATCTGATAAAATCTTGATCATATACAGTTTGAGCATTACTATCTTTCAAAATCAAATGTCTTGCACAATGACCAAGATGTCAGTATAGAATTCCTGTCTGAACTGACCGTTTTCTTAAAGTATTGACAATAGTATATTTCTTTGTTTTAAAAAAAAAACATAACCTAGGAAGTTTGTAACAGAGCCATAGTGCATTCCATTTTTTCTCTCCGCCGGATATTCCGCCAGGGATATGAGCATAGCAGGATTCCACGCCAATGCCTTTTTGGGGCTGAGCATTTCAGGAGAAATCTACGCCGCGCCTCCCACTTAACCTGTGTTTTGAAAAAGTTCAGTTTTTAATAAAGATTTTGCATTAAAAGCCACAATTTGATCATACTTTCTGAAATTAATTTCTTCAACCTTTTCACTTTTGGAGTGAACAATTCACGAATTCTCTATTTCGTTATTTTTGATCATTTCTATCTTTTTAGTTGAGCTCAGCGGCGTGGCCAGGGTAAATTAAGTGGGGGGGAATTTAAAAAAGGGGGTCTGGGGGTGAAGCCCCGAGGAAAATTTTTGGGGCCACGCCCTTTACTTTGGCTTAGAAGGCCTCTCCCAATATCATGCTTCCCATTAGCTACAAGAGAACTTTGATAGTTTGTGAACAGTTATCCTATGAATCAGAGCACGAGGAAAATTTTTGAAGAAAGATCCTTTACTTTGGCTTAGAATGCATCTCCCAATATCATGCTTGCCTTTAGCGACAAGGAAGCCTTGATCGTTTTGTGACAGTTATGCTATAAATCAGAGCACGAGGAAAATTTTTGAAGAAAGATCCTTTACTTTGGCTTAGAATGCATCTCCCAATATCATGCTTGCCAGTGCTAAAATGGAAGATTTGACATTTCTCGGAAAATTCTTACCCAACCTATACCCAACTATTTTCTCCTCGGTTTTAGAGGAATCTCGAGGACCATCTTTTGACAAAAGTGGGGGGGGGGGGGGAAATTGCCCCCCTATACCCCCCCCCCCGTGGCCACGCCACTGGTTGAGCTTTACTGTGTTACTTGGGTTCTGCTCACATGTTTGTGTGTGTTTGATCGAAACAGTTCATAAATCATAAACCTAGTGTTTTCATGCATGGACTTGAGTTGAAGAGTGAAGCATAGCAATCCAGTACAAACAACAGTAGTTGTAAGTCAATTAGATATTGTAACTTCGGCCTTTTCGAAGCAGTCATTAAACAAAGCCTTAAAATCTGGTCTGAAAGAGACTACATAATTTGCAAAAATGTCCATTGAGCAAACATAACTTCTAAGAATCTGATAAAATCTTGATCATATACAGTTTGAGCATTACTATCTTTCAAAATCAAATGTCTTGCACAATGACCAAGATGTCAGTATAGAATTCCTGTCTGAACTGACCGTTTTCTTAAAGTATTGACAATAGTATATTTCTTTGTTTTAAAAAAAAAACATAACCTAGGAAGTTTGTAACAGAGCAGAGATTGCCTTGTATTTTTTGCATTCTTGCTGCAGTGTTGACCAAAGTGACAAAGAACGCAGACAACGAAAAAGACTATTATACTGGTTTGTATAATAACCATTGCCACCACACCACACCAGTTTTTTGAATTCATGATCGAGATATTGCGCCACGCCAATTCTGCCCGCCAGACCATAAATCCAACGAAATCTCCGCCAAAAAACCTTGGCGTGAAAAATCGGAAGATAGCTCTCCGCCGGATTTCTCCGGCGGAAGGGCCTCGGAATGCACTGTGGTAACAGAGCAGAGATTGCCTTGTATTTTTTGCATTCTTGCTGCAGTGTTGACCAAAGTGACAAAGAACGCAGACAACGAAAAAGACTATTATACTGGTTTGTATAATAACCATTGCCACCACACCACACCAGTTTTTTGAATTCATGATCGAGATATTGCGCCACGCCAATTCTGCCCGCCAGACCATAAATCCAACGAAATCTCCGCCAAAAAACCTTGGCGTGAAAAATCGGAAGATAGCTCTCCGCCGGATTTCTCCGGCGGAAGGGCCTCGGAATGCACTGTGGATAGAAATTTGAATTGCACACACTCTTTTTAATTATTCGCTCAATCAATGATAGGAGTACCTCTGTTTCAAAGTAGAATACGTATATTTTGGTAGTACATGGCACTGTTAAGTTAATTGATGTTAACTATACCTCTACTTGCACTCCAAGGTAATCTTGCAACGAACAGCTTCGCAGTTTTTCCTGCAGCGGCAGCCATTTTTTCTTCCACACTCTATCAATAGTCTCGTTTGGAAAAAGATTGAGTTCATAGGGAGGCTGGAATGCAAACTGAGCATTTTTATATTTATTACAAAAGTTCTTGTATCCGCTTCCTAAACTGAATTAACTGAAATGATAGCAACAACAACAACGAATTGCTGCCAAAGAGCTCATGTAATGAACCTGTATCTTTCCCGCCATTTTGTTGCTTTTCGAAAGTGAGGGGATTCATGAGATGCATGAGATCCAACCACTGATCAGTGCATCCAACTCTTTGGTTTGCCAAAAGACCTGATTGAAATGTCGTCCTGTGCGATGCCAATGATGACTTCCAATTCCAACCAAAGTACCAAGGATGCCATTAATTGATAATGAATGAAACTGAAACTGCAATATTAAGAGATCATGCAGGGTGAGTGAAAAACGTACAACTGTGTCAACTCAACTGTCATAAAAGAGCATAAAAGCAACTGATCTTCCACCTTTCCATGGGATTCTGATCATGTATGTATGTTAAAATTTGCCACAAAAGTAAAGATTTACAAAGTTTAAAATATAATAAATAAGATACAATAAAATTTGCATAAAAACAGCGTTAACAAGTTAAAATCACCCCTAATTAAAGTGGCAGGGATGGCATTAAAAGGTCGAGTTGACCTTATTTCCATATAATGGTCCCCTTAGAGGTGGTTGCAAAAACAAAACAAAAAATCAATAGATGTTTGTGTGATTTTGGATAAGGCATAATTTAGTAAGGCTGAAATCATGAATGTGAGGGAGGACACTTAGTTTTAGTAGAAAGTATATATGTTGTTTTCTTCTCTCTGTATATTTTGGAATGTCAGATCAGTCAGTCAGCTAGGTCAGAGAAGAGCCCAAAATAGTTTTGTTTGATATTAGATGAGCTTTTCTTGAAACCCACTTGATAATTTCTAAGTTTTTGTGGAGAATGGGAGTGGGGTGTCTGGCCGCTGGTGTGAAACCTCCAAAATTTATTTCAGGATCTGATGATCTGATGTTTGTGTTCAAATTTCTCTTGGATGCCAACTGGCTTTACTTCAACAAAATACTTCTTTGCCATCAACATCATCATCAGTATTGTCATCATCATCGAAATGATAATTATAAAATGATGATGTTTACCTGTATGAAAATACAAGGCCATGTAATAACCAGGTACAAGCCTTATAGTCATGGCCTTGAAACCTTGTTGTACAGTAGAAACCCGCATAAAAGAACCTGTTTTTATAAGAACCTAGAGGCTGAAATTCAATCTTTTAAACCCCCTAAATAAGAACCCATAAAAGGCTGAAACTGGGAAAGGTTCTTATATAATAGCTTTCATGTAAATTATGAAAATGACCAGAATTTTTATAATTCTTCACATTCTGATCAGACTTCTTCATTGGTACAAAAGATTTGTTCTCAAGAATTCTCAAGAAATCTCAAGAATTCTTGGGCTGGAAAACAGTGTTAATGTGTGCAAGGCCTGCTTGTATATAAGAACCTTTTTAAGAACCTTACAGGCTGGAATTTAGAATAGCAGCCATTTAATTAAGAACCTATCCAGGCTGCCCAGAAAAAACCTAGGTTCTTTTATGCCGGTTTCTACTGTAGCCTAGAAAAGCCTTTTTTCAGCCTTGTATATGGCTTGAAAAGTGCTAATTAGCCCCTAATTAGCCTTGTGGAAACCTTGTGTTAGACTGGATGGTTGTAACTTGGAATCCTACTGATAGCCTAGTAATTTTCTTCAAAGGTTAGTACGAGGTCATAACAAGGTCATAATCCCTGCTACAAGGATGAATTTTTTTTTTTTTTTTTTTATTCAAATATTAAATTTTACAAGATACTTTACATTTTACTATACCTAATTCTAATTACTATACGACACTACAAGTACGATACCATGGGGAGCAAAAGACTACGACTACCCCATGGCCAATATCTAAAAACATGAAACGTTAAACCGTATACAATCACACTACGAACAATTTATAAATTAAAGGATACTATACTGGATTCAGTTTCACTCCAGATGTCAGGTCAGTGTTGCGATGAATTTGTAGATGCAACGAGTGCAACTCATTTGGTGTAAATTTAGGCAAGTAAAATGCCTCCATCTGATGTGAAACAGAATTTACAAGGAAAAGAACACTAACGGTACGGGACTTGGTGATTGCTTAGGGCATGGCTAAATTCTCAATAGATCTTAATCAAACCGACCAGTTTCGTGGATGAAGCGTAAAGTTAATTCGAGTACATAAAATTGGCCTGTGCAATGCCAAGTTTAGCCTTGTATTTTTGTACTGGTACAATTTGACTTAAAAGAAAGCTATCAATTTTGAGAATGTACAGTACACTAATTTTTTTTTTATAAGAAACCGCTTATAAGAAACGGTAGGCTCAATTTTTCAAAAGTTAAGAAACAACCCTACCTGAATTTCAAAAGCTAAGAAACTTTTGTAATTTACAGTTTTAATTTCACTATCAAAGTCAGAAATGTTTTGACAATGTACAGCTATAGCATCTGTTTGGACATTATTTTGAGTGCTAATTATGTTATTGACTTGTTTTGAGATCTTACTAAGTAATTTGGGAGCCCTTTAGACAAAACAAAATTAACTTTACACTTCTGGCATTAGAAATATAAGAAACACGTAAGAAACTGTTGGTAGCAAAATGGCCCAAAAACTTAAGAAACTGCCTACCAGCCCCGGACCTTAGTTTCTTATAAAAATTGAAAAAAGTCTACAGTAGGGTCTATCATGCAAGGAACCTAATTTTTGTGACATATATTTTGCAGAGTTTACAGGTTGCAATTATCACTTTCCTAGGAAACCGAAGGTTGCAGTTTGACAACCAACAACAACAACACATACTGTACAAATGAACAACACATACGACTGTTGCTTGATGGCTAATCCAAGGAATGAGGGACAATACAAGATAAGAGACTGGAGAAGATGCTCCTGTGGAAAGGGATAAAGTATAGTAAGTATATATTCACCAACAACTTTGCATCCAAAGCATACAAGCTCATTATGGTAAAAAAGGAGTAGTGTGTTGGTAGTGGTAACCAGATAGTGATGGTACTGTAATCAAACACTTGCGAAAAGCTCTCGAAAACCAACAGAAAAGTATTTTTCAAATGAAATCAATCAAAGAGGGTATTTCTTGGTACTGAAAGCCAACATTATGCAGTAGATACTAAAAATGTTTAAAAAAATCCTTCTTAACTGTAAAATATGCTGAACCAGTTGCTTACGATTGCTTGCTGATGTTGTCATTGTGGAAATCTCACCCAGATTCAAAACCCTGAAACAGTTGCTGAATGAAGCAAATATCCTAAACGATAAATGAAATTGGATTTCTAGCATGTGAATGACGCATTGTATTATGCCAATGACATAAACAGTTTCCGTAAAGGGAAGACAGTGGATGCCATATGTAATTATAGTCTTAAAAGTTCACGGCGGTCAGATTTTCGGACACCAAATAAATCTTTTGTTTGGGAGCATAAATAAAGGTCAGATTTGAAATGAGACTTGGATTTTCATAAAATCTCATTCATAATATCTAACAGTACATGGAAGCACTGGTTTTAACAGGGCCGCGCTCTCAGACTTATGGCTTGAGCTGCGTCGATCTGGGAACCAGTTTTCGGGCCATAAGTCTCAGAGCGCGGCCCTGTTCAAACCTTAGACCGTTGAGAAAGTAAACAAGAGTGGACTGCCGAAGCGAGAGAGCAGAGATGAAGGCAAGTAATGTAACAAACTACATTTATTCATTTAGTAACATTTAGGCCAGGTATTGTGGACGCGATCGACATTACCCATCATGCACCGTTTAATTGAAAGGGTGTATTATCCCGTCTTTTACACAGTCGCATAGAAGAGGATTCAATTTAGAGTTTTCGAGTTTGAGCCCTTGTTTGAGTCAATCTGCAAGTGTTTACTGATTTATTGTACAGGAAAGGCAAATTAAAGGCATTGAGTCATGGTAAATAGACCGCGTATACCCAAATTGCAAAAATTGGTGAGTCACGATGATAGCTTACGCCAATCTAATTGGCTGTTATGCAAACTGCACACGTGATATTGTAACCTCGCAATGGGCTAATAAGGTTAGCCGACGTAGCCTCGTATTTGTGAAGTTGATGTATGATCACATGTAAACAGACTGATCACATGAGAGCAGACAGACCCCCAGCGGAGAATCGCTATTTACCATGTCCCAATGCCTTTAAGTGGTTGCTTCAACACAGAATTTCTCTTGTTCTTTGCATTTCCATCATCAATTGAAGGGGGTCATGAATATAGTCCGCTTTGGAATGGCTACATAGACTAACTACCTCAGTCCCAGTTTCCGCTTCGTTGTTGGGGATACGAACCATCAAAGTTCCAAGCAACGGTTATCCCCCAAAAAGGAAACCTGTGATCATGCGCAGAAAGCATGTTTGGTTTGTGAAAAGAGTGTGGGTGGAGACTCTAACCACAACCCAAACAAGGATTAGCAAAGAAACAAAGAGATTCTCGCGCATGGTAATAGGTTTCCCAGCTGTTGATCTGCTTAGAACTTTACCGGCTAACAAACGGCTTAGACAAAAGGGGCAGTCCTCGGTATCCTCAACAATGTTATAGTGTCCATCAGTCTATCAATAGCGATAACTACAACATGTAATTTGTCTAATGCCTACTACTCCTTTGATATTAAAACAATAGTATTGGAGGACACTTTGCTGCGTGCAGACTATACCCAAGGAAAAGGTATAGTCTGCGCAACACCGCTCACTTTTGTGTAGTGCGTGCTTCAAAGTAACAGCCAATAAAATAAAAGCCCTTATTGAAATTGAAACGACCTTGTCGAGAAATTCCCTGGAACGGAGAGGCCGAGTAAAGCCAGGTAAAGTTTACAATCTTATTGAACATGACCTTTATTTGAAGGTGTTGCGGTGTGGCGCAGAATTGTTTCCTCTGACTCTGCAGCCAGCACAATTATGGCAGACAGGGTTCAATCCCAGTGAGAGCGTCACCACTTGAGCGTCATGACAAAGAGGTCGTGAACTTGATTAGGTATTCTCCACTTCTGCGTTCCTAGCGCTTCGCACTAACAACCGCAACTTAACCTTCATTTCATTTTGCACTAAGCAAGAAATCCGTCATTGTCATTGCTTTGATATCCAGGGAACAGTTTGTTTGTTTTGCTCTTCTGATGTATATGAAGTATGCAATATAGCAACAGCTAGTCTATAAAAAATGTACGGAACCCAACAGGCGGAGAGCTTCATTAAAGTGAATAACCTGAGTTAAAAGATGAGATCTCATAGATTTATAAATAGCCTATTGTATCTAATAATCCAGCTCGTGGCGAATGAAAGCAATGCTAAAGAAAACACTAGAGGGATTAGGAGTTTCTTTGTCCTATTTATAGACGAGGGTTATGTATCTCAGGTCATTCACTTTAACTGCTGCTATGTAAAATATTTTCTATGATCGGTCCATAGTCAAATCGACCATTTTTTGTTTGTCAACTTATTTTCATTCAATGGTTACCTAGCTATACATATATAGCTATAAACATATATCTAGAGTATTATACAACTAATCTAAATCGAACATACAAACACATATACAACAGTAATGAATACTGAGTCCGAACACCAGCAGTTACAAAAAGTTGAATGTGGTATCACAGTCTTGCTGCTCAGCAAAACAATTTGTTATGACGCATTTGACCACAGTAAAAAGCGGACCTTATGATCCTAGGACGTAAGCTGTTACACAGGACGTTGCGCATATCGTAAACTTTCCCTCTTCCATCCCACAAACTTCCACTTAAAACCAACGCCAGGAATCATGCAGAGAGTCTATGCTATTTGCGAGTACTATTTTGGGTATCTCTCGTCGTCCTTTTTTTTGAGCCGTCTGCATGATTCCTGGCATCCTGATGTAGGTTTGAACTATGAAGTGTAATCGAGGCCAAAATCAAACCTTGATTTCGAAGAGACAATCGTGCACTTTGGTTACTATGCTGCACTTTCCGATCATGCACTTTCCATCCTTGTGCTTTCCAATCGTGCACTTTGTAAACGTGCACTTTTCAATCGAGCATTTGGTAATCGTGCACTCTCTATTCGTTCATTTTGTAACCGTGCACTTTTCATCAGTGCACTTTTCATTCATGCACTTATAAAGATATTCGTGCACTTGAAAAGACATTCATGTACTTTGTAATCGTGCACTGTCTAATCTTACAGTACTTAGTAATCTTACTCCATGTGCAATATTCTGAAATCACTCAACCCCTAAGTGAAACATAGCGCGCTTGTAGAATTGACGTTTGCTTTAAGCGCGCTTGCTAATTGTCATCAATCTGCCGGTTGGAGGAAGTTTGCACAAGGCAAAAGTTGGAAAGGATGGCGGATTTGGGTGATCAAGCTACACTGAATCAAATAGGTAAACATTTATCACTTCACTGGCATATATTCAAAATTAAAATATCTCCTTCGCATGCCTCTAGGTGTCACCTAACGAGCCAAAACACTGAAATTGGCTTCGCAAAGCTCGCCATGAAAATCTTTCATTTTGTTTAGGCTTGTCATTGTCACTATCTGCTCAACAAATGTTCCATACGTATTGAGAACAATAATTGACAATCCCTTCTGGGGAATACACGTATCTTCTTTATATGAAATTTGGGTCAGTACTGAAAGTTTCTTAGAATTATAAGATTTTGAGTAATTAGAGTTTCTTACGAGTTTCTTATGAGTTTCTTAGAGGTTCCATAACAATCTTCATGTTCACTACCTGTGCCCTAGTGAACTTTTCAAACAAGGCTTTTTTAATGCCTTGTTTTAAGGCCTTCTCAATGTTTAGACATTATTCAAGTACCTTTCGAGTAATATCATGTGACTATGAGTAATATCATATAGGAGACAAGTGGAAGTAAAGCAAAAATATGTCAAAAATTTCCTTTATCAAAATAAATAGTTTCTTAACTTAAATTTTCCCAGTACTGGATTTTCTTAATTTTTTGGCGATCTGAGAGTTGAGTTTCTTATACGTGTATATCCATTAACCACCAATCGCGCTTCGCCTGGACTTCCATTTAAAGTAGACATATTTTTTTATAAGAAACTGCCCATAAGAAACTCAACTCTCAGATCGCCAAAAAATCAAGAAATTCCAGTGCTGGAAAAATATAAGTTAAGAAACTATTCATTTTGATAAAGGAAATCCTTGACAAATTTTTACTTCATTTTCGCATGTTTCTTCTAAACATTAGAAATGCTTAAAAACCATATTTTGAAATGTGTTCAGAGTGGAATAGGTAGTGCACGGGGGGGGGGGGGGGGGGGGTTCTTGGTCAAATTTTGGGCAGGGGTCTGCCGCGAGCATATTCAAAATGGTACCGTAGGCTAGACTAATTTTTATGAAAATGGTACCCTTGGCTAGACCATCTTGACCTTTCTCTGGACCAATTTTTACGAAAATGGTACCCTGGCCTAGACCAATTTTGACCATTTCCTGGACCAATTTGTCAAATTTGTACCAAATATGATAGCATGACCGTTCGCTAGACCAATATTGTCAAAAATGATACCCTAGGCTAGTCCGTTGCTAGGCCAAAATTTCAAAAAAGAATACCCTTGGCTAGACTAGAAGTCCGAAGAAGTATACCCTTGCTCGCGGCACATCCCCAGGTACCTTTACTATTGAAGAACCCCCCCCCCCCCCCCCCCCGCGAGGTAGTGAACATGAAGTGAACATGGAGATAGTTTTGGAAACCTCTGAGAAACTCGTAAGAAACTCTAATTACTCAAAATCTTATAATTTTAGGAAACTTTCAGTACTGACCCAAATTTCATATAAAGAAGATACGTGTATTCCCCAGAAGGGATTGTCAATTATTGTTCTCAATACGTATGGAACATTTGTTGAGCAGATAGTGACAATGACAAGCCTAAACAAAATGAAAGATTTTCATGGCGAGCTTTGCGAAGCCAATTTCAGTGTTTTGGCTCGTTAGGTGACACCTAGAGGCATGCGAAGGAGATATTTTAATTTTGAATATATGCCAGTGAAGTGATAAATGTTTACCTATTTGATTCAGTGTAGCTTGATCACCCAAATCCGCCATCCTTTCCAACTTTTGCCTTGTGCAAACTTCCTCCAACCGGCAGATTGATGACAATTAGCAAGCGCGCTTAAAGCAAACGTCAATTCTACAAGCGCGCTATGTTTCACTTAGGGGTTGAGTGATTTCAGAATATTGCACATGGAGTAAGATTACTAAGGACTGTAAGATTAGACAGTGCACGATTACAAAGTACATGAATGTCTTTTCAAGTGCACGAATATCTTTATAAGTGCATGAATGAAAACTGCACTGATGAAAAGTGCATGGTTACAAAATGAACGAATAGAGAGTGCACGATTACAAAGTGCACGATTGAAAAGTGCACGTTTACAAAGTGCACGATTGGAAAGCACAAGGATGGAAAGTGCATGATCGGAAAGTGCAGCATCGTAACCAAAGTGCACGATTGTCTCTTCGAAATCAAGGTTCGATTTTGGCCTCGATTACACTTCATATTGAACAGCGGATGTTCATAAGATGAAAGAGGGGAAGCTTATGAAACCTCTTGTTTGATAACTTGATGACATTGGCCCATTGTTTGCCGGTGGTGATGACAACCCCTTTATGTTTAGGGACCAACAAATGCCAAGACTAATTTTAGGTCAATTAGCGTTCTGCTGACGGTCTCAAAGCTGTTTGAAAGAATAATGGACAAAGGGTGGATAAAGAGATTGTTGCTTAAATTACATATTGTTACCGCGCTCAACATGCTCTCGTAAGACTCTTAGAAGACTTCAAAATTAACCTTGATGAAGGTTGTAAGGCAGGGGCTGTATTGATGCATCTCTCCAAGGCATTTGATTGTTTCAGACAAGATCTTTTGATTGTAAAATTGCATGCCTATGACACTACTGATACCATGAGCGATAGGACACCAAGTGTGTGCCACCTTAACGTTATTTTGGTAGCGAGCCACCTTAATCAGTTGTTTTTAGTGTTTTTGCCTATTTTTACTTGGTAGTGAGCCACCTTATCGCGGTTTCACCATTTTGAAATTTTTGGTAGTGAGTATTTTGGTAGCGAGCCACCTTAATCAGTTGTTTTTAGTGTTTTTGCCTATTTTTACTTGGTAGTGAGCCACCTTATCGCGGTTTCGCCATTTTGAAATTTTTGGTAGTGAGCCACCTTAAGTGCAGATCCACACCGCGATAAGGTGGCTCACTACCAAGTAAAAATAGGCAAAAACACTAAAAACAACTGATTAAGGTGGCTCGCTACCAAAATAACGTTAAGCTGGCACACACTTGGTGTCCTATCGCTCATGCTGATACCACTGACACCACTGACATGAATCATGTGTCAGTGCTGTCAGTGTTTTTGAATTGGGCACAGGTGGAAAATCGAAAACATTGACACCACTGACAAACATAATTTTTCCTATTTAGAGGTTGGTGTTGAGTTTAGTATCACTGTTCTATCATTCCATTGACAATAAAAGATTGATTTTGGGTACTTAGGCCAATTTTCTATCAGGTCAGTGTTTTTCAGTTCAGTGTTTTCGAATTTGGCACAGGTGGAAAGTCGAAAACACTGACACTACTGAGAAACACAATTTTTCCTATTTAGAGGTTGGTGTTGAGTTTAGTATCACTGTTCTATCATTCCATTGACAATAAAAGATTGATTTTGGGTACTTAGGCCAATTTTCTATCAGGTCAGTGTTTTTCAGTTCAGTGTTTTCGAATTTGGCACAGGTGGAAAGTCGAAAACACTGACACTACTGAGAAACACAATTTTTCCTATTTAGAGGTTGGTGTTGAGTTTAGTATCACTGTTCTATCATTCCATTGACAATAAAAGATTGATTTTGGGTACTTAGGCCAATTTTCTATCAAGTCAGTGTTTTTCAGTTCAGTGTTTTCGAATTTGGCACAGGTGGAAAGTCGAAAACACTGACACTACTGAGAAACACAATTTTTCCTATTTAGAGGTTGGTGTTGAGTTTAGTATCACTGTTCTATCATTCCATTGACAATAAAAGATTGATTTCGGGTACTTAGGCCGATTTTCTATCAAGTCAGTGTTTTTCAGTTCAGTGTTTTCGAATTTGGCACAGGTGGAAAGTCGAAAACACTGACACTACTGGGAAACACAATTTTTCCTATTTAGAGGTTGGTGTTGAGTTTAGTATCACTGTTCTATCATTCCATTGACAATAAAAGATTGATTTTGGGTACTTAGGCCAATTTTCTATCAAGTCAGTGTTTTTCAGTTCAGTGTTTTCGAATTTGGCACAGGTGGAAAGTCGAAAACACTGACACTACTGAGAAACACAATTTTTCCTATTTAGAGGTTGGTGTTGAGTTTAGTATCACTGTTCTATCATTCCATTGACAATAAAAGATTGATTTTGGGTACTTAGGCCAATTTTCTATCAGGTCAGTGTTTTTCAGTTCAGTGTTTTCGAATTTGGCACAGGTGGAAAGTCGAAAACACTGACACTACTGAGAAACACAATTTTTCCTATTTAGAGGTTGGTGTTGAGTTTAGTATCACTGTTCTATCCTTCCATTGACAATAAAAGATTGATTTTGGGTACTTAGGCTAATTTTCTATCAGGTCAGTGTTTTTCAGTTCAGTGTTTTCGAATTTGGCACTGGTGGAAAGTCGAAAACACTGACACTACTGACAAGCACAATTTTTCCTATTTAGAGGTTGGTGTTGAGTTTAGTATCACTGTTGTATCATTCCATTGACAATAAAAGATTGATTTTGGGTACTTAGGCCAATTTTCTATCAGGTCAGTGTTTTTCAGTTCAGTGTTTTCGAATTTGGCACAGGTGGAAAGTCGAAAACACTGACACTACTGAGAAACACAATTTTTCCTATTTAGAGGTTGGTGTTGAGTTTAGTATCACTGTTCTATCATTCCATTGACAATAAAAGATTGATTTTGGGTACTTAGGCCAATTTGCTATCAGGTCAGTGTTTTTCAGTTCAGTGTTTTCGAATTTGGCACAGGTGGAAAGTCGAAAACACTAACACTACCGAGAAACACAATTTTTCCTATTTAGAGGTTGGTGTTGAGTTTAGTATCACCGTTCTATCATTCCATTGACAATAAAAGATTGATTTTGGGTACCTAGGCCAATTTTCTATCAGGTCAGTGTTTTTCAGTTCAGTGTTTTCGAATTTGGCACAGGTGGAAAGTCGAAAACACTAACACTACCGAGAAACACAATTTTTCCTATTTAGAGGTTGGTGTTGAGTTTAGTATCACTGTTCTATCATTCCATTGACAATAAAAGATTGATTTTGGGTACTTAGGCCAATTTTCTATCAGGTCAGTGTTTTTCAGTTCAGTGTTTTCGAATTTGGCACAGGTGGAAAGTTGAAAACACTGACACTACTGACAAACACAATTTTTCCTATTTAGAGGTTGGTGTTGGGTTTAGTATCACTGTTCTATCATTCTATTGACAATAAAAGATTGATTATGGGTACTTAGGCCAATTTTCTATCAGGTCAGTGTTTTTCAGTTCAGTGTTTTCGAATTTGGCACAGGTGGAAAGTCGAAAACACCGACACTACTGAGAAACACAATTTTTCCTATTTAGAGGTTGGTGTTGAGTTTAGTATCACTGTTCTATCATTCCATTGACAGTAAAAGATTGATTTTGGGTACTTAGGCCAATTTTCTATCAGGTCAGTGTTTTTCAGTTCAGTGTTTTCGAATTTGGCACAGGTGGAAAGTCGAATACACTGACACTACTGAGAAACACAATTTTTCCTATTTAGAGGTTGGTGTTGAGTTTAGTATCACTGTTCTATCATTCCATTGACAATAAAAGATTGATTTTGGGTACTTAGGCCAATTTTCTATCAGGTCAGTGTTTTTCAGTTCAGTGTTTTCGAATTTGGCACAGGTGGAAAGTCGAAAACACTGACACTACTGAGAAACACAATTTTTCCTATTTAGAGGTTGGTGTTGAGTTTAGTATCACTGTTCTATCATTCCATTGACAATAAAAGATTGATTTTGGGTACTTAGGCCAATTTTCTATCAGGTCAGTGTTTTTCAGTTCAGTGTTTTCGAATTTGGCACAGGTGGAAAGTCGAAAACACTGACACTACTGAGAAACACAATTTTTCCTATTTAGAGGTTGGTGTTGAGTTTAGTATCACTGTTCTATCATTCCATTGACAATAAAAGATTGATTTTGTTTATTTAGGCCAATTTTCTATCAGGTCAGTGTTTTTCAGTTCAGTGTTTTCGAATTTGGCACAGGTGGAAAGTCGAAAACACTGACACTACCGAGAAACACAATTTTTCCTATTTAGAGGTTGGTGTTGCGTTTAGTATCACTGTTCTATCATTCCATTGACAATAAAAGATTGATTTTGGGTACTTAGGCCAATTTTCTATCAGGTCAGTGTTTTTCAGTTCAGTGTTTTCGAATTTGGCACAGGTGGAAAGTCGAAAACACTAACACTACCGAGAAACACAATTTTTCCTATTTAGAGGTTGGTGTTGAGTTTAGTATCACTGTTCTATCATTCCATTGACAATAAAAGATTGATTTTGGGTACTTAGGCCAATTTTCTATCAGGTCAGTGTTTTTCAGTTCAGTGTTTTCGAATTTGGCACAGGTGGAAAGTCGAAAACACTGACACTACTGAGAAACACAATTTTTCCTATTTAGAGGTTGGTGTTGAGTTTAGTATCACTGTTCTATCATTCCATTGACAATAAAAGATTGGTTTTGGGTACTTTGGCCAATTTTCTATCAAGTCAGTGTTTTTCAGTTCAGTGTTTTCGAATTTGGCACAGGTGGAAAGTCGAAAACACTGACACTACTGAGAAACACAATTTTTCCTATTTAGAGGTTGGTGTTGAGTTTAGTATCACTGTTCTATCATTCCATTGACAATAAAAGATTGATTTCGGGTACTTAGGCCGATTTTCTATCAAGTCAGTGTTTTTCAGTTCAGTGTTTTCGAATTTGGCACAGGTGGAAAGTCGAAAACACTGACACTACTGGGAAACACAATTTTTCCTATTTAGAGGTTGGTGTTGAGTTTAGTATCACTGTTCTATCATTCCATTGACAATAAAAGATTGATTTTGGGTACTTAGGCCAATTTTCTATCAAGTCAGTGTTTTTCAGTTCAGTGTTTTCGAATTTGGCACAGGTGGAAAGTCGAAAACACTGACACTACTGAGAAACACAATTTTTCCTATTTAGAGGTTGGTGTTGAGTTTAGTATCACTGTTCTATCATTCCATTGACAATAAAAGATTGATTTTGGGTACTTAGGCCAATTTTCTATCAGGTCAGTGTTTTTCAGTTCAGTGTTTTCGAATTTGGCACAGGTGGAAAGTCGAAAACACTGACACTACTGAGAAACACAATTTTTCCTATTTAGAGGTTGGTGTTGAGTTTAGTATCACTGTTCTATCCTTCCATTGACAATAAAAGATTGATTTTGGGTACTTAGGCCAATTTTCTATCAGGTCAGTGTTTTTCAGTTCAGTGTTTTCGAATTTGGCACTGGTGGAAAGTCGAAAACACTGACACTACTGACAAGCACAATTTTTCCTATTTAGAGGTTGGTGTTGAGTTTAGTATCACTGTTGTATCATTCCATTGACAATAAAAGATTGATTTTGGGTACTTAGGCCAATTTTCTATCAGGTCAGTGTTTTTCAGTTCAGTGTTTTCGAATTTGGCACAGGTGGAAAGTCGAAAACACTGACACTACTGAGAAACACAATTTTTCCTATTTAGAGGTTGGTGTTGAGTTTAGTATCACTGTTCTATCATTCCATTGACAATAAAAGATTGATTTTGGGTACTTAGGCCAATTTGCTATCAGGTCAGTGTTTTTCAGTTCAGTGTTTTCGAATTTGGCACAGGTGGAAAGTCGAAAACACTAACACTACCGAGAAACACAATTTTTCCTATTTAGAGGTTGGTGTTGAGTTTAGTATCACCGTTCTATCATTCCATTGACAATAAAAGATTGATTTTGGGTACCTAGGCCAATTTTCTATCAGGTCAGTGTTTTTCAGTTCAGTGTTTTCGAATTTGGCACAGGTGGAAAGTCGAAAACACTAACACTACCGAGAAACACAATTTTTCCTATTTAGAGGTTGGTGTTGAGTTTAGTATCACCGTTCTATCATTCCATTGACAATAAAAGATTGATTTTGGGTACTTAGGCCAATTTTCTATCAGGTCAGTGTTTTTCAGTTCAGTGTTTTCGAATTTGGCACAGGTGGAAAGTCGAAAACACCGACACTACTGAGAAACACAATTTTTCCTATTTAGAGGTTGGTGTTGAGTTTAGTATCACTGTTCTATCATTCCATTGACAGTAAAAGATTGATTTTGGGTACTTAGGCCAATTTTCTATCAGGTCAGTGTTTTTCAGTTCAGTGTTTTCGAATTTGGCACAGGTGGAAAGTCGAATACACTGACACTACTGAGAAACACAATTTTTCCTATTTAGAGGTTGGTGTTGAGTTTAGTATCACTGTTCTATCATTCCATTGACAATAAAAGATTGATTTTGGGTACTTAGGCCAATTTTCTATCAGGTCAGTGTTTTTCAGTTCAGTGTTTTCGAATTTGGCACAGGTGGAAAGTCGAAAACACTAACACTACCGAGAAACACAATTTTTCCTATTTAGAGGTTGGTGTTGCGTTTAGTATCACTGTTCTATCATTCCATTGACAATAAAAGATTGATTTTGGGTACTTAGGCCAATTTTCTATCAGGTCAGTGTTTTTCAGTTCAGTGTTTTCGAATTTGGCACAGGTGGAAAGTCGAATACACTAACACTACCGAGAAACACAATTTTTCCTATTTAGAGGTTGGTGTTGAGTTTAGTATCACTGTTCTATCCTTCCATTGACAATAAAAGATTGATTTTGGGTACTTAGGCCAATTTTCTATCAGGTCAGTGTTTTTCAGTTCAGTGTTTTCGAATTTGGCACAGGTGGAAAGTCGAAAACACAAACACTACTTGAGGATACCGAGGACTGCCCCTTTTGTCTGAGCCTTTTGTTATGCTGGTAAAGTTCAAAGCAGATCAACAACTGGGAAACCCATTACCATGCGCGAGAATCTCTTTGTCTCTTTGCTAATTCTTGTTTGGATTGTGGCTGGATTATCCGCCCACGTCCTTTCCACAAAACCAAACATGCTTTCTGCGCATGATCACATGTTTCCTTTTTGGGGGATGACCGTTGCTTTGAATTTTGACGATTCGTATCCCCAACAATACTGAGAAACACATTTTTTCCTATTTAGAGGTTGGTGTTGAGTTTAGTATCACTGTTTGTTCAATACTTATGAGATGTACCGGGTGACCCAGAAAAAGTGACCCAATGCAGTTCAGTTCATTTCATTTAGTTAATTTCATTTTAAAATTCCACTACACATAAATAAATAAATAATAAATTACAATACACTATCACAACAACTTACAACAATGCAATCTGTTATAGAAAAACAATTAAGTGTCAGATTGAAATATTTCAAACGTTGTTCTGTCGGTAAATGTCTAGCCTACATTATGAGTATTTTTCGCGATTTTTTGGGCACGGAAAAGTTCCCGAATTAAGGATTTTGAGGAAAAGGGCAGGCTTGAAATACACAAAAAGTCGTCAAAAACAAGGGATCGATTTGAAGCCATTTCAGATCTTCAAAACAACAAGGTGCGTGTTTTATTCTGCCTGAGAATATTTTCAAGTACTTAGGGACTATAAAATTGCTCTGAAGACTTCCGACTGGGTTGCCTATTCCCAGGTTGTAATGAAACACGCTCCTCGATGTTTTGAAGATCTGAAATGGCTGTAAATCGATCCCCTGTTTTTGACGACGTTTTGAAGATTTCAGGCATGCCTTTTTCCTCGAATCCTTAATTTTGGAAATTTACCATGCCGAAAAAAATTGCGAAAAATACTCATAGCATAGGCTGGTCTTTCAGCGACAGAACAACGTTTGAAGCATTTCAGTCGGCCACTTACTTAATTTTCTGTAACAGATTGTGTTGGGTCACTTTTTTCTGGGTCACCCGGTATAAAACCAGAAATGAGTTAAAAGCTTCGTTTTTGCAGGAAATCTTCCATGCAAATGCAATTCACAGCAATTTGCATAATAATAACGAATTTACTCAACCTAGATTGAGATTCTGTTAGCAACGGGACAGAAAGCGTCCAATTTAAAGGTCCACATATGTGGCAAATGTTACCGACAGGCAACAACAATAAGGGATTAGATGTCAGGCATTTATATTCTTATTCATGGAGCGATTTGCGCTCGAGATTTTCTTCAATTAATCCCAACTCTGACCCGACATCTAATGACCCACATCTTGTGTTAGGCGGAATCCATTAGTTTAGTATCCATTAGTTTTTAATCGTTCGTATCGTAGTGTAGTTGTCTGTACTTTAAAGGGGCTCCGTCGTCAAACAGTATACAAATCTATAAACTCGCACGTGTCGCCGATTATCCATTGCTCATCCATTGTTCTCTGCAGTTTATTTGGTGGCTTCACCCAAGCCACCAAAAAGCGACCGTTAAAAATCCACTTATATCCGAGCAATCGTTGAAGATATGAATGTTTGGTTTTTTCCTTAGTGAAGTACAATGATTAATGCCCAAACAGCAACTTTCATTTTGAAAAAAATACGAAAATCCTGTATGATATCACCTTTCAGAAAACTGCAAAAATCATCGTTTTGTTTACATTTTGACGACGGAGCCCCTTTAACATTGCGTGTCTTTATGAATTGGCCATGGGGTAGTCATTGTTGTTTGCTCCCCTTGGTATCATCCCTGTGGTGTTGTATAGTAATTAGATAGGTATAGTAGAATGTAAGATTTGTTGCAAATATTTTATATGGATGAAAAAACAATAAAGAACTTAGAATATCTTTGTCAATTTAGAACAAAGATAAAACATTGGTATGGAGAAAACTGTCCATGACAATTGTGCCGCATTTTTATTCCGAACATGGGCTTCATTTATAATTTGACAACTTGAAAATTTTCCCACTACTTTCTTATGTAATATTTTATATACATTTTAATGTTGGAATCAATTAGCTACTACGTTTATTATCTATCATATGTTATAATCCAACGATAAATAAATTGATAATAATAATAATCACCATTATGCAGCTATCATTTTATTGCCCCGAACCCCCCCCCCCCCAACCGGGATAGGCGGGGCTGATGCTGGGTCATTCACGTTTTTCTCTTGTGAAAGTGAGCGATGTCCCCGCCTACCGGGGCAACATTCTTCTGCGAACGGTTGGTGATAGCTCGCGTTTGTCCCCGGTTAGGCCCCGCCTCGTTATGCTCAAGCTTTTAAGAAGGAGCGAATTCCCCCGGGTGTCCTCGCTCCCCAGGGCAAAATTGTTCAATAAACTGGAGGCGAATAGCCCCGCATCGGCCCCGCCTATCCCGGGGTTGGGGGTCGGGGCAATAAAATGATAGCTGCATTATCTTTGGTACTTAAAGGTCATATGGTCCGGTTTTTACAACATGCCGTATTTGAACATAGTCATTTGAATCGCTTTATTTGCCACCTGTTTGGGCTATAATCGCCCCTTTTATACAATTTAGAAAGTTGAGTGATCTGTTATTCTATTCGAACAGGTTATGGAAACAAGTCGGAATCACGCAGTGCTGTACTGAAGACATCAAGAACAGAACTGACTTGGTGAGATTGCTTTTTTGTGAAGGTGTTGTGGCGCAGTGGTGTAATCCTCTGACTTTGCAGCCAGAAAATAGTCAGACGGACAGGGTTCGATACCCGGTAGAGCCTCATCACTTGAGCGTCATGGCAAGGGGTCGCGGACTCGATTAGCGCTTAGCTGCTTCTGTGATCCCAGCGCTTGGCGCAAAAAGCCGCAACTTCACCTTCACCTTCTTTACCCCCCGGGCTTTGCCCTTCGTTAAGAATCCTTCTGTGTCAATTCTTTAGACTTGGATGTTTCGGGGTGAGTGGCCGAGTGGCTTATACAGTTTCCGTGAGGTGCCTGAAGTTAAACTCGGTCGAGTGAGGTCAAACCCTGGATGAGAGGGATTTTAAAGTCAGTCTCAAATTAAATGTCATCTGAGTGAGATTAGCGATAACGACCATTCCTTCATTTCATTTCATATATTTATTTAAAGTTGGTATTTACATAGTTTTAAAAGAATAAAGCTAATTTACACCAACTATTTACAATAAACCTAAAGTAATACATGCTAATTTACAATTAAAGGAATTCAGTGTCTATTTACAAATTGTACAAAGGCAACTGGTTCCATCCCAAGTTTTAATTTCCTTTTTGAAAGCTGCAACAGACGCTACATTCTTTGCATCATCGTTTAGGGTATTCCACAGCATAGCTCCCCTAAATCTTAGGGAGTTTATCCCATATTTTATCGTGTGAGACCTCTGAGGAAGCTCACATAATACTTGTTTTCGTAAGTTGTAAGTAATAGATTTTGTTTGGAAATTCTCCCAGAGGTATGGCGGATTTAATTGATGGAGCGTTTTGTAAGCTTCTAAGAGCAGTTTCTGTAGGTTCTTTACATGTATTGTAACATCATCATGCCTAAATAGAAGTTCTTCAAAAGAGGATTCAAAATCCTGGTATAAAACCCTTAAAGCACGTTTATGTACTCGATTGATGTTTCTGTTGGCAGCTTTGCTACAAAATAGCCAAATCAGGGGGCAATAGTTGAAATGTGACAGTATAACAGCGTTGAACACTACTTGATCAAAATTGATATAATTTAACAATCTAGAGAATGCCTTTACCTTTGTACTGACTTTCATGCAGAGCTCCTCTACGTGTTGGCCAAAAGTTAGTTTTTTATCGATAGTGACTCCTAGTAGTTTCCCTTTAACACTTGCACGTATGATTTGGCCATTGATATTCAAGCCCAAGTGCACAGTTTCTTTCATACCCAGGAACATCAATTGAAACTTTCCAGGGTTCGCAACCATATTATTCCTAAAGAACCAATCTAGGATCTTTTCAAGATCGCTTTCAAGTTTTGAAACAACTGATTCAAAAGAATGGCCAAACGCATATAATGTGTTGTCGTCTGCACAGTTGCATAAATCTGACTGAAGATTGATAAGGAATAGGTCATTAATAAAGATATTAAAAAGCAAGGGACCCAGGACTGATCCTTGTGGCACGCCGATTTGTGTCTGTTCAAATGAACTGTGATGCGATGCAACCTTAACCCTCTGTTTACGACCATTTAGGTAGCTGTAGATTAGTTTCAGGCTTTTTCTTCCAATTCCGTATGCCTCCAATTTCGCTATCAATAAATCATGCGGTAGGTAGTCATACGCCTTTGAGAGGTCCATTAGAATAGTACCCACAATGCCCTTTGAATCTAAAGATCTTTTCCAATTTTCAATAACTGTTTGCAAGACATGTTGGGTGCTGTACCCTTTTCGGAACCCCGACAATAAATTGCACAATAAACTATTTCTGTTTATGAAGTGATAATTTAGTTGATCGCCGAAGAGTCGCTCATATACTTTAGACACGCAAGGTTAGTATGCTTATTGGCCGAAAGTTTGTCTTCGTGGTTTTTCCCCCACTTTTGAAGAGTGACGTCACATCAGCTTTTTTTTAACTCTGTTGGAAAAGTACCATCATTTATGGAATTATTGATGCAGTCAGTGACATATGGGCATGCAATTTCCTTCGCCTTTTTTAACATATTGGTAGGAATATTACCACTAACTGATTTGCTACAATCCTACAATCGAGTGACTCAATCTTTTCCATAACATTTTAATGGGTTGACATGCTCGAAATCAAATTTGGTGACATTTTTCGCTGCTTATTTGATGGCCAGGATACTTTGATGATTAGCATACCTTGCAATAGCAGTGTCAATTCGACTATTGAGTGAATCATCAACGTTGCTGTCATTATAAGTAGCATTCAGATTTAAAGAGTCAGTAATAGTTACAAAGTAGGTGTAAGGTCCTTTGCAAAACACTTCTATTGTAGGTGAAGTGAAGGTGAAGTTGCAGTTTTAGCGCCAAGCGCTGGGATCGCAGAAGTAAAATAGGCCTAATCGAATCCGCGACCCCTTGTCATGACGCTCAAGTGGTGGGGCTCTACCTGGGATTGAACCCTGTCCGCCTGATTGTTCTGGCTGCAAAGTCAGAGGATTACACCATGCACCACAACACCTTCATTGTTGTTTTTCACAGCGATGCACATGTGAAATCTAATTTTAGACAGACTATATACTTCGCTGTAATTCTATTAAAGTATGTAATTCTTTAAATTCTTTAAAACAGACTTTGAAGCGAATTTGTTGAGTGTACGAGAACTCCCGCTAGTTTAGGCCATTTTCAAACAGGGGGGCCCACTTTATAAGAGTAATGGTATGAGTTAGAATTATGACGATGAGTCTCTTGTTTCCGTGTGCTCTTTGACTTCAAGATGGCGCTTCTGTCAAAAGAGACTCATTTTATAAAAGCTGACCCTATATAAGCCAAAACTCTGAGCTTCCTAGAATACCAATCACATTACCATGGTTACGGCAAATATGCTGAAATTTTTAGCCAATCGCGGGAGGTCTGGTAGCGCAGGTAGCAAAGAGAGGCTGTTCATCTTTTAATTTTCGCGATTTAGCGACTTTGCAGTCTTGATTCGCCAAACAAAAAGCAAGATGGCTGAGTTGGAGCTTCTGCAGAAAAGAGAAACACAGCTTGGAGTTGAGTTGCGCAAGTTCCAGGCTGTTTACTTCAAAGTTTTAAAAGGTGAAGATGTCTTCATGTGTCCACCTACAGGAGCTGGAAAACTTATTTTTAGAACTTATTGCTTTGCTTTTATGTCCGCATCAGCCTTACTTGCAAAGAACGAGCGAAGTCTTGACTAGTCTTGAAGTCTAGGGAAACCAATCGAACGTTCTGAAATAAGCGAAAGAGTTTTGTTTTTCAATTCATTACAACACAAAGACAAATCCTTGGAGGTTTCGCTAAAACATTTCGCAAATTGTCTGGGCTCTCTGGCTCTGAACGCGAGATTTCACAAAATAGGGTCAGCTTTTTCACTGTTTCATTATGAGTCCTTGTTGAGCAAGGTTTATCGCAGGGATACAAGGGACTCGTCGTCATAAATCTAGGTAGGTGCCGCTCTCCGCTTATAAGTCATTTTTTCAATCAATAGAAGTAATATACCTTTTAGCTATTCTACAAAAGAGCTTGGATCGAGCGTTATTTTTATACATTTTTATACACGAGGTTCGATCGAGTGGTGTTAGAGCTTCTATCACTGTAGTGCACATCCCAAAATTCTACAAAATGTTTTGATTCTTTTCAGAATAGAATAGCTATGAGGTTTATTGCATGCAGAGGACTCTAGCCATTTAATTCAAGCATTCCTTGCTGTGAGATACATACATGTCTTGCGCTATTTTTGATGATTGCCATCAACCTCGTGCCCAAGGGTATCTGTTGTTTTCAATAGGAGGCTAGACCTCAACAGATACCCTTGGGACCGGTTTACAAATTTTGTCAATTTTTGATCGGAATAATTAGCATAATTTGGCAGACAGCAGGTACTTTCGAATCCCATATTCGAAAATTTCGAAATGTATATTCCATGGTTCGAACATCACTCATTGTATCCAGAGCCATTCGAATGTTCTTTATTTCGACTGAACGCCAGGGCTTCAAAGGTGAGAAACTTCTTTTGTTTCGAAAAGAGCCAATCAAATTGCAGAATAGCCTAACAGGCTCCAGGGTCAATGTAGGCGTTGAAGTTTACGGAAAACCTTCATTGTCACTGGGTACGAGGTTGGATTGCCATGGGGCTATTTTAAAGACTTCTAACATATATTCATTGAATTTAAGCGTCTTGCTGCTGTCCCCTGAATTCGGACACCAGACTAGTGAATGATCACCACCTAGGAATGTTTTCAAGAAACCGCATTGGTGCAGACATTCGCTGCAAGACTATCAAAGTAGAATGGTTCTCTCAATGATGCATCAATTATTCATTCGCACTTGACGCTATTGAATTTTGTCCCATGAAGACCCATCTAGACTATTCATAGCCACAATAGCCTTTAGCCACTGTCATTACGTAACTTTATTGAAATGAATTTTCCTGTTCCCTCAAACTGTGACTTGTAATCTCATTTTTGTGAAACCATAGCCTGCGCGCGTGGACTTAGAATCCTGGCCAAACTTAATTCGGTAATATAAAATTATGATTTCAGCTTTTGAAATTTGAACATAGTATGAGCGCTTCGCACTCATTCCCCGCAGCGTCACTCAGCCGATGATCCCCCGCCGAGGATACATATGGAGTTATTATTCTATTATTTATCTATTCTTTTTATTCATTGCCAATTTTATCCTGGTTTCCATGTGGTTCACACTTGAGTTAGTGTTTGTAGTAAGGTTCATAACAACTTTATGAAATTAAATGCAGATAAATGCCATCTTTTGGTTCTTGGGCAGAGGTGTGATGATCCTGTTACTGTTAGGATTGGAAATGCTGATGTTGTAAATAGCTCCGAAGAGAAGTTACTCGGAGTTCAAATTGATAGCAAATTTTCCTTCGGTAATCATGTTTCCAAATTGTGTCAAAAGGCTGGCAATAAACTTTATGCACTTGCTCGCATATCCCCTTACATGGATCAGAGCAAACAAAGAACACTCATGAGGGCATTTATTACCAGTCAGTTTCAATACTGTCCTTTAATCTGGATGTTTCACAGCAGGCAGCTCAGCCAAAAAATTAACAAAATACAGGAAAGGGCTCTGATAATTACTTATAAGGATACCGAATCTACTTATAGGGAGCTATTAGAGAAGGACTGTGCCGTTACGATTCATGCAAAGAACTTGCAGTTACTTATGACTGAGATGCACAAAACAAAAAATAACCTGAGCCCTTCATTCATGCACGAAATTTTCTGCGAAAATGAAAGTCATTACAATTTGCGTAACAATAACGAATTCTTCCAACCTAGGGTGAGATCTGTCAGCAACGGGACAGAAAGCATCCGATTTTAAAGGTCCCCAGCTCTGTGGCAAACGTTACCACCAACTATACGAAATTCAGAATCTCTTTGTCAGTTTAAAGCCAAAATAAAAAATTGGAACGGACAAAATTGCCCATGTAAATTATGCCTCGTTTTTATTCCAAACTTGGGCTTTTATGATGATGATATTTGAATATCTGCTTTTATACACTTTACCTTTATACTGTATACTTTTGATGAATTGTAAATATTTTATCCCCTTTTTCTGATGTAACATTTGTATTTTAAAATTTAACTAACATTGGAATTAATTAGCTGATTACTTTTAGCTATATTTTTATGTATCCAACGGTAAAGAAATTAATAATAGTAATCACACGGCTTGGATGCCCCGGCCACCACGCCACTGACGCCAGGACTGTCTATCTCACATTAGACTGTCTATCTCACATGTCACCTGAGATTTGGGATAACGCGAAATTACTAATGCAAAACACTTTAATTGGTTATATTCGCGGGAGTTTTCGCTGAGCATCTAGGTTGAAGCAGATTTTAATTTTCTCCGTCAGTAATAATTCTTGATTACATAATTAGATTAAAGCTGCAAACGAGCTCGAAGATTTTCTGAAAGTTTCCTTTTTTGTGCATAATTTTAGGTACCTTTCGATTTTGATATGGGAAACAAGTGTCAATAAGGTAAAGACATGCCTAGGATTTCCGTCTTATAGTTAACTGTTTCTTAGGTTGCATTTTCCCAGCACTGGAGTTTTTTAAGTTTCTGGCGATGTGGGAGTTGAGTTTCCTATAAGCAGTTTGTTATAAAAAAAATGGCTGTACTTGCAATACATTTTACCTGCCATCCATAGCCAAAAAAATCACAGGGTCACCGAGTGCTTGCTATGAATAGTACGTACAATTTTCAACTTTAAAAGGGCTGTACAAGATTTTTGTAAGCAATCGAAAAATTCGAGAAAACCCACTCATGAATCCACTCATGTGACCAAGACCTTGAGTTTTTAATGGCGGCCAGTTTCATCGCAGCTTCTACGTAAGCTTCGTTGCCGTGTTTTCTTGTCTATGTCTGCAAAATGTGATGGAACTTTTGATATCCATTAAAACTTTAAATATTTGGCTGTAGAAAAATAGAATAAATCCTCCACCAAAAACTTCGATCACCAAGATTGTCGCAGATACTTTGAAATACTCCGTGCATTATGCATTAGCCTAAGCCACGCAGAGCCACGCAGAGCCACGCAGAGCCACGCAGAGCCACGCAGAGTCACGCAGAGCCACGCAGAGTCACGCAGAGCCACGCAGAGAGGACGGATTGTACAGCTCCTGTAAATACAGCTTTACAACAGAAAGATAAGAAACCTAACTATAAATGAAAAGAAGCTAAAGTGTACCTCAAAACAGATGGCAGAAGATTCCACGGAAAGAAGAATTTTCGGAGATTTCTTTCGCAACAGTCTCAGACTTGTTGAAGAAACATGTTTTGCATTCACTCACATTTTTGTTTTGATGTGGAAACAAAATGGAGGAGGTGCCGAGTGAGTCAACAAAAGTTGAGACGTTTGATGGGCTGTGGAATAATGAGTACGCATTGGATATGCAAAGCTGAAATGTTAATCTATGAGCCAAAGGCTAACTTAGATCATGGACAATAATGCACCGTTGATGTGGCCTATATTATGATCAAAATTGTATTTTTACTCACTGTGTTGTTTCTCTTCCACAAGATTGCAAGTACAGCGCTTGATAATGTTGCTACTCCTTCGTTCTTCTCTCGTCACAACAAGGAATCAAATGCCGCCAATATTCAAATACAGTTGAAACGGGTCTGAAATGAGACGTATCGCTGCGTAGGAGCTCCAACCGTTGCAACTGTATTTGAATATTGGCGGCATTTGATTCCTTGTTGTGACGAGAGAAGAACTAAGGAGTAGCAACATTATCAAGCGCTGTACTTGCAATCTTGTGGAAGAGAAACAACACAGGGAGTAAAAATACAATTTTGATCATAATATAGGCCACATCAACGGTGCATTATTGCCCATGCTTAGATGTGAAAATTTTGATTTGTAAAATCAATCATCTTTTAGACACAGAGATTAGGGGAATGCTTATAAGGGGTTTATACGGGAACTAGGATTCCATGTTCCATTCTAGCTCATAATTTACTTGCCATTAAAACTTTAATTCAGAAAAATAACGTAAATTTCAATGGCAAGTAAGCCACAAACCTTAGCAGCAATTTCTTAATTTCTTGGTGTAAATAATAAGTGATTTTACCAAACAAGATTTTCGCATCTAAGTTACAGACTCATCACATAAGCCTCAGCATCGCTCATGCTGAAAGATGACCATTTCAATTTTGAATATCGTCCGTGTATTTTTTATTCCACAGCCCATCAATAATGTCAACTGTTTTACCCACCCGGAAGATATTGTAACTTCAATCGAAAATGAGTTTGATCAAATTTAAATCGAGCTTTGAAAGCTTTTCTTAATCCTTTATTGTAGAAATTCTCTCTTTTGTAGATCAGAAATGACACTGTAAGTATGACATCAGGAAAAGTTAGCATAATACTTCTGGTGATAAATGTTGTTTTGAAGTGTGCAACTGGCAGCACCCCTTTGCCATCAAGTAAGTCATATGGAAGAATTTTGTTTGTTAGAAAATCTTTTCAAGAAACTCAATCCCCATATCACTGTAGCACTCTCTAAAAGTAGACCAACAATACCAAAACTCCAAAGCTCTGGCTTCGAGATGAAAACAAATTTGAGCCTTCAACGTTAGTATTTCAACACTCAAAGCATCAATGCCAACAACCGAGATATCCCTGTTCAAGTTAACTATCGAGGACAATTTTAAAGAGATGAGCTATATTGATTAAAGCTAATTTCATATCGCTGGATCAGACCAAGTTTTTGTAATTTTTATCTGACACCTGGTAGAGTGTTCCCCTTATTCTAATCAAACACTTTGACCTAAAATGGATCTTTTTCACGCAGAATTCTATCAGTATGGACCTGGCGTTAGTAAAGAATGGTGGCTAACTGAACGATCTGGAAATGTCCATGATTTTGACGAATTAAATAAAATTGCAGACTATCCAAATTGCCCAACATACGTAGAAAATTCTTACACATTCGAGCACAGACTTTATGTAAGGAGCAAGCGACAGTATGGGAGATTTAGAAGCTACTTTATTGCACAGCAAACTGGAAAGCACAAATTCTTTGCACTGGTTAACAACAAATGTGATGTTCACATTGAGATGAATCCTAAAGGTTTTCAAAAGATCTTGAAAATCACTGGTAGGACTGGCTTATCGTTCGACAACTGGAATGAAAGGTAATAAACGAAATCTGCTATGGAGATCTTTATATCTATACTTCTTTGCTCGTGAAAAAGTCATGACTGCTCATAAAAACTACCTTTTGCGTGCATAATTTGACATTTAGCCATACTGGTTTCAGGGGAACTTTTGCAGCTTTGTTTGTTTTGAGTTACTCGCTGAGAGAACAGCTTATGGTCAAAAGTGCTGACAGAGAACAGCTGATGAGAACAGCTTAAGGTCAAAAGTCATTTGCTTTCTGCGGAGTAGACTGCCCCAAGTCTCTTCGATTTTTTAATGGAATTTTTTTGACGAATTGCACTTGGGGCAAGTCTATCTGAGGAAGCTGAGACATGGAACATTCTGATATTAAATTAGCTCCTTCTATCCAGTCATTTAAAGCCAAGCTCGAAAGCTCATAAATGATTAGATTCAAGGAAAGCTGGCTTTACATTTTGTTTGTCATTTAAGTTTTTGATGAATACATATATTAAACATTTATAGGCGTAGATAAATATTGTAATTAGGTTAGTTTCATTTTTAGTTGCAGGGTGCATTGTAAAACAGTTACTTAAACTGAATTGTAACCCTGTGTAAAGAATTTTAAAATAAAATGAAACAAATAAAAAGAGAAGTCCCTTTGTCTGCAGTCGCTAATTGCTTTCAATTGCTGTGTCAATCAACAGCAGCTGTCCCTGTCCCTGTTGAAAAGACAAAAAAATATGGGTGCTGGATTCTGAACTTACCAAAGTCTCTTTGGTGTACCTTAACCTAACCCTCAGTGTGTACCTGAGACCTGACAAACGTAGATACCCAAATAATGACCTCTGAGAAGGAGGGAAGTAGAAAAGAGAAAAATGTTTCGTTTTCCTCCCTCCTTCGCAGAGGCTTCCCTACTTCCCACGCCGGGGTAAATTTTGTAGGTAGTGGTTTTTCAGGTATAAACAGGCATGTCTATGAAACATGAGAGACGTGGGCAAGTCCAAGGGAACTCAGACTTTAGGACCGGACTGTCTCTTCTATGTCTCTTCTTTGATGGGGATTTAACATTTTTATCTGTTTAGAAAATGGTCATCAGAAGTAGAGCTGGTTAAAGGCTTCCGATATTTGATACTTGTATACTATCATGGTAATGGGGCCAATCCAGAGTATTTTAGACTTGGTGTGAAATTTCCTGACAACACTGAGCTCAAACCATTGGATGGTACGCACTTGTATAGATCCATGGGTAAGTCATATTTCTATATTTCCAACGATTCGTTAAATATATTTATTATTCACATTCAAGTTTTCCAAAAGTTTGAGGTCTATCAGATCTCTAACCCATCCCCTCCCTCCCATGGGAGAACTCTCTAGTATTCGTGGTAGGTATGTGTTCTATATATTTTTGGGGGCACTGCCATTAACTGCTTTAGTCTTTGGGGAAATGGTAGACATTTCATACCATTTGTTTAGAGGGCAGTAGCTTCACAGTATGTTTAAATTACCTAGTTCTTTATCAAGTAAGAAGCCAAGTATATCTGTGAGTTCTGTGAACGGGTTGGAGTATTTATTCGGGGTGTGCTATCTTGAGTCGAGCATCTCCGCACATACTCGCCGAGATGATGCAGGAGGAGCTACAGAACATTTCTGAGTGGATGAGGGTCAATAAATTAAGTGCCAATCCAAAAAAGACTGAGTTTATGCTTATCGGCCATCCACGTAGAATTAACAAAATTGAACCTCTGGCTCCATTGAAACTTAATGGCACAGAAATAAAACGAGTGACAAAAACTAAATCACTAGGGGTTATTGTCGACGAGAATCTAAGTTGGAAGGAACACTTCAAATCCTTGAAAGGTAAAGTAGCAAGTGGTTTGTCTGCACTGAAAAAACTTAAAAACGTTCTTCCGCAATCTAAGCTATGTGAGGTTTACCATGCGCTGGTTGAAAGTCACCTCCGATATGGGAATGTCATCTGGGGTAGCCTGCCCAACACGAAGCTGCAAACGCTTCAGCGTCTACAGAACAGGGCCTTCTCCATTATTCAAAATGCTAGAATAAAGGACCCCTGGATCAATAATGGGCTGAACGTTGATCAAATCATCTATTTTGACAGATCTATCATGACACACAAAATAGTCAACAAGCAGTGCCCTGAGAGCCTCTGGAACAAGTATAGTCAGAGGAATGAAATTTCTAGGTATAACACAAGAAACAATAGAAATCTCGACATCCCAAAGTTTAAACTTGAGTGTACAAAAAAAAGTTTCCACCTTTCCGGGCTTAAAGCTTGGAATGAAATACCAATCGAAATAAGGGAAATCCCCTCGCTCTATCAGTTTAAAAGAAAATTGAAAACGCATTTAAAGAGCTCAGTAAACCCTAACTAAAACACGACTCCCAGGAAGATCAGATCTCAGCCTGGATCCAATCCTAGCTAATACCAAATTTTAAAATTTTGTTTTTCATTTTTCATTTTTTAAACAAACTTGTAACTTTTGTAGTTTAATTTTGTACTGATGGGATATCGTGTAAAAATATGAATTAATAAAAAAAAAAAAAAAAAAAAAAAAAACTCGTCATGCACGCTGGCGAGTTGCCCCCCCCCCCTGGGGCTCTTGGCGTTGCAGGCAAAATCAATTGAGAAGCTATTGAGCAAGAATATTATGCTGCTACGCAGCAGTTGCTAAACTTCCTCTTGAGCTATTCATTTGACAGAAAGGGCCCGGGGGGCTACTTAGTATATTTAAGTTAGTTTATTCTAACGCAGGTTATCAAAAGAAGGCAATTTTTCCGAAGCCGGTTGTCAAAAGTGTGATTTCATTGCTTTCGATTAATTTAACGTTTTGGGGTATACTTTTCGCCAATTTTTTCTAAAGCCGGCTATCATTTCAAGGGAAACATTCTAAGCCGGGTAAAAAAAGTTTCTTGGAGTGCACACCCCCGTACAATTGAAAGTCAAGTACCCCCCCCCCCGGGAGAAAGGGGTAGTGAACCTCTACATAATTAGTTCTGAAGATTTCCAGACCATGCTCTTGAGGATTTGGTCAATCTAAATACAACTACCGGGTGTCCCAAAATGATGTATTATTGTTTGATTGCTTACATGTCTATAACCAATGAACCAATTTTCAAAACCATCATTTTATCCGAATGCCGAAAGGCTAAATTATATATTCGAAGATGTTGGTTGTGGTTTTACCAGTTTTTGAAAATCGGTTTATCGGTTGTGGACATATAAGCAATCAAACGATAATACATCATTTTGGGATGTTCTCAATCGATTAAAACAATAGGCGCGTGTCGTTCTTTTATGCTATGATTAGACTATGTCACTGTAGCTCCGTTTCTTTAGCCTACGTGTAGACCCATTATTCCGATGGGTCTACTCGTAGGCTACGTTTCCTCTGCATTTCCACGTAGCATCCGTAGGTAGTTTCAAAACGCCGAGAAGCTAATCTTATCGAAGCAGCGTCCCGGTCCTTCTTCTCGATGTTACCACTAGACTTATTACCTGGAATCTCTCATTTCCCTGTGCTCCTTGACTTGATGATGGCGCGTCGGTGGAGCGACAACAACAACAACAATTCAAATCAATTAGATGAGCGTAACTAGAGGGTCCTTATGGAGTGAGGCTATGTTGCCACACCTCGTGAGATCTTGTAGCCTGGGGTTACATAGAGTTGGCGACTCTCCTAACTCTATACGTAGCAGGTTTGGCAGGGCAGGGACTCGAACCACCAACCTTCTCATTGGTAGTCAAGCGTGCTACCACTGACCAACCCCTGCTCTTCAGTTACTGTAAAGAGTGGATTGTGGTCTTCAGTTTAGAGAGAATGGTTTTAGATGGAATAGACTAATTTGAATACGAACATGAATGTGACACGTGAATACGATCTGTAGCTTGGAAAAAGCCTCTGAGGGCTGTCATGACGACAGTTAAAAGTCTGCTTCCTGACACTCGATAATAATAATAATAATAATAATAATAATAATAATTATTATTATAATAAGAGAAATATTTACACAGGGTTTACTTTGTCAATACTACAAGTACTGTTATCAATAAGGGCCCTGTTTGAAAATTAAAGAAAAGTAAAACCATCATTATACAATGTAAAAAAGCCGAAAATGTCCTTCAATATTTATCGTTAAAAATCCTGTAGTTGGGTAAAATATCTATATTATTTTTCCACCAGAGTTCTACAAATGGAATGGCCTACTGGCACAAAAGTATGACTCGATGCAGTTTCCTGGTTGGGACTCCTTTTCGTTGGCTGGATTTTACGCTGACAACGCCGCAAAATACCCAAGTAGCCCAACATCGTACACGTGCAAATCGTCTTTATATGATCCGTATCAATACCCAAAACTTCGGTGATTACTATGCCTTGAGATACATTGGTTACATGAAGCCTCCAAGGAACGGAGCATACAGTTTTAAGATGTGGTGCAATGAAATGTGCGAATTCTTCATAACAAAAAATAATGTGGAAATATTTGTGTATTTTTCAAATCTGCTCTTTATTGGCTTTAATGCATTCTTTATCTTTGCTTTATGCAGCATAGGAATCAAACGTTTCCGCCAAAGCCTCTTGGTCAATTTAGGATAAGAGAGTAAGTTTGTATTTGATTGGTTTATTTACTTTAATCTAGAGTCTTATAAGAGCGAATGTTTAGGCCTAAAGCCCACTAATCAACATGCCTCTTGCTCTTTATTGGCTTTAATGCATTCTTTATCTTTTGCTTTATGCAGCATAGGAATCAAACGTTTCCGCCAAAGCCTCATTTTCACGAACCAATCAGACGGCGAATATTTGTGTATTTTTCAAATCTGCTCTTTATTGGCTTTAATGCATTCTTTATCTTTTGCTTTATGCAGCATAGGGATCAAACGTTTCCGCCAAAGCCTCATTTTCACGAACCAATCAGACGGCGAATATTTGTGTATTTTCCAAATCTCGCTGGACTTTCTTATTCAGCTTAATTTAAAAGGCCTTTCCTTATTCAGAAATCGTACCATCGATAATTCGATTATACGTTGCTCGCGAATAATTTGTGGAATAAGATCTCACACGTGTAATTTTTATTCAGCTGAGTATGAGACCAGCTGTCTCGAAACGTCCTCATAAAATCATGACCTAAATTCCATCTTTTTTTTTCTTTATTCATTTAAAAACAACAACTATTTACAAAAACAACCAGGCGAATTAACTACGTGCCATCCATAGTGGGAAAGGACTTATAGTCAGTGAGTTCCCTCTGTGTATGGCACTTACAATTTAAATTTAAATCGTTCCAAGAATAGTCGTAAGAGAGGGACAGCCCAAGAGTACACAATTCGCCATTGTGATTGGCATGGCGCTTCAAATAATATATCACCTAAGATTTGCGAGAACGCAAAATTCCTTTCCAAAAATTTCTATTGTTGTTTTTCGCGGGCATTAGCAAATGAAATCTAATTTGAGACAAACTATGTCCAATATATTTGAATGTAAAGCCTGTAAAACCTGGAATTGTCTTAGTAACTGGAATGTCAATTTCAAGCTGATTTGTTGTCATTCTGAAATGACCCTCAAGATGCTTGCGTGGTACTATGACTAACGGTCATAATAAAGCCGCGCTTTCCATCCTATATCATAAGTTTATAGGAATCTAATAAATAGTTAGAAACCTACAGTCTTTCACATGTCTACACATATATTTTGACTCCCCCGGTATCAAGCAGCATATGAATCAAATGTTTTCACCAATTTTTGCTCGTTGCCAATGGCCAAAAACCTCCAAAGCCTCATTTTCACGGGCCAATCTGGCAGCAAATAAGCGAAGAGGACTAAAGAAACCTGTGCAGAATTTTCTAAATTTTACTTACCTTCATAAAACGCAACTGGGACAAAAAGATGCTTGAAATTTCACGAATTATTTTGAAGAAATCTACTGTCCAGATGTTTGATTATACAAAGTTTGGATGCCAGTTAAGTTATCTCCAGGTTTGGAGGAGTTATGGCCTCTCCAATAGACGAAATCGGCTAAGGCTTGCCGAAGATTGTTTGCACCACTTCAAGTCAGGTGATAAAACCTCTTGATAAAACCTGGTCGATTTACCTAAAATCAAGGAAAAATACGATATGAAATCAAAGGCTAGGCAGGTTGCTACCGGATGATTAAAAAGAGAATCCCCGGTTGGAAGGCCACTGCTTCCTGAATATCAAAGTCATGATATTGAAAATTGTCTTGTTTTATTGCCAATATGCTCCATTAATTAAGTTCAATAATTTACCCGATTTGAATCGGCCATTACTTTCTGTGGATATGGGAGGCATTCTGCAGAAAGCTCCTTCCAAACGAATGTAAACAATGAGTAAATTTTCCTTGGATTTCCTTCTTTAAATGATGACATTCACGTATTCGAGTATTCATGTATTTTGTTAGCCGAGCTTCCTTCTCCTTTTCCCTCCTCCGCACTGACTGACTGTAGAGTCTGCACGCAGGCTAGTATTTTGTCCTCTTGGATGAACTCCCCCTGAATAGGTTATTGATGTTCATTCTCCTAGCGTGCAGAAGTCATTGCTGTGAGGCAGAAATGTTAGGGAAATTTGTTCGTGATCTTAGGCACCCTTTGAAGGTGTTTTGGAGAGGCTTTCTCCAGAAAATACATCATAATTTCAGAATGGAGTGGCCTATTTCAGTCAGGTAAATTTTGAAATGGGTTTGAATGTCTGACATTAAATTATATATTTGCCGATATCATCGTCTTGATATCCAGGGAGCCGTAACCTTTCAAACGGGGATTCTTTTTATTGACTCATCCGATAGATAGTTGCAGGAAATTCTGTCTAGTGCCTGTTTATGGTCTGAAAAAATTGTAACTCAATTTGAGAAATGTTATCGTTCAACAGCTTTCTAAAAAGTGCTCTGAGTTTTCCTTGATCCAAAGGCATTTTGTGCCACATCTAGCAGTGTTTCTACTGAGAACGGGGGTCATGCTTTTATTTTTCCTCTGAAATTTGACCAGATTTGGTCACTCCATCCAAACCTCTTTTTGATTACAAGCTAAAAATTGATAAAATTTTTTTCAAACTTCACCAGCTATGACTATCCTAAGAATCAATTAATGAATGGTGGCTCACTTGTAAATCCCACCTGGTATCCAATCAAGGCCTTCATGACGGAAAGATATGGCAGCGACTACATTCGGATTACGTACAATGCAGATGGAGGCAGCGATGCAACTAATTGGGCTGGGATGTTACGAAACCTCAAATCAGGTGAGAAAGGGAACTCCTTACATAGTTTTTTCTATTCAAATAAATAGTTACAATACATGCTGCATTCTACAATAGTTTCCAATTGTAATTGGAAATTCAATTGTAATTGTAACTGCACGTATTTTTTTAAGAAACTAAGAATTTTGGCCAATACTGAAAGTTTCTTAGAATTTTCAGATTTTGAGGGACTCAAAGTTTCTTACGAGTTTCTTAAAAGGTTCCATATCAATCTTCATGTTCACTTCCTGTTCCCTTATGAACATGTCGAAACAAGGTACACTCATTTTTTATAAGAAACTAAGGTCAGGTGCTGGTAGGCAGTTTCTTAAATTTTTGGGCCATTTTGCTACCAAAAGTTTCTTACGTGTTTCTTATATTTTTAGTGCCGAAAGTGTAGAGTTAATTTTGTTTTGTCTAAAGGGCTCCCAAATTACTTAGTAAGATCTCAAAACATGTAAATAACATGATTCGCAATCAAAATAATGTCCAAACAGTTGCTATAACTGTACAATGTCAAAACATTTTTGTGTGTGACAGGAAAATTAAAACTGTAAATTACAAAAGTTTCTTAGCTGTTTCAATTCAGGTAGGGTTGTTTCTTAGCTTTCGGAAAATTGAGCCTACCGTAAAAAAATGAGTGTATTTTCAAGCCTTTCTAATGTTCAGGCATCACTTAAGTACCTTCCAAGTAATATGATACAGGAAAAATTGAAAAGAAAGAAATAATATGTCAAAGATTTCCTTTATCAAAATAGATAGTTTTATAGTTTTATTTTCCCAGTACTGGAGTTTCTCAATTTTTTGGCGATCTGAGAGTTGAGTTTCTTATGGCTAGTTTCTTATGGAAAGAGAGGCAGAGGTCGCCCAAGGATGAGTTGGTATGACAACATCAAGGAGTGGACTGGGATGCGGTATGAGAGGGCAACAAGAACTGCAATGGACCGAGACAAATGGAGAGCTACTGTGTCATCCAACGTCGAAAGATTTGGAACATAAAGAAGAAGAAGAAGTTTCTTATAAAAAGATGTGTAGTAAACGACACTGCTAGGACGAACCTACGAGGAGAGAAATGACACGACTGCCCCATGACCATTACATTAGACAAAACGAGGACAGTACAAGAAGAAAGCAATGAGGGAACAAAAACATAAACAAACAACATGCAAACAATAAGTTAAGGTTACTGTGCCCCTTGTGGACGATGAAAAATGTTGTCCGATCAATTTTTGGATTCTTAGATACTTGGATAGCACACACATCTACCTACAGTCTCTGACAATTTCAAGGAATTTTCCTTTATTTTTCGGTAAATTATAAGCAATTTCAAGCAACGTCTTCCCAGTTAGGAAAATGCTGTTTACACGAGGAGGAAAATTTGATAATTAAAGGTTAATGGTTTCAATTGCCCTTGATCTCCTGTTGAAGAGACTTCGCGGTAGCAGGAAATAGTGTTCCATGTCATCAGTACCATCATTTTTCAGGCAAAAGGGGCGCTCGAAAGTATCCCTTTGTGCGTGATCCAAAACCCTTGAGACCATTGGCTGTCATATTAGGGATACATTCTTGAAATGGCGAATCTTCAACTCCTATTTATTCTACTTTTTCACCCGCATTCGATGGGATGGGCCTGACGAGATTTAACACCCCTTTGAGGATTTTAAAGGTCTTCGTGTCGTACAAAAAATTTAAAATTGTGCTGAGTTGCAGAATAGTTCTGAGAATTCAAGCAGCACAAAATTCCAATATTCCTTGTAATTCCATGGATTTCTGTTTTCCATCAAAATGTCCCTCTCAGAAATTTTAGGTAAATTTAATCACTTTTGCAGTAAACATGGCTCCTTTACACGACGCAATTTTCAACTGTTCAACGGTAGTCCTAGAATCTGCGAATATTAGTGATTTTTCAACCGTCAACTTTTTTATTGAGCCACGCTAAAGGTTTTTATTCAGACGCTTGAAAAGCTACAGCTTTTCTTTTTTCTCTTTAATGTTTACGTTTGCAAGAAAGTACGGGGTGAGTCAGAAAAAAGAATCCCCGTTTGAAAGGTCACGGCTCCCAGGATATCAAGACAATGATATCGGCAAATATATAGTATTATGGTAGAAATATTCAAATCTTCTATAAAATTTACCTGACTGAAGTAGGCTACTCCATTCTGAAATTATGAGGGATTTTCTCCAGAAAGCCTCTTCAAAAAACCTTCAAAACGTGCCCAAAATCATGAATAGATTTCCCTAACATTTCTGCCTTACAATGCCTTACAGCAATGACGTGTGAACGCTTTAGCACGTGCTATCCTCTTGGGAAGATGAACAAGTCCTCCCCCTGGTATCGATGACCTATTCAAGGGGATTCCATTCTCTAAAGAGGAAAAAATACATGAATTTATATGAGCGCATTGTTTTGATTAGTTTTTGCAGGTTATTTGAAGGGGCTTTTTGCAGAAAATCACCCATATCCATGGAAGGAATGGCCGATTAAGGCCGGGTAAATTACTGAACCTAATTGAACATATTGGCAATAAAACAAGACATTTTTCAATATTATTACTTTGATATTCATGGAGCAGTGGCCTTCCAAGCGGGGATCCTTTTTTCTGACTCACCCGGTATAAATTTCGAATAAATTCTTTTTCCACAGTTGAGACAACATTCAGTCTTCCTAAGCCCATTCCCACGATGGTGAATTCCACAGCAATATCCGCCCAACTTCCATCAACTCCTTTTCTACCTCCGAGAGACAACTGGACATATGTCGCAACACACGAAGTCCTTTATTTCAATGTTGGTGATGAAAGCAGGGTGTTCAAAATAGCAGTGGCAGGAAGCCTTCCTAAAACAGTGATTGCAACTGGATTAAAGAAATATACAGACTACACATTCTATGCTCTATACTATGGTTATCTTAATGGTACAGAGCGTCATCATATCATAACCAGAGGGATTACTATGAAGACTGATGAAGATGGTAGGTACGGGTGGGCCAAATAAAAACTAGCCCCAAGGTAAAAAAATCTGACAAACGTTCTGACACAAGATTATTCTGAAATTTTCATGGCAACCACGTAAAGTATACCTGTTGAATGAAAAGAAATTATCAGGTTTGGAAAACAGATGGCCGAGGTGACCACTGCTTACAAAAACACCAATCATCGATAGCAAGCCACCAACGCATTTCTTCATTTATTGAATGATTTTGTGCAAATGACATTTTAACCAATTTCTAGTGGCAACGAGATATATTTTTGAATTGATCTTCGTAATTTAATGAATTTAATTTGATTTTAGTAGGACGTAGGCCCCTAAAAATTGAAATTTTCCTAATTTTGGCATCTCTGATCAGTATTTTTCAGTCTCGAATTCTTAAGGAGAATATTGCAATTTAGTGATTATTTTACAAAAAAGATGCTAATAGAGGTTGAAAAGATACATGTACAGTGTACCATTGGAAAATTTTTTGTTTTGGGCACCTTCTTCTGTCAAGTTGTGCTTTCGATGATCAATGATTTTGGTACAGCGGGCTTTGCGACTCCAACTATAGCTAATAATGGACTGATTTTGACCCAGTAGTTTTATTTCATGCTGTAATTAATGTTACTTTAAGAGAAGGAACTTTCCCGAGTTGGAAAAATCGCAAACTTTTTGTAATTAACTTTAGCGAATCGGCAAAAATAGGAAATTTCGCATCAATATGCTTTCGCGTTTGCGATGCATCATTTCCTGGAAATGTAAATGCTCGAATTTCATATCTTAGAATACTTTGCGGGAATACAATTTTACGAATTATATATTTTAGGAAATTTCGCGAGAATGAACCTATCGCGAATTTCACGCGAATTTCACCTTTTCGGAAATTTTGCAGAATAAACTTTCACGAATTTCGGCGAAACATGCGAAAAGCGCGAAAATTCCTTCCCGCCAAAGTTTATAAAATGCCATGAAAATCTTGCATTTAGAAACTCTTTCAGAACTTTAATAACGTAGGGGTTACTTTTTTGGCCCACCCGTTTGATTTGATGAATTCGAAGGCCAGCCCGGGGTTCATTGAAATTATTTCATAGAACAAGCCTTCCTTTCCTTTGATGCAAAAAATGTAAACACAACCAAAAAATGATCAAACTCTGCGGCTCTAATTGTTCTTGCTATTGTTCTATTATGTAGAATTTCGTTTGGCCTGTGTCTAAGATTCAATGCCTACGCACGGGGGTAACTTCCCTACTTTCATATGTAGAACAATTGGTACGTGCCGCCCATTAGGATTTTTTTTTAACTTAGAAAGTCCCTAAATACGAGTCTCAAAATGTAATTGTTCCACTAGAAATGGGTAGCTTTTTTAATTGTATTAAAAAATTTTTGAGATATTCATTTTATCGTTGGATTTTCTACGTCTTAGTCCTGAAAAGTGGTTTGTGGTAACAGTATCTTCCATCATTGTACCTTTAAAGTGAAATGAAACTTTATCTCTGGGAAGTTCAACATGCTTTCCCCCCTAAAATATTTTTAAGATGGGAAAGAAAATGGACCGAAAATTCTTAAATATGGGTCTTCCCCTAAAAGGTTGGGCGGCACGACCCTGTCATCCCAAGACTCGAGTGGTTACCCCCCCCCCCCCAGATGCCTATGCTCTATTGTGCAAGGTCTCTGACTTGTCAGTTTAATGTTCCTCTTTGAATTTTAGTTCCAGACACAGCACCACCGAATATCGTAGCAGCCAAGCAAACTTCTACCGAAGTCAAGGTATCATGGAGGACGTATCCCGATATTACACTTTGGAATGGTATAGGCATTGGTTGGGAGGTAATTTATACTGCCAAGGATGCCTCTCCTAAGAACTGGACCTCTGCTATCATAAATGGAGCAGGAAACAGACAATTCCGGGCCCAGAATTTGAGAGAATATACGTTTTATGAATTCAAAGTGGCAGGAAGAACGAGTAAAGGTAGTGGTGTTTTTAGTTCAGTGGTTGAAGAGAGAACAAAAGAGGATGGTATGTGACATCTGATTTCTGATCGTGTTTGACCGCATTTTACCAAAACCTACGATATAGCACCCTACTGGATAGGTCAAACTATGTATCCACTAATTGAAGAATGTTATACTTTTCTACCTAGCATCCGAAGGTAGTTGTAGGACGCTGAGAAGCAGCGCTTATCAAAGTAGCGTCCTGGTCCTTCCTCTCGATGTGACCACACCTTGTGATTCCTCTAGCCTGGAATTACAGAGAGTTGGCGATCATCCTCACTCTACGTAGCAGGTTCGATAGGGCGGGGGCTCGAATCACCAAAACCTTCAGATTGGTAGTCAATCGTGCTACCACTGTTCCATGCCCAATATGATCGAAGAACCATACTGCAGAAAGAACATCCATCATTTCATTGAGCCTTTACATAAATTTTCAAATTTACGACTTCACAAAATAAAGAAACTGTTGAAATGTAATTATGCTCTCTTATCGATGCTGAGCATTGAAAAATTCAAAAACTACATGATAGTGAACAACCTGTCTTCCTCCTTTTTTCGACAAATTGGGAAATGGTTTTTTTTTGTCAAATCTTGATTTCAGAAGGAAATAGTGCGTCTAGAATTGTGAGAAAAATCTCAAAGCTCAAGCTAAAACCTCAGTAAGAAGGTGAAATTAAATTTGCAACAACTGGCTGCATTGGTTTCCTTGTTCGGTTTTTTAAATAGTGGATACATTTTTCTGACCTACCCAGTCGATTTTTGCAGATAACGTTCATTTTCTTGCTAATCATTGGTTCAGTGTTTTGCAGGATTATTTGTTTTTTATTTTATTTTTTTATATATATCCACTAAAAGATTACAATATATAAGTTACTTACACTACCTACAAATTACTACACAATACTACAGGAACGATACCCCGAGGAGCAAAAGGCTGTGACTACCCCGAGGCCATTTGGACATGGAGCTAAAGCTACTATGGTCTGTCTCAAATTAGTTGCCGTGAGAAATATCTGCGATCAGGTTGACTTTTGTTTGGAGTGCAGGATTTTTTTTCTGTTTGTTAGAATGCAGTGCTTCGGCTGAGAAAATCATTGTTTTGCAATGCAGATAATTGAAAATAGAATGAAACTTCAACCACTTGTCCGCATTCTTGGTCAGGACTAATGAAAAATGAGTTTTTGGGAACTTCTCCATTTGGCATGCATTCTAAATCATAGATTAATTGTCAAAGTTAAAGGCATTGAGTCATGATAAATAGACCTGCTTTTGCAGTGTATCGTGTGACCCATGTCAGAAAGATCAAACAAACTAATCACTCCCAACAGACTAAGAGGACATGCTATTGCACAATGCGTTTCATGTGATCAGTTTCATTTCACATGAACATTAGCCAATGAGACGCGCCATCCAGAACCACGAGTCAGCAAGTTCTGGCAGATAGGGTATACCTTGCGGTATTATGCTGATTCAACTCCTTGAAGTTAAGCATCAGTCAGCCACTGGTATTCAATTTTTTTTAATTGGTTGGTTGGTTTTTAAATACGATTTTTTAAACAGTAGACATATTTTTAGCGATAAAATGCAACTATAATATAACTTTTTTCCTAAGGACGCACTCCAATTAGTATTAGCGGCTAGTTATTCAGTAATTTAATCCATGACTTTTTAATCTTACAGTGCCAAGTTCTGCACCTATCAATATCATTGCTCAGAATACAAGCTCATCAAGCATATCAGTGACATGGGATGACATACTAAAAGAAGATCAGAATGGTATTATAACAGGATATAAAGTGTACCTTCGAAAACGTGGTGGCTCCTGGACTGTTTCAACTGTCCCAACTAAGTCTTATGTAAAATCAAGCCTCGATCTTTGGGCATTTTACGAAATCAAAGTATCGGGGAAGACTTCAATCGGTGAAGGAGTGAAGAGTGCTGTGGTTGAAGTTAGAACAGATGAAGATCGTAAGTAATTTTGTATTGGTTCAAGGGAAATTTTATTCCAAATATTATTCTAATAGTAACAACCGAAATTGTTGACATGACTTTTAAACACAATTATTAGCAATTTAGGATTTGCAAATTTCGTTCAGCAGGTTAGGCTTCCCACAGAGCCTCCCTTTCTTAAATTTCAAGTAGTTGTTGCTAACCTTACCTAACATTATGTAAATCATATAGACAGGCAATGGTCAATTGCGTTAAAGACTGTTTTGGACGATTTACCATGATCCTCTGCGTCCCAGCGTAAATCATCCAATCATATCAATTGAAATTCTTTGGGGTGCATTGCCAACAAGTTTCTCTTTGTCCCTGCATGTCGAGTCTTTAGAATATTTGATCAACTTCTTTTGAATGTATTCAGTGTCTTCGAGAGTTACCATTTTAAGAACTTCGCTCATAGCCCAAGAGACAGAAGACTAAGCAATTTACGAAGAATCCTACCGGGTGAGTCAGAAAAAAAAGGATCCCCGCTTGGAAGGCCACTGCTCCGTGAATATCAAAGCAATAATATTGAAAAATGTTTTGTTTTATTGCCAATATGTTCAATTAGGTTCAGTAATTTACCCGGCCTTAATCGGTCATTCCTTCCCGTGGATATGGGTGATTTTCTGCAGAAAGCCCCTTTCAAGAAACCTGCAAAAACGAATGAAAATAGTGAGGACATTTTCCTTCCTAAAATAGATGACACTCACATAAATTCATGTATTTTGTCCTCTTGGGAGAATGGAATCCCCCTGAATAGGTCATCGATACCAGGGGGGGGACTTGTTCATCCTCCCAAGAGGATAGCACGTGCTAAAGCGTTCACAAGTCATTGCTGTAAGGCAATGTAAGGCAGAAATGTTAGGGAAATCTGTTCATGATTTTGGGCACGTTTTGAAGGTTTTTTGAAGAGGCTTTCTGGAGAAAATCCCTCTTAATTTCCGAATGGAATAGCCGATTTCAGTCAGGTAAATTTGATAGTAGATTTGAACATTTCTACCATAAAACTTTATATTTGCCGATATCATTGTCTTGATATCCAGGGAGCCGTGACCTTTCAAACGGGGATTCCTTTTTCTGACTCACCCGGTAGAATGTAAGGTACCTTTTTACTTCTTAGATAAGAAGTTTGAATCGTGTGTCCAAATCTGGTAAATTTGGTGACCGAAAACAAAAACATGACCCCCGTTCTCAGTAGAAACATTGCTACCTGTAGCAAGAGGTTCATTCAGATCTCAACACTTTTCAGCGAATTAATCAACGATAACTTTGCTCGAATTGACTTGAGTGGTTCAGTTTATACGCTGGCAAATTTTACTCGCCTCTTGGCCTCATTTCTCGTTATTTTCATTCATCGTTAGCTGATTTTTGTGTGTAGCAGTTTCAAAATGAAGTGTGAGCATACAAGGGTTTTCATTTTTGCGACTTTGCAAATCAAAGTTTGCTGTTTTCAACCGTTCTTATTCAAATGGAAGGAAAGTCAGCTAAGAATGAATGAACATAACGAGAAGCAAAGCAAAAAGACCAATATCACTTGCCTGTGTGTAACCTGAACCATTGCTAACTCACTATACGCAAAGTAGCTGATAACAAACTCGCTGAAAAGTGTTGAGATGTCGCAACAACTTCTTGCCACAGTGTATCCACTAAGAACGGGGATCTCCGGGGGAGGGGGGTACTTCACTATAAATTTATACAGGGGTGTGCGCCGCCAGGATTTCTGCTATGACCCAATCCCAGAATTTTGGTCAGATATTGATACCCAATCCCAGAATTTTGAAGCAGTAACAAGGAACAATTCAACGTTAAATAACATCCAGTTTCAACGGATTTCCTTTCAATTATGGTCACAAGCAGAACAAATTTGTTCTGAATCAATGGGGGACATTCAACACCCATTACCAGAATTTTTAGTACAACAGTTAACCCCAATCCCAGAAAGTTCCAAGTGAAAGTATACCCCAATCACAGAAAATTTCCAGTAAAAGTATACCCCATTCCCATAATTTTCCGGCCAAAAACTACCCAAAACTGGTGCACATCCCCGTCTGACCCGATAGTGAAATACCCCCCCCCCCCAGGCGGGGATCGTGCTTTCTTTTTCCTTCCTAAACTTTACCAGATTTGAACGCTCGATCCAAACCTCTTTTCTGGTAAGTAAAAAGGTCTATCCTAGAATTTAGCTAAAAATTCAATAATCAATAAGTCTACGAAATCGTCGGTGCAGTGTCCGATTTATAGTGGCCCATCAGAAGTGGATAGTTTTATTGGGGCACCCAGCAGCGCAATAATCTATTGTCATCAATTATACCGGGTGAGCCAGAAAAAAGTTCCCACTTTCTAAAATTTGTAGCACCACAAGGACTTTGTGGATTTGAATGATTCGAAATTTAGTTGAAAGCCAAAAGATCGAAGTATTTTTGTGATTTTTCTCGTCTTCTTACGAGCACTGCAAATATAGGTAAATTCAACTTTACAAAAATTTCACGGCTGTAAAATGACAGAAAAAGGCCTAAAACACTTGATCAAATCGTTAGGACTCTCCTCACACAGAACAATAAGCACATGCGTTTCACCTCTCTCAAGAGTTACAAGAAATAGATTCTCAAACAGATACTAAAGATTTTCAATCCCATGGCAATAGATGTGCAGACAATATCTCTCACCCATGAGAAATTGCATGTTCTCTGTTGTTCTGAGCGAGGAGTCCTTTATGATTTGATCAAGCATTTTAGGCCTTTTTCAGTCATTTTGCAACCATCAAGTTTTTGTAAGCTTCAATTTACCAATTTTTCCAATGCTGGTAGGAACGTGAGAAAAATCACAAAATACTTCGATCTTTTGGCTGTCAAGCAAATATTGATTCATTCCAATCCATTTAGTACTCTTGATGCTATGAATTTTCAAAAGTGGGAACTTTTGTCTGGTTCACCCGGTATTCTTCTGTTTCTCATTTCAGTACCAGGAGCCCCACCTACATCTGTAACAGCAAATGCCAAACAACCTAAGTCCATTAATGTCACATGGTCTGAAATAAACCCAAGCAAAACATATGGAGTCATCGTATCATATAAAGTGAAATACCGGAGAAATGATGGCCAAGATTTACTGAAAGAAATAATCGTTTATCAGAAATCAGCCTTGTTAGAAAATCTAGATGCATACATTGATTATGATATTCAAGTCGCTGGGATGACGATCAAAGGTGTCGGTGCTTTCTCATCTAAACTCACACACAGAACGTTACCAGGAGGTAAGATAGCTTGATTATTTTAGCCTGTCGGCAGGCATGCAGAACAGGCATGTACTTTATAATGTATATCGTTATTTTACATTCGATTTTGATTAGTTGATGTGTATATATTGAATGTATATATTGTTTGCTATTTTGTAGATAATCGAGTTCAAATAGAATTACACACAAACGCACGACCAAGGTTGTTTCGACCAAGGTCTGAAGAGAATTCGTGATTCTTTTTAGCATTCGATTGTATTGGTAATCAGTTAATTAAGTTTTTGTTACTGTTCCTTATATTTTTATTTAAATAGCTGTAAGTTTGATGTTTATTTCAATGCTCCTTGCGACATCGTAATTGTAGTTCGTCCATGTATTTTATGAGAATTTATACAAAATTATACAAAAATTTATAACAGGATCGAGACAATAAGAAACATTACATGTAATCTGTCTTATTTTCTCAATCCTGTTATAATTCACTCTGCCTACATGGCATTGAGCACTGTTTTAACCAGCAAAGACACATTCATAACAAAAATATGAACTTTGATGCTCTCCTTTTCAGCGCCCTCCGCTCCGCCAACCAGCCTCACTGGAAGTTTCACAAGTTCCACATCAATACGTGTATTTTGGACATCAGTACCTGTCCCAGATCGCAATGGTATCATTACAGGTTACAACGTAAAATACAAGAAAAAAATTGGTGCTGTGGAATGGAAAAATGTCACCGTTGGAGCTGCAAATGTTTCTCTACATGTCAAAAGCTTGGATTTCTACACTGTGTATCAATTCAAAGTGGCAGCTCTGAATAATATTGGTTTTGGTCCGTACAGTAATATTACAGAGATTCGGACAGATGCGGATGGTATGTTATTGGATTCTTTTTGTCCAATATTTCAACTTATTTTCTAATTCATTGCATTCAACCGAAAATAACTTTATTTATTAACTAAACTACAATACACATATAGTAGTGAGGTCAGTCTAGCAAGATTGTATATAGGTGTGCCAAATAGAGCAAACACGGAAAGCACATTATTCCTATCGCTCGTACGTTCATTTGATACATGTAACCTGACTCTCTGAAAACAGGGAGGGGATGGGTGGGAGGGATCCTATCTTTCACAAAAGTACTTGCTATCGACCTGTGATTCTCCACGCCTTGAAGAGCTTTTTATATTTGCCTACTAAGCACGCCTCCACGGAGATCGTGCAACAGTATTCCCTTAAGAAACTTAACAATGCTACTACAAAATAGTTTCCTATTGTACTGTTAATAAATTCATTTATTTTCTAATTCATTGCATTCAACCGAAAATAACTTTATTTATTAACTAAACTACAATACACATATAGTAGTGAGGTCAGTCTAGCAAGATTGTAATTTGTCAAGAGGGGGCACTTTTTTCTGAGCATATAAGCAATGGCAATGGCGAAAGCTAAAGTAATTACCTACACAACCTGGTTATCAAAATCATGAAAATATGGTATATCTACTATTTGTTTATTTCAAACACAACATATCTCAATCGATGATTGTATACACTAAAGTCCAAGTGAAACTGAAAGCAGTTCAGGTAAACTGTCCTTTACATAACCATGCTTTGCAAGTTCAGACTTCCAACGTCCATGTTTTTGAACAGTGTGTCTTTAATCCCATCATTCGCCGCTGCTGACGCGCCTCCGGAGCGCAAACGATGTAATCCGAATTTGGTTTAGATCCAATCCTATTTCTCCAAGTAATTTTATGACGGCCTCTCCCTGGCTGTTGCATAGGATACCGGTTGATTGTTCGTAACGATTGTGCGTCTTAAGGTAAGATACTGAACGAAAGAAGTAGTCTTCAGATTCATCGCAAATTCCTGCCATAACAAAATATCGCTGCAATGTTTCAACTGGGCAAAGAGCAGTATTTGTCTTTGCAATGAAGGAATAATTGCCATCTTGGTAAATGTCAGTCTTGCTTTTTTCAATGAAATTCGCCATTTCACTAAATCTGAAGAAACCGGCAAAAGTCAATAAAACTATAACAAAGTTACGCAACTGCAATAGATTAGCTGAAGTACCACCAATATGATCCATATAAGATTTAAGTGCAATGATGATATGGGCTCTTTCTTTTCAGTAGCTTTCTTGAGCATGTTCTTACAAAGGTCTGCATTGGTTGGTTCGTCAAGACAGGCCATCTTGTGGAAATGCTTGATGGCATAAAATGCACTTTCGATTACACTAAGTGACTCCTTCCACTGGAGCAGCTTGGTCAGAAATAATGCAACGTGAATTGGCCTTGCAGGAAAGCGTGATATCTCAGGAAATAATTTGTTTTTTGTTTTGTTTTTGGACCAATTTAACCATTTGTTAAAGCCAGATTTATATCTATCTTGAGTGTTCTTAGACATTGATTGATTTTGACAACAAAAAAAAAAAAAGTAGGAATGTTCATTGCTAAATTTTTCAGTTGTTCATCTTGAATTTGATCTTTGAATGCTTTTTCAATTGATGCTAGAGGTGAAGAAGGACAATTCATTACGGTGAAAAGCCTGTGTGGTTCTGCTGCCATACAAGAGGCAGACTTATCAACTTTGCTTATTACGAGTACAAGAAACAATTAGCCATGCATGTCTTTCTGCCCTCTAAGGCGCAGCAGAGGTGTTCTAGCCTCTAAGGCACTAGTTATTTCAAACATGACGAATAATTAAGAGTATTATTAGCCTCCAAGGCATATTACTCGCCTCCAAGGCATATTACTCTCCTCCAAGGCACTTAGAGTTACTCTACATAGCTATCAACTGACCTCCAAGGTTCAGCAGAACACAATTAACATGATAAAGATGACTCATGATTCAATTTTAAGTACACTATGATTCCTTCTTTGATACAAGTCAAACCAGTGACAGAAAATGGGCAAGCGCCAGGTATTATAACATCTCTCTTTTGCTTATTACGAGTACAAGAAACCATTAGCCATATGCATATTTTGCTGGCCTCTAAGGCGCAGCAGAAATGTTCTTGCCTCTGAGGCACTAGTTATTTCAAGCATGACGAATAGTTAAGCATATTACTAGCCTTTTCTTTTCTTTTGAGGGGACCATAATGGAAATAAGGTCAATATGACCTTTTAATGCTATCCTTGCCACTACAATTAGGGGTGTTTTTACCGGTATTTATCTAATGATTTGTCATTCTATTTGATCTATTTTTAGCTTTCAAAACATATAAATTTTATTCATTTCTTGTAAACCTTTTATTTGTCATGTGGCAAATGTGTACATATATATACATACAGACATACATACAGACATAGCCTCCAAGGTAAATTACTCGCCTCCAAGGCACTTAGAGATACTCTAGATAGCTATCACTGACCTCCAAGGTTCAGCAGAACACAATTAACATGATAAAGATGACTTATGATTCGATTTTAAGTGCAATGACATGATTCCTCCTTTCATACAAGTCAAACCAATGACAGAAAATGGGCAAGAGCCAGGTATTATAACATGATCCATATCTCTAAATATCATGTAATCCTTAACAAAGTAACGAAAATTGTTATTTTTTGCACATAGCATTGGCCAGTAGACAGCTGATTCCCAGAAAGGTATGACCAAGGTACCACGTACCCTCCTTTCAGTAATATATCTAACAACCGGCGGAATATCCTCGACAGGAGGTACCAGTCAGTTATTTCCGCATTCCCAGTTTTTCAAAAATGCAACGACTGCCTCGGATTCTGGGCAGATTAAACCGTGAAAGTTCCCTGTTTTGAGAGTTTTCAAATCTGTCCATGGTAAATGGACCCCATTTTGAGTTTGGAAAGGCGAAAAAGATGGGCGTTATCTACCAATCTCCAACATCTGTACTTAGAAAATTTGTCAGTATCAGCATTCATCATTCTAGGAATCCAAGAGATCTGTAGCAATATGTCAAATTTCTCTACAAATTGAACTAATTTCTAAAGCAATGGAATGCAGTTCATGGATTTTGCTCCAAACGTGGACTGTTCTCAATGCTGTGTAATTATCAACTTTCCACACAACTCTTCTCGATTTAATAATGGGGGGGGGGCGTTTAGGCAAAAAAGTACAGTAGTCAATTCACGCCAAGAAGAACTTTTCATCGCTTCTTCAAAAGAAAACCCCCTATAGGCTTTAAAACAATTATCGAGCATCGCTCCAACCCCTGTAGCGCTAGCGTCAGAAGATATAATAACCGATGTCAGATTCGAGTCATGTATGTTGAAATTTAAAGATTTGATATTATTTTGCCCAAAAATAATTTCTAAGTGAGCACCAGCGAAATTAAGTATGTTTAAAACAGCATCCTAAGCAGATCAGCCCTCAATTACAGGATATAAGTATCTTGATTTGATGCTTATGATGTTTCCTAAGACATATTTTGTTGACGATAATTTACCAGCGAATCGGGCTAACTTTCTTGTAGTTGTATAGGGTTTTTGCAAAAGTGTATAGTTTGATTCAATATTCAATCAATTCGATTTTGTGGTATGAATAAAATATTAGTATTAAAATCCATGGTAACCCCAATCCATGTTAATAATTTTGTTGATTCCTAAACAGATTTTTCATAAAACCCGCCTTCGCAGTGCAGTTGAGCCTTAGGTTTGGAGTCAGCAATGGCTATACGATGATCAAGATAAACACAAATTTTAATTCCTTGAGAACGCCAATTTTTGTTTGATTGATTGTTTGTTTGTCTGTTTGTTTGTTTTTTACTCCATCAAAATGTCCAGGAAAAAACCGAGAAAGGTTTGATGATCTGGAAAAATATCCATGTAATGATAACCTTGTTTCAAGTCAAACTTAAAAACAAAATGGTTCGATTGTAAATAGTTCTCAAAGGAACGCCAATCATCAAAACGAATGTTCTCAAAAATTAAATGTTTGTTTACATGTCATAAATCAATCATCAATCTCAATTTTCCTGAAGAATTCGCAACAACCGATAGGGGACTCACAACATGTGGGGTAAAACTGACTTCCACCACTGAGCCACGCCTTAACAGTTCTAAAATGCTTTCAGAAACAAAATCTTGATACAAATAAGAAGATTTGTTATTTCTAAATAAAGCCTGCTTCGGTGTATTTATAAGAGGTATTTTGTAAACAAATTTAATCAATTCAAAAACACTCTCTGGTGCCTTGATATATTCTCAAACGGCCACATTTTTTGCCAAATTTCCTTTCACACATGTTTCATTGGACATATCCAAATAAAAATCAAGACAAAAATCTTTTTCAAAACGAAAATCGAATTCATTGATAAATAAACCATTAAAATACTCATCTTGGTTTTTGCTAGGATTGAAGTCTCCAAAAAGTTACTGATGACTGTCCGCAAGCCAGGCAAATGTCGGTTTGCTAAAAAACGTTTCTTTCAATCGTCGTCTGACGTGGTCTTACTCGTGCATCAGCTCACGTTTTAAACTCTTGCTGTCGAACTACGACCATTGACTCTGGTACGACTGCTTGAGGGGCAATGCCTCGCTGTTATATCCAAGGTGTCCTACCACTTTGCGAATGTGTTTCCCTGGTTTCCATTTCATCTTCTAGCGTTTGTCTTGTCCCACTCTCAGATTTTCCTTCGGTCGCAGACATAACGCCAACAGCACACCTATCTTTCACAAAAGTACTTGCTATCGACCTGTGATTCTCCACGCCTTGAAGAGCTTTTTATATTTGCCTACTAAGCACGCCTCCACGGAGATCGTGCAACAGTATTCCCTTAAGAAACTTAACAATGCTACTACAAAATAGTTTCCTATTGTACTGTTAATAAATTCATTTATTTTCCCACCATGATATCTGGGGCGGGGATATCTTTGGGCCTTACATGGACGTGCCATTTCATGGGGTACTTTTTCCAACAGTTGCGTAATAGTATGTATAATTTTCGAACACTTCACGGAATTATGGGTATCATTTTTAGATGATTTACGGAAATATAGGTCCTGTCGTGGATAAAGATTTACACATATATGAGAATTACCTGAAATGTTTTGTGTGCAGCATTATGGCCCAGATTTCGATTAAAGTTGTGGAAGTATGACCCTTACATTCTTCAAAATTTGCAGGATTATGAGTACCAATATTTCCGGGAAAATGGCATATCACCATAAGATGAAGGCCTAGGTACTTGCCCAAGTATCTAATACCATGTTCTTCTACCTCAAGGCTACGTTTTTTTTGTCTATGCTATGAAGAAACTTGGGGAAAATGCAAAAGAGAGCGATTTCTTCTAAATAGCCTCATAAGCATAAAGCCTAAAGTTTGCGTAGCTCTGTAATGTGTGGAACTGTGTAAAGTTTGTGTAATGTTTGAACTCTCATGCAGCCAGACGAGCAAAAAAACAGCATCAGCCATTTTGTTATTCATATCATCAACTCAAGTGACAAGGATACGCAAGATAAGTAGATAACAATCTACGAAAAACAAAACGAAATAAATTACATATCTGGCCTAAATGCAGTCACACATAAATCGAAATGAGGAAGCTTATGTTATCAAATAATTCATACCAGTCTGGCCTTGCTACTGCTCGAAGTCGCATTCATGATGGCTTTTCAACTTCACTTTCTTGGCTTTATCCATCGTCCCGCCCCTTCTTGCACCCTTCTTGCTGCTCTGTTTTTAGTCACGCCTTTTCGCGCCAGAGTTTTTATACTTGTAACAGCAAAGCAATGCTTTCACAGCAGTTACAGCTTGAAATTTTAAGATTAACGAAGGCTAGCTATTCATAGCCTCCATTCTGTGGTTTTATATCTTGTCTTTCTTTAAACTTGAATGATTCCACCTTATCTTTTTCAAGGACCCACAAGACCACCAATGAATTTAACTGGTCATTTCATCGATCACAGAAATATATCAATGAACTGGACACGCGTGCCGAAAGAATTCAGGCATGGAATAGTTACTGGGTATAAGTTATATTACAAAGATGGGACAATCAGTCATGCTCCCTGGAAGTATATTGTTATTCCGAACAGACAAAATGGCAGTGATGTTTTCAGTCAAAACGTTACAGGATTGAAGATTTTTACACCATATATATTCAAGGTTTTGGCCTTTACTTATAAAGCTGATGGAGTGTTTAGTGAGAATGTTACAGTTTGGACGGATGAATTCAGTAAGTTTAAATGTCAGGAAGTAAGAGTATTACTATTATATTACTTCTTGAATGTTACTACTTTATTCTGTTCATTCTTTTATTGGCTTATTTGTTGCAGTACTATCAACGTTATTATTGCCTATTGAATACCTCCATTTTTAACAGCTCTTTATCCAACTGTATCTCTAAATAACGAACCTGCGATTTAATGATTTGCTCGGTATAAAGAACTAAATGGCTGTTTGCTTTATTTGACAAATTCTTTGTAATTTCTATCGTTGTAATGAACCCCCGATTTTACGAAACCTCTTCTGGTTCCCTTTAAGGTCGTTTTACTGGGGAGTCAACTGTGCATAATGTCAGTCATAATTGCGTTGGCATTCCAAGTCCTTCTAGGAAAAAGAATGAGCTTACCCTTAAACTTGCACACATGGATATAAAGCTAGCTGATGTGGTATTTTACCGTTGATTCGTTTTGAAAAATCTGCTATCTATGCATATCTTCTTTTGCCGTGGAAACATAAGATTTTTATCACAGCATTTTGCAAAATTTTAAAGATAAACATACGATTCTTGCATGCTCTTTTTTCAGTTTGAGATGAAACTTTCGAAGTCATTTGTATCTAATCATTAGTTTATTTGTTCATTTCTATAATTTATCCACCATTGTTCATTTGAGTCACTCAAACGTGATCGAAAATGCCGAATTAAAGGGGCTCCGTCGTCGAAATTTAAACAAAACGATAATTTTTCCAGTTTTTTTAAAGGTGATATCACACGGGATTTTCATATTTTTTTCAAAATGAAAGTTGCTGTTTGGACATTAATCATTGGACTTCACTAAGGAACAAACCAAACATTCATATCTTCTACGATTGCTCGGATATAAGTGGATTTTTAACGGTCAATTTTTGGTGGCTTGGGTGAAGCCACCAAACAAACTGCAGAAAACAATGGATGAACAATGGATAATTGGTGACACGTGCGAGTTTACGGATTTGTTTACTGTTTGACGACGGAGCCCCTTTAGTGTCCTCACCTGCAATGATCATATGAAATTTTTTTACTTAACGTTCAAAGGAAGTAGTACTAAGGGTTGAAATGAACACCTTATCCAAACACCGTGGCATGGACTTTCTTGAAATGATTAAAACTCATTTTTTCTCACATAAAGCTCCATATGAAGCCCCTAGAAATATAACTGGTCAAAATGCAAGTTCAACAGAGATCGTACTACATTGGAATAGCATGGAAGAGGTTGACGGAGATGCAAATGGAAAGGTAAACTCCTTCGGGGTCTTTCAGAGCTGGTTTTCTAATCAAGTGCTTATGGCTGCTGTCACGAAGTCCACGTTCGATTCTGGTCCATGATTTACTTGCCATTGAAAATTAAATCCAATACAATGGTTGGTATTAGAAATAAAATCTAAACGTCAGTAGCAAGTAAATCATGGACCAAAATCGATTATGGAATTCTCGTTCCCAGACAAGCCCTAGCCAATATTTTCCTGATTTCCGAGTCTAAAAGATGAGTGTTTTTACCAAACGAAATCTTCATATCTAAGTTAGCCTTTGACTGGCAGATTAACATTTTAGTTTTGAATATCGATCGATCGCGTACTTTTTATTCCACAACCCGCTAAATCTTTTCTAAAGGGATTGTTTGGTGAATAGACTTCTCTATGAACAAAAACAGAGAAAACTGCCAGAAGCAGCGTTGTTTCTTTGGCCTATCCATTGTTGAAGGCGCATGTCCTACATCTACAGTAAGAACCCGCAAGATAGAAACCACTTTAGAAGAAACCTCAGGCTGATTTTTTTTTAGAAATGGTGCCCTCGTATAGGAAACTTCTCAGCCTGATTTAGGTATACCTAGCATGTATGCTAAGGTTGAGTAAATTTCGAGCGAATGCTAGGTGACAAGAAAATACTTTTTGAAAGTATTTGCTCTGGGTTTTCTTTGAAGCTTTAAGTTGAAATAACTAAGGGTTTCTTAACCATGTGCTAAGAAACCTTTCAGCCTGTTTCAAGCTTAATGACCTTTTACTAGGAAACTAAACAGGCTGTTTTCAAAAAACTGGTTTCTATTTTGCGGGTTCTTACTGTATTTGCATGGGATATTTTTACTTTACAAATACAATCTTTTAACATTGCACAAACCTTTTAGTTCACCTGACATATCTTGCAATCTTTTTCCAAACTTTCTCAAGATTTTCACCAGAACTTGAGTATTGATTCTTTGCTATATGAAAACATATCATAAACGACTTATTTAATAGCCTGTTAACAGGCCTTATCTGGTAACACCGAAGGAGAAAAAAGAAAAAAGGGCCTGCAGAAATGGGCGTAATCTTCGAAAAATTACATATTCCTCATTTGAGGTATGCAGCTTTCTTTGCCATCTTTCCTTGACATTGAAATTGTGAAGTCACACCACAGGAAGCCCAGGCGGTTGATTGAACGAAAATAAGTTCAAAACTTCAAAATAGACAATGGTAATACCTTTGTGTCTTATCTGTTGCACTTCTCTACGGCTGCAGTGTGTTTCCTTTGTTGACTTCTGTACTGCGTAATTGTTCGAATACGAGAGTTCGATGTGAAGTAACACTACGCCTTCCTATATAAAATTACAAGGAGTGAAACTCTTCTTCAAGCCAAATTCAATGAACTGTTTTAACTTCGCTCGCACTACGCCATCCAATAATTTTGCAACGCCGTAATTTTATATAGGAAGGCGTAGTGTTACTTCACATCGAACCCTCGTATTCGAACAATTACGCAGTACAGAAGTCAACAAAGGAAACACACTGCAGCCGTAGAGAAGTGCAACAGATAAGACACAAAGGCATTACCATTGTCTATTTTGAAGTTTTGAACTTATTTTCGTTCAATCAACCGCCTGGGCTTTCTGTGGTCACACAAGCATATAACTGAGTAGTAAATCGCACAATTTGTCAATAAAACCATTTTCATCACTTATGGCATTGAAATTAGGGATAAAAACATTGAACCTTTGTACCTCAGATCAGGTATATGGAATTCAAAAATATATTGGTAAAAATTTGTTTACTTAAAGATAGATACTATAAAGAGGCAGATCAGGTATATGGAATTCAAAAATGTAGCCTACTGCTGCAGGCTCCCTTATTCCGTTTCTCGTCATCCTTGAAGCCTGCCCACAGACTACTTTTTCAATTAAAGGAGCTCTGTCACGCATGTGATTGGTTTAGAGAACAAAGCTCAGACAAAGGAAAGGAGCTAGAGCCCAGACTCTTTAAATTTTTTGCATGATAAAAATTCAGTTCAATTCGAAAGGATCTCTTTCCAATTCTTTTCTGCTAATTCTGCCATGCAAATCTTTAATCATCCTATACAATCTTCAGCCAATCATGAATGAGACAGGGTGCCCTCAAAAATGAGTCTGAAATGTCTGCCCTTGTTTTGATGTACAAAGACGAGACCTCCTCGCTTGAATCTATGCATTAATACGACCACTTGGATATGTAAATCTTGCAAATGAAGCTTTACTACCACTTTTATTGTATGGCAATAAAGATTTTCCTATTTCACTAAATAGACATATTCTTGAGCTAATGCTACAGTTTATCCATAAAACTGGTCGATTCGAGTCAATCTCTGTAGCCACTTACCCATCCCTTCATAAGCCACCCGATTTTGTCCCATAGTTAACTTAGTTTCTTTTCCTTTATTATCTTTATTTAATGGCCTCGGGGTAGACACAGCCTTTTGCTCCCTGTGGTTGATCGTCCTTGTAGAGTAATTTTGTAAATAATGTAGTTCGTAATCTGTATTGTAAATTTTATTTGGAATATATTATATAAAAAAAAATTTCTCCTTTGATTTTCAAGGTTCTTGGCTACATCGTGAGATACCGCGTGACTGATTGCCATGAAGATAGACCTGCTGGATGCGATGAAGGTCAAGTTTTCAATATAACAAAATACGATCCTTCGGGAAAGATAGAAATACCACAGCTAAGAAAATACACATCATATAGTATCAGCGTACAAGTATTCAATAGCAAAGGGAAAGGAGTGCTTTCAAAGACTGTTAACGTCACAACAGCTGAAGACAGTAAGTGCCATGATATATTCGTATCTTTCTTGACCGATACGAGTCTTATTTGGGCAAGCGGCAATGATATTGATGAAAATGTGTGCGAAAGCGCTTGACTGTTGTATAACAAAATTAGCTAATATTGAATGAAAACGAGCAACAAGGCTAAAAAGCAAATAAACTTCCCTGTGTATTAACTGTAACATTTGTATAACTCACTTGTAGTAAAGTTATTGATGATTTTGCTGTAAATCCGATCTGAAGTAGATCTGAAGTCTTCATGCCGCAGCAAACAATGTTTCTACTGACAATGGAGGTCATGCTTTTGTTTTTCTTGGCAAAATTTACCAGATTTAGACACTCGATCCAAACCTCTTTTACCGAGTGTTTTTACCGAATGGCAAATTTACCGAGCTCAAGAGGATGGGCAGCTTTTAATTTTCCATTAAAACATATAGAAGTGAGAGGGTTACCATTTCTCAACGAAATCAGCCCGAGGCTTCTTAAAAAAGTGGTTTCTATTTTGCGGGTTCGTACTGTAATTCTGATGATGGGATTCGAATTCACGCGGGTAGACGCCACTAGATTCATGTACTGAGCCTTGACCACTTGGCCACACCACCTTCAGGAAAAATTTAATTGCATTTAAATTTATAGCAAAATTCAATTATTCATTTCAGAGCCAGATGCACCACCCACAATTGTGGAGACCTGGCCTTCCAAACCAAACTCAATCAACGTCTTTTGGAGTCCGATTCCAGAGTCCTTGCGAAATGGCATAATCCTTGGCTACAGGATATTCTACAAGCCTCTTAATACCTCGCTTCATAAATACAACAGAGCCCCCCGGGCAGTGGACCCTTCGGCAGTTTATGGTGCAGAGCCTGGTGAGAAATGGAAGGAGGTTAATGCTACAACATACCATACGGATATTGCTGAGTTGAAGGATTACAGTTGGTACCAAATAAGAATTGGTGCATTCACTTCAGTTGGTCTTGGCACCATTTTTACTATTAATGGCACATGTAAACAGAGATGTAAGTTCTTATTTAAATTCTTTACATTCGGCTGTCTTATGTCCGGTGGGAAATAATTGATTTACTTTTTTTTATTCATTTAAGATATTGCGATACGTTTTACATTCTACTACTTACTTAAATTCTTTACATTCGGCGTTCTTACATCCAATGGGGAGTAATTGATTTATTTTTGTATTGATATAAGATATTACAATGCGTCATACATTCTACTATGCTTTCCTAATTACTATACAACACTACAGGGACGATGCGATGCGGAGCAAAAGGCAATGACAACCCCGTCGCCAGTACATAAAGCCGATCTCTAAAATGGTGATCCAAACCTTCTGACAGTGTTCTTTATCAGCCCCTAACTTCATCGCTCCTTCTTCTTGTTTTATCTGATATTTCAATTAATGTTTGCTTATTTTGATAACATTCCTTTTAGCACCTATTGAGGCTCCAAACCTTGAAATAACCGACATGTTTGACTTCTATCGCATATCATTAAAATGGAATGAAATCAGCAGATCAGGGGCAAGAGGCGAAGTTCTTGGATATCGAATTCAATACTGGTTGTCTGAATTAAACGATGTCCCTGCGGTGAAAGTAGTGGCCTATCATGTTGATGTTTTGGAACCAAACCGAAGTGTCATTCTGAATGGTCTCAAACCATTTGGACATTATGCAATTCGCATTTTGGCTTTCACCGAAGGAGGATATGGTGTTTGGTCATACCCGAAATATGGAGGTATGCAATATGAAATATTATTTCCTGGCCGTCTACAGTGTCAGAATGGACGTTAAACTATGGGTCCCATGCCTGGGTGCGGCATGCATAGTAGGCCTAAATTAGCTAGCGATCGCTAGAAATGTTTCCAGCTTTCTTAAATATATTGATGAAAAATATGGGTTGCTGATACACGCAGCCTTATTTCCAAGTGATTTGGGCTTGCCTGAGTCTTTCCTTTGGAAAGGAAAACGTCGATTCACGAAGCAGTGCAGTGAGAACGGCCAAAATGTAGATAAAGTGCTGTGTGTTTAATTTGCATAATATAGTGAGAGTTTGGAAAAGCAGTCCGTGTGGCCCTGGGGGAACCTAAACGTTAATTCTAACATCTCATAAAGTTTCGAATGATCTAAAGAAACTTGAAACATTACCCTAACTCTCCATAGGACCTCTTTACATTAAATTCACATGGTATGATATCGTTTCTGGTAAAGTTTCTCATATAAGGTGTTGTGGCGCAGTGGTGAGCAGCCAGAACTGTCAGGCGGAGTGGGTGTTCGATACCCGGTAGGACCCCACTACTTGAGCGTCATGACAAGGGGTCGCGGACTCGATTAGGTCTGCTCTATTTCTGCGATCCCAACGCTTCGCGCTGAAAAACGCAACTTCACCTTCACCTTCAGAAGTCCAGCTATGCTAGATCATGTTATGTATTCGTAGATGGTTAATGGTTAAGAAGGCATCAAAAAGTACTATTTAGACGTTTATTTAAAAGCACCCAGAAAGCCTAATTCAAATGCCTTGCTTTTTAAAAATGTCATTCTGCTGACAAGCATTAACAAATTACCCCTATGTTGTGCCTCTGCACAGATCAGGTAAGGGTGCTTTCCTTCTTTTGAGTAGCTTTAGCTGGTGGTGTGGGTCAGTCTAAAGAGTTCTTCAATGGCTTTTTGGAAATTAAAAGTGTGCCATGCTTTTCCATTTTATTTTTCAATAGATACTTGCAGATGTCCACAGAGAGTTTCGTCAGCACGGTTACCCTTACCTCCTCTGGTATATGGAGCAGGAGGAGGGCTTGAAATACTTCCTGCAATGTTGAGTGAGGCTGTGACATCTTGTTGTGGAAACTGCTCTGGAAGGCATGGACTAAGCCAAGTAGATTGGAACCGAGATTCAACAAATTCCAGTGCTCTCAAATATGATCAAAATGATTTGGTGACCGCGATGCTTGCTGGGACACACTTGGCTCTGCCACGATTCAAAGATACAATGGAAGTTGAAGGTGATGATAATGCACACGTGTACGGCTTTGTTCCGCTAATTTCTGCACGGAATTTGGCAATCTTCAGCAGAAGCCTCACTAAGAGAGAGCTTGGAAATGCAGCAGCACATCTCGTCCAAGAATCGATTTGGGAACAATATCCATTACTTTTGATATCAACTGTTCTTACAGTCCTAGCTGGCATATTCTTTTGGATTTTGGTGGGTATTTCTAACGCTATTATAATATCGATAAGAGACCTTTTAGTAGACTCGCCCCAAGTCTATTTCGCCAAAAAAATATTTAAAAGGGAAAAGGATGTAGTTTATTTCAGATAGACTTATTACAGTTGACGAAATAGACTTGGGGCAAGTCTAAGCTTTTAGCTATTTAAAAAAAATCTGAATTGAACGACATTTTTTTTGCATCTGTAGAGTTTTCGAATCGGCACAATGGTGATAGAAGCGCTAACGGCTTTCTATCGAACCTCTCATATAGAAATGTACAAGAATATCACTCGATCCAGGCTCTTTCGTAGAGTAGCTAAGTGGTCTATTATTCCATTATTATCATCCTGATGATTCTTTTGTGTCAGTCTCAAAAGCGTAGCACATTTCTCACATTATTTGTAGCTAAACCTTCGTGAGTCTGTTGGTTGAATATATATATGTTTTTTAAAAGAATATACAGGGTGTCCCAAAATAATTATCCCCGTTTGCCTGAAGATTGCGATAAAATGGCAATAGATTTTCACCAAAATTTTGCATGACGTTGCTCTTCAGATTTTCAATTAAAGTTCGCTACCATCCCCTTAAAAATCCGTTGAAAGACGATGGACCTATGACCTTCAGAAGACTAAATTTTCCTGGTGACTCAAACCAGCGGTCGGCCATTTTGTCTTAAGCCCTGGCAAAACGACTGGACTTTTGCACTGAACATTCACTGGACATTGCTAGCAATGTTCAGAGTCTGAACATCAAGAAAATTTAGGTTGTGGCAAAACGACTGAACATTGTCCAGTGAACATTTGCTGGGCAACAGAAATGCGCCAAGTTTTTTGGATCGAGAATTCAGTTTGAGAAGTTTTGGGCATACTCAACAGAGCACCAGGGAGCTAGAAATATTCTTTTGATTTTGTTTGTGGCTTTATTCACGTCGTTCTTTCTGCCATCAAAATTCTGACATTAAGAAAAAAGTTTCTTTACATAGGTCGTAAACAAAAGATTGTCAGCCATGGTTTTGACTATTCTTCCAAGATAAAAACGGAAGAAAAGCCATAGAGACGAATGGCAATGGCTAAAGATACTATGAATAAATGAGAATATTTGTAAAATAACATGAAAGAGTTGACAATGGAGGACAGTTTAGCTTGGAAAGAAAAGATGTGAATGAAATCGTCCACTGTTTCGTTGCAATGTGCGTGCGCAAACTGGACAAATGTCGAGTGAAGTGGCAAAACGACTGAACATTTTTCCACAACATCTTAAAACAAAAGAAATTTAATCTTGTCCACTGAACATTTTTGACTGCCTTCAAAATCAACTGAACAACGCTCAACATCGCTGAACACGACTGAACAAGACTGGACAAGGTGGCAAAACGACGCAACATTTTACGCTGAACATTTGTCCAGTGCATGTCCAGTGCAAATGTCCAGTCGTTTTGCCGGGGCTTTACTATTTTTGCGGCGATAAATAGCTTCATGGATGAAATGAAACAGCAGCCTCCAATGTCATAGCTCTCTTGAAAATTCCGACAATCATCAGAGAGTTAAACTATTTCTTACCTCATACAAACTATTTCTTACCTCTCTTGAAAGCTGCTTATCGCATCAAAATAGAAAACAAAATGACCGAACGCTGGTTTCAGTCATAAGGCAAATTTGGTCTTCTGAAGGTCATAGCTCCATCATTTTCCAACCGATTTTTACGGGGATGGCAGCAAACTTTATTTGAACATCTGAAGAACAACATCATATAGAAGTTTGGCGGGAATCTTTTGCCATTTTGTCACAATCTTTAGGCAAACAGGGGACAAATTTTTTTTGACACCCTGTATATATATATTTTCTGATCGCTAGATTCTTTAGAGATGACGTTGTGTGAATTTTTTTAAAGATGAACATCTGAAGAGATGTTTAGTTGGTTCAAAGAAATTCAGAAGCTGGATTTGAAAAATGTTGCGCTTGCTCCAAACCTTCCAAACTTTCTCCAAATTTTATTTTGTAAGCTCCAAGTATCTGATCCTTTCCTTGTCAATGCAAGTAGGAGTTGGGGGGGGGGTGAAGAAAGGACGGAGAGAAACCTAATTTCTTTCTTTAATTCACTTGTTCTCTGGGAGCTAAGGAACGCAATCAGATGGACATACTGTATGACATTCCTACAAGGAAAGATCGGTACAAGTACCATTTTCTTTGTGTTCAATCCTAATCCTTTAATATTCTTATTCGTAGGAATGTTCTAAAAACAGTCAGGACTTCTCCAGTTCTTATACAAGAGGCACAGGAAGTGGTATTTGGCTGGCCTATATCACCATGACAACTGTCGGGTATGTAATCATATTTAGCATCAAGTGCCTTTTTCTCTTTCCATCGTTTACTTCTGTTACTGCATCCGCCATTGAGTTTTGTTAGTCTTTCCTCCACACGGTAAATGAGTGGTGCTTGTTTACGAATGAATCTAATGCGTTACTTGGGAAAAATCTTATTTTGTTTCACCCTTCCCATACCGTGTTAGCTCGGTCCTTTCTTTCTTTTGTTTGTGTTGCCAATTCTTTACACCTCCCCGGTCACTTTCTCTGAAGCTTCCGGGTGAACCTATCTCAATCACTTGACAGATACTTCTTGTCTGGCTACAGTAACCTCTGCTGAAAAGTAAGAGGAAATTGGAAGTTTCGGTCATGTCGCATGCTACCTTTCAATATTAAAGGGGCTCCGTCGTCAAAATGTAAACAAAGCGATGATTTTTGCAGTTTTTTGAAAGGTGATATCAAACAGGATTTTCGTATTTTTTTCAAAATGAAAGTTGCTGTTTGGGCATTAATCCTTGTACTTCACTAAGGAACAAACCAAACATTCATATCTTCTACGATTGCTCGGATATAAATGGGTTTTTAACGGTCACTTTTTTGTGGCTTGGGTGAAGCCACAAAACAAACTGCAGAGAACAATGGATGAACAATGGATAATCCCTGAGACGTGCGAGTTTACGGATTTGTTTACTGTTTGACGACTGAGCCCCTTTAAAGGCAGTGTGCCCATATAAATATCAGTTGCATGCACGCTTGTTGAAGCTGCTGACAGAATGCCGACATGCATGCAGCTTTTGAGTGGTTTGACTGGTTTAGACTGACGCTGTTCAAACTGATCATTTGAAAAATATTGGACTTTAGACTGCGTGGGAAGTCATTCAATACTCAACCTCCTATTTGCACGAAAACTGATCACATGAGTCGCATGAATACATAGGAAAATATCACATGTTTGCGAAATATCCCCCTCGAAGCATGCTACTTACATGGACCCATTGCCTTTAAAGACTCGTCCATCTGTACAAATCACCAATCTTTCAAATGATGCTTTGGTGCAGCTTTTATTATATGGTGATCAAGACCTTTCTTATGACTTGAACAGAGATATACTCGAACTAACTTTACATTTCATTCACGAAACTGGTCGGTTTGACTAAGGTCTTCCAAACCTCAGTCATGCACAAAGCAGCCACCAAGTCTCTTTACGTAAATGTTTCCTTTTCTTTGTAAATTCTGTTTCACATCAGATGACAGGCATTTGATTTACCTTAAATAACTTGAACGAGTTGCGTTCGCATTGATCGCATCCCTGACCTGACATCTGATGTGGGATGGAATCTAGTATAGTATCCAGTAGTTTTTAAATCGTTCGTAGTGTAGTTGTATTTAATTTAAACGTTGCGTGTCTTTTCATATTGGCCATGGGGTAGTCATAGTCTTTCGCTCCCCATAGTATCGTCCCTGTAGTGTAGTATAGTAATCAGGAACGTATAGTAGAATGTAAGATTTATTGTAATACTTTAATATGAATAAAAAAAAAGACTCGTGCAAAACACAAAAAGGTTGCAATCATTCGTCGGCACACTGAAAGTTTCTTAGTTCTTAGTTTCTTATAAAATGATAGGTGTAGCTCATCCGAGAGTTTCTCCTTCCTTTTCAATAAATTGTACCTCACTTTCTACAGGTATGGAGATCTGGTGCCAATCACAGTACGTGGAAGGATTTTCTCAGTAGCATGGATGTTAATTGGACTTGTTTTAACATCGATGGTCATTGGTAATATTTCAAGCATCTTCAGTGTTGAGTTCATATTCAAACCAACGCATTTCATTACAGATGGACGGGTGAGTAATCCTACAAGTAAAAATTTCGTTTTTTACTTTGGTTCGCACAAAAGAATGGAATTGATAATAATAATAATAATAATAATACTTCTTATTTACAGTTGGTATGGGTACTAATAGCTCATGCTCTTTAAAAGAGTAAGCTAATAAAAACCAACTTAAATACATAACTTAAATACAGCAAACCATAATATTTACAATAAACGGCATAATTTACAATTGCATCCTTCCCCAGCCATGTTTTGGTTTTTGCAAAAGGAAGCGACCGTTTCGCTGCTCTTTATCACATCTGGCATGCTGTTCCAGAGTATGCTACCCCTAAAACAGATGGACTTCATGCCGAAGGCCACGGTGGATGTACTTGGAAGTAAAACTGTGTCATTCATTCTGAGATTATACCTGACCTCTCTTCTCTGGAATAGTTCCGACAAAAATAGAGACTTGTAATGTTTTGTAAATATCTATCATCAGTCTTTGTACATTCTGAACATGGACAGTTTTTTCATTGCTTCTGACAAGAAGATCAGCAAAAGGTGCATCATAGCCATCTAACAAGACGCGTATTGAGACGATTACTTTGTTACAGAACAAATCATTCGCAACTTAATCCAATTCAACGACTTTTTTTCCTGAATTTAGAAATAAAAATGGCGATTTATTGATATACCGGATTATGGGTCAATAAAAAGGCCCGGCGTTTGAAAAAATCCTTCTCCCTCACTACCAAAGCAATAATATTGAAAGCTGTGTCGTTTTATTGCTGATATGTTTATTTAGGCTCAGTCATTTACCTGGCTATAATCGGCCATTCGTTCGCGTCAATATGGGAGATTTTCTGCAGAAAGCCCCTTTCGAAAATGTGCAAAAAACGAATGAAAACGACAAGCAAATTTTCTCTTTGTTTTCCTTCCTAGCAATAATGACACTACTATGCATTCGTGTATTTTGTCCTCTTGGGAGAATTGAATCCCTCTGAATAAGTTATTCATACCAGGGGGAAAACTGTTTTCATTCCCCCTGAAAGGATAGCACGTGCTAAAGCGTTTCAACTCATTGATAAAAGGTTAAAATATTAGGGAAACTTTCTCACGATTTTAGCACGTTTTTTAAGGTTTCTCAAAGGGACTTTTATTAGAAAATTCCTTGTCTAATCTGAACGGAGAGACCGATTTCAGTCAGGAAAAATTAAAAAAATAATTGAACATGTTAGCTATTCAATCCGTTATTGCAAAATATAATTGCTGATATATTCAGGGAGCAGTAGCCTCTCAAGCGCCGAACCTTTTTTTAACTCGCTCGGTAGTATTCAAAAATAAATCATGCATTTCCAAGACAGCCATGCGTGTTGTGAATCAAATGTAATTGGGAAAGAGGTCAAATTTTTGTAATTTGGTTTTTTCTGTCTTTTGAATAATGAAATTTTATGAATTCTGAAACAAACTCTTCCAAATTCAGAGATTTTAAGTCACAAATTATCCGTACTGTACTCCTGTCTCCTGTGAAAAATTGATTGGTGATTTTGCTTGGAAACAGTTCTTGAAGAAAGTTGTTTTAAATTGGTTGTTAATTAACTACTGCAAATCTCGCAACCGTAAAATTTATCCGGCTTTGCCGAAGTAGATTTCGTTTTCATTACTTTCCTTTCCACTTCAGGTCCTAACTTCAGAAGAAACTCTCATGTTAACAGCTCAACTGTATGGTGGTAAAGTGACATTAGGTAAGATACTGAACATGTTTTAAAGAACAACACGCGTGTGTTTTTGTTACATGAACCTCAGGCCCGGGGCTGGCAGCGGGTCTCTGTAACTGTATATTGCTACCAACAGTTTCTTGTGAGTTTCTTAGATTTTTAATTCTCTCAATGCAGAATCGATTCATATTTGTCAGAAAAAGGCTTCCAAAGTGACTCAATGGTTTCAAACAAGTATTGACAAAAATTGCTCTCAAAACAATGTCAAACCGTTTGGATACTTTGCAATGTCAAAACATTTTCTGTTTGACCTGCGGGTCCATTGGAAAATTAAGCTCCAAACTACAAAAGCTTTTAGCTTTTTTTATCCAGTATGATTTCTTGATTTTTGAAAACATCTCATGGAATTTTGTTTTATTTGATTTGAGGATATTCATAGATAACAGAGGACCCAATGTTTAGCACAACAACTGCTATCGTGATCCGAATAGGACGGTTAGCAGATGAAACTTTCGTAACTTCAAAGATCAAATATTCTTTTCCTTAAAGGCCGGTTTACACGATCATATTCGCGTGAAATTTGCTTCACATTTTTTATGTGGTCACAGAATGTGATCGTGTAAGCGGGCTTCACAAGTTGCTTGAAGTTATGTGAAGCGGCGAAAATCAATCCCCTCAACATAGGGCTCAAATCTTTAAAAAGGTCGGTGTAATATTCTATTGCAGTTTCCTTTGAATTATATGGCTTGGAAGGAACTTAGCGCTTTTTGCTGTAAATCTTCCATGGAAATTTATTGATATCTTGATTAGTTTCAAAATGGCGGCATTTATCAAATTTGAGGCTATGACGTCATCAAATTTCTAAATCTTAAACCAGAAAAGATATTTATTTCTGCTTTTCACCATATTGTAGGCCTTCATAAACTATTGTTTTTTTTAAAGCTATATGATTTTTCCTCGTTTTGTTTAGGAATTACGATGATTTAAATGTTTTCAAAATTTTCCATCAATTTTTTTTACAAATCAAGATATCAAAAAATTTCCACGGCAGATTTACAGCAAAATAGTATAAGTTCCTTTCAAGCCATTCAATTCAAATAAAAGCGGAATAGAATTTTACACCCACCTTTTTAAAGATTTGAAAGATTTGAGCCCTATGCTAATCCCCTTTAATTTGCCATCATCGATTTTTCATTTCAGCAGCTCTCGAATGAAAAGTCTATGAGGGCAAACTAAAAGGGATTAGTTTCACCGCTTCGCATAACTTCAAGCATCTTGCGAATCCCGTTTACTTATGTGACCACATAAAAAATGTGAAGCAAATTTTACGTGAATATGATCGTGTGAACCGGTCTTGAAACACAATATGATAAACACCGTTGTAAACAAAGGGTCACATTTCCGATTCACCGGATGTATCTCCGTTGTACTCAAAGCTCTGTCATTCTTGTTCACATAGCTCCAGAAGTTTGCGTTACTCTGTTGAACTTGCTGCTGTTTTACTCTTCCGACTTCTGTAAAACAGTGAGGCCCTTTGATTTAGCTTTTGTTATTCAGTGTCATCAGCAACAAGAAGCTTTACATGTTACGAGTTGAAACAAAGACCTTTCACCAACCTGGTACTGTGAACAGTTAATGTATCAACTGCTTAAAATTGAATGAGAATGTGAAAACTGTGCAAGCAACGAAAATTGAATTGAGTAACTCTTTATTTCATAAGTAGGGCTTTCTTTTCGAAACAGTTATTCACGAAAAAGGAAGTATAAATCGATTGGTCATAGTTCTGAATAATTCGCATGAAATTTGAATCAGTTTCTTTCATCATCTTGAAATATATTTTCCCATGAATGTTAATTGATCAAATAGATGTTTGTGAATGACATTTCATATCAAAATTCCATACAAATTCTCCACTATTTTGTAAAATATCAAAATTGGATTATTGTACTGATATCGAAAATCAATTTGTCTTGAAGAGTTATTGTCACCCAGGGTCCTTTGCGGGCATGCTACAATGTCAGACTGTTGGCAAATCAAATTTGGCCTAAGTGGAAACCATGTATCTACACTGCAGTATTTATCTTCTTCTCTCCATGTTCCGTATCTTTCGTCGTTGGATGACACAGTAGCCCTCCACTTGTCTCTGTCCATTGCTATTCGTGTTGCCCGTCCATACTGCATACCAGTCCACTCCTTTGATGGTGTCAAACCAGTTAATCCTTGGGCGACCTCTGCCTCTCTTTCCATCTATATATCCTTCTAACAGCATTCTGTAAATGCTATTTTGTCGTATCAAATGCCCAAAATATCTTAGCTTCCTTTCTCTCAAGATATTGAACAGTTTTCTTTTTTCATTCATTCTTTGAAGCACTTCCTCTTTTTCTACTTTCTCTGTCCATGACAGTTTCAGCATTTTTCTGTACGACCACATCTCGAATGCTTCAAGACGTTTTTCAAGTGTTTTTGTTATAGTCCATGTCTCTACTCCATAGCATTTATACCAATAGAAAAGTTTCACTTTAGTTGCACTGTTCTATCGGTTCAACAACTGCACTGTGGATCTATAGTTCCCGCGAAGGCCAATTTTGATTTTCATATGGTCTCACATTGTAGCGTGCCCGCCAAGGACTCTGGCTGACCATGGCTCTATGAGGACCAACTCTCACCCTGGCCTATACGAGACTGAGAAATGTTAACGGAGCCTGATACTGGTCTGTACTTGTCTGCACTGGTCTGTACTGGTCTGTACTGGTCTGTACTGGTCTGTACTTGTCTGCACTGGTCTGTACTGGTAAACTGATAGATTGCTAAGATATTTTGAATGTTGGATCTAGGCAAAGCATTATAAATGTTGTGCCAAACTCCAAAACAAACAAAGTTTTTCAATGAAATAGACGCTTAGCAATTCGGCACTGCTAACCAACGTATTTTTCTAATTTTATCAATTTTTTTCTTTTTAGCAAACACTAACCTACTAACTACTGGTACGTAATACCCGTCTATGGCAAGCAAAAGTCACCAAAATCAGATAAACCCGGTTTTTCTCAGAAAAAGTTGGTTTTTCTAACAGAAAAACCCGGTTTTTCAGAAAAACCGACTTTATGTGCAGAAAAACCGAGTTTCTCAGAAAAACTCGGTTTTTCTGTCAGAAAAACTAAGTTTCTCTGAAAAACTCGGTTTTTCTGCCATTTCCTTCTTCCATGCCAGTCAATTCAGAAAATTGAACATCATCTCTTAACATTCTCAGCTATAACGACATTCTCTTAAATTAGCATCCATTCGGTAAGAAATTGACCCTTGCTTGGATCATTAAGGGTTCTCTGTTGAAGGGACTTGTATCAATTTGAATCTTCTCTTATTCCTATTTAGGTAACACATCGAACGGACATTTTGTTCAACAATCCTTGCTTTCTGGCAATATCAGCAAAGTTGCCCTTGAGTATTACAAAGCAAGCACATTGGCAAATTATTTAGATCATCCAAATATACAGTTAGAGAAGATAGTAAAAATAAAAGGATCCTACGGCGTTTTGATTGGTGGAGAAACAAAGCGAATAAAGCATTGTGTTAGCAGATATGCGAAGGAGAGGGAGCAAGAAATTCTTGAGAAAATTGAGAAACTCGTGTATCGATATGAGGTAATATTTGTAAATTTCAATGAATTGCATAAAGAGTCATTGTCATCAAGCGTCTTTTTCGATGACGCTACAATCCACCTTTAACGCCAGCGGTTCCTGCACTATCAAGTAGATTATCAAGACAGATTAACTATGAATAAGAGGCGCTGAGTGGCAGTATTTGGGTCGTATCGACTAATTAACTTTAAATACAACAATGAAGGAAACGCAATTCCTTTTCATTAATTTGAATGCTACAAATAACTTCATTGTTCTGAAAATGGTTGACTTTCAATGAGTGGTATTTTTAGAGTCATGTTTGGTAATTCACAGTTTGAACTCTGGACTTGAAGATGAAATGGTTGATAAGATGGGGCTTTTGTTGTTTTCAACCTCTGAATTGTTACTATTAATCTGCCACCATCTTGTATGGTGGCCTTACCGCTACTTCTTGACACTTTCACACACTGCTTTGACAAGGCATACACTGCGGTTGGCTTACTGACGCCCCAGACACTGGACTTTGTTTGGTAGTGATTATTGTAGAACTTCACCTCCTTTTGACTTTATGATTTGCTGGTCAGGCAATTTATTTCTTCAATGGATAGCACAGCAACAAGATTGGCGATTCTCCTAAAAGGAACTACCAACCCAGTAACGTTTTAATCTACAACATAAACCACGATAATATACGATATTGTAAATCCTATAACGACTTTCAACGATTTTTTCGATAGCTGTCTCTTTTCGGACACCCTTCCCCGCTTGGGGATACTTTGGAGGCTTCTCCAGATATTTATAAATACACCATATTTTTTTTTTTTTTTTGAGGAGGCTTCTCCTGTATATCAACATATCAACATATCAACTTTCAATCACTTTTGTTTTTGTTTTTGGACGCGCTTCGCCGCTTGGGGATTTTATTTTTTCTTTCTTTTGGAGGCTTCTCCTGTTATTTATAAATACACCATGTATCTCAACATATCAACATATCAACTTTCAATCACTTTTTGTTTTTGATTTTTGTTTTTGGACGCGCTTCGCCGCTTGGGGATTTTATTTTATTTATAAATACACCATGTATATCAACATATCAACATATCAACTTTCAATCACTTTTTGTTTTTGGACGCGCTTCGCCGCTTGGGGATTTTATTTTATTTATCAATACACCATGTATATCAACATATCAACATATCAACTTTCAATCACTTTTTGTTTTTGATTTTTGTTTTTGGACGCGCTTCGCCGCTTGGGGATTTTGTTTTATTTATAAATACACCATGTATATCAACATATCAACTTTCAATCACTTTTTGTTTTTGTTTTTGGACGCGCTTCGCCACTTGGGGATTTTATTTTATTTATAAATACACCATGTATATCAACATATCAACTTTCAATCACTTTTTGTTTTGTTTTTGTTTTTGGACGCGCTTCGCCGCTTGGGGATTTTATTTTATTTATAAATATACCATGTATATCAACATATCAACATTCAATCACTTTTTGTTTTGTTTTTTGTTTTTGGACGCGCTTCGCCGCTTGGGGATTTTATTTTATTTATAAATACACCATGTATATCAACATATCAACTTTCAATCACTTTTTGTTTTGTTTTTTGTTTTTGGACGCGCTTCGCCGCTTGGGGATTTTATTTTATTTATAAATACACCATGTATATCAACATATCAACTTTCAATCACTTTTTGTTTTGTTTTTTGTTTTTGGACGCGCTTCGCCGCTTGGGGATTTTTTGGAGGCTTCTCCTTTTATTTGTAAACATATCATGTATAACCATGTAACAACTTTTCATCACTATTTTGAGGGCTTCCTCTTTTTGGATGCGCTTTCCCACTTGGGGATTTCTGGAGGCTTCCCCAGTAATTTATAATACACCATATAATCACATAAAAAACTTTCCGTCACTTTTTTGAGGGCTTCCTCTTTTTGGATGCGCTTTGCCGCTGGGGGGGGGGGGTTTATGGAGGCTTCTCCACTTATTCATAAATACACATAAATACACCATATATACTCACATAAAAAAACTTTCACATACTCTTTTTCGGACACGCTTTGCTGCTGGGGGATTTTTAGGAGACTTTTCTGGTTATTTCTAACTACACTATGTATACTAACAAGAAACTTTCAATACTTTTTTTTTTTTTTTTTTTGAGAGCCTTCTTGCTTTTGGGAAGTGGTCTGGTTGAGAATATCTAGGAGGGGATATACAAAGTAACCAAAACTTACTGACGAGGCTTTGGTACAAAATCTGACTCATTTCGCCACAAATGGGGCCCATTTCCTATATGTTGACGTTTGTAATTCTTAAGGATAAGTTAACTGAAGGGTAATTGTACAAATACAACTAACTGCGATACGACCATGTATGGGGCAGCAACTAACCTTCCAGACTTCCTGAAAAGGCCAGATGCTGCCCAATGGTTTACTACCTACAATTTAAAACAAAAATAAAAATAATAAAAAGGGGTGGGTGGGATAGGGTTGACAAGATGATATCAATTCTGTGTGGAAAATATCACTTCATTTTCACTGCTAAAACAAACATGTGGAGCACGCCCTAAAGGTGTAGAGGACTGGGAGCTAATGGGAGGCAATCGTGCGTCACCTTGTCGTTAAAATACATTTACGCGAGCGTAAATGTTTCATTAACGCCAGCGGTTCCTGCACTATCAAGTAGATTATCAAGACAGATTAACTATGAATAAGAGGCGCTGAGTGGCAGTATTTGGGTCGTATCGACTAATTAACTTTAAATACAACAATGAAGGAAACGCAATTCCTTTTCATTAATTTGAATGCTACAAATAACTTCATTGTTCTGAAAATGGTTGACTTTCAATGAGTGGTATTTTTAGAGTCATGTTTGGTAATTCACAGTTTGAACTCTGGACTTGAAGATGAAATGGTTGATAAGATGGGGCTTTTGTTGTTTTCAACCTCTGAATTGTTACTATTAATCTGCCACCATCTTGTATGGTGGCCTTACCGCCAAGATACGCCCAAAACTACCACCCTGCGCTGCTTAGATTAACAAGAGAGTTAGGGTAGCCCAGGATATCTCCCTTGCAGACCCTGTACGTGTAGCTATTTACATACATATTTGAAGCCTGTTGTAACAATGAAACTTTGAACCTGTGTATTTTGTGAGGGGTTTTTGTTGTTGTTACAAATTTTTTGATAAGGGGGGGGATGGGCATGGTTAAACCAGGATTATTAACCTGCAATAAATCTGGTTAAGCCTGGAAGGAAAATGGTTAGATATGACAAAAAAGGGGGGGGCAGGAATTTGTAAGCCTCTCAGTGGCAAAATCGAAAAGCCACCGGAAGAGAATGACATAAGCTGAGCTTGGACATGGTTGCGGGCATGCCTTTACAACAAATAGATTCAAGTTGGGCACCCTCATTTTTGGGAGTGCTTTAATGTGCTTAATTAATTGCTGTTTACTTTCTCATAGGGTCTAAACTTCGTAATTCTATTACTGGTGACCTTGTTTTAATACAATATAAATGGGAGTGGTGGTGCTTGTTCATTTAAGTACAAGAGCTTTGCAGGGTGGTGAACAAGCCTTATTCATTCTTGAGCAAAGTAGTGATTTTTATTCTGACACTTAACTTAATTTTACTGCATAGGGCCAAAACCTATTACAGATGTTGAACCATGGCTAGCATGTACCTTGTTACTCATACATACTTTAAATTCTAATTCTGTGTTGATGCCAGCACAGGGACCTTAGCATACTATCCGCCCTTTGATTTCTTTACCAACAAGGGACTTTTACATAATATGCATTGTTTCTAATATACGTACTTAATTACTAATTCTGGGGTGCTGATGCCAGCACAGGGACCTTAGCATACAATCTGCCCTTTGTCTTCTTTACCATCAAGGGACTTTTACATAATATACCTTGTTTCTAATATACGTACTTAATTACTAACTCTGTGCTGATGCCAGCCCAGGGACCTTAACATACTATCTGCCCGTTGACCGATTTACCATCAAGGGACTTTTACCTAATATACCTTGTTTCTAATATACATAATTAACTAAATTATGTGCTGATGCCAGCCCAGGGACCTTAACATACTATCTGCCCTCTGACAGCATACCATCAAGGGACTTTTACATACGATGTGCCCTTTGTCTGCTTAAACGCAAGCACAGGGACTTTTACATACTAACTGCTGCCCTTTGACTGCTTGTGCAATCATGCGGATGGGCCTTGGCACACGGACTGCCTGATAAAGGGCAGGTCGTCAGCTTTTTTCTTGCTAGATTAGAGGTACTAGCTCCAGCTGCACAAACTGAAAACATTACAGATGCCCTTTGGCTGCTTTTCAATTTCATCACAACATGTATGTTTGTAATAATCTTTAATACACAATAACTTTTCCACCTATTCAAGAGCTGGTTGGCAGCTTTGTTTGGAACACTTCCTTTGACTATCCATACTTGCACGGCACTTGACCTTGATACGAAATTGACATTCAAGGATCCTGTTCCTCAACGACTTGCATGAGATACCCATGATTATTCATTGGGCTTCCTTTACAGAGTATCAGATAAGTGTTAGCTGAATTCAAGCAACAAACCTTCCTTCCAGCGCAATGAATCCATAAGCCAAGCCTTTTAACCTTCGATCTTGTCTTGTTTCATTGTCACATTTCATTTAGGCCTTCTTCTTCCAACTGAATTTATCAGACGATATATTGATTGAATTTCACAATGATTGAAGTTCTACTGATGTAAGTTGGCCTGCCATTTTGTAAGTTGGTTTATACTTCATAGTCCGCTATGGTTTGATATTGACAAGATGATATCAATTCTGTGTGGAAAATATCACTTCATTTTCACTGCTAAAACAAACATGTGGAGCACGCCCTAAAGGTGTAGAGGACTGGGAGCTAATGGGAGGCAATCGTGCGTCACCTTGTCGTTAAAATACATTTACGCGAGCGTAAATGTTTCATTACAAGATAAGAGACGAGAAAGGCATTTTTTGGGCCAAAATCTTGTTCCGCGAACAAAGTTTAGTCATGAGACAAATTTTCTTTATTTCGAAGCTATGGCGATTTTAAGAATTTGAATTCATAAGGGCTTGACGGTGAATTCAAAGTTTGTTGATTTCACGGTCAAAGCTACCCTGGGTACCAGACTCTCTAACATAAAATGGAGAGTCAGGTACCCAGGGTACTCCGTTTTATGTTAGAGAGTCTGGTACCCAGGGTAGGTCAAAGCCCTCGTGACTTTGAATTCGCCATAATTTCGAAATGAATGAAGGAAGGAAGGAAGGAAGGAAGGAAGGAAGGAAGGAAGGAAGGAAGGAAGGAAAGAAGGAAGGAAGGAAGTAAGGAAGTAAGGGAGGAAGGAAGAAAGAAAGAATGGAATGAATATGAGAAACCACGTTGCCCGTAAGAGCTTGCAAAGCGCGGTATTCCAAGACCCATGCCGGCATTGGGGAAGGACCGTGAGGTGTTTTCCGAAAATTTTGTAAACAGCAGTTGACTTTCGTTTTGAATTTTTTTCATACCTCTCTGTCATAGCTTGGTGAGCCGTTAGAGGATGAATTACTGGATCACATCATTTCACCATACGCTGATATTTCTGTGGGATTGATCAAATATGGTGGGATCATTCTCTTGTTACTGGTTTTCATTGGAGGATTATCCGAGTTATTGAAACGGATTAGAGGTATATATTTTTCATCATGGTAGGTTTGGGCCACATGCATTACCAGTTTATAGAAACCTTCAAATAGTTTGAGAGCTACAAGCTTTCAATGTCTGGACATTTTTATTTGCCATGTACTAATGAAAACTTGCAATAGGTTTTCTTCGCTAAAACAGAACCCATGTATATCAGAAACGAAATAATAAACGAGGAAGGCTCGGTGCATCATACGTAATTCTTTATTTCAATTCAGAGTGTTCTACATATGGAGGTAATCGACTGACCTTTGTTCGTTACTCAATGGACTATCGAAATTCAGAAGTTGAAGCACGGACGTTTTGATCACATATTTACTTACCTTGTTTTGATCCTTGTCTTGTTTTCTTGTCTCGTTTTCTTCTCTGTTTCGTCTTCAACTGATGTATGCAACTGAACGTGGGTTTAGGCCCAGACGCCTCGAGTTATTTGAATATATCTCCCTTGTATTCCTGTGTTTCTATGGTTTTGCGGTTTGAAACCACTGATCAGTATTTGAAACCTTTGTTCTGCGAAGGCGCACTAAGACGGGAGTACAAGGGAGATATATTACGAAAAACTCGAGGCGTTTGGGTCTAAACCCATGTTCAGTTGCACACATCAGTTGAAGAGGAAACAGAGAAGAAACGAGACAAGAGAACAAGACAAGGATCTAAACAAGGTAAATGAATATGTAATGAAAACATCCGTGTCCTAACACCCTTGGTTCAAGGCGGTATTCCTAGCCCATTTTCTTTATTCCTTTCATTGCAGCTCGAAAGAAGACTGGCAGCTACCCATCGCCTTTGGAAACATTTTTTAACGAGGTGAATGAAGAGATCGAGAAGCTAAGCAATGACATTGATACCAGTATCAAAGAAATTGAAGAAAATCACGTGACAGAACGATTGAGGTTTGGTCGACAGCAAACTGGTCAGCAAGCTGCTTTGGTCTCAAAATATCCTGACCTGCACATGTTTGATCCGCAGATGCCAAAAGGATGGCGGAAAGGAAAACAAGAATCGCGTCCTGCATCTTCACAAAGTTATTACACATCATCGTCACAGAATTATAACTTTGAGTCTGATGAAGAGAGTGTTGTGGACATGCCAATTTACTACAAAAGATAAAGCAAGATAACAAATAACCAATCAAAGTGACAGGATGGCCCAAAAAGTACCAAGTTTTGTTGGCGCTATTCACTTCTGAACTGGGATGGCCGTAAAGGGGCTCCGTCGCCAAACAATAAACAAATCCGTCAACTGTCACCAATTATCCATTGTTCATCCATTGTTTTCTGCAGTTTGTTTGGTAGCTTCACCCAAGCCACCAAAACGTGACCGTTAAAAATCCACTTATATCCGAGCAATCGTCCACTTATATCCGAGCAATCGTAGAAGATATGAATGTTTGGTTTGTTCATTAGTGAAGTACAATGATCTATGTCCAAACAACACTTTTCATTTTGAAAAAATATGAAAATCCCTTGTGATAAAACCTTTAAAAAAACTGCAAAAATCGTCGTTTTGTTTACATTTGGACGACGGAGCCCCTTTAAGCCCCGTTCATCTGCTCCAGAAAAACTTCAATTTTTGTGAAAGTTTTGACACTGATCCGCACATAAACGGCGCAAAAACGGACGTTTTCAAAAACGCTACCAAAAGTGAATATGCACCAAAACGGAGGTCTTTGAAAACGCACGTGATCAATGTGAGCGCACAAAACGAGGTTTTTAAAACGCACTTGATCAATGTGAGCGCACAAAAACGAGGTTTGAAAACGCTTCAATATTCAACAATGAGTTTCATAAAACCGGAACAATGTGAACGCATGAAAATGGATATCTTTAGCTCCGTATTTGTAATCATGTGGATCAATGTGAATGGACAAAAACGGATGTTTTGCCCCCTCCGTTTTTGTACAAAAACGGAGCAATGTGAACGGGTAACTTAATTGCATCAAAAATGGATGATAACAAAAACGGAGTAATGTGAACGGCACCTGAGGCCTATGCAATTCATTTTCGTTTTATTTCATTTTAAGATATTTATACAGGTTAATAAATTTGATATGGCATGTCTTTCAAACGGACCTATTTATACAAAAATTTATGGAAAGCACAAACTAAGAACGAAAGAAATTTACATAACCTAATTTATAATGTAATACAGAACAAAGTAAATGGCAAAGAACGTAAAAATAAAATGAAAGTTACACCCACGTCTATAGCTGTTCGTTGTAGATTTTCAGGGAGGGTGCCAATTTTGCCTCTCTTTGTAGACTGTTCCAGAGTTTGGCACCGCGATAAGAAAAAGCCGGTTGGCCATTCGCTTTTAGTAACGGTATCCTGATATCAATGTTTGATGAGCGCAGAAACCTATCGTCCGAACATTTTATGAATAATTTTCTCAAGTAGTCTGGGGGAAGGTAGCCTGCGTGCCGTGCAGAGTCAACTGCACGCAGGCTAGGGCAAGGCGGTCTCTTTTCTTACAAGATTACTAGATAACTTCAGTAACGAATGCAAAGCATTCAGCTTTAATTGACGTTTGCTTGTGAGATCAAGGGCCAGGAACAGTTCGGTGTCATTTGCAGTAACAATAGAATCATCCAGAATGGTCCTCGTTTTTCCTTCCGTTTCGTAGGCCTTCTCAGTTAGGCCAAAAGTAGATTCCAGTAGTGGTTCTCTTTAACATAGAATCACACAAAAACGTACCTTGATTAATGTTGCTTCTCTGTCGATTCTTCTTCGGTTTTTCTTTTTTTTACAAGAAATAAGTCCACTATATGTTTCCTTTACCAAATTTGAACAGACGAACGAAATCTCAGCAAGCTTTAGCGGCAATTTTTTTGCTAAAAACTTAACCAGAGCGAGGCTAAGGTCGTTTGGATGATTCTATCGTTATTTACTGCATACGACACTAAGATCTTCTTCTGGCCCTTGGTGACATATGGAAGATAAATTTTCAATACGCTACTTCTATGTTAAAGGACAAGTCCGGGGTTTCTGCAATTAATGTCAAAAATCAACCTTACCAACTGCCGAACACCAATCGAGAGTTCTTTCCAAGTTTGAGATCTCTTTCTGCTGTAAATTCGTACAACATTTTTCGTAAGTTAGGCCCAATGTCGTCGTAAAATGGCGATAAAATGGCTAGCCTCGGTTTGGAGGTTCAATTGTGACGTCGTAAAGTCTCGTTTAGATCGAAGGCGAAGTGGGTGAAATGAAATCATAAATAAGACGTCATTTCGCCCATTTTGCAGATTGAAATACGCAATTTCACAGAGAAAAGACACCATTCACAATGTTGTAATCTTTCATTATTATCAACAATTATTGCAACCCCAGACTTGTCCTTTAAACTTAACTAGGTATCAAGAATGAGCAGAGTTGTGGATTTCTGATTTCCGCACTGAATAAATTCTTGCACAGCGACGATGACGGATGACCTTGGTTTGGTCACCATAAACACTTGCAAGGAATTGCTATGCACAAGTTGGATGCATATTGATATGTAACGCTGTAAAGATATCATGTGTATGTTAATGAATGATTTCTGATAAATGAACTCTCAAATTGAATCTGATTGAGAATTTTAGCCGTGGTTGATTCGGGAGCAATAAATAATGAATGAAATACACAATAGACCTTTTAGCTATTCTGAAAATAACCAGAATCGAACAAAATTTTGCAGCATTTTGTAGCATTTTCAAATGTGCACAATATTGATAAGGGCTCTAATGCCACTCGATCGAACGTCGGGTATAAAAATTTACCGGGTGAGCCAGAAAAAAGTTCCCACTTTCGAAAATTCGCAGCACCACAAGTACTTATGGATTTGAATTAATCAAATTTTTGTTAAAAGCCAAAAATTGAAATATTTTTGTGATTTTTCTGGTCTTCTTACAAGCACTGCAAATATAGATGAATTCAACTTTACAAAAATTTCATGGTTGCAAAATGAATGAAAAGGGGCCTAAAACACTTATGATAATAACCTGAAAGAACCATTCTTTAAAGTGTACGCTTTTATGGAATTAAAGAACCCACAGCTGTTGACCACATATGAAGACCAACTATTCAGATCTGGACATGCTCTTTTGAATTGTCCTTATTTATCTTGATCATGTATCATTTTACTTAGCCATACGTATATAAAGGTTTGCATTGGTTTAGTCAGTCACACTCTGATGATAACATAAGTTTGAAAGGCCTCAGTGTGCCAATTATCTAGACTTGTTTCGTTCGTTGCATCTGCCATTTTAATACCATATTTTTGCTTTTTGCAAATGCACACGTTTTTTTTTCTACATAAGAAACTGATTTATAAGAAACTAGTACTAGGATGGCGAAAAAATTAAGAAACTCTAGTACTATGCTTGCAAATTGCTAAGAAACTTTTTTTAAGCCAAACACAAGGAAATCGTGGGAAAATTGTTGTTGAGCCTTTATATTTTAGTAATACTCATGATAGATTTATGTTTTGAATCAAATAGAACTCTCCTTCTCGCTAAAAATGGTGCTGTCTGTCAAGAAACGAATACGTGGCAGTGGTAGAAACTACTCCTTTTTTCTATTTTTTTTTATAAATCTAAATTTGGCTCTGGCACCCAGGGTAAGAAACTACATGCATCCTAAATGCATCAAAAAATAAAAAACACATTTAGTACTAAAAAGCTGACATTTTCACGTGAAATTCAGAAGTTTTAGTAGTATGGGCTTATCCAAGTTTCTTATAAAAGAAAAAACGTGTAAGCTTTTAACCTTGCACTAAACTTATTTAACTCAGTCTATATTTTACACTTGCATGTAATCACAGCAAGGGCTTTGTAGTCTGCGGTCGGATATGGCTTTGGGGCTGAATTTTAAAGAATGCGGCATGATTGGTTGGCTGTGAATGCGGAATCACATCGGTTAATCTTGTACCTGCAAAATAACTAGATGACCTAATAGATAAAAACTTAGTCGCTGTCACACTTGTGGGTTTTGGGCCAAGTAAAATAATGATAATAATAATTTTAGTAATAATGATAATTTAGTTTACATTCTAGGCCACCATAGTGTAGCCGTTTTCTGTTATGGCCTCCATGTTGACTGACAAATCCATCACAAAATGTATCATACTGTGATGTTCAGTATGCTCAGGGGCGTGGAAGGTGAATCGTAAAGCAGTATTTTTACGACCAAAGCTCGTCAAACTGCATTACCAATCACACACATCCTAAAATGAGGGAGGATGGGACGACCAGAAGCGCCGGAAGCTTTACATGATGCGCCATAGGCAGGAATCGCAGAAAGGGCACCATGGGGTGTCAAAGTTTGCTGTCGAAAATAATTGGGAATCGTCTTTTAGGAATTGTGCGAAACATCTATTCCAACAAGGGCGTCAGCAGCCCAAACATCTGGGGTGGAAGGAGACGAGGGAGTCTGGGGGTGTGGGCGTAGCCCCCAGAAAAATTCTCCTGATCACGACCTTCAGACCCTCGGAAAACGTTGGAAACGCCCTTTCGACACTCGGAAAATCTGGGCATGCGGGAATGTTTGAACGTGGGAATGTGGGAATTTTTTTATTATTTTGATTTATTTCGATATTTCTGATAGTGTTTTTCATTAGAGCAAGCATTTTTGCGCAACAAAAGTCATGGGCAATAATGCACCGTTGATGTGGCCTATATTATGATCAAAATTGTATTTTTACTCACTGTGTTGTTTATCTTCCACGGGATTGCAAGTAAAGCTTGATAATGTTGATATTCCTTCGTTTTTCTCTCGCCACAGCTTGTCTCGTTCTTCTCTCGTCATTCAAATTCAGATGAAATGGTTGGAGCTCCTACGCAGCGATTTGTCCTATTTCAAATTTCCCTTCAAAATACAACTTGAAGGGAAGTTTGAATTAAGACAAATCGCTGCGTTGGAGCTCCAACCGTTTCAACTGAATTTGAATGACGAGAGAAGAACGAGACAAGCTGTGGCGAGAGAAGAACGAAGGAATATCAACATTATCAAGCTTTACTCGCAATCCCGTGGAAGATAAACAACACAGTGAGTAAAAATAAAAAATACAATCTTGATCGTGCATCATTGCCCATGGATCGACCTCTGAAAACTGGCAACCACCCCGTGCTGATGCCACTGTCCTTCAAACGTACAGTCATCTTGAGAGCAGAAGGAATTGTTCTATTATTGTGACTGCAGTTCTTCGGAACAATTTTTTTGGAAAGTGCACTTTGCTGCCCCCACGCTGCCCCGTACCACTAGAGCAATGGGGGCAGCTGCCCTCGCTGCCTCGTGGCTCCGGCGCCCTTGGTTATGACGCAACAAAACGTGACTGAACCAGGATTGTAACAAGGTTACGATTTCCGAGCGGTGTATCAATAGAGTGATCAACAGAAATATGGAGAAAATACTCTTCTCAGAATATTTATCACACAACCAACAAAATAACGACTATGACCTTTCACAAGCGTCAAGTCTCAAAACAAAATCAAAATTCAACTAAATCATAAGTGCATTGCATTATATAGTAATTGTCACTACACACAGTGCGAAGGAGCAATATGATTAAGGACAATTGTGTTAGCTCATCACACACTATGGCAACTGTAAGAGTTGTCTACAACAAAGTTAAAAGTAAACAATCGTTACTAAGCAAATCTAGCTTCTGATTTGGGGAGTGTCTGTTTTCGTTACACCTAGGTGGCATCGATAAAGTAACACTTCTGACACAAAGCAATATTATGCGTAAATCTCCGTAGGTATCACATGACACAAAGGCAATCGCAACTCTCAATGCTAAACCTCTTAAGAGTAACACCTATTCGGCAGTGCACCATAACGATCATTCCGCTACAAACCAACAAGATTTGAATAGAGTAACAAATTAGCTTCTTTCGTCATTCTTGAAACAAACAAAGTTTTATCTTGAAAACATCGAATGCAAATTCAGGATTTCACTGTCTTGTATCCATTTTGCGCGCGAAATCGCAAATCGCTGAAAATAACTCGCAAACAATGAAGCTTTTATACACTAGAAACTAACTTTATTACAGGATCAAGGCGACTCAATCACTTTGTCTCTTCCTCTACCAGATTTCATCATAGCGAAATGGCTATCTTTGAATTCTATAGCTACTGTAGTAGTGTATGTATGAGCCCAAAGGGGTGGGCGGTAGCCAGCGTTACAGGCCTTTTTGACCTTGGCTCTCTTGAGTATAGAAGTACCAGCGGCTGATGGCAGGGGCTACAATAACATGGCTCACAGCCGCGGAGTAATCGGACTCAAAGCGTTTCCTTCCAGGTTCATTGCACAGCGAAGGAGGAAGCAGAATGCTATAATGATTTTGCTAACACGAACCATGTGCAAACAGACAATAGTTTGCAACGCTCTTTGGAGGTCATTTGAAGTCGCATAACAACGCAAGACTTCAGCCTGTTTTTGAAATTCCGCGGGGAAGTTTCTAAGAGAAATTTGTCCGAAAGTTGCCCAGGCTTTCTGCTGTGCAGTTGAAGTTTCAAGTTTGGAAAGGGACTCAAACCAGTTTGGACTCAACACGGTGTAATTTGACCTGAGGGTAAGTAGCCTAAACTCAAATCGTATTTTACGAAAATGCATTCTGAGACCCTGTATATGTATGGTGTACCAGCACTGCTTTGGATCCGTGACAGAATTGTAACGAAACGGACAACAAGCCTCCCGTTTACAACACTTTTTCATCCAATCCAATACTCCTGTTCCCTCTATCTGTATCACTGAGAAATGTTGCCCTGCTGGGGCAGTGTAAACGCGTTTGTATGGGTTTGAATCGCAACAACTTTATAACAGATCGAAACTGTAAATGGGTGGTTGTATCATTCTCTAAAAATCCTGTGCACCCTTCAGTGGCGGATTTAGGGGGGTGCAAGTGGGGGCAACTGCCCCCCCCCCCCTTCACGATGAAAATTCAGTTTGGCGCCCCTTTTTTGGCGAGAAAAGCGCCCCTCTTCCTAACTCTAACGCACAATTTGTTAACTGTTTCGATTTAAATATGGGGAAAACATATAAAATCAAGGCGTTATTTAGTAGTAAATCAAAGAACTTTACTTAAAAAGCATCCAAAAAAATTCGCGCGCAAGGTGCCCCCCCCCCCCTTCAACTTCGGTCTGGATCCGCCCCTGGCCACCCTTGGCAAAGCAAAATGCTTTTGTTTTAAAGAAAAATCTGTAAAACAAAATCCATGAAAATCCTGTTGCTTTCAAAAATCTCGTACGCTTTTTCGGAAAAGGGATCTACCCCTCAGAAACTGTAAAAGTTGCGGTGTAAATTACCCTGGGTACCAGAGCAAACAAAAAACAAAAAAATGAATTAGAGGTAAATGTGGTCTGAAAAAAAGTAGCCACGGATGGATCACGTTGGGAAATGTTTCAATTTGCAGAACTGGAGTGCTTTGCTCATTCAATTCTTTGGTTTGGAATCTTTTTACAAAAAGGTTTAAGCAGAGCAGACTCTGTGCAGAGAGAGGCAGGAATCACTAAATTTTTTGAATGCAAATCGTTATGAAGCGCTCAGTTTGTTTTGTGTTCCAATGATATATTATTATCCAAATGCAGTATTCAAATTAACTTTAGCAGTTGGTTCAAATTCAGATATCTCAAAGGAATAAAGGATATTTCGAGTATTTTTAGCAAAATAAAGATAATATTTGAAAGGTCTTTTATCATTAATTATGACACAGAGAAAAAGGACTTTAAGAGCAGATTTGTGCGAAAGACGTGTTGTACATTGTACTGTATAGGTCGTTTCGCGGAATATACTTTCGGGAATTTGCCTCAAAAGAATGCGAATAGCCTGGAAGTCTATTCCCGCAGAAGTTTCTTCCGCGATGTTAAACCAGTTCCATATCTCTTGGCGCTCGCTCATCTTCGTGAAGTTGAACGAAAATATGTAAAGATGTCAGGTCAGGTGTCGTCTACGTCTTGAAAGTAGTTGATAGTGGACTTGCCACTTGCTCCATCCAAGTCGTGCTCTTGAATGGGTCTTGAATCAAGCGGAATCTAGAGTCTTGATTAATAAACAAACGGCCGAGGGGAAAGGGATGGAAAGAGGAAGAAGTAACGTTTATTTCAAAGTCATTGAAGCGATGGTACTTTTTTTGCTAATTTTTTTACCAGGTGGGATATTGTGGGCCTACTGAGAATTCAGCCATAACTCAAATTCAACGAATGATAACTATGAAAGGATAACTACGAATGATAGAAAGGCCTATGTTTAGATATATTTTTCTTCTTTGGATCAATGCTCATGTTTGCTCTTAAAAACAATTTCTGGAAACGAGCGTGCTAGCTACCTGGGTTTCAGAGAAACTTTTGCGGCGTTGTTTGTTTTGAATTACAGGTTGAAGGAATTTCCTTTGTCTGCGATCGCTAATTGCTTTGAAGTTAGTTGTCAACAAAAGAAACTCATGCTATTGTCTTACAAAATCTGTCCTTGTTACTGCATTGTGATTTTCAGGCAGTCTGCAGTTGTCCAGTGCTCGCAAAGGACCTTGAGTGACACATTGGTCTATAAAAGGAATCTAAGCATATATAGCTAAGCTTTCGATGAAAATAGCCATGCCAAGAAAATAGTCTGTGACATGTGCAGAACCATATTTGGGTAATTGATCTACATCAACAGGAAATACTGCCATCTGATAGGCTAGAATTTGACCGCATGTGGCTGGAGCTGCAGTTATATGCTTAGATTCCCTTTAAGACCTTGTATAAGACCTTGCTTAATTTTAATGACGCTACGTCTAACGATGTCAATCAAATGTTCAATGCTTCTTAAAGCGACTTAAAAGCTTGAGAAGGCTAGGAATTGGAATTGAATTCAAGGATGTAAGGATAACCCGTTCAAGTCCTGTACAAGTACCAGCACAACATATTTCGTGCAATGCTGTGTTTAGCGAGGGCCAAATTACTCAACAAATAGCGTACGAGATTTTGGAATCATAAATATCTCTCCGATTCTCAAAGATTTTTGAGATGTTTTCGGAGCTTTTCAAAGAATTACTAAAACTTCTGTGACTTTTGAGCTTTTAAGATTTCAGAGATTTTCAATTTTTTTCGAGATTTTACAAGATCTTTGAGGAGTACAAAGGCCAGCATGCTCGCACGAAGTCAGCAACTTGCTCTGCACAGCTTCCAGAATGACCCCCTTGGACTTGCCCAGACAACGAAAAGAACAAGCAACAAAGCATTTTATGAAATCTTAGCGATGTTTTCTCGCTTTCTCAAACAATGTTTCTGGTAACTGCATGAGCGATAGGACACCAAGTGTGTATCACTGTGAAAGTTTTATCAGTAGCGAGCCACCTTAACCAATCGTTTTTTAATAATGATAATAATAATTATTATTATGATAGTAGTAATAAACCGTGTAAAATCAACATAATAATAATTCTCATAATAATGATTATGATAGTTAATATTAATGCAGGTTTACTGAATAAAAAATTCTGCTATCAGCCAAGGACCCGTTACGCTTAAGGTAGATCTGCACTTAAGGTGGCTTATTACTGAAAATTTAAAAATCATGACACAGCGATAAGATGGCTCACTACCAAGCAATCAAAGGACCTTAGTAGTGACTCACGGGCTTAATGATTTTTATTGTGAAATTTTCCAAATTATGCCATGAGAATGCAAAGGAAGATCAGTGCAATTTTATTGCACCTTCCTCGAAATATGAGTAAATATGCTGTAATGTTACGTTACAGAATGCAGTCTGAGGAAGCAACCATCAAAAATTGGCGTGCAGGAAATGTTTAGTCTTTGCTTGAAGATTTTTCAGTGGAGAACAAACAATCTAATTAAACACACAAGCAATCAAATTAATCACGAAATACACGTTTTTTCTATTATAAGAAACTTGGATCAGCACTTAGTACTAAAAGTTTCTTAATTTCGCATGAAAATTTCGGTGTTTTAGTAGTAAAAGTTTCTTAATTAGTTTCTTATTTTTTTTGGGCCTAAAATTGCGGTATTGTTCGAAGTTGAGCCTTTTTCTCGAGAAAGGGCTTCCATTTTGCATTGACATTGTCATCAAGAAGAAGCCATGCACATCAAGGCAAAAATTTACCAATTTTGCAGTTAAAAGTCAAGAAAAGACGAAGGCACCTTTGTTAGAGAGACATAGAATAAGAGAGCATACAGATATAACGTTTTAGAGTTTCTTAACTGTTCTTGAGCGTAGTACTAGAGTTTCTTAAATTTTTGGTCATCGTAGTACTAGTTTCTTATAAACCAGTTTCTTATAAAAAAAAACGTGTAATCCGTTTTCAGCATGATTAAACAGTGTATTGTTAATAAGAAACTCTTTTCAAGAATTCAACTAAGAACTAAACCAGGAAGAACCTCGACTGAGAACTTGGATATTGCTCAAGAAGCTTGTTTATTTTGTCTGAGAAGGTAATTCGCGTACTGGCGCTGTATTCTGGTAAAACTCACGAAATGCTTGGGAAGTTACCTGTCAATGAATACAACGAACATTTAAGAAGGATGCGGAGAAACTGCAAAAAACCTTTGGTACCCATGATCTGCTAATTTCAACTGTTTACTGAAAGCTAAAAGAGACTTTCAGTACTCGGTGGGAAAATTTATTGGTTTCTTGAAAACTCTTCGATTGTTGTTCTACTTGACTGATCAGCTGCCTAAAAGTTCTTAGAAAACTAACAATAATCTTGAAAAAATGCTAACAAAGAGCTTTTTGAAATAATTTTGATGGGAACGTCATTGAGCTAATTACTGCACTCAAAGAGTTCATTTTGTTGGAGAAGTTTCCCTTAGCAACCAATCTCATTCTGTGAAATGATGCATCAATACAGGCGAGCAAGGTGGCTGCCATGCCACACACATTATATTTTCCAATCTCGGCCTGTTCTCAGCTGCAGTCCCTCTATTTTCCAGAAGTTTATTATTCACAATTTAGCGCAAACCTCAAGATCAATGTGGTTTGCACAAGTCAACTTAGAGGTCTAGTCCGAACAAAACATTGAATTCAGACTATTGCTGAACAAATTAAAAGTCTAGGCCTACTTTTGAAGCAAAATCGGCTATGATTCAAATAAAATGCACAGAAAGTTAAAAAATGCAAGGCTTGAATTGAAAATTGATTTTAAGCAGCTACGAAAAAGTAAGCTGATAAACTTCTTGATCAAAGATGAGAGACGTACCTTTCTTTGCTCGTTGAATGCAGTTTTTCATCTAGCATTTTGAGCGCGCAGGCTCCGCGACCATGATTCGTTCTTTCCGTAGAGTGGCCGCGCGTGCTCAAACCGCTGGAGCGTTTGACCTTTAAGATGTCATACACCTCAGGAGGGCCTCCGCTGAACGACAAGCTTTGACCTTGCGTTGTTGCTAGGCTTGATGTGGACTTCATCACGTCCTTCACCCCATGACATAAAAGATTTTGTAAACAGGAAAATGCCCACCACCCCTATGACTTCACTACCGTGAGTCAAAAATGAGTTGAAAACACACACAAAACGAATTACTGATAAAACTTTCACAGTGATACACTTTTGGTGTCCTATCGCTCATGGTAACTGTTCTTTGCCTGTAATAATAACATTCCATGCAAGTTTATTACTACCTGACAATACTCTTTGTTCCTTACAAATGAGTAAAATGTTTTTATTTAGAATGACTGAGCAATGACATATAACACTCTTTCTATGATAGAATAAAACAACAACATTAGAATCCTTTAATTTCATTTCGTTTCTTCGTTGTCTGGCTTCATCAAACAAAAGTGAAACAGGATTTGTGGCAACATGCATGCTTCTATCAATTCAGCAGCTCAAATTTATATTACCTGCAAACTTTGATGACGAAGAGGAGAGAGGAGTCCTAATTCAGTGGCATGGGTAATTTCTTGATTTAAATTCTATGTCCAGTTGCCAGTTTGTTGTTTATCTTTTCTCACATCGTCCTGGATAGAAGTTGCAGAGGTACTGAGCAATGGTTTCCAGTATGTTTACTTCCTGGCTATAACTAACGGGCACGGCACAGTCTCCCCTTCGAAGCCTTCGAAGCACTGAGCTATTTTCTGACAGCTACAAAAGTGGTGTGTCCTCTAAGCTACAACCACACATTCTTTCCTAAGAAATTTGGATTAAGTCAAACACCAATGTTTCTTAATTCAAAATGAATGTGTTGGCATTTCAGTACTGAAAGTTTCTTAATTTGTTTCTTATTCTTTAAATGCATGAATTATCATGAATTGTCATGTACACGTATTTTTATAAGAAACTAAGGTCCGGGACTGATAGGCAGTTTTTTTTGTTTTTGGGCTATTTTGATCAGTGGCGAAGCTGGGCGAAAATGGTAAGTCATGCTCTGAGCGGAAGGCGAATAGGCAAAGCTCCTTGCGCCCGAGGCGGAAACGTCGCGGAAAATATCTTGTGCCGCGCCCATTTTTCTGCCTGGGAACACCCATTGTTACAAAAAGGCTTGAACAATGCCCATTTCTGTAGAGATATAAAATACACCTATACATTCATGAAAAATTCTTATTTTCAAACACTTTAGGCACAGAATTGTCCTCAAAAATCTTCTTGTTTCAAATCAGGCACTTCAGCAGTAAAACATTTGTTTATCACAAATCTGGCAGGCATATGTTAGGGTTTCAGATGTCATACAATCATCTCTGTTGAGCAGTTGCCATTGTTTAATCCTCAATGAAAAGATCATTGACTGAAACTCAAGTCCCAGATGACAGGAATATCTTTTTAAGCAGAAGGGACCCCCATCAGCTAATAGGCAACAGTAACATTTGGGGCAATAAAACTAACAATTCATCTTGCAAGAAGATGTGCTCTTATTGTGGGAGAAGGTTGTGGGAGAAGGCTCTGACCTACAATAAATTATGATAGCACAGCAAAGGAAGTAAAGTACTCTTGAAAAGTTCCTCAACCAACAAATTACAGTATGACGATAATCCATAAAAACCAAAGTTCTCTTGGAAAGCTCCTTTGGTTAGTAACACATATGCTGATAATAACCTGGTGGGGGGTTATTCTTATATAAATTGGGTAAGGGTGCTCTGGCTGTGGTACAAAATATCAACCAAAAAAATGTCTGGCATCAAAATGGACCCACAAGATAACTTTTCCTAGCCTACATAGCCAAAACTATTTATTCTTTGTCATCAACAATATATGGAAAATGCCCTGAACTGATAGATTTCATGTAATGTATATATTTAAATGTTCGCGTATTTTGATATTGCTGCTTGACTTTGATTTTGTTTGTAAATTCATTTTTATATTCTATTCAATTTTTCTCAGTTTGAGACCCAGAAAATAATCCAGAAGTTCAGGGAACTCATAGAAATTCTTGTACAAATGACAAACCCAAAAATATTATTTTTTTGTCAAAGTTTTAGACCCAAAGAATAAGCTAAGCACCACCCCCCCCCCCCCCCCCCCCCCCCCCCTCCTAGCCAAAGCAAAGTACCCTGGAGATAATAATAATGCAGAGAGAAAATTATCTTGCAAAAGTTCCTTTTGTCAGCAACAAATTGTGATAATACTGCAAGAAAAGGACAATTTTCTTCGAAGCTAAGTCTAAAATACTAGGCTTGTCTATGAATATGGCAAAGAGAACCCCTGCGCATATCTTTTTATGAGAAACTAAGAATTTCGCTCGGTACTGAAAGTTTCTTAAAAACATCAGATTTTCAGTACTCAGAGTTTCTTATGAGTTTCTTACAGGTTCTATAACGATCTTCATGTTCACTGCCTATGCCTTTATGAACATTTCAAAACGATGTTTTAGTAAGCATTTCCAATGTTTAGACATTGCTCAAGTACTTTTCGAGTAATATGATACAGGAAACGAGTGAAAAAACTGTAAAATATGTTAGGCACATCCTTTATCAAAATAAATAGTTTCTTAATCATTTATTTCACAGTACTGGAATTTCCCCCATAGCCTACCTTTCTACCTTCCTTCTTTTACCACGAGACTTATTGGAACATCTTGGGACACTGTCCTTCCTCTTCAGAATAAGCTTTGCTTTGCAGTTGGCGTTTGGTTATTGGCCTAGGCCTACAATCACATACCCTCACTTTCTGGCTTCTGCTAGCCTGAAGCTGCACAAGATTTTCTCGAGAACTAGGCTGCACAATGTCTCCCTCGATAAAGAAGGACTTCCAGTGAATCTTTGCATTCCACAATAATCAAAATTCAAGTAATAATTCTCCAACTAGACGTGTATGTAGGGGCACTGACACTTCATCTTGAACGGAGCCTAGACCAGTCAATCTCACAAGAAAAAGTTTATATCGTCATCATTTCCATTGTTTCAATGCGTATCCTGCTTTTGAACTTCAGCAGGACATTGAGTCGAAAACTGGCGCATGGGCATGCGTTAGATCAGCTCCAGCCAATCAATTCATTGCTAGGTTTATGATTATAATGACCCATCTCCTGCGATTTCAGATCAGCAAGACGTAACATAGGGAACCAGTACGGAAACAGTGAAATTTGACCATAACTACACAGAGTAGCTACAGCATTAGTATAGAAGCCCTATGATAGGTCTGGCGCTCCGAATCGAGCACGAGTTAACACAGGGGACCAAGGTATCGACGGGTCAAGATGCAAAGGGTAAAATTTGTTGTACTATGACATGTGTTGTGATTTTAAAGAAAGTTTTTCAAAGAAATATTTTTTGTGGTGAAAAATATTCATCATATCTCTGAAAATTGTGGGTCATGCTGAGCATGAGCAGCATGACCGCTAGCTTCGCCACTGATTTTGATACCAAAAGTTCCTTACGTGTTTCCATGACTATGGTGTTTCTTATATCTTTAATGCCAGAAGTGTAGAGTTAATTTCGTTTTGTCTAAAGGGCTCCCAAATTACTCAGTAAGATCTCAAAACAAGTAAATAACATAATTCACACTCAAAATATTGTCCAAACAGTTGCTATAACTGTACAGTGTCAAAACATTTTTGAGTGCGATAGGAAAATTAAAACTGCTGTGTCTCCTTGGACGCATCAGTTTCTATCCGAGCACTTTTTTCGTAACTCTGGGATACAAATATTTGATTTTTCTGCATAAGCCCATGCGACGAAAAAAGCTAGGGGGCTGCCCGACACAAAGTTCATTGTTTACCAACATTTTTGCCCCACTGAGGGCAGATTTTTGCCCGATTGGGGCTGATTTTCGATAATTTTTCCAACGTGGGGGGGGGGCTACCGTTGTAGTAGGACTTTAGGACTAATTACGTGTTGTTTAATTTATGTAATTATTCTTTTATCTGACTGTAGCCTCGTTTCTATCTGTATATATAATGTAATGTTTTGTTGTATAGTCAGTCAGTTTTGCACCTCCATTCGCGTCACACGTCAATCGACTTTAGCTCTCATAGATCTACTCAAAGTAACAGGGAACATTGTCTCCCAACTTCAAGCCCTGAGGGCTTGAAGTTGGGAGACAATGTTCCCTCCCTGTTATACCGTCCCCCTCCCACCCCTAGCTTCTGCTTTCTGAACTAATGAGCCCTAGAAAAAACATTTATCTATGGTTTCCATATTTCCTTTGCTTTTTGTCTCTGTTCATATCGAATGATGATCACCAATAAGACCTGGATGCATTAAAAATAAAATTTCCAACTCGGATAAGAACCAAAGATCAGATGTTCTGCTCGGACATTGATATCCTTCTTGAATGCTCTGAGAGCAGAATCTTCAGCTTTCGATAAGGGGACACGGAACTGAAAGCACTTTCGAAAGGGAAGCCAGCAAGCCAGCAAACGTGGAAGTTCTTTCAGCCAATTCAAGTTCAGGACACATGATGGACCCTTTCTTTCGCTCTTCTTCGACTTCATTGCAGCCAGGGACGTAGGAAGCATTTCAAACTTGGAGGGGCACGACACTTCAAGGGCACTTTTTTCATTACTCTGAAAGGGCATTTCCTGAAAATAAATAGGGCACTTCTTTGTTTATTGCAAAATCTTGGGGGGCACGTGCCCCCAGTGCCCCCCCGGTTCCTACGTCTCTGATTGCAGCGTTAGTCGGGTTCACATTGGATGTAGGGCAACTTCTGTGTTTTGGATGTATCAGTTTAGTGTCACCTTGGACAGACGCTAAAATTTTACTGAACTCAGGAATTAAGTGTGAGTTAAAACTGTCGTCTGCACTATCATAACACTGAATTACCCAACATCCAATGTGAAACAGGCGTAAACAAGTGAACAAAAATTGAAAAAAAAAAGAGAAAAGGACTTAGTGACTGAGTGGCGTGAAACAAACTTTTCAGATCCATTTTAATCAAACCGACCTGTTTTGCGGATGAAATCTAGTGTCAGTTCGAGTATATATTTGTTGATTAACAAGAGCAGATTTTGTAATACAATAGCAAAAGTTGCGTTTGATTGACACCTCAATTCAAAGCGATTAGCGGCTGCAGACAAAGGAAATTTTCTCAACCAATAATTCAAAACAAACAAAGCCGCAAAAGTTCCCCAAAACTGGTAGGGCAAACTCTCGCCTTGTGCAAGTGAAAGATGGTTTTTAAGGAAAGTTATGTGCTTATAGCGAAAGAAGAAGGGTAAATCTAAAGTTCTGTCGCTTAGATTATATTTATTTGATTCAGGAGCGGAGCAGAAGGCATTGTAATTCTCGCGTCTTTAGGGCTTAAGGTTACTGTAACCGTTCAGGCGGCGATTAAGAAACTCCGTTAACTACGGCCGTTCGTCAAAATATACCAAACAAACTTATGCGTCATTCGACGCAGAATTAAACGTAGAATATCATGAAAATATATTCAGTTGATTCAATAAAATCGCGAATGATTTGTTCGAGATTTAAGGCAAAATCGACCACCCTTGGGAAAAAATCTTTCTGTACCCCAATGATAATCGTTGGACCACGACTTTCTATTTACCAAAGACTTAAGGCCCTGAACTGCAAAACCGTGTCACGAATTTTTGATAAAAGGTGTTGCCTTGAAATGATATCATTTTAAATAAATGTAAATGTCTTAAATGTCTTTTTTAACTTTCAGACCCTTGTAAAAATCGGACCAGTGGATCTATCACAAATCGCTGACACAGTTTCGTAGTTATATGCATTGTGACTCTGTGTGCCAAGTTTCAAGCGATTCGATTGGCCTGTTGGGTACACAAAGATTTTTTATTACCCACCAGTACTCGGGAATCCTGTTTCGAGAAATCAGGCTTTTATCAAAATGAAGCAAAAATTGCGGGAAATACGATTATGCATGAAAGGTCAAGCAATTAGGCTTAAGCGCGGTATTGGTAAAGCATTATGTCAATAACACAGCAGCACGGGATGTCATGAACATAGCTGCAAGGTCAAGTGAGTTTACTTTAATCCGCTTATGTATATTCCCGCAATTTTTGAGAAACAGGATTGCTCCTTTTAAAATGCTCAAATTTCCAAGTAATTGTGACTATTTCTGGAAGTGAGTTGGTTTAAACAGTCCTCGAATACTTATACCATCAGATTATGACAAAAACGAAAAATCGAAAATTTTTCGTCTGAACAGTTCGTTGGGAAGTAATTTGCCAAAGCCGTTGTTTGCTATTTTCTCATGGGAATAAACTGGATTAAATCTAGAGGCTGCAAGTCTAAAATTAGCCTATTCAATATCTTTACTTATCAATACTTATTCAGTATTCAATATTCAATATCTTCAGCTTTCGATAAGGGGACACGGAACTGAAAGCACTTTCTAAAGGGAAGCCAGCAAGCCTGCAAACGTGGAAGTTCTTTCAACCAATTCAAGTTCAGGACACATGATGGACCCTTTCTTTCGCTCTCCTTTGGACTTGCTACAAGTCTCAGCTCTCCTTCGACTTCATTGCAGTGTTGGGAAGTAATTTGCCAAAGCCGTTGTTTGCTATGTTCTTGAATGCAAGTCTAAAATTAGCCTATTCAATAGGTTAATGAATGATTCGATTAACAGCAATGAATGATTCGATAATTTCGGTACATGCGTGGACATTGTTTGGTTATAGAGCATAGAGGTTGGAGGAACAATAGCTCATGCAGCTGTAATTTTCTTTGTCCTGTTTATAGATTACGTCACTTAGCTCCCCGTTCGTTCATTTTTGATGGAAAAAGGAAAGTTTCACCGTTTCAACTAGACAATAATTATATTTGTAGCGAGCCGTTCTCAGTTCTAAAATTTAAATCGCATTGACTGGTTTTGAAACTTTTGACATACAATAGTCCCAGTTATCGCAACGACAACAACAACAACAACACATTTATACATCTTATATTGAATTGAATTCTGCGCAAAAACGTTTTCCAGCCTTGGTAATCATGCCGTAAAAATGGAATGGAATGAAAACATTGGGACGAATGGCGTAAGTCTAGTGGAAATATGTTCCATTTCTTATCAAGAAAGAGAGTTTGGAGTAAATCTTCGAATCTGAGGCGAAATTTGTGACGATAATCTACAGTTTAGTATGGGCGGTAAAATGAAACCAAGGGCAATATGAAAGAAAAACTTTTACGGTGTTAAAGACGTTCGTGATTCTAGAATAGGTAATAATAATAATAATACCTTATTTAATGTTAGTTTTACGATAGTGTGAGCACTAATATACACTAACATGAAGCAATTTTAGAGATTGCATTATGGAACTTATTGACTGCAAGCGTTGCAGGCGCATTGATTGTTGAAAAACCAATCTTTTATGAGAATTTTGAATTGATATGCATTTTTGGATGACTTTATTTCATTTGGAAGAGAATTCCAAACCTTTGGACCCAAAAAGCTAATCGATTTTATGCCATAGTTTGTACTTTTGACTTTAGGAACAACTAGAATGTCATTTTTTCGAAGATTATAGCTGGTTGATTTTGGGAGAAAATAATCTTTCATAAATGCTGGATTTAAGTTGTGCAAAGTTTTGTAAATTTCAAGTGCCAATAGCCTAATAGAATGAATATGAATTGTAGTAGATTCGGCCTTGATTAGGAGATTACTATATGTTGAAGCATAATCTGAGAGTGCTAATCGTAGGGCCCTCTCGTTGACTTTCTCGATTTTCTTTTGGCTTGAATTACTGCAAAATAACCAGATAAGGGGACAGTAATTGAAGTGACAAAGAATGAAAGAATTCACGATTACTTGTCTCTCTTTGTTACCCATGAATCTAGCTAGTCTTTTGATTGAGTTTAGCTGCATGGCAGCTTTTTTACAGATATTATCGATATGTGAGTCAAATTTTAGTTGTTGGTCAATTTGAATTCCAAGTAGAGTTACTTCATTACTCACGTTTATTTTGAAATTATTGTTTATTTGAAATTCTTTAATTTGGTTATCATTTTTGCCAACAATCATTGACTGAAATTTAGATGGGTTGGCTGTCATATGATTTGACTTGAACCAGTTAATGCATTTATTGGTGTTAAGTTGCACTAGTCTATAGAGATCATCAGCATTCTCAGCAGAAATCGAAATTGTGTTATCATCTGCGAAATTATTATCATCTAGGTCAGTCAAATTGAGCAATATAGACATGTACTTTCTCTTTTAGAGTAATCTGTCATAACTAATACTTTACTGACCCTGCTCTGCAGCTAATCTCCACGGAGATCTTAGATTTAGGTTTCTGCCCTTGTTGCTGCTATAATTTTTGCTGAAGCGGTAAAAGGAACACCGTAAGTGGGTGAGCAAATGGATGTTGTGGGACGGTGGTTCAGCCTAACTTTGCAGCCATGATCGTTCTTAGGTCAGCGGCATGAGCTCGCTTTCCAAATGCAGCTTTGTGACGACAGGAAGTAAGGGACTCAGTTAGCAATTCAGCTAATTCTGTGAATCCACCGTTTAGCACAACTTCACCGTCACAAACAGCAACAACAACATAAATTAAATGTATTTCGCTGTCGCTCAAAGGCCACAAATCATGATCATCAGATCATGTGCGTATAAGTTCACAAGCGAGCTACACTGTTTTGAATCTCCATGGAAATAAAGATTGAACAGCAAGGCCTAAAAGTTGTCAACTTAGAAACTGGCCAAGCAATTATTCAATCCACCTTTTCAAGGTAAGAGGCGCAAAAGCAGAAGTTTTTGTTATTTGAGATATTGCATTTTTGAGGCCAAAATATTGTTCTGCGTACAAAGTTTAGCAAAGTGGCAAATTTTCACATTCATACATGTCTTCATTTCAAAATTATGACAATTTTAAGAATTTAGAGTCATAAGGGCTTTGACCATGAAATCAAAGTTTGGACAAATTTTTGTCCAAACTCCGATTTCCACGGTCAAAGCCCTTACGAATTGAAACTTTTCATATCATCATAATTTCTAAACAAAGACAGATATGAATGTGAAAATTTGTATCAAGACTAAACTTTGTACGCACAATAAGATATTAGTCTCAGAAATGCAAAATTTCAAACAACAAAATACTTCCGCTTTCGCGCCTCTTACCTTGAAAAGGTGGATTGTCTTTTTCTTGGTTTCTCAAATCTAAATGAGAGTATGATTTGTGTTTTGAGCCAAATGACACGAGATAGAATTTCCATATCATCATTTTGACTATAAGATGATTTGAGGTTTAACGTTAGTCAAGCATATCAAAGAATAATTATTATTTATGGACTCCGGACTTACAGATTCCATTATGATGAGTAATGACATTTGAGAGCGTTATCAGTGAGATTTCATACTTCAAGGCCAAGTAGAGCCGTCACCGCAATTCACTGTGAAAGGGACGAATTGTGAACAAAATCGACCAAGAAACCATTGTTGATGACCCTAGCACAAGTAGCAGTGTAGCAACTCCTCAGTTTGCAATTTGAGTTTTATCCAAACTAAGATGAGACACGATGAGGGTGAAGTTGCGGTTTTTAGCATCAAGCGCTGGTATCGCAGAAGTTCAGAAGGTCTAATCGAGTTCGCAACCCTGTCATGACGCTCAAATGGTGGACCTCTACCTGGGATTGAATCCTTTATGCCTGACTGTCCTGGATGCAAATTCAGAGGCTTAAACCACTCAAGTTCCTACGCAGCCAATGGCCCCAGGACGGATTCCGGCCCACTTTGTATGGCCACACCAAGAAAAACCATTATTTCTCCTTGAATTTTAAGTTGGAAATTCAAGGTAAAAGAACAGTTTTGCAGTGGGCTACCATGTTCATGCTCATAACAGTGTGACCAAGAACCACCAAAACTGACTTGTTTGAACTGAAGACGTCTAAATAACGGGCACAAGTTTATTTCATTTCATGGGCCTAAGCGATGGAACTTTCCATGCCGTTCCAAAATGCTTTGCAGTGTCGTGAATTACTTTTTTACTTACAGATAAATTTTCTGTCTTATAGGAACTCCAAAGATGTGACAAAAGAGGCTCGAGATGTTACTGGCAGTTTTGCTGTTCAAAAACAATTAAAAAGGAGAATGGCGATTGCTTATTTTCAACTGCATCCGTAGATTACAGCCCCACAGATGTGGTGAAGTGAAATTGCGCTGGTGTACACATGGTTGGCGGGGTTCGGGAACGGCGGTGTCACAGTGGTACAGGATATATAGTTCAAAGAAAAGCAATGTTATGTATGTTTTCATTGTTATTATCATTCTCTTATTATCATTCTCATATCTTATCTTATTATTATAAATTCTATCAGTTGCTACAGATCGATATCTCTATTATCTTTAGCTATGGCGGAGTTCGGCTGGAGACCCTGAGGTCCCTGCTATTGAGCCCCTCACTTTAGCTATGATCTTCGTATCCTAAACAATACCATACTGCTTTGCAAAATTTCCTACACGCTGATTGGCTCGAAGTTGCGTGCGTGAATGGATACTTTGTAAACAAGTGTTAACAAATAAACTTACTTCGTTCTAATGCCTTGTTGTGTATTATTTGTATAATTGTTGAGGATACCGAGGACTGCCCCTTTTGTCTGAGCCTTTTGTTATGCTTGTAAAGTTCAAAGCAGATCAACAGCTGGGAAACCTATTACCATGCGCGAGAATCTCTTTGTCTCTTTGCTAATTCTTATTTGCATTGTGGCCGGATTATCCGCCCACATCCTTTCCACAAAACTAAACATGCTTTCTGCGCATGATCACAGGTTTCCTTTTTGGGGGATGACCGTTGTTTTGAACTTTGACGATTCGTATCCCCAACAAATAATTTGTTTGAAGAAACGATAATTTCCGCAATTGACACAAACATTTAATGATTTAGATCCTGCTATCAAGATGACGAAACTTTTGAAAGAAAATATTGGGCACTAAGAAGATGGCTGTGTGACAATTTGACAGCGATTTTGGCAGATGTTGGCAACATAGTATGATGGTATGGTAAGAAATATCAAAAGGAGGGGTAAGTATGAAAAGGGAGGTTTGTATTGAGCCATGAGCAGTAAACGGTAAGCCCTGCCTCGGAAGATTCTGAGTAGGACAAACCCCTATAAGTATAAGATACTTCTATTCCTAACTGTGTATCGTATTACTTAAATGATATATTCTGTTGACAACAGGACTGATGAATGGTAGGTATCCTGGACTGGCAAGCCAGCTTCGACCCATTTCCATAAATAAATTCCTTTCAGATTCATGTCAAGTTTATGCGATACAGATATGAAGAAAAAAGGTAAGCCAGCTACACTTCCGTGTACATTTGATTATTTTTCAGTATATGAGGTACACATATGCATGGGGAGTCAATTCACTATAGCTACAGATCTGAAGACAGGTTAGTCTCAATATTAATTAATCAGTTCCACAGAGGACACAGATCTTAATATCATATTCTCATAAATACGTTCACCGTAACACATTTCGTCCACTATAAGATATATAGATCTGGAAGATGGTAAGTATCATTAGAGGTAATAAATAAGTTCCACAGAAGACACCGCTCTTAATATGTTTTTATATATACATTCACCGTAAAATATATATTTTTATTTTTTATTCAAATATAAGATTTTACAATATGTTTTACATTTTACTATACCTAATTCTAATTACTATACGACACTACAGGTACGATACCATGGGGAGCGAAAGACAGTGACTACCCCGTGGCTATTATTTAAAAAAACGAAACTTTAAACCGTATACAGTCACACTACGAACATTTAAAAATTAATGAATACTATACTAGATTCTGTCTCACACCAGATGTCAGGTCAGGGTTGCGATTAATTTATTGTAAAATATTTCGTCCACTCAAGGATATATAGATCTGGGAGATGGTAAGTATCATTAGAAATAGTTCAGTTCCACACAGGGTACTGTTCTTAATCTGATTTGCTGTAACATATTTCGTCCACTTTAAGATATATAGATCTGGGAGATGGTAAGTAAATGCAACAAATGCAAAAAGGTAAGTACTGGTAAGTATAAATCTTGACCATTATCTCTCTATTATTTTCTTTGCAATAATGAAATATTTCGTTGAAGATTCAGGAAGTGATTCAATGGATCAGGTAAGTGAAGGTAAGTATTGGTTTACCAAGGTAAGTAAACTTAGGTAAGTACAGTAACCGTGAACCATCTGACATTAACCACTAACCTCTTTTTTTAATGAACCAAGAACCATAGGTAGGACTTTTTAGGACTTTTAATTTTATGATTTTATGATTTCTTAATCAATGACATGTAGTGTTGTTGGATTTATAAGATGTTTTAATGAATTTGATTGAATACGAAACAGATATCGACGAATGTGCAACTGGAACACATAACTGTCACAAAGATGCAATATGCACCAACACAAACGCTTCATACACGTGTCAATGTAAACCTGGACTCAAAGGAAATGGAATCCTTTGTAATGGTGAGTCTGAAGTATTCATTATGCCATAATTTTTCTACAGAGAGCAAATTGAGGTCGTGGATCAAACTGATCACTTGGGCATTAACCTTGACAAATATCAGCATAGGTTCCAAATCTTCAAAAAGGCTGGTGTAAAATTCAGTTACTTTTTTTTTTAACTGAATGACTTCAAAGAAGCTTTAGCTACTTCTCTATACTTCTACCGTTGGACTTTTCTGAAATCTTCAATATTTTCAGAATTAGAGTGTTTTTCTAATTTTTCAAGAATTCAAATAAACTTTTCAAAAAAACTTAAAACTATCGTAATTTCTAAACTGTTTGACGCAACATGAAATAATTTCGAAGAAAACCATAGTTTATGGATGTCTACAATATGATTTAGAAATTTGATGACGTCACATTCTCAAATGAGTTGAAATGTAACATACGCTGAAATTTAAAAAAATATTTAAAACTTCTGAAAAGTCCAACGGTAGGATTAAAGATAAGTAACTGAAGTTTGTTTCAAGCCACTTAGTCAAAAGAAATAGATCACAGAATTTTACACCCACCTTTTTACGCCAAGTTAAAGATTTGGAAGCTATGCTACAAATATCATCATTTCAAATGTATACGCACCAATATCTCAAAAAATGTCTTCCAAAATTGCCTTCGACTAAAATGTATCGCTGCCTGGTGGGACCACACTCTCGCGCTTGGTGCTCCATCTGCAAATATTGGAAAGAAATTACAAGTACTCCTTACGATGCATCTGTCACTAACATCTTCCAGAGTATTTCCTGGCCAACTATTGCCGACATAATCAAAGTTGAAACATCGACTATCGTCTTTAAGACACAATCACTGGTCTTGCACCTGAATATTTGTCAGAAATTTTCATAAATGTTTGGAAAATATCCTCACGAACTTAATAAATATCGAGTTTGATTTTCGTGTCCCGCCGATGAGAACTAAAAAGTCCTTCTCGTATCGTGGGGTCAGACTCTTGAACCAGCTCATGTTCCAGATTCATGGGCCTAAATTAGCTTTAAATAGCTAGAAATCCTTTCAGCCCACTCAAGATAAAGTACCAAAAAAGTTACATTGTCATTATCTCGATCTGATATCATGTAAACAAAATAAGTGCATTGTTAGATATGTTCATCTTAAGCCCCTTATTCTAAACTGTAGGAAATAATGGACTTGCTAAGACTTGGAACCAATTAAACCATGACTTTAAGGAAGCCTCATTTATCCAGCCTTTTGCATGTAAAATTAAGACGTTCAAAGGAAGATTATTCTAGTTTTGCATTGTATATATTTTACATTCTTTAACATGGCCTATCGTAAAGCAGTTTGATAACTGAACTGTTACCCTGTGTGACAAAATGTTGAATAAACAAAAGTAAGAAATGAATTTCATTTTTTCTCTATCAGAGCGTGGCAAATTCAAGGATGGCCCTCAAACAGTCCGGATCAAGATCAATGAAACAGTCAGACTGTCGTGCAGTTATTATCATCAAGATGATGTCGCATTCAGTTGGATCAAAGACTTTGACGCAGTGAATACAGGCTCATCGTACAAGGTAGCAAAGAAGATGGTCAGGGCAACTGGCTTGAATGCAGGGAGCAACTTGACGACGCAATATCTGGAATTCAACATCAGCAAAGGAGAAGAACAGGGCTACTATTGGTGCAAAATTGATAACGTAATATCTACACAAGCAACTGTATTCCTGAAAGGTACGTACAAGTGATAAATGTGTTTTTTGTTATGAACTGTTTGTAAGAAACCGAACGCTTAGCCTATTATCCAGCCCATTCTTCCCGAGGAACACTATTTCCTTTCGAATAAGATCTGGTTAACAGGCTACCGAACTCTCAGATCATCAAAAATTAGAAACTGTACCTAGAGTACTTGAGCAAGATTTTCAATTCGGTCGAAAGTCCACCACACGGGGATCAAACAAAATTTAACACCCGATATGTTGACATGTTGACTATGTTGCTTCCCTAAAATATCGAATTCGTATACTCGTGTCCTTGATAGGGCTGTTTTATCTTTCAGGGCTAGAAATGGCCCGCATAATTTCCACACAGTAGCTGCATGTTAAACAAGATATTTTGATAAATTTCATCAAAACATCACATGCAGTGGCACAATAGGTAGCTGCAAACATTCCTGAAGTTTCATTGCCAAAAATTTCTTCCTTGCAGATCACTCGTACGGGTGTGCAGATTTACCAGTGAAAATATACTGGGGGCGGGGGAGGCATTTGCCTCACTCCCAACCAAAACAGGGTTACCACTATGAAGCTTTGGAATGTTTCTCGAACGTTTCAACTCAGGGTTTCAACTTGTTATTGCTAGTTTACGTCAGAAATATTAAATCATGTTGTTATTGCTAGTTTGGTGAAATATCATTCCCTGAATCCAGCTTTTGTCCCTTTCCACAGTTTAATTTGCTTGTAATAGAACAATATGGCATTTCATTTCAACCAGACTGGCACATTTTCTGATCAGCCTTGATTTGTCTTTTAAATTTGATATGAACAGATGCATCTACAACGAAACTGTCGCTCAAAGTGTCCCAAGGATACACAGCTGCACTGAACAAAACAACATCAACAGAATATAAAACGTTGCATGCAACAATCAAGTCTCAGGTAAGCCTATTGTCGCCATTTTCTGAATTCACATTAGAGGTAACATAATGCGATGTACCTTTTATTATTAAACCCAAGCAAGGCTCTTGCATCGTAAAAGCAATGGACAAGGAAATATCTTCCGTAGGTGGTAGAGTGAAAAGCAGATCAAGGCCGGGGAACTTATTGCCATGTGCGAGAATCTCTTTGTTTCTTTGCTAATCCTTGCTTGAATAGTGGTTGTATTCTCCGCCCGAAATCTTTTCACAAATCACTTCACTTTTGGTGGATAACCGTTGGTTGGAACTTTGATGATTCGTTTCCCCAACAAATACTATTTCAGATTTCTGGTCTTTCCAATGGTCTACCAGTGTTGGTGTAAGCAAAGCCAAATCTCAGGGCGGTAGGAATCATCTTAAATTTGGGGGCATGACACTTCAAGGGCACTTTTTCATTAAACTAAAGGGGCATTTCCTGAAACGAAAAGTCCACTTTTTCCGTCAAGAATGCCAATTTATGGGGGCATGTGCCCACAGTACCTCCTCCGGTTCCTCTGTCTCTGCCAAATCTGGATGCAGTAATTTCTGTCCAGAAACCGTTATATTTTGCAATTTTGCTCTTGGCACTTTTGGTGTAGAACTTGCTTCAGCCGAAGGTATCATTTAGGCACAATTTTAGAGATACAATAGACCCGATGTGTCCTGCAAATGATGGTGTTGAGGACACGGAACATTACCTGCTGCTTTGCCAATCTTATGAAGAACCTAGACGCGAGCTTCTCAATGGTCTCAATGCAATATTGCCTCCTAGTGGATTTTCTAACCTCTCAAATGAATTATTAGTTGAACTCATTCTGTATGGCAATGAAAGGTTACAACCTGACGTTAATAAAAGAATAATCGAGGCTACTCTAAAATTCGTTCACGCAACAAAGCGCTTTTGATGTCTGCTGCAAACCCCCAATACATGGACACATCCTCCCTTTGTAAATGTTTGTATTAGTTAATTTTCTTCTTTAATGTTTAGATTTATAACTATATGTTAAATGTCCACAGGGTTGATATGTATTTCCATTCTCCTTGTGGCATCGTTTTTGTAATCTTTGTTAGCCAACGGTGTCATTTGAAGGTACTGGCAGCATGCCCCTCCCAAATTTTGGCATAGAGCCCCATGCCTAGGCGGTTTCAAAAAAAGGATACACCTTTATTCGCATGAATTGAATCGCTGCTAATCGGGTAAGGTTTTTTGGCATGACAGTAATACGTGCAAATGCTCTGGCTGTTTTGTCATTCGTAGATTTTTAGCAGATTCCGAATTTTCATGTTATATTTTTACTTTCTGCTTCATTGTGTTGTGACATCACAATGACATTTATGACAATATTCAGAATGACATTTATGAAACAGCAACAATAGTGGTAGTAGTTAACTTTAAAACAATAGCATAGTCTCGTCAGCAAGTGAATTATGCCAGAAAACATTGTGCTAAGCTGTCCGTTGGACATGTTGTAAAGAAAGAAATTCTGCTTCGATTGATGTAAATTGCAGTCTGGTATCACTTTTTTCTGGGATGATCAACTTGTTGATGAGACTTATACAGTAAAAACCCGCACATAAGAACCTTCATTTATTAAGAACCTACAGCCTGAAATCATATATTTTGTACCCAATCGATGAGAACTATTTCAGCCTGATATCATAACTAGGTTCTTGATAAAGGGTTCCATTCATTCATTGGGAAATAAATGCAATCTGTTTGCCAATCAACCTCTTTCGTGAACTCCAAAACATTACTTACAGAACTGTAATAGGCAGGGGCTGCAGGGGATGCAGGGGTAAACTGGGTAAGCTTGGGTTGAAATGGATAGTACCACAAGTTTAAGTAAGTTTGGCTAAGATTTAGATTCACATATTTCCCTTTGTTAAAAACCTACACCCTGATTACTGGATGTGCCTCATTGCATAAGAACCTAAACGGGCTGAGTTCAAAATCTTAGGTTCTTATGTGCGGGTTTTTACTGTATTGTTTAGGAAGATTCTCGTTAACTTCTTTCTCACGTCACAACAACATTTATAAAAATAACATCAAAATTAGGAACCTACATGAGAAATGGATCAAGAGCAGCTACGAAAAACAAGCCAGAGCAGTTACACGCAATATTGTCATTCTGAAAACAGTACCCAATTACCAGTGATTCAATTAATACGAGCAAGGCAGGGTGTACCTCTGAACAGTTGTTTGCATTTTTGTCCATCATCTTCTATATTCTTGATTTCATTCTAATTATCTACAGTTCGACAGTTACATTGGCCCACTGAACAACGCAAGACGAAAGCGTAGAAATGTTGACCCTTCTGCCGTGATACTAAGAAATGTACGCAGGTAAGAGAATCAGTCTTCAAGCTGAGCTTCCAGAATATTTGAACATCTTCGAATAGCAGAAGATCCTAAAATCTCGCTAAAGCGTATCAAAAGGAAATCGAGTTTTCTCAAGGTAAAATTGTAATAAGATCTCCACAAAACGATACAACTTATAATTTACATTTTCACGAAAAAATAGCCCAATGAAATGGCAAGAGAAAGCTGGCAGTCTCACAAATGTTCACCTCACAAAAGTCCCAGAAATGAGCCCATCTTGCAATGCATACGAGATTTATACTTCTAACTTAAGAATGTCTCTGCCATAAATTAAGAATTAAGAGTTCTGATAAATTTCAAGGTTGTTCTTGATTGCAACACCAAGAGAAATTTTATTCAATTTTATTCAATTTTATTTCAACTTTAAACATTTTCAAAATCCTCTAAAACAGGTTTACTTTCAAAATCTTTTAAAATAGGTTTATTTTCAAAATTCTCTAAAATTGGTATATTTTCAAAATCCTCTAAACATGGTTCCTCTCTGTCGGTTTCCTTTATACCACTCCATAACCATTGTAATGTTCAGTATGAATATAGTATCTGCAACTACCTTAGACCATTTACTTCCGATTTGAAGATTTTGATATATTAGGACACGCCGCGTCGGTTAATGATGTTTAGGACACGCCGCGTCGGTTAATGATTTCTCTATTTTAGACAGAGCCAATAATGATTTTGACTTGCTCATTCACGAAAGCCTTTTGATTTTACGAGATCGACCTGAACTCAATTCACAGCAGTCATCTATCCCTTTAGTTCTTTTTTGATTTCATCCTCTTGGGACTTAGGCCTTGGGTTCCCTCTCGCGTAGGAAATGTAACTCACGCTTGTTTTTCCCTTAACTCTTGTTTATCTTAGGGTATAAATTACTGTTTATCTCTTAATTAATTGCTGATGATGAACCTAGACAGGTTCGAATCGTACAACATGTTTAATTCAATAATTTCTTAACCGTTTATGTCTACTGATTTATGTCAACTATCGATTTGTGTCAACTACTGATTTTGTCAACCACCGATTTTTGTCAACTTTACTGGAATGTCTATATGAAGAATAATGAAATATACAATGATTGTCGTCGCTTGTCTCATCCTTTGATATATTTTATTTCTGTTGTCAGTGATGGGAGTGGAAAAACATTGTTGGACGCCTTCATCTATTATGCACCTGTTAGTAACACAAGAAAAGTGACAATTTGTAGTAAAATGCAGAATGTAACGACTGCTAATCTGTTCTCTTCAACAACTCCAGCAATTGAACTCGTGCAAAGGATCACATATGGTAAGAACTAATGGTCATCGTTATTTCATAAGTTTTACAGAGCGCACCAAAGTAATATTCAAAAGTTTGATCCCCAAATAATTGCAAACTACATGAGCAATTCTCAATTCCTTTAAAAATGTGAAACTCTTGAAAAATCTTAGTTTTTTATAGCTATAGATGTCCAAACAATATGACTAGATTTCGAATCAATCACCACACCAGCCGCAAAATACTGGATGGGACAACCAAAGACAGAGGTCTGACGGGTCTGGAAAACATCTTAGGACCATGTCCTTGTTATATTAAGTACACACCCTTTTCAAAGTGGGAAGCGCTCTCATTTGTTTATTGAACTCTAAAGAATTAAGTAATCCCTCCTTAGACATTTTATCAATGGATTTAGACGAATCGGAAGGCTGACCTTGGAGACAAATGAGAGGACTTATCTCCCCCTATTTCCCACCCCCCACCCCCCCCCCCCCCCTGTGGCTCTACCACTGTTTGGAAAGCAAAAAGTAAGTTGACTACACTCTTTCTTTTTATAAGAATACTATAAATTTTTGTGTAGCCTCGAAATTCTTCAGAAATTTTCGTGTTTGAGCCTGAATATATTTTAAAGTATTCTTATTCTTTTACAAATTTGATATGGTTTCAGGAGAACATAGTTAAAATAGAATTTAATGTCATTGCCAGGAAACGGTCGAATATCGCAAAGCAGGCAACTACTGAAAAGTGAGACACAAATGTGCGAGCTGAGGCTGAGCGATATCCTTACAGCATTCTTAAAAATTGGATGATTCTGAGCCTGAATATTCTCATAAACATTATTCTCATAAAAAGAGAGTGTAGTATCTCGCTCATATTTACAGATCAACTTTGAATCTATTTTCCGTTTTCATCTTTCGTCAGATAGATTACTCAGACACACCCTTAAATTTAAAACATTTTGTACTCGACCAATATAATCTCTACCTAGATTGCTGCTACGGAGAATGGACAGGTAATGCTGATATCAAAGGCGTTATAGGATGGCCAACCCAAGCAATCCTCAGCAACAGCACCGTTGCTTGTCCGTACAAAAAAGGAAATGAAAACGCATCAAGACAATGTGTATCAAATGACTTTGAACGACAACCAACATGGAAGGCACCTTATGATGGAAACTGCCTATATGTTCATGAATCAACACGGGAACTTAGCGACCTGAGCCAGGTAATTTTGGAAGTCCAATACAGCGGGTACCCGCAAATAAGAAACAACTTTTTGAATTGAGGCCTCAGAAAGTTTCTTATTTAAAGAGACCTTTTCATGATCAGGGTCAAAGTTTCTTATACATAGGGAATCAAGTCAAGTGAAGGTATATGACTGTACCATACATGCATGTGTATTGCACATTACTGGTACATTTTACATGTTTACCTTGTTACCTTTTAGTTGTGTGAATCTTTAATTTTGAAAATGATAATTCTGTTTAGAGAATGCTACATTATATTACAGTCATATATGGGAATTCTTTTTAGCATTTAAGAACTATGACAAACCTGAAAATAAGAAACTTTTAAATTTCAGACCTAGAGTTGGTTCTTATTAAAGGAGCCCCTTTTGAAGAAAGTGAGGCCTGTTTCTTATACAAGGGGGTTTCTTATTTGCGGGTTCTTACTGTACCCATTCACAATGGCAAGTTTAGCCAGCTTCAATTAAACCAGGTTATCAGGTGTTGGGTGTTGCATTCTAATTGGGTGATCCAATAAAAAGAATTCATTTGATTGATTGATTGATTGATTGATCGATCGATCGATCGATCGATCGATTGATTGATTGATTGATTGGTTGGTTGGTTGGTTGGTTGGTTGGTTGGTTGGTTGAAATTCAACTTGGTTCAGACAAAGCTGGTTGAACTTTGTCAGTGCAAACAGGGTATAATATATTTAGTTGTAGCCAAATCACACCAAATCAAAGAAGCTTTCCAAATAAAAAAGATTGTGAAACAATGATTTCGAGTTAGAAGAGCCACAATGTGGAAATTTCCCTTGCTATTAACCTTCGAAACTAAGAATAAGGCTCAACTTTCTTCAGGAGTTAAAAGAGCCACCATGTGGAAATTTCCCTTAATGATAATGATCCTTTTTCTCTGAACAGCAAACTATAAATGCAAGTGATGTGGAACAAGTTGTTGCAAAGCTTGAAAATGTGACGAACAAACAAGAAAACATCAGAAGTTATGTAGATGTTTCATTGGCCGTTGATGTTATTACAAAAGTTGCTGCAGCTGATAAGACCAATAAACTTGTAAGTTCACAACATCCAGTTTTTCTGCCCTAAGGAACCGGCCAATAAGGAATTGACCTAAAAGAGACTACAGTAAAGTCCCGCCTTTATGAAAATACTTTATAAGAAACTCAGACATTGAATTTTTGTGGGAACAATTGGAAAACAATAAAGTAATCAAGGGGAACAATAGCTGAGGTCCCGGGGGGGTCACTACCATATGTACCAGTACGGGATGTGCCATTTTTTGGGGTACCTTTTTTCAGGCTGAAAATAAATTTTAGGGTGTCATTTTTGGTAACATCACAAATGAACATAAATTTTGGGGTGTCATTTTGGAAGAAAAATGCTTGAGGGTATTGAATTTAATCTGATTTCAGGTACTTGGTTAGAATTTCGAATTTTTGTCACAATTTTAGGGTATCTTTTTTGAAAGGCCCGTAAATTTTGGGGTATGGTTTTTGAAAAATTCATAAATTTTAGGGTATGATTTTACAATTGAAAATGGCACACCCCCGTCATCCGCCTATTGAAGTGACCCCCCCGGGGCTGAGGTAGAAAATGGGTTTCTTACAGGCGGGATTTTACTGTGGTCTACAGATTGATTCCTTTTCAGAACCAAGATAACCACAGGGAATCCACTACTAAGATTGCACTCTAAAATTGGGTTCTTTCTAAAATGATTGCTTTCGAAAATTTTCATCGTTTTCCTCTGCGATGGCATGGTTAGGAGGAACGGTAAGTGCGGAGGAGACAGAACGGTGGAGAATCAAAAAGGAAATTTCTGTTCTTTCTCCTCCGCTTTTCCCGTTCCTCCTAACTGAAGTGAATCTTCCATCGCAGAGCAAAACGATGAAAATTTTAGAAAGCAAACATTTTAGACCGAAATGAATCTTAGTAGTGGATTTCCTGTGACATAGCAAGGACTATGGAGAATAGACGTTGTATGTAGACAATATTTTGAATGACGAGTTAAAATCTCATACGAGGAAATTTGAAACATTCCAAAATCATTGCTATTCGTCAAAGCGTTGTATTATCAAGATGTCGTTGCTCAATAGGCGTTTGGTTGCGATGAAAATTAACAACTACCCTTTATTTTTAGTGGAAGTTGGATGAAATTGAGAATTCACTGATTAATTTGTGTACGTTTTCCTATTTTAGGCATTCAAAGGTATCGTTCAGGTTACTGACAGCTTGATGAGTGCAAAAAAAGAAGTTGTGAAAAATGCTCAAAAAAAGTCTAGCTCATCAGAAAAGTAAGTCGCTAATACATTCTTGGAAGTTTATACACAATGAGTGTCCGAAACTGTTCCATCGAAGTCTTTTGTCAGAATCTTTTCCTCCCAAAAAAATTGCATGTTGGTGTAAGAGCTTGTTGTAATATAGTGATTCCGCATTTTAGGTTGGTCAATGCCGTAGAAGCATTCGCTGAAAACATTCCCGTTCCGGAAAATGAAACTGTGATCTTCAAAGAAAAGAATTTGGCTGTTGGTGTAGCTGTGGTCGAAGATAAGAAAGTTGTGCAGAACGGCTATTTCATTAAAGGCAATGTTGATGCCAGTGAGACATCATTGGAAATGAACGAAGGAACAGGATCCCGAGATAGCAAACAGGTCGCTAACATTTTCCTTCCTGGTCCGTTGTTTACAAAAGCAAAGAACCAAGCTGGCGGCAATGCTTCAGCAACAAGGGTGACAACATTTTTGTATGACAATGAAAAGTTGTTTATCTCTGAAGAAACGTCAGGAACAAATGCAAAGAAAAAGTTGAACAGTAGAATCCTGGCTGTGTCTATTAAAGGAATAAAACTGGAAAATCTTACTGATGACCAGAGAATCAAAAGTGAATTCAAAGCACTGAATAAAACTGGAAGCAATACAGTACGTTGTGTCTATTGGGAAGAAACCACTCGAGGTTTGTATTTAGACTCATCATATAAGTCCCTTCACTATCGCTCATTAAGTTGAATTGATGTTGTTTTTGTCACTTCAGTGAAGGTACCTAATAGTTGTAGTTGTAGCGGTATCAGGCAAGGAGAGAAACTATCACATGTAATAAATCTGGTAAATTAAAGGCGCACATAGATGAGTCAAGTGATTAAATCTCAACGAATTTTCCCGCTCTTTTTGCTTACATTTGCAATGGGCCTAGCGACATAGCCAAAGCTGATGACGTCACTCCTTGCATTCGTTCAATGCTTTTAGTCTGATTTTCATTTTCATTCATACAAGTTTGAAGCCATTGCCATCATTCAATTCAATACAGAAAACCGAAACTCGTGTAATCAGTACGAGTACTGTAGAAAACTGTCGAAGATGGCCCTATCTCCCACACAGATAATTATTATGTGGCTCAGTTGGATGGTAGAAAACTGTTACGATAGCGCAAAGTTACTCGTCGAAAACAGTTCAATATTTTATTCTCTGGCATTTTCAAAGAAAATTTAATGACAGATTTGATAATCGAATTTTCATGATTTTTCAAATGGGAGTACTTTTTTAAGACAACTTGGGCGAAAAGCAATGAAATTCAAGGCATGCTCGATAGCTACAAAAATGCAATAAGATGTATCAAATTACGAGCGATAGGAATAATGTGCTTTCCGTGTTTGCTCTATTTGGCACACCTATATACAGTCTTGCTAGACTGACCTCACTACTGTGTATTGTAGTTTAGTTAATAAATAAAGCTGTTTTCGGTTGAATGCAATGAATTAGAAAATAAGTATATTATAGGTAACTTAACAAGTGTAGTCACTGTTAAACATCTATATATATATATATATCATTATTTTCTAATTCATTGCATTCAACCGAAAATAACTTTATTTATTAGCTAAACTACAATACACATATAGTAGTGAGGTCAGTCCAGCAAGATTGTATATAGGTGTGCCAAATAGAGCTAACACGGAAAGCACATTATTCCTATCGCTCGTACGTTCATTTGATACATGTAACCTGAATCTCTGAAAACAGGGAGGGGATGGGTGGGAGGGATCCTATCTTTTCCTATTGTACTGTTAATAAATTCATTTACAATATGTTTTACTTTGCAGAATGGTCACAGCGAGGTTGTAGACTGGATGGAACAGAAGGCAATATCAGCAAATGTAGTTGTAATCATTTGACTAACTTTGCCATTTTGCTTGATGTTGAACAAAAACCATCACCGCCTCAACCGCCTGTTATCATACGGGACCTTTTGCAGTATTTTACATACATTGGTTGTGGATTGTCTTTGGCTGCACTTTTCATTACCCTCATCACATTTGTTGTTTTCAAGTAAGTATATCAGTGTGTAAAATTTTATTACAATAATGTGATTAGTTTGATTATGAATGACAGAAACAAACACATACACAATCATTGGAGACTTTTAATAAGGATAATATAAAATCGGGAAAATGTAGCTCTGAGGCAAGCTTTACGATATTGCTTTACAAATATGGCTCAAAATAAATATTTTCGACGTTTAAGTTATTTGTAAGTTATTTGTAAATTATTTGTAAGTAAGTTATTGTTAGCTACATAGGACGTCGGAGGTGGTGCATCGATCGGTCCACCTTCCTTGGCGAAAAGCTCTTTCCGGCACTCATTTACATCATTGCTTGAGCTGGAACGATCATACATAATTATAACAAACGTTGAACCACTGGCATAACTTGCTGTAATGTATCCAGGTTACGGGCACTGGTGACTTTCTCGAAAGCATTTGTCACTGCATCAAACGCTTGCCATGCGGCCCAGGCAATCTTCTTACCCTTGCCTGCAAATGATGAAGCCTGGTCACAGCAAGCCTATTTACCATTGCACGTCGTCTTTTGAGTATCAAAAATGAATATTTCTCCATCTTTATCGCCTCCTGCTTATTAACAAAGAAACAATTTGAGAGTCATTTTAAGTTTGAATGAGCTGCAACATCACTAGCTAAGATTTAAAGTAGAAGTCTTCATATGTTTCCAAAGGGTAATTCATAAACTATCTTTCTCTTTGCAGGAATCTGAGGAAAAAGGACCCGCAAAAGATCCTAATGTTGATATGTATTTCATTGATCTTGGCGTTGGTAGCATTCCTTGTTAGCACACAGTATTCAGAGAGATTTACAGAGAATATTGGCAAAAGAATACAAAATTCACCAATTGTCTGCCTTGTATCTTCAGTGACTACGCATTATTTTGTGCTCTGTTCGTTCTTTTGGATGGCAATGCATTCCTACTACCTTTATCTTAGTTGTGTTAAAGTCATGGGTATACATGCAAAGAATTTGTTGAAGAAAATGGCAATGATTGCATTCGGTAAGCTACTGTTCTAATACATGGCGTTTCAGAAAAACTGCAACCCAAGTATTATTGAAAATCTGAACAAAATGATGAAATTCGAGAATATATAATGTACACCGTCTGAAAGTAAAATCTTTCTTCTTTCTAATGGTATGCAGTTTGGATTAATTGAATTATTCATCATTTAATGGCAATTTTAGTACGCATGGCGAATTTCAAATGCAGCATGCTGTAGGAACAAAATCAACACATTTTTACCATAAAAAATTACGAAACAGATTTTGTCAAAATATTTCAGGCCTAAAAGCAGTTGAGGTGATGCCTTACAGAAGGAAAAAGACAATTTTATTCCCATGAGATGCATTTATCAAAAAATTTTCAAAAACCATACCTCAAAATTTACGGGCCATTCAAAATAGAGACCCTAAAATTGTGATAAAAATTTAAAATTCTGACCAAGTATCTGAAAGTAGATCACATTTCCCTGAAGAGTTATTCTTCTAAAATTACACCCCAAAGTCTATGTCTATTTGTGATCTTACCAAAAATGACATCCTAAAATCTATTTTCAGCCTGAAAAAAGGTACCCCAAAAATGGCACATCCCGTACTATGGTATATATGGTAGTTACCCCCCCCCCCCTGCCGGGAGCTGCTGCCAGAATAATCTAATTTTCTCCTTATTTACGCCTAAAAATGACTAAACCTTCCTCGAATATGGAATTAAAGGGTCTGTTTCAACCAGAATGCCTTGAACGTGCATCTCGTTGTTGGTCTTTGTTGTTGCCATTTTCATGGCTCATGAAAATGGCTAGATTGATTACAGTTCATCGTAAAATTCACTCGTTTTTTATATTTTTGATCAGAACCTTTTCGAGCGAGCAATAGACCTTTTAGCTATTCTACAAAAGAGCCTGGATCGAGCGTTATTTTTATACGCGAGGCTCGATAGAATGGTGTTAAGAGCTTCTATCACTATTGTGCAAATTCGAAAATTCTACAAAGTGCATTTTGTAGAATTTTCGAATATGCACAATATTGATAGAAGCTCTAACGCCACTCTATCGAACCTCGTGTATAAAAAATAACGCTCGATCCAGGCTCTTTGGTAGAACAGCTAAAAGGTCTATTCAATAAATAAATAGGTACAATAGATAAGTTAAAAATAAAGTTTTCGTAATTTTATTGCGAGCGAAAATTGGGACGAATTATAATAAGTCTAGAAAATGCTGACAACAAAGGCTAACAAAGAGATAGCAAGTGTGCAAGGCATGCTGGTTCTTGAAATAGACCCTTTCGCAAGAAAAACCTGCCTCCGGCCGGCTGGCCGCGGCCCTCAGCCGTGGAGCCTGTGACCCTTTCTGGACTCCTGACTGAATCATTGTTGCTTCTAAGATTATAGCAGTGGCAATTTATTCTTTCATTTTTCATAGGAGTTCCACTGGTCGCAGTTGCAATAGTAGTTGGAGTGGGATTCACAGACATAAAGGATTATGCTAACCAAAATGATGCAAACATCTCAACTCCCGTCTACTCAACAACAAACCATTATGTCCGATTACTCAACAATAAGAAGCAACAAATGTAAGTTGTCATTGGAGTTTATGATATACACTAAAAACCTTTTCGTTCAAATCTCGGAGGCCTGACCTTGCAAATCATCTCACCGTCCTTACGAAGGGACGTTAAACAAGGGGTCGCATGCCTGAATACGGCATGCATAGTGGGCTTAAATTAGCTTTAAATAGCTAGGACTTTTCCAATCCACTCAAAATAAATTACTGAAAAAAAGAAAAAGTCTACTTAGCCTTACTCTACAAAGGCGCTCAATTTTCTCTCATCTAATCTCTCTCAATTTATGTTGTTGTTGTCGCTTCAGTGTAGTTGCGGGGTATCAGTTCTGTCGCAAAGAGCGACACTACGACAGTGTATGGACGCAACAGTTTCCTTTTTCTGTAACAAATGAACTTGACTTGGCATACTCGGTAAAGTTGTTTGTTTCCGAGCTTGAAGAACAATAGCACTCCATAATGAGCAATTCTGTCATTTTTTTCTAGATGCATGATAAACGGTATACCATTCTATGCTGCATATTTGGCACCAATTGGCATTGTCCTCATCATCAATTTCGTCCTAATGATACTAGCATTCCGCGGGATATACGCAAGCTCGCAGAAAACGAAGAGTAAACAGATGAGCCTGAAAAGAAAGATCAGAATGGTTGTGGCATGCATTTCAATCATGGGCCTAACTTGGGTTTTCGGTATTTTTGCCATTGGCGATGCGAAGATTCCCTTCCAAATTGCCTTCACAGTGTTCAACTCACTACAAGGCGTGTTTATTTTCATATTCTACTGTCTGCTGAACCCAAAGGTGCAAAATGAGTGGCGAAAATGTTTGTGTGGCGATGCAGGAGAGTTGTCTTCGTCTTCGCAACGCTCACAAAAAAGCAACACATCTTCAAGCTTCATGTCAACAAAGCTGCGAAAGTTGAGCGGAGCATTCATTAAGGACTCTTCTAAAAAGGAGTCTAGGAAGGAAAGAGAGGTGTCCTCTAATGACGAGAGTTTGCCTCAAGAAGAAAGAGCTCGCCGATACACTAATTCCTTGTCTGCTCTGCACCAAGAATTCACTGGCACGAGTTTCCGGAATGAGAGCATCTTCGTACAACTTCGAGGTACAAATGATTCCTACTCTTTCGTCGGGCCTGGAATCAACAGCGAGGATATTGAATTAGAAAGTTTCAAAAAAATCGAGCGGGATCCAAAACTTACAACAGCGCTTTGAAGTGTGCATCTCGAAAGAAGGACGTAAGAGTTTAAACAAGGACGAGAGAGTTTGAAGAAAGAAGAAGCTCATAGTTATAGCATAATTTTTCAGCTGACCAACTAACAATCCTATTGCATTCATTTCAAAGACAACCAGCTAGGAGACAATGGATGTGGAATTATCATAGATGGACTAAAATATAGCTGTGAGATCATTCTTGACGATAGAAAGGTATAAAGGAGACCCTAATGATTGCACAGGGGGTCCAGGAGTCTCAGTAAAGACAGTAGTTTTGGTTCCTTTGGCTCCCTGTGATCCGGATTATGAAAAGGAGAAAAGGACAGCTGCGTAATTTGATACAGATCACATCATCGTTGCGATCGGCTTGCTATTGTTACAGTAGAAAAACTGTTTTCATGTGAGAGCTGTTATCTCATTGCCTGCGGTTTGAGCTCGCGGTTTTTTAAAATCCTGCGCATCGTAACAACAAGGACAGATTTGGTAAGACAATAGCACGAGTTGGTTTTGATTGACACCGCAATTCAAAGCGATTAGCGATCGCAGACAAAGGAAATTCTCTCACCTAAGTAATTCAAAACAAAAAAAGCCGCAAAAATTTCTCTGAAACCCAGGTAGCTAGCTCGCTTGTTGTGCATTCCAGAAATGGTTTTTAAGAGCAAACACGAGCATAGATCGAGAGAAGAAGGATGTATCTACACATCTGGCACCGGCATTTAATTTATTTGATTCAAAAGCCAATTGGGAGGCGATTCAATTCTCTTATTTTTGGGTGCAATTAAAACACTTACTGCTCAGCTTCTGAACAAAAGAAATAAAATGCCCGAGGTAGACGTTTAGATATATCCTTCTTCTTTCGATAAACACTCATGTTTGCTCTTAAAAACAATTTCTGGATTGCACAACGAGAGCACTAGCTACTTGGGTTTCAGAGAAACATTTGCGGCATTGTTTGTTTTGAATTTCTGGTTGAGAGAATTTCCTTCGTCTGCGATCGCTAATCGCTTTGAATTGCGGTGTCAATCAAAACCAATCCGTGCTATTGTTTTAACAAATCTGTGCTTGTTCATTGTAACGGTAACTAAATTCTACTGTAACAATAGCAGGTCGACTGCAACGATGACGTAATTTGTATCAAATTACACAGCTGTTGTTTTCATAATCCGGATCACAGGGAACCAAAGAAACCAAAACTATAGTCTTTACTGACACTCCTGAACCCCAGTGATGATTGTAGAAATAATCTTTTAGTAGGACTGTAGTTGTTTAAGCAGAAGCTTTTATTGTGTAGCTTGAAGTCGCATTATATAGTGTCCTCTGCATATATCACATGGTCGTTTCATTTATTTCTCTTGAAATCTTATCACCATGAAAACATTATGTAAACTTTCATCAAATAAACGCTAGGCTAAATTTCACATGTTGTGCTGCCTGGAAATTGATCTTATATTTAAGTATGGTTGACTAAAGTTTAATATCGAACCATAAAAGTTTCCAAAGAGAGTTATCTCGCTTTAATGTCACTTTTGAGTTAGCCAATCAAACCATTTCAGAATGTAGGCAGCACGACGTTTTGCATCTAATGGAAATCAAGCTTCATTGGCATTTCTGAGCTACTTATTTAAGTATGGTTGACTAAAGTTTTATATCGAACCATAAAAGTTTCCAAAGAGAGTTATCTCGCTTTAACGTCACTTTTGAGTTAGCCAATCAAACCATTTCAGAATGTAGGCAGCACGACGTTTTGCATCTAATGGAAATCAAGCTTCATTGGCATTTCCGAGCTACTTATTTAAGTATGGTTGACTAAAGTTTTATATCGAACCATAAAAGTTTCCAAAGAGAGTTATCTCGCTTTAACGTCACTTTTGAGTTAGCCAATCAAACCATTTCAGAATGTAGGTAGCACGACGTTTTGCATCTAATGGAAATCAAGCTTCATTGGCATTTCCGAGTTACTGGCATATGGGCAACAAATAAAACCTTTTGATATCTGGAAAACTTAGCATTAAGGGATACCCTGATTGTACAAAGCTCAACAAGCGATGCCTTGCAAGGGAAGGCCTTAGATCGCTAAGGTTCTTTTATGGTTAAGAGCACACCAGGATGGTCGATGGATGGTCTTTGCGCAAGACATGGGGTACCAATTTAACGAAAGGCAAGTTGGAAAATCTAATGGATTTGCCTCTCGTTAAATTAGTTATCCAATACAGTAAAAACCCGCACATAAGAACCTTCATTTATTAAGAACCTACAGCCTGAAATCATATATTTTATACCCAATGGATAAGAACTATTTCAGCCTGATATCATAGCTAGGTTCTTAATAAAGGGTTTCATTCATTCATTAGGAAATAAATGCAATCTGTTTGCCAATCAACCTCTTTTGTGAACTCGAAAACATTACTTACAGAACTGTAATAGGCAGGGCCTGCAGGGGTAAACTGGGTAAGCTTGGGTTGAAATGGATAGGACCAAGTGTATAAATAAGTTTGGCTACGATTTAGATTCACATATTTCCTTTGTGAAGAACCTACACCCTGATTACTGGATGTGCCTCATTGTATAAGAACCTAAACAGGCTGAGTTCAAAATCTTAGGTTCTTATGTGCGGGTTTTTACTGTATCTTGCGCGTAGACCATCCATAGTTGTCAATTGCTAGCTAATAGGAGTGTCTTACAAAACCCCCACAGAGGAAGGAGTGCAACATCATTAAGGATATCAAAGGAAAAGGGTCTTACAAGACCCCCAACAGAGATCCCCCCCCTCCATCAAGTCAAAATAGTGCAGGGAGATTATAGTGCGACTTACATAGATTCGTTAACATTATTTAGATTTTCTACTTTCTTTTTATTTGTAATTTAAAGTATCGAGTATAACAAGAGCAGATTTTGTAATACAATAGCAAAAGTTGCGTTTGATTGACACCTCAATTCAAAGCGATTAGCGGCTGCAGACAAAGGAAATTCTCTCAACCAGTAATTCAAAACAAACAAAGCCGCAATAGTTTCCCCAAAACTGGTAGGGCAAACTCTCGCCTTGTGCAAGCGAAATATGGTTTTTAAGGGAAGTTATGTGCTTATAGCGAAAGAAGAAGGGCAAATCTAAAGTTCTGTCGCTTAGATTATATTTATTTGATTCAGGCGCGGGGCAGAAGGCATTGCAATTCTCGCGTCTTTAGGGCTCAAAATGAAACGATTACAAAACAGCTCCTAAATCAAATAAACATAATCTAAGCGACAGAGCTTTAGATTTACCCTTCTTCTTTCGCTATAAGCACATAACTTCCCTTAAAAACCATCTTTCGCTTGCACAAGGCGAGAGTTTGCCCTACCAGTTTTGGGGACTGGTTGAGAGAATTTCCTTTGTCTGCATCCGCTAATCGCTTTGAATTGAGGTGTCAATCAAACGCAACTGTTGCTATTGTATTACAAAATCTGCTCTTGTTATCGAGTATTCATACAGAGTGTTTCAGAAAAAACGCAACCCAGCTACAATTGAAAATTTCCAACAATGATAAGATCTGAAAGGATGTAATGCATACTGTCTGAAAGCACAATCTATCTTTTTTCAAATGAGATGCAGTTTGGATACAATGATGCAATCATTTATCACTTAATTGATGTTTTAGTAAGTATGGCCAATTTCAAATGCAGCATGCTGTAAGAGAGCAAAATCCAGACATTTTTTATCGTGAAAATCACGAACAAGATTTTTGGGTAAACATTTCCGGCCCAGACGAACTTGAGGTGAAATTCTTTGGAAGCAAACATACAAATTTACTCCCATGAGATACATTTATTGAATTTGATGGAATCAGATTTTGCCAGTGTAAATGTCCAATCACATTACTGCGTCTAAAATAGACAACGCTTACTCAAACGTTGATAAAATGTTGAATGATTCCATTACTGTACCCAGACTGGATATCATTGATATAGATTGTAATTTCCGATGGTGTACATTGCATCTAGTTAGATTTTATCATTTTTCTCTCATCTTGAATTCTAGTTGGATTGCGTTTTTTCTGAAATACCCTCTAGCATAACCAAAATATTAAACGAAATCTAATTATCGATGTATGCACAAGTACCGTAAAATCTCTATTAAGCCCCCCCCCCTTCTATTAAGCCCCACCACTTACATCAAGTTCCAGAGGTTACCAAACATTCTCCATTTACTGAGCTAAATAATTTAGCATGTTAATTTTGATGTGTTTTGAGATACAACATTTGTCGAATTCATGTACTGTATATAACTCGTAAAATTGTATGTTTAAACCGCAAAATGTGGTGCAAAAAGGACTAAAAAGTGTCCAAAATCAAATAATCCCCCGGGGGCTTAATAGAGCTTTCACGGTTTATATATTCTATCACCAGTATTAAGTGTATACGCCTGAAAGGGAATGTAAGCATATAAAAGTGGCTCAAGCCACTTGCGGTCAAATTCTAGCCTATCACACGTCAGCATTTCCTATTGACGTACACCAGTTCAGTTACCCAAATATGGTTCGCCAGATGTCACGTCACAGCCAATTGCATTTGCACGCCTGTTTTTATCAAGGCTTATATATGCTTACATTCTCTTTAAATTGTTTACGTGTGAAACACATTACGGATGTATAAGAGTTAGGTATGAAGTTATCATGTTGTTGTAAGTAACAGCGAGACATTATTAAGATATTAGATATATAAGATATTATTAATAAATAGCACAATAGGCAGAGTAGTTTATTTCTTACTTTCTGACGTGCACGTGTCTTGTTACATTCTGTGAGCTTGCCTCCCTGTTTTCATGTTTAAAGTTATAAATAATGAAAGGAAATCGCCTCGGTCAAACCAGACCAGCAATACAAACATGAAGCACACAGTCCTGACACTTGTTGCATCGAAAATGTGTTGAACTATGAAAGTGTACAAAATAATTCAGTACCAGACCATTTGGCTTCAATTTGCAAAGTAACTGCAACAATGCTACTGTAGTTTTGAATATCAGGCATCACTCTTAAAGAAAAATTGCAAAGAATCATACGTGTCATGTGAGCATCCATTTGATGTTTTGGTTTGGCAAAAGTAAGGAAGCAACGCAATTTGGAAACTGTTAAATGTAATAGACAAATTCAGCTGACCTTCTTTTTTACACCACATCTCAACTCAAAGCCCTGGCCCAAATCTCTTCCGTGTACCTGAAACCTAATTTCCAAAATAATGACCTGGTAACTCTTTAGGTCCACACCCATTTCAGATCGTGTGATCGTCCTTTCGAGGAAACCTCATTTTTCAAACTCCTTTTTATAGCAAGGGCATATTTTGTAAGACAATAATATGAGTTGCTTTTGTTGGCACCTGAATTCAAAGTGATTAGCGATTGCAGACAAAAGAAATTCTCTCTTCCAGTCAAAAGTTTCTCTGAAACCCAGGTATCTATTGCGCTCGTGTTGTACATTACGGACATTCTTTTCAAGAGCAAACTTGAGGATATATCGAAAAAAGGAGGATATATCGACCTTGGACATTTTATTTCTTTGGATCAGAAGGGTTAGCTGAAGTTTTCTATTGTGTTGCATTTACGACGAGGCTAGCCTGACCTCAACAAAAACGAGAAGATAATTCCAGGTCTTAATGCTTTCAACAAATCAGAGTTTCTAAGAAACAAATTCAAAGAGAAATTTCGAAGGCTTTTTTATTCTAATATTCAATTTTGCTACAACTGTTTATGTTGAATTAAACAACTTACAGCATTTTCAATGCCCCTATCGATGTTCCCTGGTGAAATTAAGATTTCATGATGCCCTCTTATCATTGGAGAATAGAAGTGACCAAGGTAATTTCAATGTCCCTCTATTTAGGTATTCAAAGGATAGATGTAAACATATTCAATGTTTTCGATCACTTCTTCGTTATTTTAAGAGGACATTTCGGCTTAAGGCAAATATCACAGAAACATTTATGACCAAAGAAATATTTTGACAAGAAGGTCATCAAAAAGACGCAATTCAATCAGAAATGATCGCCATCCAGAAAAACATTAAAGTGAATGACCTGAAATATATAGCGCTTGTCTATAAATAGCACAAAGAAACTCCTAATCCCACTATTCTTTTCTTTTGCATTGCTTTCATTCGCCACGAGCTGGATTATCAAATACAATAGGCTATTTATAAATCTATGAGATCTCATCTTTCAACTCAGGTTATTCCCTTTAAGCACTAGTTTTTCACAAATAATGTATGAAGACATTGGTTGGAGTTTTTAGAAAGTTCAGATGTTAAATGTCCATAACTTGTGTGCATGAGCAATAAATCGTTGAATTTCAAATTACAATTAATTATTTCAAAATTAAATTTCAACCATTTAATTTTCTAAAGGGGTAAAAATTTAACTTAGGTAGTTGAAAGGAGTACGAAGGACAGATAATGTTACAATAGGATTTGCTACTTTTTATTGACACCTAGATACAAAGTGATTTGTGATTGCAGACAAAGGCAGTTCCATGCCCGCTGGGTCACATCATCAAAAAAACAAAGCAAACTACAAAAGTTGCCCAGAAACCCAGGTAGCTACTTCACTTGTTGTGCATTCCAGAAATGGTTTTTAAGAGCAAACATGAGCAGATATCGAGAGAAAAAGGATCTGGATCGGGCATTTTATCTATTTGGTGCAGAAGCCAATTCGGAGGCGATTCAATTCTTGTACTTTTTAGGTGCAATAACATTTATTGGTCAACTTCTGTACCGAAAAAAGAATGCTCGAGGCAGAAGTTTGGATATATCTTTCTTCTGTCGATATGTGCTCATGTTTGCCCTTAAAAACCATTTCTGGAATGCACAACGAGCGAGCTAGCTACCTGGGTTTCAGGGCAATTTTTGCGGTCTGCTTTGTTTCTGTTTATGACTTGACGAACCGGGCATGGATTCCCTTCGTTTGCACTCGCTTTGTATCTTGGTGTCAATAAAAAGTAACCAACCCTATTGTAATATTATCTGTCTTTGTTGAGAGGAGTTAACATTTCTTACAGCTACTTCTTCTCCAACTTTTTGAACCTCGTCTCTAGAAAAAAGAAGAGGTTATAATTTGTGCGATTAAATCCGAAAAAAATTCTGAAAAGTAGACCCATAAATCCGGAAAATTTCTGAAAAGCATGTACCCATAAATCCAGGAAAGCAGCAAAAGTTCACCCATAAATGAAGTTTTACAAAAATCATACCCATAAATCCGTAAAATATAAAAAATCGTTAAAACCATACCCATTAGACCGGGTTCTATAAAAAAGGTACCCTAGAAAATGGCACAACCCCGTACCATGGAGAACTTAAGTTACCCCTCCCCTCCCGGGACCCACAGCAATTTCATTCAAGTTGCTTATGGTACGTATCATCATCATCATCACATGTCCATTTAAAGAAGGCTGATAAAATGAATAGCTAACTTAGAGCTAATTAATGCCTGTTATTTACAAAATATATAAATTACAATCCGATCAAATAAAACTATTAATATGTCAATATACCGGGTGTCCCAAAGTGATGTATTATCGCTTGATTGCTTACATGTCCATAACCAATGAACCGATTTTCAAAAACTTTGTTTTATTTGATTGCCTAAAGGTTAAAGTGTGTATTTTAAGATGTTGGTTATGGTTTTACGCCGATGCTTTCATGTCGAAATGAAGATCGTTAGAGCCTTAGATGGCATGAGAAAGAGACGGCCTATTTTTCCAGTCAACATTTGGATGTGATACAAAGGGCTGGACTGATATTCGCATTCTCTGAATCCAGTATTCTCTAAAGACGACATTTCAGCCTTTTGAATCACATCTAAAAATGTTGACTGGAAAACTAGGCCGTTTCTTTCCCATGCCATCTATAAAAGCTTGAATTTGAGCAGGTTTATCGATTATCTTTTCGACATGAAAACATCTCCGTCAAACCACAACCAACATCCTCGAATACGATTTAGCCTGTCAACAATCGGATAAAATAAAGTTGTTGAAAGTTGGTTCATTGGTTATGGACATATAAGCTATCAAATGATAATACATCATTTTGGGACACCCGGTATATTACAGGACAAATAAGTTAAAAATCTATAATAATCTTACCGAGTTGTTTGGAATACGCATCCAATTTATATGCAGCTGCTTCTAACTTTTGTACCCCATCCTCAAGATGATCAATCTGTTCCAGAAATGGTTGTAATGCTCTATCTGAAGACAAAGAATAAATTACGTTTTGCAGAAGATTGGACTCTTAGGGCCTGTTTATATGGGGGAAACACCTCACCTGCTAGACCCAGGGCTGACAGGCAAGATTCCTCCTTTCTATAGAGTCCCATTGTTTTTTCACTTCGCGTTTATATGACAAACGCGACACGACCAGTATAGTGAGATCCGATCTCACCAGACATGGAATCTCACCTTGGGCGAGGTGAAATTTTTCCATATAAACGAAACACTACGGGTATGGTGAGGTGTTTTGGCTTTCTTCGTTGATTTCTATTGGTTAATTCAGTCTGATTTCACGGATGAGAGACTTTACTCCACCTCGCCTCTCAGCCCCGAGGTTGACAGGCGAGGTAAAAATCTCATATAAACAGTGGCTGAAACTTACCTCGCCTGCCAGACCCGGGTGTGGCAGGTGAGGTGTTTTTCCTCATATAAACAGGCCCTTAAACAAGTAAACTTTGAAAATCATTATTCATCTTTCATTGGCTCACGACGGTTTTGCATGGTTATGATCAAGGGGTGCTACTTAAAACCAGTGCTAATCAAGCATATTGCATGCACCGAAAATATCATTTCAAACAACATGTGGTGCTTTTTGTCAAGTTTGTTCTTCTTAAAGTTGTTGCTCTTGTCTTTCTTAAATTGATTCATGCTGTTTCCAGATGATGGGAACTTTCAAGCAATCAAAAGGTTTGTCAAAAGTGAAGGTAGTTACCACACTTCCGAACCAGGCCAATCTCCACTGGACAATTTTCTGGACGATCGTTACGAAAATTTGCAATGCATGACACATGCAAATAGAACACTTCCGATCCCATATCGAAAAAGAATTTGCTGAACAACAAGTAAGAGAGGTTTCATTTTCATCAAACAATTTTGTTTGCCGAACTTTTTGGCCAATGGAATCAGAGGATTTCTCCAGCTTCGCTCAAATGTTAGAGATTTTGGAAAGCGTATTCATGACGAAAAAGTAACAGATTTGGAGATCAGAATACCTTTACTTTATTGCTACAAATTTTTCTACGATTGCCCTTCAGAGGACATCTTCAAATAATCTCACAAGATGACCTAAAGACCTAAAGATTTCCACAGTAACTACCCTATCTTCATTTCTAACTAGTCACATGTTTATACCAAAACAAATGATTCTGATTTGATTTGTTGAGTCAGGTACTGTACTGTATGTCTTAACAAAAGTTGGTATTTCAGGATTATGTGTACTGTATATCAACTTAAAATAGCGAAATTAGATTAAGATCAAAAATTGAATGCACTTACACTTTTCATTGATGGCATCTAAATTGTCAGTTAGTTCCATTGTTTTGGTAGACATGTCTGCATATTTTGTTAGTGTCATTCTGTTCAATTTTTCAAGCAGTTTATAGTCACTGCATGTTGCTGAAAGAAATGAAAGGAGAAAACATTGACAGCAATAACCATAGAGAGTAAATTCTGTATTTTTCATCACTGCCAAATCAGACACCCATGGCTTGGTGCTGATAACAAATTCCTTCTCTACATTACCATCCAAATCCTTCAGAGAAAAAAATTAGAGCAAAAAACTTTAGACAACAAAAAAGTTGCGCACAATTTTTGAAAAATCAGAGATAATATGGCCTCTTCTACAGCTTATTGATCAAATTTTTAACTTGAAATGGGTTTTAGATGGATTCATCCAAATTTTAACCAAAGATTATGGAGGTGAAGGTGCAGTTTTTAGCATCAAGCACTGGGATCACAGAGGTAGCTGAGCGCTAATCGAGTCCACCATCCCCTCTTCATGATACTCAGGTCGTGGGCCTCTACCGGGTATCGAAACCTGGCCGGATATCATAAATTTTGCCAATTAAAGAATTTTGCCAAAAGATGTCTCCATGCTAAGTAATTCGGAAGAAAAAATTTCAGAAAAAATCTTTTCCTGTTTTAACCTTTCTATTTGA